>CM053328.1:35579721-36179721 GCA_028583605.1 Dastarcus helophoroides
CTCCCTTCTCTCCTTTTCTCTCTTCTCTCTACTTCTCTTCTGTCATCTCTCTTCTTCTTATTCTCTCTCTCTCTCTCTCGCTCTTCTCTCTCTCTCTCTCTCTCTCTCTCTCTCTCTCTCTCTCTCTCTCTCTCTCTCTCTCTCTCTCTCTCTCTCTCTCTCTCTCTCTCTCTCCCTCTCTCTCCCTCTCTCTCTCTCTCTCTCTCTCTCTCTCTCTCTCTCTCTCTCTCTCTCGCTCTTCTCTTTCCTCTCTCTTCATATCTTTTCTCCTTTTCTCTCTCTTCTCTCTTTCCTCTCTCTTCTCTCTCCTCTCTCTCTCTCGCTCTTCTCTTTCCTCTCTCTTCATATCTTTTCTCCTTTTCTCTCTCTTCTCTCTTTCCTCTCTCTTCTCTCTCCTCTCTCTCCTCCCTCTCTTTCCTCTCTATCTCTTTTCTCTCTTTCTTTGCTTTCTCTTCTCTCAATCTTCTCTCTTTCTTTTCTCTATCTTCTCTCTTTTATTTATCTTCTCCCTCTTCTCTCTCTTGTCACTCGCTCTATCCTTTCTCTTAGAATACTCTGAGATATTATTTGACGAGAAACAACATTCGGTATCGATACAGCGTTTTAGAGAATAATACTATGTATTGGAAGTTTCCCATAATATCCCATGAGATCGCAACTACTATTTCTTAGAATGTCATTAACTGTGCCACGCTGGGTGAAGATAAGAAAATAACCAGAGCGGGGATAATGTTAAAATGTGCATATGTTTACAGTCTGTGCAGTTATATTTGCTGCCACTGATAAGAATGATGTATGGCAAATTGAAATAAATACTGCACGCGTGATGTGAAAATGAATCATTGAAACTATTCGTCAAAATATAGCGTGTGTAAAAAAGGTAACAAAAGCATAACCTAAGAAAACAAAGTCCTCTTTACCTAGGGTTATCATCCGACCTCCATTTCTCATGGACATAATCGTGTTAAAAAATAATTCAGCCAAGAGCGAGTCGGGCTCACACAATTCCGTACCAATTACTGCAGTGAACAGTCAATATATCAAATTAAATCATATTAACTTATGTATGAATTTGAAATTTTATCCAAATTTTCTTGTGTTATTAAAAAAATTAAAAAAAATTGTCTACTTTCAAAAACAACTTTTTTCCACAATCAATCTAAATATTTATGGAACTGATAACTGCATTGATGTCTCAAGTAAAAAGCATTCATTCGCTAATAAGTCGATGTCTAACACAGTTCATTATGTGTGATCGCTTCGGATCGTGCTATCGTAATTACTGCGTTGCGTGAACTAATGCTAACTCCAAAAATATTCACCTAAATGAAATAATGTAAAAAGACAAATTTGATCCGCATTCTATCCTTCAGCCAAATCAAGTTTTTTATTTGAAACATTGAACAAAACAAAATTGGATAAAACATTTTTTAATATTTTTAATGTAAAATAGAGGCAAAACTGTCGAAATTGTAATACACTTATGATGGAAATCATTCCAAACATGTGATAAGTTTTTGTAAACAATCAGCTTATTTAATATAAATTTTTTTCATGCAATTTTAAAAAGGCCAGATTGCATGAAAAAAATTATATTAAATAAGATGATTGTTTTCAAAACTTAAACTCCATAATTCAACAATAATGTTACCAAACGTTTCAAGATTCTGCTCTAAATTTCAATCTTAAGTTTTTCAATGTGAACTTATTATATTCCTTCAACTTTGAACGTTTTCTCAAAACTCCCACTTCTGAAGATATGAAAATTGAAACGTTTTCTCAAAATTCCCACTTCTGCAAATATGAAAATTGGGATCGAGAAATTTTTCCCTAATATTATGGATTGTCGACGAGTTTTTAGCCTCTAAAAGCCGTTAACTGACAATGACAAAGTTGCCATAACGTCTGAAACTCCGAAAGGTGGTGTGCATCAAAAGGAAACAACGTACACTAAAATCCAAGCTGCGTCATAGCCTCATAGCCTACGTTGTTCGAAAATCGACCCGACCAGGCCAGGGGCCAAAAGCTTACCGGATAAAACCGAGGCCCGGGAAAGAGAGGGAAACAAAGCATGGGGAAAATCCGAACCCTCCGTTGCATCATCCCATTGTTCCAGAGTATATCGATGACATGTGTCAAGAAAGTTATTTCTTATAAATGAATTAATGTAACGGAAACATTTGAATAAATTCGGATATTTCGTTAAAAACTGGCGTTTGTTTTGCTTTGGAGCCTCTCCGTGATGTTTTGTTGATCAGTTGTTTGTGTAACACATTTCGGGCAGCATTTACTTTGTGAATGAATAAAATTTCTACGCGTTTTTATCAGAAATTTTATCTCTTGGAAATTGTTTATTCGATAAATATTATGTGAATTTGTATATCTTTATCGGGGCTCTTTTATTTACATACTTACGTTCCCACTCGCGATAGACGCTTGACAAATCATTACCAAAGACGCAATATTTTGAAATACGTTTTCCAACATAAGAGCATTATTTCATTTAATGTACGATTTTTTTAGGGTCATTTATGAAGAAAATTACTCTATTGGGCTTTAATGAAGCTTGTAGTAGAATTGCACTATTGAAAAAATAATTAATGACATAAAACCCCACGATCAATATAATGAAAACGTCAAAGACGAGTTGCTTTAACTAAATAGCGAAATGAACGTGACATATTTGCTCAGACGTTAACGAGTACTGCTCTCTTGCTAATAACGCGAAGGTAGCGGGTTCGATTCCCTGATGTGACAATTTTTTTTGGGCGCTTTTTTTTAATCTTGAACTAATAAACGGTTTAGGATATTCGTTTGCTTTACAAACCCGTAGCTATAACAGGGATAGAGTGAGACATTGTCCACTCTTAGCCTAACCTAATCTAATCTAACTTACCTGACTTAGTCTTGCTTAGTCTAGCCTAACCTAGCCAAACATAATCTAACATAACCTAAGAAAACATAACAAGACCTAACCTAACCTAAACTAACCTGACTTTGCCTAGCCTAACCTAACCTAACCAAACATAACCTAAGGACAGAGTGAGACATTGTCCACTCTTAGCCTAACCTAATCTAAACTAACTTACCTGACTTAGTCTGGCTTAGTCTAGCTTAACCTAGCCAAACATAATTTAACATAACCTAAGAAAACATAACAAGACCTAACCTAACCTAACCTAACCTAAACTAACTTGACTTTGCCTAGTCTAGCCTAACCTAACCTAGCCAAACATAACCTAACCTAACTTAGACTAGTCTAGTCTGACCTAACCTAACCTACTAACCTAACCTAGTCTAACCTAAGGTAACCTAACCTAGCCAAACATAACCAAACTTAACCCCACCTGACTACGTCCACCGTCCAGCAAAGGGGCTACTAAAAAACTGCTACTAAAAAAATGTTTACCTCAAATTACCAACACAACCGTAACCTTTCGACTTAAAATTAAAATTGTCTTAAACTAGGCTAAAATCTGGAAATATGGTGGTTTCCACAAGCTCTCCAGTTTCGTTGCCAGTTCTGAATATGTAACTCCACTTTGGCCAAATCAAACGTTCCAGACACATTTCTGAAGGAGGTTATTTTAGCATTGATTACCGTCGCAAACTTATCAACGAACTTGTCATGCAGTAAAACTGGAATTATAGAACATCGTGGGCACGTTTTCCGGTGTCCGGTGACAGAACTGTTATTAACAACTTGTAACCTTCTTATTTTGCTTATGCGTGACTCTCCAATAAATTTTTTGTCGAATAAAACCTTTCAGAAAGTCAATTTCCAAATTCACTAGTGGTCGCTATATCATGTACTAAAATTGCCCATGATCTGCCCGATGTATACCACATACGTTCAGATTTTAATTAATAAGCTGTAAGTAACTCAAATCAACTTTAAAATACACACAACTTTTACAAAATAGAACTTAAAATAGTAAATTGGTCGTGTTTTTACAAAAATGTCAAAAAATCGCTTCATCATGACAGATTTGTCTCAATGATAAGTACCACCGAAATATCAAATTCATATGGCGAGGTTGTTGTTTAAGTTAGACTTGCTAAAGTCTCATTTTATATTGTAAATATTCATTAAATCGTCTTCTTATGCTAACTATTTGTCAGATTGTCGCAGTTTCAACGTTTTTTGATGATAAATAACCTTTTATTACAAAATAATTTTCGATATTATTCTACTTACAAGAAATTCTATGACGAAAATCTAAACTTGGACTACTATTAAGTCAAGTAGGCGCATTTGCAACATTTCTTCTGTGAAATGATAAATACAAATTAAAAAGACGCATTAACGTGTACAATGCAAAAAAATCAGTTGAACGAAAATCCTCCAAAAATCAAACCACATTCGAAAAAGTCGTCAGTAAAATAATCTAGTATTCTACTGCAAAATAATAGTTGCAAAATTTTCGGTATTTTCTACTTGGGGAAAATTCTATGACCAAAACTAAATTTGAACTACTATAAGTCAAGTTGGTGCATCGCCAAAAATTTTTGTGTGGAGTACAAAACGAATTAAAAAAGCGTATTACCATATAAAAAAATCATCTGAAATTCGCCTAACAAAATCAAACCACATTTAGATGTGATAAGTAAAATAATTTGAAAATGGACTGAAGTGGCAACCCGACGACAAAACGTAAAAAGAAGAAGAAGAAAAAGAGGAAAAAGAAACAGAAAATTTACAGGTTAGAATTTGCGGCAGCTTCCAAATTCAGATTTGAAGCGAAATCGAGTAGTATTTATCAATTTAAACTACATCTGTAAAATGTAATAATTATACAGTAGTAAAATTCAAGATTCATGTATAATATGTAAGTATAATTGTGTACACAACATTCCAAGTAACATTTTTCATCTCGTAGTTGCAGTTGCATTGAAATATAATTGCACTGAATAGATTTTGTTCTGATGATTTATGTAGATAACTTCATAAACTTATAACTTTAAAATTAGATTTTCTTTCGCTCCAAATGGAATTTAAGAAAAAAGTAGTCATTTTTCATCACATTTAAGACAACCGAAGTTGTAGGCCTAAGTCGCTTTTCACCACTTTATACTACCTACTGATTGATACCTACGGATGTACGAAAACAATCTACGGATGTAGACCCAAAATTTTCATAGGTCAAATTCAAATTAGAAATGTCGATGGTTTAGCGACTAATTTAAACTAATTTAAAAACTGTCGCATACAAAAACTAACAAAAAAAAAAAAACAATTACAAGGAGGGTATTGTAAAGAATATTTATTGAATAAAAAGCGGTAAATTATAACATTATTCAATTTTTCACGAATTTGTTTAATGTTTACATTTTTAACTACAAGTTCGAATTTAGTCGCGTTTATGAGAATTGATCTTAATTCTTTTATTAAAACCATAATTGAATTGTTCAGTAATTCCGTTTCTGGAATAACTCGACCAAGAATTATCTGACAATCCGGCTTAAAAAAGCGGACACTCACCGGTAATTTTCGAAACAAAAATCCTCCCAAAAGCACACAAAACACTTCACTTTTTATCGGAAAATACACAAAAGCTCACATTCTCACCACCAAAACACAAATACGTTCGAATTAACGCGATCTGAACACTTTCCAAAGACCGAAATTATTTCTTTGGCATTTTACTAGCCGAAAATTCAGTTTTCCGGTACAATATTATCGTTTTTCATGGCGGTATAACACACATCACGGCGATAGAACTCGAACATTCGACTTTGCTTAAAATTTCGGTGGAGTTTTCAACGTTCCGACCCTGCTAGGAGGAGAGGCGGTCGCGATAGCAATCGTGAAGTTACGGCAGCTTTCGTTGACGGAGCCAGCTAGCTTTTATTCGCCGGTGGGAGCTTACTTTTACAACGGGTTATTTTAACATCGATCGAGGAATGCTTCTTCTTGGAATTTTAAGACGGGCTGGGCGGCGTTATCGGTATCTGGAAAGAGTAAAAATGTTGGGTAATAAGTAGTAAGCCAACGATGGAAGCGAGAATTTTAGCAAGGAATTACCCATTTTTGGCATCAGAGAAATCATGATCACATTTCAAATTGGTTTGGTAACTTTGACGTTTGTTATGTTGTCGTCTTGCGGATGCCTAACGTCATTCAAATTAGTTTTCAATTTTAGTTTGCCGTTGTTTTTGAATTTATATTTATCATTTCTGCAAAATAATGTAATAAATTGTTTTATAGTTATCAGCTCATTATTGGTAAATGTAATTGGTGAGGTTTCACTCGACAATTTTGTTCAAAAATGGCCTTCATATCATAATTTTAGTAAGGTTACATTTCAGCCAAATTGGTAAGTTAAATTCCTAATTAATTTAAGTGGTGCAATCAACGATCAAATGAAAGTGACTTGATAAAATTGCCGAATAATGTTCTCTATTTATTATTACCGAACGCAATTACCTATTGATTTCTAATGGGGTATGTGGTGCCTTTGTCAGATTGACAGATTAAAAATTCAGAACCGTAGCCAGAATTTTTTTTGGAAGGTACTTCGATCTCGCACATCTTTCGACAAATAAACGGATATTTGTGAATAGAATCAAACTTTTATAAAATAAAGTTACCATTTACAACAAAACTGCACGAAATTTCGGGAATAAAAAGCGACATTTCGAAGATAAAGTGGGTCTTAAAATTAAATTTCCGAAAAATTTAAAAATTTCCGAAAAATTTAAAAAATTATGAAAAATTTAAAAAACTAAATACACTGTATTTAGTGATTATTTCATTGTCTTATTTGCCACAAAACATATATATTACATATATTATTTGCCAACGAATGTTAATATTGCTTTCCTACGAGCATTTGTTTGGCCTTAGTCTTTGGATATTTAACCAGCCGCAGACGAACGAATTACGTTTGAATTAATACCCTTGACTGACTATTCAATCAATATTAATACCAATATTTGCACCCCTAATTTATAGTATAACAGTATACAGTATTAATTAGTAAATAGACCAATATCCTAATTATTTACAATTAGACGAAATTTCCCAAATTTCTATCCTAATACTGAAGAATTCTCACATAATCGAGGTCGCGTAATAGTTGTTTATTCGCTTAATTTCTCGTCCCGCATGTTTATTTTTTTCAGAGTTTTATCTTTGGTCTTATTAATCCACCCACTTGTGCAGACATGCTGGTACATTTATTATTTGAAATTGACGGCAGCACATTTGATGCAAATTACAAAGGCAATATTATGTCAGAGTGACGAGTAATACGAGCAGTGTTGCCCCTTTGTAATTAACGACTTTTTTCGTGTAAATAGTGGCATCTATGTCTACTCTATTAAATTTTAATTGTCGAGAACTGGAAAAACTACTCAGTCAATTATAAAGAAAATGAGCATCCAAAACGAAATAGCAAAACATCTTCTGTCGAAATCGAATTTTAAGCGCTTAAACTGGCGTTTTTTTTTTGTTCATAAGATTTCACTTGAACTCAAAATTTAGTTTTTTTTTACAGCACTTTCGATTTTGGGTTTTGCACGCAGGTATGGTGAGGATTGGTGGACAGGCTGCGACATGGTGATGCGTTCCCTTACCTCTTGTTTAATGAGGTGAAGAAAAAATCTATATTCAACCGAGAGGAATTTTTTCTGGAAATTTTTATTTTAAAATTCGTTCTTTTCTCGAGATTCTGATTTTTCTGGAAATTTGTCATTTTTGGAAATCTCGATCAATATTTTTTCTTCTTCTTCTTCTCCTTCTTCTCCTTCTTCTTCTTCTTCTTCTTCTTCCTCTTCTTCCTCTTCTTGTTCTTTTTCCTTTTCTCCTTCTTTTTCCTCCTCTTCTTCTTCTTCTTCTCCTTCTTCTCTTTCTTCTCCTTCTCCTTCTCCCCCTTCTTCTCTTTCTTCTCCTTCTTCTCCTTCTCCCCTTCTTCTTCTTCTCCTTCTTCTTCTCCTCCTTCTTCTTCTTCTCTTTATTCTCCTTCTTCTCCTTCTCCCCCTTCTTCTTCTTCCTCTTTTTCTTCCTCTTATTCTTCTTTTTCTTCTTCTTTTTCTTCTTCTTCTTCTTCTTCCTCTTCTTCTTCTTCTTCTTCTTTTTCTTCTTCTTTTTCTTCTCTTTCTTCTCCTTCTTATCCTTCTCCCCCTTCTTCTTCTTCTCCTTCTTCTTCTTCTCTTTATTCTCCTTCTTCTACTTCTCATTTTTCTTCTTCTTCTTCTCCTTCTTCTTCTCTTTATTCTCCTTCTTCTCCTTCTCCCCCTTCTACTCGTTCTTCCCCTTCTTCTCCTTCTCCCCCTTCTTCTCGTTCTTCCCCTTCTTCTCCTTCTTCTTCTCCTCCTCCTTCTTCTTCTTCCTCTTCTTCTTCCTCTTATTCTTCTTCTTCTTCTTCTTCCTCTTCTCTTCCTCTTCTTCTTTTTCTTCTTCTTCTTCTTCTTCTTCTTCTCCTTCTTCTTCTCCTTCTTCTCTTTCTTCTCCTTCTTGTCCTTCTCCTGCTTCTTCTCCTTCTTCTTCTTCTTCTTTCTCTTTTTCTTTCTCTTCTTCTTCTTCTTCTTCTTCTTCTTCTTCCCCACCTAAAAGAATGAATAAGAAGAAGAAGACTTCTATTTGAAAACTTGACTAATTTCGCCTTTTTTCTAAATTTTCACTTTTTCTCTAAATTTCAATTCTTTTTTAAAATGTCGACTTTTTTTAATTTTCTTTTCGAAATTTTGATATATTTCTGATAAATTTGCAAATTTTGATTTTATTCCCAAAATTCGTTTTTTTAACTCGACTATTTTTTTCAAAAGTTGACTTTGTTTAGGAAATGTTGAATTTTTTCTAAATTTTCAGTTTTGTTAGAAGTTTCCTTTTTTTCTCAAAATTTCGACATTTTTTCAAAATTCTTTATTTTTAATTTTGCCATTTTTCTGATGATTCTGCCAATTTGCATTTTCTATCAAATTTCGACTAATTTGCCTTTTCCTTTAAATTTAATTTCGATCTTGATTCAAAATTCAATTTTTGAAATTTCGATATTATTCTCAAAATTAAACGTCTTTTTTTGGTTTGAATGTTTTGCCAGAGCTTGAATTTGTCTAGGAAATTTCGATTTTTTTCCAAATTTCCATTCCTTGTGGAAATTTTTTGCTTTTTCTCAAAATTTCGACTCTTTTTTGCAAAATTCTTCCTTTTTCAAAATTCTTCTTTTTTCGAAATTTTGCCATTTTCTGGTAATTCTACTAAATTACATTTTCTCCAAAATTCTGACTAATTTCCTTTATCGATTTGAATCTCAATGTAGATGACGTCGATGTATCTTTTGCTAATCTTTTTAGATTAGTGCGCTTGAAAATGCCAGTTCTGCTGGCGAAATACGTGTCGCATAATTATTTATTTAATTGCCGACGTGGTAAAGGGGTGAAACCTTCTTTGGATCTATCTCAAAATTAAATTTTTGAAATTTCGATTTTATTCCCAAAATTCGACTTTTTTAATTCGATTTTTTTTAACTTGATTCTGTCGAGGAAAGAACTTATTTCTAAATTTCTTTGTCTATAAATCCACGTCTTTTTTCTCAAAATGTCGACTCTGCAAGAAATTTTTTTTCCCAAATTTGCCGTTTTTCTGATTATTCTGCTTATTTGCGTTTTCTCCAAAATTTCGACTTCTGTCACAAAATTCAACCTTATTTGTTCTGCAAATTTTGTCATTTTTCTTGGAAATCGCTTTTTTAACGAAATCTCGAAATTTTTTCAATTTTTTTTTCCAAAACTCGCCAGTTTCTTTCGAAAATTCAACTGTTCTCAAAATTTTAATTTCAGTTTTCCTTTCTTTCTCTAAATGTTTAGTTACTAACTCAAAAATGTTGGATTGACTGATATTCTAAAATTTTCAGTTTTTGTAATAAATTCCGATTTTTTTCAAAATTAGGACTTTTTTTCTGATAATTTCTCGAAATTTCATTCGGTCTCAAAATTCATCTTTTTCTAAAATTTCGACTTTATTTCTAAAATTTGAAAAAATCGACATGAAAATGGGTCAAAATTTTGAAATATAGGAACTCTTTAAATAGTTGAAATTTTAAAAATGTTGAAATTTTGAAGATACCTTTTCAAAATAAAAAAATATTTAAAAAGAAGCCAAAGTTTTCGAAAAATTTTAAATTTTCAAAACAAGTCGAAATTTTGAAAAATAGAGCAAATTTTGGAGTCGATATTTTCAGAAAAATTTGAAATTTTTAAAAGTCCCAAATTGTGTAAAAAAAATTCGAAAATATTAAAAAAAGGTTAACATTTTTAGAACGGCTAAAATTTTGAAGTTATAATTTTTAAAAACCCGGGTATATTTATGTTATGTTCCCCAATATTCGACATCTAGAAAAGTCTGAAGCGCACACCTACGTACGAGTCATTTCATTCAATAGGCGTCCTTATGTCAACACGTCTTTTTGAAAATTTCGACTTTAGACCTTTTGGAAAACTTCGAATTTTTCCAAAAATATGCCTTTTAAAAAATGTTTGCACTTTTTTTTAGAATTTTATCTTTTTTTAGAATTTCAACTTTTTTTTTGAAAATTTCGATATTTATCACCAAAATTTCGACTTTTTAGAAGTTTTGACCTTCTTCAGAATTTGAACTTCGAAATTTAGATCTTTCTTCAAAAGTTCGACTTTTTTTAAAAACTTTGACCTTGTTCGTGTTGCAGCGTATTAGAGGCGACTCGTGTATTAATGTTCCTGAATATTCGACGTCTAGAAAAGTCTAAAGTGCACATCTACGTATGAGTCATTTCATTCAGTCGGCGTCCTTATGTCAACATGTCTTTTTGAAATTTTCGACTTTTGACCTTTTGGAAAATTTGGAATTTTCCAAAAATATGTCCATAAAAAATGTTTGCACTTTTTTTAGAATTTCAACGTTTTTTTAGAATTCCAACTTTTTTTTTTAATTTCGATATTGTCACCAAGATTTCGACTTTTCAGAAGTTTTGACGTTCTTCAGAATTTGGACTTCGAAATTTTGATCTTTCTTCAAAATTTCGACATTTTTTAAAAACTTTGACCTTGTTCGTGTTGCAGCGTATTAGAGGCGACTCGTCTATTTTGATGTTATTCAATACGACGTCTAGAGAAGCCTGAAAAGTTGGATTTTTCAAAAAGTTTGCCTTTTCGCAAATGTTTGCACTTTTTTTTAGAATTTCAGCTTACTTTTTAAAAATTTCAACTTTCTTTTTGAAAATTTCGATCTTTTATATCCAAAATTTCCACTTTTTAGAAATTTTGAACTTCTTCAGAATTTGAACTTCGCAATTTCGATCTTTCGACTTTTAAAAAAAACTTTGACCTTGTTCGTGTTGCAGCGTATAGAGGCGAATCGTGTATTGATATTCCTCAATATTCGACGTCTAAAAAAGTCTGAAGTGCACATCTACGTATGAGTCATTTCATTCAGTCGGCGTCCTTCGTACATTCTGGAATCATTTAAAGGAGCTTCGTCTTTTATGTCAACACGTTTATTTAAAAATTTCGACTTTTGACCTTTTAGAAAATTTGGAATTTTCCAAAAATATGCCTTTTAAAAAATGTTTGCACTTTTTTTTAGAATTTTAACTTTTTTTAGAATTTCAACTTTTTTTTTTGAAAATTTCGATATTTATCACCAAAATTTCGACTTTTTAGAAGTTTTGACCTTCTTCAGAATTTGAACTTCGAAATTTAGATCTTTCTTCAAAAGTTCGACTTTTTTTAAAAACTCTGACCTTGATCGTGTTGCAGTGTATTAGAGGCGACTCGTGTATTTTGATGTTCCTCAATATTCGACATCTAGAGAAGTCTGAAAAGTTGGATTTTTCAAAAATTTTGCTTTTTCACAAATGTTTGCACTTTTTTTTTTAAATTTCAACTTTCTTTTTGAAAATGTTGATCATTTATCTCCAAAATTTGAACTTTTTAGAAGTTTTGACCTTCTTCAGAATTTGAACTTAGGAAATTTCGATCTTTCTTCAAAATTTCGACTTTTTTTAAAAACTTTGACCTTGTTCGTGTTGCAGCGTATTAGAGGCGACTCGTGTATTGATGTTCCTGAATATTCGACGTCTAGAAAAGTCTAAAGTGCACATCTACGTATGAGTCATTTCTTTCAGTGGGCGTCCTTATGTCAACACGTCTTTTTGAAATTTTCGACTTTTGACCTTTCGGAAAATTTGGAATTTTCCAAAAATATGCCCATAAAAAATGTTTGCACTTTTTTTAGAATTTCAACGTTTTTTTAGAATTTCAACTTTTTTTTTAATTTCGATATTATCACCAAAATTTAGGACTTTTTAGAAATGTTGACGTTCTTCAGAATTTGGATTTCGAAATTTTGATCTTTCTTCAAAATTTTGACATTTTTTAAAAACTTTGACCTTGTTCGTGTTGCAGCGTATTAGAGGCGACTCGTGTATTTTGATGTTCCTCAATATTCGACGTCTAGAGAAGTCTGAAGTTGGATTTTTCAAAAATTTTGCCTTTTCACAAATGTTTGCACTTTTTTTAGAATTTTAACTTTCTTTTTGAAAATTTCGATCTTTTATCTCCAAAATTTCGAGTTTTTAGAAGTTTTGATCTTCTTCAGAATTTGAACTTCGAAATTTCGATCTTTCTTCAAAATTTCGACTTTTTTTAAAAAACTTTGACCTTGCAGCGTATTAGAGGCGACTCGTGTATTGATGTTCCTGAATATTCGACGTCTAGAAAAGTCTAAAGTGCACATCTACGTATGAGTCATTTCATTCAGTGGGCGTCCTTATGTCAACACGTCTTTTTGAAATTTTCGACTTTTGACCTTTTGGAAAATTTGGAATTTTCCAAAAATATGCCCATAAAAAATGTTTGCACCTTTTTTAGAATTTCAACGTTTTTTTAGAATTTCAATTTTTTTTTTTAATTTCGATATTATCACCAAAATTTCGACTTTTCAGAAGTTTTGACGTTCTTCAGAATTTGGACTTTGAAATTTTGATCTTTCTTCAAAATTTCGACATTTTTTAAAAACTTTGACCTTGTTCGTGTTGCAGCGTATTAGAGGCGACTCGTCTATTTTGATGTTATTCAATATTCGACGTCTAGAGAAGTCTGAAAAGTTGGATTTTTCAAAAAGTTTGCCTTTTCACAAATGTTTGCACTTTTTTTTAGAATTTCAGCTTACTTTTTAAAAATTTCAACTTTCTTTTTGAAAATTTCGATCTTTTATATCCAAAATTTCCACTTTTTAGAAATTTTGAACTTCTTCAGAATTTGAACTTCGAAATTTCGATCTTTCGACTTTTAAAAAAAACTTTGACCTTGTTCGTGTTGCAGCGTATAGAGGCGACTCGTGTATTGATATTCCTCAATATTCGACGTCTAAAAAAGTCTGAAGTGCACATCTACGTATGAGTCATTTCATTCAGTCGGCGTCCTTCGTACATTCTGGAATCATTTAAAGGAGCTTCGTCTTTTATGTCAACACGTTTATTTAAAAATTTCGACTTTTGACCTTTTTGAAAAGTTCGATTTTTCGAAAATTTTGCCTTTTAAAAAATGTTTGCACTTCTTTTAGAATTTTAACTTTTCTTTAGAATTTCAACTCTTTTTTTGAAAATTACTATCTTTTATCACCAAAATTTCGACTTTTTAGAAGTTTTGACGTTCTTCAGAATTTGGACTTTGAAATTTTGATCTTTCTTGAAAATTTCGACAATTTTTAAAAACTTTGACCTTGTTCGTGTTGCAGCGTATTAGAGGCGACTCGTGTATTGATGTTCCTGAATATTCGACGTCTAGAAAAGTCTAAAGTGCCCTTCTACGTATGAGTCATTTCATTCAGTAGGCGTCCTTATGTCAACACGTCTTTTTGAAAATTTCGACTTTTGACCTTTTAGAAAATTTGGAATTTTCCAAAAATATGCCTTTTAAAAAATGATTGCACCTTTTTTTAGAATTTCAACTTTTTTTTTGAAAATTTCGATATTTATCACCAAAATTTCGATTTTTTAGAAGTTTTGACATTCTTCAGAATTTGGACTTCGAAATTTTGATCTTCTTCAAAATTTTGACATTTTTTAAAAATTTGACCTTGTTCGTGTTGCAGCGTATTAGAGGCGACTCGTGTATTTTGATGTTATTCAATATTCGACGTCTAGAGAAGTCTAAAAAGTTGGATTTTTCAAAAATTTTGCCTTTTCACAAATGTTTGCACTTTTTTTTTAGAATTTCAACTTTCTTTTTGAAAATTTCGATTCTTTATTTCCAAAATTTCGATCCTTTATCTCCAAAATTTCGACTTTTTAGAAGTTTTGACGTTCTGCAGAATTTGGTCTTCGAAATTACGATCTTTTTTCAAAATTTCGACATTTTTAAAAAACGTTGACCTTGTTCGTGTTGCAGCGTATTAGAGGCGACTCGTGTATATTGATGTTCCTTAATATTCGACATCTAGAGAAGTCCAAAATGCACATCTACGTGCCAGCCATTTCATTCAATGGGCGCCCTTAGTACATTCTGGAATTATTTAAAGAAGCTTTATCTTTTATATCAACACGTTTATTTAAAAATTTCGACTTTTGATCTTTTTGAAGTTGGATTTTTCAGAAATTTTTCGCTTTAAAAAATGTGTGCACTTTGTTTAGAATGTCAACTTTTTTTAAAAATTACAATTTTTGTTGTTGAAAATTTCCATCTTTTATTACCAAAATTTCGACTTTTTAGAAGTTTTGACGTTCGTCGGAATTTAGACTTCGATGTTTCAATCTTTCTTTAAAGTTTCGACATTTTTTAAAAACTTTAACCTGGTGCGTGTTGCAGCATATTAGAGGCGACTCGTGTATATTGATGTTCCTCAATATTTAACGTCTAGAGAAGTCTGAAATGCACACTTACGTATGAGTCACTTTATGCAATGGCTTCTTTAGTACATTCTAGAGTCATTTAAAGGACCCCATACACGTTACTAATGACTATATACCTATTTCAATATAACACAGTTCGTTACAATATTTATCTGCTAAAGATGTAAAACGCTCCAAACAACATACTCGAGGTCACCTTACAGTTAACAATAAGACAAAAAACTTTCTATTAATTAACCAAAAACCAAATTCTAACTCACAGTGGTAACCGTTTCCAGGCCAGGATCTAGGGGGAGGGCAAACAAGGAATGTGCCCCGGCGCCAGTTGAAGAAGGCACCAAATCGTATATGCTTGGGGCGCGTTTGTGAAGCAAAGGAACTTTTTTTTATACTCATCAAACGTATGTTCGATACCATCTTAAAGTGTGAGGGGCGGCAATGCCCTTGCTCGGAAAAATCGTAGATTTGGCGCTGAATTCCTTAGAATTCTGATAGAACGATTAAAAATGACAGAACAGTTTCAACCCGACAGCTACAGAATTACACATAAAGCTCCATTCCTATTCAGTACCTAGTAAAAGCTAGCTCGATCCCAGCTTAGCTTCAGCACTCGTATTTATCGGACAGAGAGCTTCGCCGTGGGAGGCGAATACCCGTGCGTGAAAGGAAGACGGCCATACTTCGTGCATTTCCTAAACAGGCCAGAAAGAGACGGAATCGCCGCTGATCGCGCCCGAAGGGCGACAGAGACGGCAACTGAAATTATGTACCATTTAAAACTGGTTATAAACAACAAAGTAAAAAGGAATGACGAGGGCGACCCGTGTGGAAACGTGCGTTAGATAAGGAAAAAACGACGATGGAAGCTTTAAAAACGCACCGGAGGAAGACGGAGATAAGCCGACGGGATTGTCTGAAATCGCGTTGTGGTAGGTGTGATGTAATATTTAGTTATTTAGGAAGAAATCCCCAGTAATGGGTATTTTTAAATGCTTGGTGGGTAAACGCGTGTAATTTTAGAAAAGGACGGGCCCCGTTACGGTAGATTAAAGGCGTCTAATTTTGTCTCATCTCGATGATTTTATTGCCTTGTTGCCTGTCATTCCGGGTACCTAATTAATTTATCATTAACGCGATGCGTCGAAAAAATGAAAAGTTTCATTCCTCATTGAACCAACGAAGTGTTATTCAGTCTTTAATAGATGATAAAATGATTTTAGTTTGACCTCGGATAGTGTAAAATGATAATAAGAAGCTTCTTTAGGCGCGTTGAGCGATTATGGTTTCGCGTTACCATCACGCGTCACCATCACGCGTCACTATCACTCGTTACCAACATCTTCTACTGTTAACATCAGAATATGTTGGTAACCCAAATTATTGTGATGGTAACGCGAAACAATAAATTTATTTAAATTTAAACTTCTTAGTCGCGTTCAGCGATTTTTGATAGGATTGATTTTGTACAATCAATCGCGAAAGGTAAACTCATTCTACCCCGTCGCGACCAGTTTTGTGGCGATTAAGTGCAGGAGAGTGTGTCTTAAGACCCCCTCCTCTCTCGAGCCTCTCTAACATCACATATTTCAAAGTAAAAATGAAAAAAAAAAACAATCAAACATTTTATGTTTAATGTTCAAATTTCGTGAAAAAATTCGAAATTTTTGAAGACAAAATTTTAAAAATTGAGTGTTTTCTAAAAATTTTATATCGAAGTTTTTTTATTTAAATTTAGATTTTTGAATTTTTGATTTTCTTGAAAGGTCTCACTTTTTTCTAAATTTCGACATTTTTGCAAATTTATATTTTTACATAAGATTGATTTATGATTTTTCCCAATTTTTTTTGAAAATTTCAAACACTTAAATCTTTTGGTTTTTTTGTCGAAAAATGAAATTTCCGGAAAATACTGACGTCTATTGACAAGTCGAATTATGTATTTTAAAATGACGTTTTGAAAATTCCTATCTTTTTTTGAAGAATTCGTTTTTTATTAAAAAATAGAGACTTTTAAAAAAAATTATCGATTTTAAAATTTTTGACTTTTTTTTTTGAAAATTTCGATATTTTAACACATTCCATGCTAAGAACACGCCTAGCGTGTCCATAGGAACAATCGCTTCATGCTCAAAACACACGCAGCGTGTCTAGGCCCCAAAAATTGGGCTTAATATAAATAATGTTACAAAATGGTTTATATTAACATCTGCACTTGTTTTTGTTTACTTTTTTTTTCATATTAACGTTGCATCGCATTGTAAAGTTAAATTCACACGTACAATAATAACCTATATTTTTTTAAAGTTTTGTTCAATTTGTTATCATATAATTAGAGTATGTTCTGTCAAGTTTCACAATTTTACAATATTTGCTTAGCCTTATGCCCAGGAGGATGCAAAAAATATCGAATATTGAGAATTCAAGGGCATGACGATTTTTTTGGGGAATAACTGTTTTTTAATCGTAAAAAAATTATTGGCAAATACTAAAGTTATGCCCGTTTTTGATTTTTGGTCGTCAAAAATTGTTTTGGGGCATTTTTTATTGTTATCGGCACAGCCCCTCATCTCCCTCTTTTTGATCAATATCCCGTTTTGCAGAAACCCAGGAACCCTAATTCTTATGCTATTTATTACTTTTAGAATATTTCTAGTGCAATTTTTTAAAAGGATTAGGCTAAAGAGGAACATTTATTGCCAGATATACTTTGTTTATCTTTGCTTTGTTATTTTTATGTTCGAAAAGATAACAAACTGGATTGTGAATAAAGTGAAATGCATTTTGAAAAATATATTATAGTCACTATAGCGCAGGAAAGATAAAATAGCCACAAATTTAAATTTTTTTGGAATCTTGCAATCGTCCAGAATAGAGATCCTCAAGGGGAAGAGTAGCAAACTGGATTTGCTGTGATTGGCTCGCCTAACTGATATGTATTTCTTTCTCGTCATTTGATAAATGTAATTTTTCTCGAAATGTCATTTTGTTCCAAAAATCTCAATAGGTCTATTTTTCTTACGCTAAAGATTTCTTATCTTTATCCTGTCCTCAACGAGTAAGATGTCCCTAAAAGATGGTGACATCGAAATTTTACTAAAATAGCACGTATCACCCAAAAATCTTCTAATTATTAAGTTTCATTAAAGTTTGAGTTTGAATTTTTCCTGAAGGAGAAAAACATCCCTAAAAATAGTGATCCTCTCTCTGGAAATCGACAGAACCGTTTCAGAGAGAAGAAATTGTTTCTCAAGGAGGAGGATGCTCCTAATAAGTAAAGATCCGAATTTTTACTAAAATTGCTTCGATATCTAGATCATTTTTCTGACCTAAAGATGTCCTAGTTACCTAGTTCATCGACATTGATAGAGTCGTTTCGGACATAAAAATTATTCCTGAAGGAGGAACATGCCCATAAAAAATGGTGATCCTGAATTTATATAAATCGTTTTCTTGAACCAAAAAACCCTTAATTACAAGAGTTTCATGGAAATCGACAGAAACTTTTTGGAGGTAAAAGTTTGTTTCTCAATCAGGAAGATGTCCCTAATAATGGTGACCCCGAATTTTTACTAAAATTGCTAAATTGCATCTACCTAGATCATCTCCTTGACCCAAATAATTCCTGGTCACCAAGTTTCATCGAAACTGATAAGAGTCGTTGCGGAGACAAACATTGTTCCTGGAGGAAGAAAAGTCCTTAAAAAAATTGTCATTTTAAATTTTTACAGATAATTTTTCCAATTCAAAAAAATTTTGATTAGCGATGCAAATAGAATGCAACCTAGACTACAGTATGCAGCCCCCTAAGAGTGCATAGTAGATCATAAATAAATGAACTATTAACAGTTGAGCCTCAAACACTTAGCAAAGCGGTTGCTCTATAGGGAAGCCCCAGAAGACTATCATATAAATGCACGGACTAATAGGCTTGAACAGATATTGGTCTGTGCATTAGGACCTGGTTACCGACTTTGGTCAAAAGTGATAGAAGATACGCAGAATCGTTTCAGATATAAATAATATTTGTTCCTCAAAAAAATTCCTAAAAAATGGCGATAGCTAAATTTTACTAAAATTGAATCCGTCTAGATCAAGAATGAGCAAGACGTGGCCCGCGGGCCACATGCGGCCCGTTTAACATTTTTCTGCGGCCTCCTAAGCTCTACTGTTTTACGTAAAAATTTTAGAAAAGAAAATGTCAAACAATTTGATGAAAAAAAAAAAGAGAATAAATTTCTACGATTCATGAAATATCTTGGACATAAGCTTAGGCAAGATTTTCATAAAGGGGGGGGGGGACAATCATGCTAAAAAACTCATGGGTAAAAAAAACCTTCTGTGTATCTTTGCTTAAAAACTACAGAATTGGAAACATCGCATTTTTAAATTAAAATCAAAATTTTGAAAAAAGTCCAATCTTAAGAAAAAATCTTTTGGAGAACTTTAAGAAATGTCGAAATTTTGGAAAAGTTGATATGTAAAAGAGACGAAATTGGCAAAAAGAAATTTTTGTAAAAAGAGTTGTAATTTCCAGAACAAGTTGAATTCAGGTAAAAAATGCAACTTTTGAAAACAATGATTTCAGAATTTTTATTTTATTACAATTTTGTCATATTTTTGAAACTTTTCAAGGAATCTTTTTTTCAAGATTTCCTAAAAACATTCTTCTCAGATTGTTTAGATTTCTATTAAAATTTCGATCCAATTTTAAAAAAAATAAACGAATTATGTGAAAAAGTCTAAATCTTTGGAAAAAATTTCATTTTAAATGGAAATGTCTAGAAACAAATAAAATTGAATTTTGAGTTAAAAGTCAAGTTGAAATTATCGGGAATAAAATTTTTAAAAAATCAGAAAAAACAGACTTCGAAAAAAAATTTAGGATTTTTCAAAATTACGTTACAAATTACAAAAAAATATTGAATTTTCTAGGAAACATTCCAAATTTTCAGAAGAAGGTCCAATTTTAGGAGGAAAATTTAAAAAGTTGAAATTTTCAATAAATCATATTGAAAATAAAAATCTAACTTTTCTCACAAACTCGAGAAATGTGCAAAATTAAAAAAAAATCAAAATTTTCAAAGATCTCATTATGTGAAAAGACGCAATTTTCAAAAAAAAAGTCCAATCCTGAGAAAGAAAAATCGCAAAATTCAAAAACATTGTTCTCAAAATTTAAAATTCAGTAAAGATGTTGAATTTACAAAAAAATCTTTTTTTCGAAATCCCCAAATATATTTTTCGCAACAACAGAAAAGTGAACATTTTCAGAAATTTTTTTTGAAAAAGTCCAAAAGATAGGATTTTGAAAACAAAATCAAAATTTCGAAAAAGACAAATTTTGAGGAACAGGCGAATTTTAGGTAAAAGACTATCTTAGAAAAATTCGAAATTTTCAGAAAAAAGACGAATTTACCAAAAAAAAAAAGAAAAAATTTATTGAAATATTAAATAGTGGATATTGAGATAAAAATCAAGATTTCCTGAAAAAAACAAATTTCAGGAAACCAGACAGAATTTCTAAAAAAGTCAAAATCTTAAAGATCGAAATTTTTAGTAAAGGTTCAGAACAATATCGGAATTTGAAAAAAAAAATCGAGAAAACTTTGAAATGGACAAAAAATTGTCTAAAGAAAGTCCAATTAAAATAAAGTAAAAAAAAAATAGTCAAAACCCCGAGAAAAAAGACGATATTGTAAGAGAAATTTTGCAAAAAAGATCTAAATTTTGAGAAAAAGCAATTCATCTTAGTGACACTTCGAAATTCAGAAAAAGAATACATTTTAAAAGAAAAATCGATTATTTATTTTCTCTGGACTCTCTAGACGAGTCAGAGGAAGACATGCTTCCTACCTTGCCTCAACAGACGTGTCAGAAAATGACACATATTATCACAATACACATCGAAATTTTGACAAACAAATTGAAACTACCAGAAATTTGGATTAAAAAAGGGTTGAAGTTTACAAAGACATTTTTGTTTTTTCATAAAAATTTTAAATTTTTAAAAAATATACCTTTCTGTCTGAAAGATCGACTAGATTTCGAAAAAAAAGCAAATTTTATTAAACAAGCGGAAATTTTCAGAATCAGAAAAAGGCGAAATTGTCAGGAAAAGTCGAATTTCGAGAAATGACGAAATTTCAGAAAAAAAACGAGGAACTTTTAAATTCAAAATTTTTACAGTCATGTTTGATAAAAGAAGGCAAATTTATGATTAAATGCAAAATTTTAAAAGAAAAAGTCAAATTTTGTAAAAAAATATACAAAATTTGAGAAAAAGGTAGAAATTTCGAAAAAATGTTTCAAGGATAGGTTGAATTCTGAAGAATTGCAAAGTCCTCCAATTGAATACATACAAATTTTCAGTTTGCTGCATGAACCAGGGGGTGCAAGCGCATTCATATTTTTCTCAGTTTGTAAAAAAAGGTTGCTCATTCCTGGTCTAGATCATTTTGTTGACACAAAAATCCTCCATTTACTAAATTTTGTCGGAATCGATAAAACCCTTTCGGAAATAAAAATTGTTCCTGGAGGCCAATGATGTCCCTGACAAAATACCATCCCAAATTTATATTCTTATCGTTTTCTTAATCCAAAAAACCCTTATTTAGCGAACTGCATCGAAATCGATTCAACCGTTTCTGAGATAAAAATTTCTTCCTCAAGGAGCAATATATCCCTAAAAATGGTGATACCAAATTTTTTTTTAATCAAAAAAAAACCTTAATTACCAAGTTTCATCGAAATCGATAGAGCTCTTTAGGAGATAAAAAATTTGTTCCTGAAGAATTCAAATCTTCTCAAGAACTGTTGATTCCAAATTTTTACCAAGACACCTATCTGGATCATTTTTTCGGCTCAAAAAATCCCTAGTTAACGATTTTATCAAAACCGTTAGTCGTTTTACCGAAAAATGTATATAGTATATACAGGGTGTTTCATAATTGCATGCTGAACCGGCAGGGGGATATTCCTTGGGCAATTTTAAGACAAAATTTTCATATTAACATAGGTCCGGAAACGGTTCATTTTCGATATACAGGGGGGTAAAAATTGAAGAAAAAATCGGTTTTTCTTCAATATTTCTGAGACTGGTTTAGATATTTTTTTGATATTCAGTACACGATATCCAGGTATAAAAGCAAGTATTTTGACAAAAAAACATTTGTTCTGATTCCACCAGTGGCGTTCCCACAAACAGGTCGATACACATTTTTGGAAAAAAAATGTGACGCCAATGCTATTTTTCAAAATAAGAACTATTTTCCTAGTCTTTGTTGTGTTTCTATCAAAAATGAGCTCTTGACTTTTTGTCCTATGACGGACGGTTTCCGAATTAAAAAATAAAAATCATTTACTTGCTATGCCGCTGTGGTAGATTAATTAATGAAAATCTAGTAGGCCACTGAGATTTAGTTTTGTGTTTACAACCAAGTGTCAAATTTTTCACTTCAATACTTTATCTGACTGTGAGTGATTGATAAGTATAAGAAAATATGTTTGAGAATGCTGAGTTTGCCGATATTCGTTACATGTACGGTCTTGCGGATGGAAATGCATTTGAAGCCAAGCGACTGTATGCAGAGCGTTTTCCGCAAAGAATTGTGCCAGATGCAAGAACTTTTTCAAGCGTTCATAGAAGACTACGCGAGAAGGGATGTTTTAAACCCGATCATCACTTAAAAGGGGCACAAAGAACCGCAAGAACAGAAGAAACTGAAATAGCTGTTCTTAATTCAGTTGAGGAAAATCCCGAAATAAGCACAAGGAAAATTGCTAGTAATTTAAATATCTCCCATATTTTAGTCTGGAGGATACTTCACGACTTTTTGTTATACCCTTACCATATTCAACGGGTTCAGGCCTTACTGCCTCGGGATTTACCATTTCGTATAAATTTCTGCCAATGGTTTATTCAAAAAATTGTTGAAATTCCACTATTTGACAGAGAAGTATTATTTACTGATGAAGCCAGTTTTTCCCGAAATGCAATTAGAAACTTCCACAACAATCACTTTTGGGCTGAAGAGAACCCGCATGCCATGGTCGAAGTCAATCACCAAGAACAATTCTCGGTAAATGTGTGGGCAGGAATTGTTGACGACTATTTAATTGGACCCTTTTTTCTGCCAAGAAGATTAAATGGAGAAAATTATCGTCACTTTCTTGAAAATGATTTACCAGTGCTGTTAGAAGATGTCCCCGTTTTAATCCGAAATCGAATGTGGTTTATGCACGATGGTGCCCCTGCGCATTTTAGTGTTTTGGCACGTGCATATTTGAACCAAAATTGCAATAATCGCTGGATAGGCAGAGCAGGAACAGAATTATGGCCGCCTAGATCCCCTGACCTGAACAGTCTAGATTATTTTTTATGGGGCTATCTTAAAACCTTAGTTTATAGCACCCCAATCCAAACTGAAGAAGAACTGAGAAATCGCATAACAGATTCCTGCAACACTATGAGAAATACGCCAGGAATTTTTCAACGAGTACGCGAATCTATGAGAAGAAGAGTTGGGGCGTGCATACTTGCAGGTGGTGGACATTTTCAACACCTGATATGATTTAATTAATTTCATTGTTAAGATTTCATTAATAAATTAATCTACCATAGCGGCATAGCAAGTAAATGATTTTTATTTTTTAATTCGGAAACCGGCCGTCGTAGGACAAAAAGTCAAGAGCTCATTTTTGATAGAAACACAACAAAGACTAGGAAAATAATTCTTATTTTGAAAAATAGCATTGGCGTCACATTTTTTTTTTTCAAAAATGTGTATCGACCTGTTTGTGGGAACGCCACTGGTGGAATCAGAACAAATGTTTTTTTGTCAAAATACTTGCTTTTATACCCAGATATCGTGTATTGAATATCAAAAAAATATCTAAACCAGTCTCAGAAATATTGAAGAAAAACCGATTTTTTCTTCAATTTTTACCGCCCTGTATATCGAAAATGAAGCGTTTCCGGACCTATGTTAATATGAAAATTTTGTCTTAAAATTGCCCAAGGAATATCCCCCTGCCGGTTCAGGATGCAATTATGAAACACCCTGTACATGCAAATCAATTTAACTCATTTAATAGTTGATATATTGAGCACCTGTAGTTTTCATACATTTTTGAATCAGCAGTGAATGGGTTAAAATACTCACTTTATTCAATATTTCAATCTTCCTTCTAAATTTTCACTTATCTTTAAAAATCTCATCTCTCAAAATTTCGACAACTTTTTACATAATTTTGAAAATTTCGACTTTTTTGGAAATTCAAAGTATTTTAAAATTTCTCATTTTCTTTTTGAATATTTTGAATTTTTTTGAGGAATTTTTGACTTTTAAAATTTTTGACTGATTTTCGAAAATTTTCAAGTTTTTTTCAAAATTCCGTGCTTTATTGACATTTAATATCTGTTTGTTAATTTTGACTCGAAATGTCGACTTTTAAACCTTTTAAGTTTGATTTTTTAAACATTTTTCGAAGGTCAACTAACCTTATACTTAAAATTTTTGATTTTCAAGGTTTCGAGTTCAAGTTTTCTTGAGATTTTGGATTTTTCCTGAATAACTTCGATTTTCGACTTATATTGGAAATTTTGACTTTTTAAATTTTCTGGACTTATTTTGAAAACATCCAATTTCAAATTTTTGCCCCATTTGAAAGTTTGACTCAAAACTTCTGGATGTTTATGACTTTTTTGAAAGATTTCTTAATATGGTCCTTGTGAAAAATTTTTAATTTTTAAAAATTTAAAATTTTTTGAAGCATTTGGCGTACAAAATTTCTCAACATTTAGTACTTTTTCAAACATGTTACTTTTTTTTCTAAATTTGATTATTCCGAAACACTTTCTGGCTCTTTTTTCAAATTTTTCGCTTCGCCTTTTACGTAAATTTGAAAAATCCGACCTTTGAAAATTTTCACCGCTTTGAAAAGTTGGATTTTTCAAATATTTTGCCTTTTAAATAGTCTTTGCTCTTTTTTTCCGAATGTCAAAGTTTTTTCGAGAATTTCGATCCTTATCACTAAAATTTCGACTTTTTCGAATTTTGCTTTGACTTCAAATTTCTGACTATTTTGAAAATTTCAACACTCAAAACTTTCGGTTTGTGACCTTTTTGAAAAGTTCTTTTTTGTTAATTATTTTTATTAAAAGTTTTTACTTTTTAAAAATTCCCAATTTTTGGACCAAAATTTCCGAACTTTTCGATTTGTCTCAACATTTCGTCATTTTTTTTTATATTTGGTTATTCTGAAACACTTTTTTTTTGAAAATTATTAGTTTTTTACAAAATTTGTTTTTTTTTTGAATTTTTTAAAATCTAAGCACGCGTTTTGAGAAAATGCGTGCTTAGATTTTAAACTTTTTCTTTTTTAAACAGTTTTCTCTCTGAAGATGACAGCTTGGCTGTCGAAACGCGTTAGAGTAACCTTCGTTGTGTTTTTTAATCTTTCTTGGTTTCAGGGGACAAGTTCTGTATTTTAATTTAGATTTTCATTTTTTTTTAATTAGATTTTAAACGTCAACATTCGGGAAAATTTTTCTCATAAATTTTGAGTGTTTTTTTCCCGCTTAAAAGGGTTATGAAGGTTATTTAAGCTTTCTGATTATAAGTTTGGGATGAAAAGTATCCTACCAACTATTCCGCATCCTAAGGAATATCTGTACAAATTGTCATCAAAATCACTTTAGTAATTAAACTGTCTAAAGCGGACAAACAAGCAGACAAATACACTTTCTGAATTATAATATTAGTGAGGATTTTTGAAGTTGATTGATCTTAAATAGAATAATTTTCATGGGCGTAGGCAGAATTTCCTTCAAGGGAGGGCAACAATCACCCTGAAAAATGTATGGACTAAAATAGAAAACTTTCCAATTAAGTAATGTATATTTTCATTTAAAAACTACACCACTGAAGACGTCGAGTTTCCAGATTAAAGTTGAAATTTCAAAAAAGAGCCAAACTTTAAGAAAAAACCTTTCGGAGATCTTCAAAAAATGTAGGAATTTCGAGAAGGTCGAAATTTCAAAAAACGACAAATCTACGAAAGTAGTGGCGATTTCCAGAACCAGTTTTATGAAAAAGTCGAAATTTTTAGAAAAAGTTCAATTTTAAATGGAAATATCCAGAAACGGATAATATCGAATTTTGAGATAAAAAGTCAAATAAGATAAATTTTGAACAAGTTGAATTACTGACAATCAAATTGTAAAAAGAAATTCTGCAAAAAACAAAGATTGTCCTCAAAAGTACGTCAGGCAGACTAGACGATCTCTTAAAATCTGACTGAGGGAGCATTTGGCTCATTTGAGGTACGGAAGAACTGAGAAGTCAAATGTGGCTCGACATGCTTTTGAACTAGATCATAGGATAGATAATAATATTAAACTGTTAAGAGTAGTAAATAACAATTCTATGTTAAATGCTTGTGAAAGCTTAGCCATCCATAAGGCTGGAGACAACCTTACGAATGGTTGCACTGGGCCTTTAGGCACTCAGCTCTGTTAAAAATAGTTAAGGTTGACAGATAAGGAATTGTGACACTACGACGTATATGATTAGATACGCATGCACTTTCGGATGCGGTCGATCATGCACGAAGTAAATATTCTTAGTATATAAGGATTAATTTTAGAATTAGGTGTTAGTATCTCTCTGTAGATGACAGCTTGGCTATCGAAACACGTAAGAGCAACCTTTGTTGTGTTTTTTAATCTTTCTTGGTTTCAGGGGACAAGATTTGTATTTCAATTTTTGAAGATGACCAAGGAGAAGTTCGTTCCCCAAAAAAAACATAATTAACAAAACGAACTTCGAAAAATAATCACAATTTTTGTAAAATATGTTGCAATTTCGAGAAAAAGATTGCACTTTTTAGAAAATATTGCAAATTTCCTAGAAAAAAAGTTCAATTTTAACAGGAAAATTGGAATTTTGGAAATAAACTGGTAATTTCGAAAAGGACGAATTTTGAAAAAAAAATGAAAAAGTCGACATTTTTAGTAAATCATTAAAAATAAAAACTCTAACCTTTCTCGACAGCTCGAAAAATGTCCAAGTTTGGGAAAAGGTCAAAATGTTCAGAGATCTAATTTTCTGAAAAGACGAAATTTTCAGAAAAAGACGAAGTTTGAGGAAGAAAAATCGCAATTTCCAAAAACTTTGTTCTCAAAATTTAAAATTCAATAAAAACGTTGAATTTAAAAGAAATCTTTTTCTCGAAATCCCCAAACATATTTTTCTCGACATTTTTATTAACATTCGATTTAATTTAGAAAGAAAACTGAACATTTTGAGAACCGTAAAATGTCACATTTTGAATTTAAAGTCGAAAACTGTTGGAAAAGACAAACATATTAAAAAAATGGCAGAATTTTGAATTATAAACGATTTTTGAAACCAAAGTTCAAAAAGTTGGATTTTGAAAATAAAATCGAAATTTCGAAAACGATATAATTCGAGTAAAGGAGAAATTTAGACTATTTTAGGAGGAAAAGTCAAAATTTTGAGAAAAAAGACGAATTTATTAGGAAAAAGTAGACATTTTTAGAAATGTTAAATATTGGGTATTGAGATAAACTTCAAAAGTGCATGAAAAACGCAAAAGAAACTAGTTAAAATTTCTAAAAAATCAGATTCTAAAAGATCGAAAAATTTAAAAAAAAACTAAATGTTTAAAAAAAATTTCAAACGTCTAATTCTGTGGAAAGACGCAATTTTCAAGAAAAATCGACTTGAGAAAAAAATCGCAATTTCCAAAAACGTTGTTCTCAAAATTTAAAATTCAATAAAAATGTTTAATTTACAAGAAATCTTTTTCTCGAAATCCCCAACAATATTTTTCTCAACTTTTTTATTAACATTCCAATTTAATTTATATAGAAAAGTGAACATTTTGAGAACCATAAAATATCACGTTTTGAATTTAAAGTCGAAATTTGTTGAAAAAGACAAATATATTCAAAAAAATGGCAGAATTTTGAATTATAAACGATTTTTGTAACCAAAGTTTAAAAAGTAGCATTTTAAAAATAAAATCGAAATTTCAAAAAGGATAAATTTCGAGTAAAGTGGAAATTTAGACTATTTTAGGAGAAGTCAAAATTTTGAAAAAGACGAATTTACTAGGAAAAAGGAGACATTTTTAGAAATGTATTGGGTATTGAGAGAAACATCAAAAGTTCATGAAAAAGGCAAAAGAAACTAGTTAAAATTTCTAAAAAATCAGATTCTAAAAGATCGAAATTTTCAAAAAACGCTAAATGGAAAGACGCAATTTTCAAGAAAAGTCGAATTTTGAGAAAAAAAAGTCGCAATTTCCAAAAACATTATTCTCAAAATTCAGTGAAGACGTTGAATGTACAAGAATCTTTTTCTCGAAATCCCCAAAAATATTTTTTTCAACATTTTTATGAACACTCCGTCGTAATTTACTAAAAAACAACTATTCAGAAGAATGGCAGAATTTTTTAATAAAGAAACGATTTTTGAAACAAAAATTTATTTCATTAGGAGACTTGAAAATAAAATCGAAATTTCTAAAAGGACAAATTTTGAGGAAGAGACGAAGTTTGCGAAAACGACTTTTTAAGAGAACAAAGTCAAAATTTTTAGAAAAAAGACAAATTTACCAGACGAAAGGCGAAATTTCTAGAAATGTTAAATATCGGATATTGAGATAAAAATCAAAACTTCGTAAAAAAGAAAACTTTGAAAGCAGTTAAAATTTCTAAAAAATCAGATTCTAAAAGATTTCAGAAAAAGCTAAATGTTCAGAAAAATATAATTTTGAGGAAAAGACGAAGTTTGGGAAAACGACTATTTTAAGAAAACAAAGTCAAAATTTTGAGAAAAAAGACTAATTCACCAGAGAAAAGGCGAAATTTCTAGAAATGTTAAATATCGGATATCGAAATAAAAATCAAAACTTCGTGAAAAGGGTAAACTTTGAAAGCAGTTAAAATTTCTAAAAAATCAGATTCTAAAAGATTTTCAGAAAAAGCTAAATGTTCAGAAAAATATAATTTTGAGGAAAAGACGAAGTTTGGGAAAACGACTATTTTAAGAAAACAAAGTCAAAATTTTGAGAAAAAAGACTAATTCACCAGAGAAAAGGCGAAATTTCTAGAAATGTTAAATATCGGATATCGAGATAAAAATCAAAATTTCGTGAAAAGGGTAAACTTTGAAAGCAGTTAAAATTTCTAAAAAATCAGATTCTAAAAGATTTCAGAAAAAGCTAAATGTTCAGAAAAATATAATTTTGAGGAAAAGACGAAGTTTGGGAAAACGACTATTTTAAGAGAACAAAGTCAAAATTTTGAGAAAAAAGACGAATTACCAGAGAAAAGGCGAAATTTCTAGAAATGTTAAATATCGGATATTGAGATAAAAATCAAAATTTCGTGAAAAGGGTAAACTTTGAGAGCAGTTAAAATTTCTAAAAAGTCAGATTCGAACAGATTTTCAGAAAAAGCTAAATGTTCAGAAAAATGTAATTTTGAGGAAAAGACGAAGCTTGGGAAAACGACTATTTTAAGAGAACAAAGTCAAAATTTTGAGAAAAAAGACTAATTCACCAGAGAAAAGGCGAAATTTCTAGAAATGTTAAATATCGGATATCGAGATAAAAATCAAAATTTCGTGAAAAGGGTAAACTTTGAAAGCAGTTAAAATTTCTAAAAAATCAGATTCTAAAAGATTTCAGAAAAAGCTAAATGTTCAGAAAAATATAATTTTGAGGAAAAGACGAAGTTTGGGAAAACGACTATTTTAAGAGAACAAAGTCAAAATTTTGAGAAAAAAGACGAATTTACCAGAGAAAAGGCGAAATTTCTAGAAATGTTAAATATCAAATATTGAGATAAAAATCAAAATTTCGTGAAAAGGGTAAACTTTGAAAGCAGTTAAAATTTCTAAAAAGTCAGATTTGAACAGATTTTCAGAAAAAGCTAAATATTCAGAAAAATATAATTTTCAGGAAAAGACGAAGTTGGGAAAACGACTATTTTAAGAAAACAAAGTCAAAATTTTGAGAAAAAAGACTAATTCATCAGAGAAAAGGCGAAATTTCTAGAAATGTTAAATATCGGATATCGAAATAAAAATCAAAACTTCGTGAAAAGGGTAAACTTTGAAAGCAGTTAAAATTTCTAAAAAATCAGATTCTAAAAAATTTTCAGAAAAAGCTAAATGTTCAGAAAAATATAATTTTGAGGAAAAGACGAAGTTTGGGAAAACGACTTTTTTAAGAGAACAAAGTCAAAATTTTGAGAAAAAAGACGAATTTACCAGAGAAAAGGGAAACTTCTAAAAATGTTAAATACCGGATATTGAGATAAAAATCAAAATTTCGTGAAAAGGTTAGACTTTAGGAAAGCAGTTAAAATTTCTAAAAAATCAGATTCTAAAAGATTTCATAAAGAGCTAAATGTTCAGAAAAATATAATTTTGAGGAAAAGACGAAGTTTAGGAAAACGACTATTTTAAGAGAACAAAGTCAAAATTTTGAGAAAAAAGACTAATTCAGCAGAGAAAGGGCGAAATTTCTAAAAATGTTAAATATCGAATATCGAGATAAAAATCAAAATTTCGTGAAAAGGGTAAACTTTGAAAGCAGTTAAAATTTTTAAAAAGTCAGATTCTAAAAGATTTTAAGAAAAAGCTAAATGTTCAGAAAAATATAATTTTGCGGAAAAGACGAAGTTTGGTAAAACGACTATTTTAAGAGAACAAAGTCAAAATTTTGAGAAAAAAGGCTAATTCACCAGAGAAAAGGCGAAATTTCTAGAAATGTTAAATCGGATATCGAGATAAAAATCAAAATTTCGTGAAAAGGGTAAACTTTGAAAGCAGTTAAAATTTCTAAAAAGTCAGATTCGAACAGATTTTCAGAAAAAGCTCAATGTTCAGAAAAATATAATTTTGAGGAAAAGACGATGTTTGGGAAAACGACTATTTAAAGAGAGAAAGTCAAAATTTTGAGAAAAAAGACGAATTCACTCGAGAAAAGGCGAATTTTCTAGACATGTTAAATATGGGATATCGAGATAAAAATCAAAATTTCGTGAAAAGGGTAAACTTTGAAAGCAGTTAACATTTCTAAAAAGTCAGATTCTAAAAGATTTTAAGAAAAAGCTAAATGTTCAGAAAAATATAATTTGGAAAAAAGCGAAATTTCTAGAAAACTTCAAAATGGACAAAACATTTAAAATTTTCCAGAGAAAGTCGAACTAAAAAAAATTCCAAATTTTGAAAAAACTGGAACTGAGAAAGAAGAAATTATGAAAAAATGATCGAAATTTTGCGAAAATTATCCAACTTTTGAGAAAATACGTCTAACCTTGGTGAAAACTCGAAATTTCCCAGAAACTGTCAGATTTTATCGAAATTCAGCAAAATTATTACGACGCGGAGTCTTGTCAGAGTTAATACTGATATATAAAAAATTCCAATGCAGATTTTTTATTCGGGGAATTACCGGTTGTAATTTCGTTGTAATTTATAAAAATTTGCCATTTGCTGCGTTGAAGCAATCGAATTTCTCAAACTGTAATGACTGATGTTTTGTTAGAATTGTTTCAGATCTCTGAGGGGCCTGCCCCCCTTGACGAGCCCCTTGTTCATAACAATCGCAGTTGTTTAAGAGAATTTGACTTTATTGATTAACAACTAACCAAGAAGAACAGAATCATCTGAATCGGGGGAAGTTTGAAAATTGCCAAACATGTGGAGGTCGATGGACGTAAAATCAGTCTCATATGGTGTCTAGGCATAGTATTTTGTTGCCCTCGCGGTAGTTATATAGAAGTTGAACGACACCCTTGTTTATGACAATCGCAGTTGTTTAAGTCTTTATTGATTAAAAACTAAGCAAGAAGAACAGAATCATCTGAATTGGAGGAAGTTTAAAAATTGTCAAACATGTGGAGGTCGATGGACCTAAAATCAATCTAATATGGTGTCTGGGTATAGTATTTTGTTGTCCTCGTGGTAGGTATATAGAAGTTGGACGTCATCATTTCTAACCAATCGAGGGGGATTAAATTTACTCGGAGACTCGGGGTCTTGAGCCGGTGGGAGCCCCCGTAATACAACGAAACTTTGTCATGTCCAAAATATTGTTGGAGGTAGGAAGCTCATCCATTACTATGTGGGCATGTACATATTTTTGTAAAATGTAGCTCGACAGCATCACCATCAGCGACTTTGGTGGGACCCATGTGCTTGTACACAAACGCATCACAAACGTTGATCAATTACAGAAAAAGTTAACTAATGCTTGTTAAGAATGAATTGAAATAAACATTGAGGAAAACAATATTTGAAGCTAATTTATCACTAGTTTCTATTTACTTTATCTAACGTTGGTTTTTCGTGTATCTGACGAATCGTTTTCATTCCCGCTTTAGTTTAAAAGGTCTGGTTTATAACCGCCACTTCCCAGGATCTTAATTTGGTCGGTAGTTTTCTATAGAATGTTGTATGCTGCTGCCCTCTGACGAATTAGAAGATACTGGCCAGCAGTGGTATTGATTAACCCTTCTATTTCGTTTATTTAAGCGCCAGGCTTCGTCTAGTGAATTACAAATTAAAAAAAATTACGTTTGCACTTGTTTTTTCTAATATACAAAAATTTGTGGAGAGTAATTATCATTTTTTTCTTTGTTCTCGAATAATTCGAATTGAACGACATCTATCGACTTATTTTGGAGGCTTGACAAATATGGGCCAAATAGTGCATAACTTATGTATGGGTCTGGTCCCAGTATGGCCACGCCTGACACTTATTTAGTAACGCCCTAACGTAGTCCTCTAGTTTAATATGATTTATCTGTCATTAATTTAATACTTAGTCATGCTATGGTGAAAGAAGGACATTAAAATATTGTTATGTAAATTTGAAAAAAAATGACATTTTTTTACATCCTGCATGATTCATTTCTTTGTGTATAACAATAAAAGCTTTACAGTAAAATGCGTATTTTTATATAAATGTTAATAATAATTTATAGACTTAATCATCATAGTTTATAGAAATATTATAAGAGAGTTACGTTCATTTAAAGTTTCCTGTTGCAAATCGAAATTTTACAAACATATAACCTAAAAATCGAATTTGGAATATTTAGTAAAAGGTCGAAATGCAAAAAAATATTCAACAAAAATCTCCACATTTTAAAAGTCGACATTTTTTGGGGATAAAGTAAAAAATACCAAATTTAACACCGGAATCACTCAAAATTATCAAAAATGATCGAAATTTCAAGAAGTCGAAATTTACAGAAAACATCGAGTTAAATATGCTATCGAAGTTTTCGACTTTTGTTCAATCCGAGTTTATGGAAATTGCATATTGTTTTTCAAAATGCTCCTTTGGCTCAAAATTGAGTGATCTTTTGACACAAACTAGGTATTTTCTGAAAAATAATTATTTTTGAGAAAAATATTTTTTGGAGACTTCAATTTTTCTTGAAATTTCTAAATTATGTCAAAATTAAATAAAAGGTCAACAATTCCAAATTTCGACTTCTATCTTAAAAATGGATCTTTATTTCCTAAAAAATAATTATTTTTGAGAAAAATATTTTTTGGAGACATCAATTTTTCTTGAAATTTCTAAATTATGTCAAAATTTAAATAAAAGGTCAACAATTCCAAATTTCGACTTCTATCTTAAGAATGGATCTTTATTTCCTGAAAAATAATTATTTTTGAGAAAAATATTTTTTGGATATTTCAGTTTTTCTTGAAATTTTTTAATTATGTCAAAATTTAAATAAAACCTCAACATTTCCAAATTTCGACTTCTATCTTAAAAATGGATCTTTATTTCCTGAAAAATAATTATTTTTGAGAAAAATATTTTTTGGAGACTTCAATTTTTCTTGAAATGTTTAAATTATGTCAAAATTTAAATAAAACGTCAACATTTCCAAATTTCGACTTCTATCTTAAAAATGGATCTTTATTTCCTGAAAAATAATTATTTTTGAGAAAAATATTTTTTGGAGACTTCAATTTTTCTTGAAATTTCTAAATTATGTCAAAAGTTAAATAAAAGGTCAACAATTCCAAATTTTGGACTTCTATCTTAAAAATGGATCTTTTATGTTTCTGATGAACATGAGGACTTTTTCCTCGCAATTCGACTTTTTCTTGAAATTTCGAAATTTCTCAAAATGCGTCGTTTTTTGGAAACTTCAGCTTTATTTATTCTCTGTTTCTTCTTTGAAAGAAGTAACCAGCGAAGAAAAAGCCACTAAATTCAACTTTATTCTTAAAATTTGGTTTTTTTTTTTCAATAGGCGTTTCCTGGAAAATTTCGAATTTTCTCACAATAGTTGACCTTTTCTTCGAAATTTGAGCCATTTTTTTTTCAACATCTTTATTTATCAGAAATTCCATTTTTTTTTTCAAAATTTCATGATTATGTTCCCGCTTTAAGTAAATAAAAAAAGTTCAAATTTTGGAAATTTTGACCTTTTTGTTTTTGAAAATTTCGATTTTCCTCACTTCTATTTTTTCCAAATTTCTAATTTTCTCCAAATTTCTAGTTTTCGCAAAACTGTTAATTTTCTCAAAATTCGCCTTTTTTGGACATTTCGATCTTATTTTCAAAATTTACTTCTTGTTTCAAAAGACGTTCGATTTCGAATTTTTTCACAATATTTTGGCTTTTCCCTTGAAATGTTAGCAGTTTCTTTTCAATTTTTTCTTGTTTAGATTTCCATCTTTTTTTCAAAATAAAACTTCTTCGGAAATTGTCAGTTTTTTGTGTTGCCTTAAAATTCGATCTTTCATGTCTGTTTTTTTCTGAAATTTCGGTTTTTCCGAAAAATTTGTCGAACTTTTAATTTTTCCCAAAATTGTTTTTTTCAAAATTTGTTGAACAAAATGGCAAAGAATTTCGACAATAATGTTTTTGGAAACGTTGAAATACAGCGTTGTTTGAATAAATAATATATAATAATAATAATAATTTTATTCAATCAACGGATAAAGATTAATTGGAAGCTACATTTTTTTTTCGAAATTTCACTTTTTTGACGAAATTTCGACTTTCCTGGCAATTCTATTTTTTCCTAAAATTTCTAATTTTTACAAAACTTCTAATCTTCTCAAAATTCGCCTTTTTTGGAAATTTCGATCTTATTTTCAAAATTTGCTTTTTGTTTCAATAGACGTTCTCTGGGAAATTTCGAATTTTTTCACAATATTTTGGCCTTTCCCTTGAAATGTTAGCAGTTTCTTTTCAATTTTTTCTTGTTTAGATTTCCATATTTTTTTCAAAATAAAACTTCTTCGGAAATTTTCAGTTTTTTGTGTTGCCTCAAAATTCGATCTTTCATGTCTGTTTTTTGCTGAAATTTCGGTTTTTCCGAAAAATTTGTCGAAATTTTAATTTTTCCCAAAATTGTTTTTTCAAAATTTGTTGGACAAAGTGGCAAAGAATTTCGACAATAATGTTTTTAAAAATGTTGAAATAAAGCGTTGTTTGAATAAATAATATATAATAATAATAATTTTATTCAATCAACGGATAAAGATTAATTGAAAGCTACATTTTTTTTCGAAATTTCGCAATTTTGTCCCAATTTAAGTAACTAAAAAAGTTCATATTCTGAAACAGATAATTTTGAAAATCGACTTTTTTGACGAAATTAGCTCTTTTTATGAAATTTTGATTGTTTTCGCAATAAACTTCTCTAACAATAAGCTTCAACAATTTCATCAGAATTCTAATATTTTTCCAAAATCTCGAAGTTTATTTCAAATCCGATTTACTGGAAATTTTGATCTTTTTTAAAAAATCCAATTTTTCGACTTAAATTTAAAAAAATGCTATATCTTATCTCGCATGGGCACATCCAGAGTAGTTTGGGATTAAATAGATTACCCTCAGGAGTTAAGCAAAAATAATGGGTCTTTTTTGCTCATCAGTTTTTCAAAATGTCTGTAGTCCTCTCCTGAACCAAATTCTCCCCACACCCATGAAAATAAGGTTTTTAATCTTTTCTTAATAAAACCTAAATAAGATGGTATTAAATTGTTTTCTCATATGTAATTGATAGACATGTTTTACACTATTTGGTCCATTTATCAGAACTTGCTTCATCTCACGTGGAACACTTATAAAAATTTCGAGTTTAAAAATAAATTGTTGTGTCATAATTAAAATTAACTAATTATGATGAAGTCAATATTTTTAGAAAATGTCCGAATTTCTGGAAAAATAAAAATCTGGAACACTGCTTCCCAAATATTTCAGTTCAGCTAAATCAGCGCTCTCTAAATTTTCACTTTCAAAAGCAATCCCAGACGCCAAGAAATTTGTATAATTATTTTCTTGCTTTCTGCGCAATTTACGTCTTTTCTATCAGTCTCTATCTACTTAAAATTACATTTTTTCTTACGTCCTGATCTTTAGCATTCAGTTTTGGTTAACCAGAAAATATTTTCTTTTTTTCGAGTTTTCTGCAGTTTCCTTTTTCTTTCGAAACATTAAAACAGATTCGTATTTATTCTTTTCCTCAAATTATGCTACACATATCTAGATGGCGCTTCAATTTATGTAAAGTCAAAATAATTCCTTAATTTTATACAGGGAACAAGACATAAGTAAGTCTTCTTGAGATGAAGGATGGAGTTAATAAATGCGAAAAAAATTTAGGTGATTTTAGATCGGAAACTAAAGGAAACCTACCGGGCGTCAAGGTATTCGGATAGTAACGATTAAAATAAGGGACTTAAAAAAATTGGGTGGGCGGTGGACTTTCTTCGTCATCACGTTAACGTGACAGGTACCGCTTTCATGCGGGGGAGTACATCCCTTGGTGTCGGTAATACCAATCTTAATAAGAAAGGGTTGTCACCAACAATGGGTTTGTATAAAAAATGGTTTCGTTTTGTGGAAGTTTGTCGCCTGATGGCTATTAAAGAACTGCCTTCACCCCATCGTTTCTGGTGTCACCGCCTTACTCATTTATCGATTATTGATTGCCAAAGTGCGCGTAAATCCTGGTGCGTTAATAAGCTTGATTTATATCTTGCAGGAAGTCAACATTTTCCTTCACGAGAATATGACAGGTACCGCTTTCATGCGAGAGAGTGCAGCCCTTGGTGTCGGTAATACCAGTCCTAATAAGAAAGGGTTGTCACCTACAATGAGTTTGTATAGGTAATGTTTTCATTTTGTGGAAGTTTGTCGCCTGATGGCTATTAAAGAACTGCCTCCACCCCATCGCCACCGCTTTACTCATTTATCCATTATTGATCACCAAAGTGCGCCTAAACAGTGATCCTGGTATTTTGATAAGTGTGTCAAGTTAGATTCTTCAGTTTTAAAAAAAATATTTTAATGAATGAACGCGGCTCCGAAATTCCTTCATAGGGGAGATCCGCGTCTCCAGGTGTCAAGGTATTCGGATGGTAGTGATTAAGATGGGGGATGAATTTTTTTAAAAATGTTGATCGGTAGTCGACTTTCTTCCTCATCACGTTAACGTGACAGATACCGCTTTCATGCGGGAGAATACAGCCCTTAGTGTCGGTAATACTAGTCCTAATAAGAAAGGGTTGTCATGTACAATGGGTTTGTATAGATAACGTTTTCGTTTGGTAGAAGTTTGTCGCCTGATGGCTATTAAAGAACTACTTCCAAGCCATCGCTTCTGCTGCCACCACTTTGCTCATATATCGATTATGAAGTGCCAAAATGCACGTAAACAGTGATCTGGTGCTGGTTTCTTAAGGTAGATTCTCCAGTTTTTTATTTTTCAACGGCTAAACTCTGCTTCGAAATTCTTGCATAAGACAGATCTGCGGCTTTAGGTTTTGTGAACGAATAGTCCTTAGCTAATCTGTTACAGTGTAAGGTTGATAAACATTAAGGGTTGGGCAGCAGGAAGCTTGATTGATATCTTGTGGGAGGTCGACATTTTACTTCACAAAAACGTGACAGGTACCGTTTTCATGCGGAAGAGTACAGCCCTTGGTGTCGGTAATATCAGTCCTAATAAGAAAGGGTTATCACCTACAATGGGTTTGTATAGATAATGTTTTCATTTTGTGGAAGTTTGTCGCCTGATGGCTATTACAGAACTGCCTCCACCCCATCGCTTGTGCTGCCACCGCTTTACTCATTTATCGATTATTGATCACCAAAGTGCGCCTAAACAGTGATCCTGGTATTTTGATAAGTTTGTCAAGTTAGAATCTTCAGTTTTTTTATATATTTTAATGGATAAACACGGTTCCGAAATTCCTTCATAGACAGATCCACGCTTCCAGGTGTCAAGATATTCGGATGGTAGTGATTAAGATGGGGGATGCATTTTTTATAAAAATTTGGTGGGCAGTCGACTTTCTTTCTCATCACATTAACGTGACAGGTACCGCTTTCATGCGAGAGAGTACAGCCCTTGGTGTCGGTAATACCAGTCCTAATAAGAAAGGGTTGTCACCTATAATGGGTTTGTGCAGATAACGTTTTCGTTTTGTGTAAGTTTGTCGCCTGACTGCTGTTAAAGAACTGCCTTCTCCCCATCGCTTCTGCTGCCACCGCTTTAATCATTTATCGATTATTGATTGCCAGAGTGCGCGTAAACAGTGATCCTTGTATCACGAAAATGTTTTGATAAATTTGTTTGAATTAGATTCCTCAATTTTCCATATTTTTTAAAGACCAAACGCTACTCCGAAATATACCTGCAAAGGACAGATTTGCGCCTGTAGGTTTGTGAACAAATCGTCCTTTCTGAATCTGTTGAATTGTAAGGTTGATAAATACTACGGGTGGGGCGCCGAGTAGCTTAATTTATATTACATTTTCCCCCTAACGAAAACGTGACAAGTATCGCCTTCATGCGGGAGAGTACAACCCTTGGTGTCGGTAATATCAGTCCTAGTAATGAAGGGTTGCCACCTAGAATGGGTTTGTATAGATAACGCTTTCGTTTTGTGGAAGTTTGTCGCCTGATTACTATTAAAGAACTTTCTCCACGCCATCACTTCTACTGCCACCCTTTACTCATTTGTCGAATTTTGATTGCCCAAAGTGGACGTAAACAGTCATCCTGGTGTTTTGATAAGTTTGTTCAATAAGATTCCTCAGTTTTTTATTTTTTAGCTGCTAAACGCTGCTCCGAAATTCCTGCGTTAGACAGATCTGCGCCTTTAGGTTTCTGAACAAATCATTTTGTTAATCGGTTGAAGTAGAAGGTTGATAAATATTAGGGGTGGAGCGCCAGGTAGCTTGATTTATATCTTGCGCGAGGTCGACATGTTCCTTCATAAAATCGTGACAGGTACCTCTTCCATGCGAGAGAGTGCAGCCCTTGGTGTCGGTAATACCAGTCCTAATAAGAAAGGGTTGTCACCTACAGGGGGTTTGTATAGATAACGTTTTCTTTGTGAGCTAAAAATTTTTGTGGGAAAATCGTTACCTAATGGTTATCAAAGAATCTCCACCGTTCATTCCCCTTTCTTAATTTTGATCAGATTTAAAAAGTTTATGTGTATGTGTCTTACGTGACGTCATCAACATTTGGCAAGTTGTTTAAGATAAGAAAAATGTTCACTACAAAATACTATTTTTATAAACTTGAAATACAGAACTTGTCCCCTGAAACCAAGAAAGATTAAAAAAAAAACACAACAAAGGTTGCTCTAACGCGTTTCGACAGCCAAGCTGTTATCTTTAGAGAGAAACCGAGAAAGATTAAAAAACACAACAAAGGTTGCTCTAACGCGTTTCAACAGCCAAGCTATCATCTTCAGTTTTTGAAGATAACCAAGGACCAGTCCGTTCCATCAAATTTATAAACTAAAAATATTAAATCGTTTGTTAACGAAAACCCGAAAAGCATAATAGAACAGTAATAATTAAAAGGTTTTAAAAATGAGAACGGGAATGCATAAATAATCAAACGGGGTTTGCCGATGGAACTCTGTGCGGCCTTTTTGTTTTCCTTTGCGATGTAGTGCAGTATTGGTCATAAATTTTGGGTGGTTTGTGTCGATTTTGGATTTTGAGATTTTGTCCAGGAGAAAGAAAACGATGCTCCGATATCTTCTTGATGGAACAAGGTAAGTACAGTTTTTTTTCCTTATTTATCCGGAAAGCTGTGCTCTCTTCATTGCACCCTGTTAACGTTCCTTTGTTTTTTAAAAGTTGACAGATGACAAATGTTTCCCCTCAAAATTTCATTTTCTTTAAGAAATTTCGTTTATTTATGCAGCCTTTTTCAGAAACTTTCGATTCTTTTTTCAGTATTTCATTTTTTTGGAACCGGTTTTTTAAAATGAAACTGTTTTTTTTTTAAATTATTTCCCCGTAATTTTGATTTATTTAAAAAAATCGTCCTTAAAAATTTCGACTTTATTTCCGCATTTGGTTTCTTTCAAAATTGATTTTATCGGAAATTTCGGCTGAGTTACCGTGCTCTTCTGCCTAAAACTTTCTTTTGTACCAAGTTTCAATTCAGAAGAGTTTCGCCTCTGGTATGGTGGACATACTGAGTTACCGTGCTCTTCTGTCTAAACTTTCTTATCCTTTGTACCAATTTTCAATTCAGAACAGTTTCGCCTCTGGTATGGTGGACATACTGAGTTACCGTGCTCTGATGTTTTGAAATTGGCCTTTTATTTTTATTTTTTATTTTTCTTTTTTGCATATTCCCTCATTTCATCTATTTTTCTTTCTTTGTTCCTGAAGAAGCCCCCTACGATGGTGGGCGAAACGTCGAACACTTTTAGTAGTTCTTTGACATGGTCCAATCCCGGAAGAAGTATATCCTGTACTGACTCTGACCGTGGAAGCCTTCGTTATCATATTCGGCTTTTAAACTTAAAAGTTGCAATTTTTTTCGAAACATTTTTTCTTCGATTTTTTTTGTTTTTCAAAGTTTAGGACATGTTGATTTTTATTTCAAAGTTGAAAATTTTGTTTTTCGAAATTTCGATGTTCCCGAAATTCGTCGTTTTCTCGAAATTTCGTTTTTTTCCCAATTGCTTTATTTTCTTGCAATTTAGTAGAAATTTTAATAAAAACCGCAAAAATCTCGAAAAAAATATAGTTTTGTCGATATGTGACTATTCTTGGGGGCTGATTTCAACTTTCTTTTTCCAGTTTCAAGATTAGGCAGAATTTAAATAAAAAAGTGAAAAATTATGAGCAAAATGTTTTTCAAATTTCGTCATTTTTGTCAAAATTCTTTTTTTTAAATTATTATCTCTAGTTTCGAATAGAGGCTTCAATTCTGGTTTATATGTGATTTATTACCTAGTTTATTTTTGAGAATGCTACAGTGACTTCAATAGGCAATGAAAATTAAAATTCTTTTTTTAAAAAGTATCTTTATTTCAAATTTATACAATATATACCAAGACAATAAATATCAGAAGTACATAGTGAAAAATTGAAAAACAGTAACTCGATATATTTTGTCAATATATGTATAATAATAATAATATTACAGTAATGCGATATAAATATATTTAACTATACAAAAATACCCGATTCATTATTTTTTAAAATAACACAAAATCAGTCTGTTTTAAATGAAATATAAAACATGAGAAACTTATATCGTAACGAAAATATTTTAAAATAGTACAAAGAATTGGTCAGGAGGCAGTAAGTAGGTGGAATGTTATAATTAAAGATGGAAGTTTACATCTTGGAAGATTTTTTTTTGATAAGTCAATAATTTACAAAATAATAAAATATATTTAAGATTTCAAACATGTCTACCTTTTTAAAAGTGCGTTTTAATATTTAACAAGTACAGGTATTATTTATTTGATAAATTTTAATTAAGCTATATTTGAAATCTTAATTTTTTCCGCTACATATGTATGTCTAAAATATTAAAATATCATAAAATATTTTACATGATATATGTCGTTTAGTGTACAAAATGTTCCTTCAATTTATAACAAGTACAATTCTGAAGACTTGTTTAAAATGACGCAAGTTTTGCAAGATATTCAAATTTGACACATTCTTTTTGGGCGCATATGCTTTAATACTTTCTAAGCACCTAATAAGATCTTAATATAAATAAAAATGCTCGCAACTTTGAATCTGTGATCGACTGGGTTACCTAAAAATGTCATTTTATTAATGATCTAACCAATCGTCTAAAAACTATACTAAGCTAAGAGTGAAAGCAAAGAAATTTGTGATTTTAAAAACTGTTAGCTTTTAGAATGTAAGAAATTTCGAAATTACTGCGTGGTCTCGGAAAACTGAAATCTGAAGCCATTCCTACAGTGATATCGAAAATTATCTTGATCAAGCGTGGTTATGAAAACGAAAAGCGATCGTCTAATAAAACCTTAAAGTAACTAATAAGTTACTTTACGGTTAACCAAATCAAATCACCTACCGGTGAAAAAATAAAGTCAAAAATCACTGGAATATAATGAAATCTTGATAATTCGATATGCGAGAAATTGCTTTAAAAAATGTTCTGATTAAAACTTCATATTTCGAAAAAAAGTAATTGCAAGGTTAACGTGGAAGTTTTGAAAGATAAATTAAAATTTCTTGAAACAGTTTTAATTTTTAGTTCAAAGTTAAAAATAAAAAAAATTGAAAGTGTACCCTCGAATTTTGAGAAAAATGTGAAATTTCGAAATAACTTGAAATTTCTTGAATTTCGAATAAATTAACAGCCTCAATTCTTCTAATGCACAGACCAATAGGTTTGAACATTTATTAGATTCGAAGTTTGGAAACCAAAGACTGGTTTCGATTTTGTTAGATCTTGTCAGTTTGGTATATCCAACTGGAATGCTAACAGATGTTCCGACAAGTAAGTACTAAAGAATTCACGGACGTCAATCTTAGTACTCTTAGTACTACCACCTATTGGTCCATAGAGAAACTATGGCCATCACCTACAATGTCGTATGCAAGTAGAATGCAACCTTGACTACAAATTCATGCAGCCCTCCTAGGCGTGTATAGTGAATCATAGGTAGCTCAACTAACAACAGTTGAAACACCTGCCACCTAGCAAAGCGGTTGCTCTCTAGGAAAAAATTCCCAGAAGACAAGGATTCTAATGCACAGACCAATAAGTTGGAACATTTATTAGATTCGTGAATTCTTTAGTACTTACTTGTCGGAAGAGTCTGTTAGCATTCGAGTTGGATATACCAAACTGACGAGATCTAACAAGATCCAAATCGGTCTTTGGTTTTCAAACTTCGAATCTAATAAATGTTCAAACCTATTGGTCTGTGCATTAGAATCCTTGTCCTCTGGGAAATTTTTCCTAGAGAGCAACCGCTTTCGCTAGGTGGCAGTTTCAACTGTTGGTAGTTCAGCTACCTACGATGATACACGCCTGGAGGGCTGCATGAATTTGTAGTCTAGGTTGCATTCTACTTGCATACAGCCTCAATTCTACTCCTAATGATTATCCAAAAAATAACAAAAAAAAAACATGGTTCAGAAAATGTTTCATAAAAAAAAATTTGGGAAGTCTTACAGCACTAAATCCAAAACTTGTTTAGATGGCAATGTAACCATAAGACGATATAATCAAAATAACTAATCAATATAAATTATATTCATATCAGAATATATTTTCGTATCCACGACCATGCTGCATCAAGTTAATTGTTGATAGTTCAATCAATAACTTTCAAATGTAGCTACTTTAGATTTAGCAAGCTGGCCTTAAGGCCGTTAATTCGTCAATTTTTTTTTCAAAGGTGTGCGCCTTCAATAGTCAATCTATTCACTAGTCATCTTTGCCGAAAGGATGGAAGCTGTGCAAAGTGCTTCAAGCTTTTAAAAATGATCATAATCGCTAGACTACTGTCAAATTCGTGTCTATGTGTCGCTACTTTTTGTAGTGGTCTCGTTCTCTATGTGGTGCACCGGCTGACCGATCAAGGCATCTAATTCTGAAGGTGATGTTACCTGCAAAAGAAAAAGTAGAAAAGTTGAGAGTAAGAAGAACGTCTTAAAAAAATGCATCATAAAAAGTCCAGACTTGAGGGGGGATATTAATTTAAAATTTGCCCTAAATATTTTTGAAGTGAAAACTTCTTTAGGTGCGTTGAGCGATTTTAGATACTGGGTAAACTTGTGATTTCGCGTCAACAAGATGTCCTAAAGTTAAAAGTACCAGGTCATTCAATAAGTCATTTAATAAGTAAGAAAAAAACAAAATTTTAACAAAATTCCGATTTTATTATTCAACATAGTTGCCTTCGAGGGCGATACAACGAGTATAGCGATTTTCCAAATTTTCGATACCACTTTTATAGTACGATTTCTCTTTCTCGTCAAAATAGGCCTCAGTTTCAGCGATTACTTCATCATTGGACTTAAATTTCCAACAAGCATTCTCTTGAGATCCGGAAACAGGAAAAAGTCGCTGGAGGCTAAATCTGGAGAATACGGTGGGTGAATAAGCAATTCGAAGCCCAATTCATTCAATTTTGCCATCATTTTCATCGATTTGTGACACGGTGCATTGTCTTGGTGTAACAACACTTTTTCTTTTGCAAATGTGGCCGTTTCTTTGTGATTTCAGCTTTCAATCGATCCAAAAGTGCACACTAATAGTCGCTATTGATGGTGGTTCCTTTTTGGAGCTAGTTGATGAATATTCTTCCGTTCGCATCTCAAAATACAGAAGCCATCACCTTACCGGCCGATTGTTGCGTCTTTCCTCGCTTTGGATTCGGTTCGTCGACTGCTGTCCACTCAGCTGACTCTCTTTTGGATTCTGGTGTGTAATAGTGAAGCCATGTCTCATCCATTGTCACATATCGACGATAGAATTCCATTTTATTGCGGTTTAACAGCGCCAAAGACCCTCCGAAGCATCGATTCGTTGTTATTTTTGGTCGCCTGTAGCTCACGCGGCACCCACTTTGCACAGAGCTTTCGCATACCCAAATGTTTGTGTAAAATGGTAAAAACACTACAATCTGATATTTTTACAATGTCAGTTAGCTCGTGCACCTTCAATTTGCGATCGTTCATAACCAATTTGTGGATTTTTTTGATGTTTTCTGGAATAACAGCTTCATTTGGGCGTCCAGTGCACTCTGCATCATTTGTGCTGGTACGAGCAGCAATCCACTTCTCTACCATTTGTCTCGATGGAGCAGAGTTCGAATAATGTTTATCAAGCCATTGTTTGGTTTCAACTGTATTTTTTTTCATCAAAAAGCAATGCTTTATCAAAGATCGAAATTCACTTTTTTCCATTTTTTTTTCAATAACAAAAGTTGCTTCACACAAAATGCTATAACTTATGAATCAATAGTCAGATTGCTGTCAAAGTTATACACGTATCGTTTGAAGGTTAGTACTAAATAAAAATCATACGGAAAAAATTCTGGTAACGCCATCTATGTGTCATCCTATGGACTTTTTGAATGAACTGTTATATTCTACTGTTAACATTCGAGCACATTGAAGTGTATTTCATTATCAATAAATATTAGATTCGTTTCCACACGATTACAAGCATCTAAATCACGGGGTAGGTCAGTTTGACAGACTTTATATTGAAATATTTCCAATATTCTGACTTGTTTACTGGTGTGTTCGAACTATGTTACGTATTTCCTAATTTTAAGTTTTCATTTCACTGAGTCTCCAAGACTGTATTAAACTTTATTAACGATAAAAACGCAACAAAATTTATAAATTCCACAAGGTTTTGATAAATATTTGCTATCACCGAACCAGGTTTCGCATTACTTCATCATCGGTGGTCATACCAGCAATTTGTTTAGCCGTCGTTTTGCTAAGAAGCTCCTTGGATCACAGACTCCGTTGTTAGCAAATATTTATCAAAACCTTGTGGAATTTTTAAATTTTGTTGCGTTTTTATCGTTAATAAAGTTTAATAGTTATGAGTATTAAAGAATTCCACGAAGTAAGGGTTGGAAATGTCCATTAGTCTCCAAGACTGCCTAGTTTCTTCTTCAGAAGAATTTTATATTGTCCTGCATGGACTTATCGACTACTAATACTTTCATTGCAGTGCCAGCGCGAGCAAATGTAGCGCCCGAAGTGAAAGATCCCTAAATGGCGTCTCTAATTGCCCTTTTTCAAATATGTTGCGTAAATGTTAAATACAGAAAAAAATATTGAGCGACAAATCTCATTTTACTTTTAATGCATGCATTTTAGAAAAGAGTTAGAAGAAGAAATAGAGCGATTTGAAAAAATATTTGAAAAACTACGTCAACTATACCCTAATATTAAACACTATTTCTTCGGGCGGGATCCTCTCTAACTAAAGGTATGGGTTGGACAAAAATATAATTCACCTATAAATTATTATTAGTAGGTAAAATTACAACATTTGCAAAAAAAAATCTTAACAAGACCTACCTGAGTATCTTTCTTTTGGACCAAAACATCTATACTATTCACTGCATCTAGAGGAGGGGGATGGTGTTCCATTACGACTCTAGGATGCCTGCAATGCATACAAAAGCATCTTGCAGCCGTCAACGCTAATCCAAGTACTAGAAGCAAAACCCCAGCTCCTATGAATATATATCTATGGTCTGCGTCAGCTGCGTTAGGAACTAACTGCACTAAGCCCACTACTAGAACTATAGCACCTAATAGAAGCGATCCAACCACTAGTTGGAGGGCCGATACCTAAAGAAAAAGTTCGTCGTAAGCTTCTAATGCGAAATGCGCTCCAAAATTGATCGGATTTGGTTTACCTTTCCACAAATGTAAAATTCGGGTAGTCTGTCGTTGGTTTCATCACAAGGGCCATTGGGGGACGGTGTCGGGCTTGGACTAGTTGGGGGCAGCCAGTGACCCCCTATATACAATTGGCTCGGCCGCTTAATCCTCTTCTCTTGCCCTTTTCTTCGTTCGTGGCGGACAGCTACCGCCGGCATGGCACCAATCATCCTAAAAAAAATAGTTGGTACTTTAATGACATGGGCGCAGTCTTAGTGGAAAACCGAAAAAGGAGTAAGGATTTGGAAAAAAGAATTTGCTTCGTACAATTTTTTTTAATATAATGCACTTGCAAATAATGGAATAAGGATGAGAATGAATATAAACGACATTGAATTACTGATTTAAATGCTGATGAATCTAATATTCGAAATTCAAGAATCGTTTTAACAATAAAGGTGACGAGTCCAGTTTCGAATAATTCAAAGATATCACAAAATATTGTAAAGCGTTGATAAATTAAAAAAACTGGCCATCTCCTGGCATTTGTTAATGATGTCTGGAACTTAGCTTTGGAAAAACACGGTGAGGCTAGAATTATGGCATTTGATATGTCAAAGACTTTCGACAGAGTCTGGCACCAATTTCTTCTCGCCAAATTAGCATATGGTCTTCTTCCTGGACTCTGTCATTTGATATCAAGTTATCTCGCTGTTAGATCCTCTTTAGGTCGTCCTTGATGGCATCTCAAGTGCAGGGCTACTTCAGTGGTCTACTTTGTCCCCTACTGTGTTTCTGTTACACATAAACGATCTCTTAGCTTCAACTTCCAAAGCTATTGCTTTGGAAGTTGCTACGCAAATGATAGTAGCCTGGTATTATCTTTTTTCTTCCGACAAACCATTATCCATCGCTGCTAAGGGAACTGCAGATACACATGATTAATCGGGATCTCGAAATCGTTTTGGAATGGAGTAAGAAAAATCTGGTTGACTTCAGTGCCTCAAAAACTCAGACCAAGGTTTTCTTTAAGAAAACATCAAGTGATAATCCAACAGACATACTTATGGTAAAATTCTCCCGATTGGATATAACCTGTCGATCCTGGGAGTAAATGCGAGCACTCGGGGCCTTAGCCATTGCGAAACTCCGGGCGGGTAGATCTTTAAGAGGCCCTCGTCTTTGTGGAATTAATTTTAACATAGACGTAGTCAGGGCAGGGTAAGACGCTTGCCCCCCCTCCAACTCGTGTGGTTAACGAAAATTTATATTGAACTAAGGAGACTTTCTCCAAAAAATTTCCATTCGACAAAAGTCGTCCTTCTTTAAGCTATTGATATTTTCTCGAAATTTCGACTTATTTCACGAAATTCGTCTTTTTTCATAAATTTCTTTGGAAACTTCAAATGTATTTCTAAAATTCGATTTATTTCCAACTTAACTAAAAATTTTTCATAAATTTCCTTGGAAATTTTAAATGTATTCCTAAAATTCAATTTATTTTATCAGAATCCAACTTAACTAAAAATTTCGAATTTTTATCTCAAAATTCATCGTTTTATTTTTCGAAATTCTATCATTTCTCAAAATTAGTTTTTTCCGAAAACTTCGACTTCTCTTTAAACTTTGATTTTCTGAAAATTTCGACTTTTTTATCAAGATTTACCCTTTTGCTTAAAACTTGATCAATTTTTTGATAACAATATTTATCTGGAAATTTTTATAATGACTTTTTTAGAAATTTTGTAAAAAGACAAAAATTCCGAGAAAATTTCCCCTGAAATGGCGAAATACAACTTTTTTCTCAAAATTGCGACGATTATTTCAATATTGGACATTTTCTGACTCAGTTTAGGGCAGAACAGGGCGCATGTCTGCTTCTGATTCAAGCGCTCAATAGAAAAATCTAGAAATTACATTTTTCTCAAAATTTGTCCTTTTTCCAAAATTTCGACAAAATTTGACCCTCTCTGAAGAATTTCGAGTGTTTTCTAAATTTTGATTTTTTTCTCAAAATTTCGATCTTTTTTTTGTTTTTCAAGGAAAAAAATCGAAATTTCCAAAAAAAACAAATTTAGAAAAATCGAAACTTTGATATTTTTCTCAAAATCCGCCTTTTTTCGCAAATTTAAAATTATCCTGAGATCCCATCCTGTATGTTCCCGGAAAACTGAATATTTTTCCTGGAAATTCGTATCTTTCTTAAAATGTTGACTTTTTTTTCAAGACTCGTTTTTTCCACAAACGGACGACTATTTTCAAAGTTGCACTTTTTCTTTAAGTTTGAATTTTTTCTGGAAAATTTCGATCTTTGATGCTTCATTTGGTAGTTTTTCTAAAAATGTCGACTGCTTTTCAGAGATTTCGTTTTTTTTAATTCCTTTATTTTTATTAACATCGGGTTTTTCTGAAGATTTTGATCATTTGGAATTTGATTTTTCAGAACTTTTAACAGGTTTCTTAAAATTTGCCTTTTTCCAGATATCTTTATATCAAAATTGGATATTCAACTTTGCTAAAAAATTTTGAATTTCTCTTAAAATTAGTTTAATTGGGTCTTTTCAGAAATTTCGACTTTATTCTCAAAATTCCACTTTTTGGATTCTTCTTTCGGAAATATTTTTTCTATCAAAATTAGGCCACTTTTCTGAATATTTGTCTTTTCTTTAAATTTTGACTTTTTTAAATTTGACTAGAAACTTCATCTTCATATTTCGCCTTATTTTCGAAATATTGACTTTAATTTCAAAATGCCATGTTTTAGTTTCTGGAACTTTCTAGACCTTTTCCTCGAAATTGGCTTTTCCTTAAAATTTTAGTTTTCTCGAAATATGTCTGTTTTCTCTAAATTAGGTCTGCATATTATCAAAAATTAAAAATGTTGCGAAAAATATGTTTGGGTAATTTCGAGAAAAAGATTTCTTGTACATTCAATTTCTTTATTGAAATTTAAATATTATGTTAAAATTAGAATAAAAAAGTAAACATTTCGAGAAAAGCGTTTTTGGAAATTGCAAATTTTTTCACATTTGGTCTTTGGAAATATTTTGGCATATTTAGAAATTTCGAGTTCTTCTGAAAGGTTGGGTTTTTATTCAATTTCCGTTTTCTAAAAAATCCTTTCCCAAAATAGGTTTTTTTCAAAAAAATTGGTCGCTTTGGAAATTACGACTTTATTCTACATTTTTCTCTCAAAATTGAACTTTCATTTTTTTAATATTCGTTTTTTTCTGATTTTTTTTCAAATTTAAGTTTCCGAAAATGTCATGTTTCTCAAAAGTTGTCTTATTCTGGAAATTTTGACTTGTACTAGAAATAGGGATGTTTTATGCTTCTGAAAATTTCCGTTTACAGTGAAAAACTTTTCTTAAAGTTCCAGCTTTTTTTGAAAATTGCATTTTTTTTCACAAAATTTCACCTTTAAAAATATAATTTTTTCGAATTTTCAACAATTTTTGAGATTTTTCGAAAGTTTAGAATTTTATTTTAAACACGAATTTCTAAACATTCCAACTTTTTCCCAAAATTCGTTTTTCCTCGTCTCTTTCAAAATTAAAATTTCTCTTGAAAATGTTCATTTTTCTTTAAGAGATTTCAATCTTTTTCTCGATATTTTGACGGTATTTTTTAAAATCGTTATTTTTTGAAATCTTCGAAATTTGGATAGTTTTTAAAGTTTTCCGAAAGGATCGGTTTTTATTTTGGATTCAATTTTCTGACTGTTTTCGCAAAGTTCGACTCTATTTTCAAATTTCTAAGTTAATCTGAAAATTCGATTACTCAGTTCATGTAGTTAAATGAAAATATACATATAATGGGAACGTTTTCCGGTTTTCTTTTTTTATCAATTTTTCAAAATGATTCTTGCCCCTCCCTGAACTAAATCCTGCCTACGCTTATGAATTTCAATGATGATGCTTGACTAGAAATGCAAAGTCATAAATAAATATATTTGTACTTTTAACATTGTTTATTGGAAACTAAGAAAAATTAATGAACACAAAGATTTTTTTTGGTGGAACGGACTGGTCCTTGGGTATCTTCAAAAAAATCCTTCTTGGCTTCAGGGGACAAGTTTTGTCCTTCAATTTTTAAACACAAAGATAACAAACTATTAATCATGATAAATAAGGTGCATTAATGTCTTAAAAGGATCAGGGATTTAGAAATGATGACGACTGCTCTAATATAAAAGCATAATCCGACGACAGTTGACAGCTGAAATGAAACACGGGAATTCCCCGAATCGTAAACACGAAGAAAATGGAGTACTATCAGATTTTGTTTAGCTCTTGCAGTTGGTAGCGCTTGTGGCACTGGTACGAACTTTCGACAATGTGAAAGAGAAGGAAAGGAACATTCATTGGAGCGAATGAGACAGATATCAGCGCGATAACTACCACGCAAGGGAGCCGCGAGTCCAGTTTTATAATGCGCGGTTAAGACTCGAAATTCAAATGAACATTAGAATTCGTGCTATTGCGCGAGTGCGCGAGGCTTCCTACAAGAGCGGTTGCCCTGCTTGCCACCCCCAAAGGCCGCCCCTGCGAGCACTAACTTCTCTTAGAACGACCATGTGCGCGCCATTGCCAAGTCCGTCCGTAGGTAACCTTTCTTTTTAGAGGTAATAAGTACTTCCCATCTCATCAATTGCTCACTCTATACAAAGTTCAAGTTAGGCCAACCCTAAAATACTATTCTCATGTTTGGAGTTCAGCCCCAAAGCACACTTTGGCTTTTTCGGATTCAGTTTAAAGAAGGGCAATCCGTCTAATTAATGACGAGAGTTTGACCGATTCTCTCGAAACACTGGAGCACTGGTGACTTGTTTCTTTTCTACGAGTACTTTTATGGCAGATGCTCGCAGAAACTAATAGGATTGATTCCCTCAAGGGCAAGATTTCTGGGGTGTACAAGACAGACGAAGACAGAAAATTACCGTGCCGGCTAGCTTGACACAGTGAGAACTTCCGCTTCTGGGGACTCGCTCTCCGAACTTCTAAGCTATGGCATTCGTTTCCGCATCCTACTCGCAATGCTCCGAAAGCCCAATAGGGCTGCCCTGTGCGAGTTGATTGAACTTGAACAAAAAAACATATTCCCCAAATTTGAAATGTCAACTTTTTTTATCGAAATTTTAACTTTTAATGTTTTATTGGCTTTTTTTTTTCATGAATAGAAGTACCAATATTTCTCAAAAAAGATGCAGAGAATATTTAACTTTTAACTTTAAATTTAGACATTAAACTCCTTTCTAGAAAAGATCGTTTCAATTTTATTAATTTTTTCCCAAAACTCGATTTTTCATGTTTCATCTACTTTAATATATCATAATTTTGAAAAAATGTCCTCTCTCCGAACTTCTAAGCTATGGAATTCGTTTCCGCATCCTACTCGCAGAGGTCCGAAGGCCTAATAGGCAGTGGCGGCTGGTGACTTTTTGATAGGGGGTGCGCAGATGCAAAAATATTAGTAGTTAAGAATTTAGGTGACTCCAGTGCCATAGAGGTGTTAAATTTAAGAGAAACAAAAGTGATACAAAAGGTGTGATATTTAATAGTATTTTTACGAATTAAATTTAACTAACTAAAACATTTTTGGGTTAACAGCTCTAAATTATTTTCATCGAGTACAAAAAAAAAACATTATCGACATTTCTGACCCCCTTTAAAGTACTCTGTCCGGTTGCACCTCGTAACGACTCTAAGTTACTTAGTTAAAATTGTCTGCTTTCATAGGAAAAATTGAAACACAGAACTTGTCTCCTGAAACCAAGAAAAATTAAAAAACACAACAAAGGTTGCTCTAACGCGTTTCGACAGAAGATTCAGAAAGGAGTTGAAGACAATAAAACATATAGCTGAAGTTAATGGATTCGATCCAAATATTATTTATAAAATTATTAATAAGAAAAAATTTAAATGTGAATTGGTGAATACTACAACTTTCCGAGTTGATGAAAACAAAAACTTTAAATTCGTCTCACTTCCATTTGAACCCTCGCTCACGCAGGGTTTGGGTGGAATTTTACGAAATCAGGGTTTTCGGGTTATTTATACTTCTAATGGAAAATTAAATTCGCTTTTGGGTAGTTTAAAGGATAAAGTAGAGCAAACAGATAAGTCTGGTATTTACCAAATTTCATGTAGGGATTGTCCTCAAAAGTATGTCGGACAAACTAGACGATCTCTTAAAATCCGACTCAAAGAACATTTGGCTCATTTGAGGTACGGAAGAACTGAGAAGTCAAGTGTGGCTCGACATGCTTTTGAATTAGATCATAGGATAGATAATAATATTAAATTGTTAAGAGTAGTTAATAAGAATTATATGTTAAATGCATGTGAGAGCTTAGCCATCTATAAGGCTGGAAACAACCTTATGAATGGTTGCGCTGGACCTTTAGGCCATTTATCTCTGTTAAAAATAGTTAAGGTTGATAGATAAGAAATTGTGACACAACGACGTGTATGATTGGATGCGCGTTCGGGTGCGGCCGATCACGCACGAAGTGAATATTCTTAGTATATAAGGGTTAATTTTAAGATTAGATGTTAGTTTCTCTCTGAAGATGACAGCTTGGCTGTCGAAACGCGTTAGAGCAACCTTTGTTGTGTTTTTTAATTTTTCTTGGTTTCAGAGGACAAGTTCTGTGTTTCAGTTTTTGAAGATAACCAAGGACCAGTCCGTTCCATCAAACAAATGCTTTCATAGGAATAAAATTATATCACTTTTTCACGAAAACTGCATCTGAAGATAAAATGTATTTTATTAAAAAGTTCTAATTAAACTCTACAAAAACACAAAAAAAATCATTTTTTTTAAACAAAATCCGTTCTACGATCTTTTTAAGAAATAAAGTGTTCATTACTTTCTCATCAAAATATTTGTAATCCCACTTTTTTTCGGAAAAAGGCTACTAACTTATTTCCAAAATTTCAACTCCATCTCATTTTTTTTAACATGTCTCATTTTAAAAATTTCGACCTTTTCTAGATTTCAAGCTCCACTAAAAAATGTCTTTCTTTAAAATTGCGCCTCTACTCAAAATTCCACCCTTTTTGAAATTTGATTTTCATTTCCAATTTTCACTTTTTAAAATTCCGAGATTTTAAAATGTTCACTCTTCCTAAAGTTCGATTTTTCGAAAATTCGAAAATGTTGGTTTTTGCTTAAAATTTTGATTTTTAAAAAGTTTGACTTTTTTGAATATTTCAACCCGTTTGGAAATAGTATAAAATTCAAGTTTCTTTTTAAAATTCCCACTCTTTATAATTTCGATATTTGCGAATATTTGCCTTTTTCAAAATTTCCACTTTCATTTTCTGTCGTCCTACCTTTTTTTTTTGAATTTCGAGCTTTTTCGAAATTTCGACCCCTTTTCTACAATTTTGACACTTCAAAGTTTAAATGTTTTAAATTTTACTTTTTTAAAGACTTTCGCATTATGAACATGAGTAATTTGAAAATGTCATCCCTCTTTTAATACCTCGACATTTTTTTTTGGAAATTCAGAAATTTTAAGAAAGCTACTTTTTTTTCTAAATCTTTTCGATAAAGTCCAAAAATCTTTACCTTAATTTTGAAGTAAAAATTGCCAAACAAGTCAAAATTTTTAGAAACAGAATTTCTAGAATTTAGAAATTTTTAAAAAAATCTTAATTTTCAAAAGCAGTCACAATTTCTAAAACAAAGTTAAAAATATGACTTTTTTATATTTATTTAAAAATTTCAGTTTTTTCTTGAAATGTACTTTTTACAAATCGCAATTAAATATTTAGACTTTTTTTTGGAAATTTAGACTTTTTGAGAAAGCTACCCTTTTTCTAAATCTTTTCGATAAAATCCAAAAATGTTTGCGTTAATTCTGAAATAAAAAGTTGCCAAACCAGTCAAAATTTTTAGAAACAGAATTCCTGCAATTTAGAAATTTTTTAAAAAATCTAAATTTTCAAAAATAGTTACAATTTCTAAAACAAAGTTAAAAATATGATTTTTTTATTTATTTGAAAATTTCAGCTTTTTCTTGAAATATATTTTTTGCAAATTGCAATTAAATATTTAGACTTATTTTTGGAAATTTAGACCTTTTGAGAAAAAAAAATCTTTTTCATAAGTCCAACAAAAATTACGTTTATTTTGAGTTAAAAATTGCTAAACCAGTCAAAATCTTTAGGAAAAGAATTTCTGGAATTTAAAAATTTTCAAAACATTTGAAATTTTCAAAAATAGTCACAATTTCTAAAAAAAAAGTTAAAAATATGACTTTTTTATTTATTTGAAATTTTCGGGTCTTTCTTGAAATGCACTTTTTGCAAATTGCAATTTTTTGAAAAATGATATCTTCATTTGAATTTGGCTAATTTTAATTTATAGTTTCTTTAAAATTTTTTATTGTTTTGGAAATTTCGATTTCTTGAATAATTCTATTTTGTCTATGTAAATTTTGACACATATTATGTTTTAAAAACTTCGCCTCTTTTTGAATATTTCGACCTTTTTAGAAAAATTTGACTTTTTTGGAAATTTCCAAAATTTGCACACATCTTATTTTTCATGGTGGACTCTTGTTAGTCAGAAACATTATGTTTATTAATTTTATTTAACATTTCTGGGGCCCAGTTTGGAAATATTTGAATTTTTGTTAATGAGTTTTTTTTTTAATTTTAACTGTGTTGGCAATTTTTACTTCAAAATTTACGTAATATTTTTTTGACTTGATTGAAAATTTGAACAATTTCATAAATTTTAAGAATTTTTCTTTTAAACATTTCCACTCAAAATTGCCGTTTTTCAAAATTTTGACTTTTATTAAAAATCTCCATTATTAAAATTCTCCATTATTTAAAAAATATATTTTTTTAATACCGACATTATTGAAAATTTTAACTTTTTTATAAATTTCGGCCTTCCTGAAAATTTCGTTCCTATTTTTCAAATTTTGGAGGTTTCTTTTAAGTTTTGATGGTTTTTAAAAATCCCGAGCAATTCAAAATTTGGACGTTTCTTAAAATTTCGGTTTCTAAAAATTCCAAATTTTTTTTTAGAAATTTCGACTTTGCAAAAAAGTGGACATTTTTCAAAGAATTCGGATTTTTCCAGAGAATTCCAATTTTTTCAATAAAAGTTCAATTCATTACAAAGCAGCAAAAATCTCTAAGAAAAACCGAAATTTAAAAAAACAGTCGAAATTTTAGGAAGTAGACAAAAATGTTAAATAAAGATTGAAATTGCAAGGTAAAAGGTAAAAATTTTCGCCACATTTAAATTCACAGAAATATTGGTGGAACGGACTGGCCCTTGGTTATTTTCAAAAATTGAAATACAAACCTTGTCCCCAGAAGCCGAAAATGATTAAAAAACACAACAAAAAAACAATATCTCTGTGAAAATGACAGCTTGGCTATCGATACACGTGAGAGCAAGCTTTGTTGTGTTTTTTTTTAATTTTTTTCTGGTTTCAGAGAACAAGATTTGTATTTTAATTATTTACAGAAAGTAAAAACAAAAAACGATTAACCCAGGTGGGTTGAACCAAAAAATTGAAAAGAGGTGAAATTGTGAAAGGATTAAAGTTGTCAAAATAAGTCAAAACTTCATAATATAATGGAAATTGACAAATATCAAAAATTTAAAACTAGTAATTTTCAAAATATAAAAGGAAATATTAAAAAAGTCAAAACTTTCAATAAAAATTTAAGTCAGATGTTTGGTAAGGTAAGAATTTTGAGAAAAAGCTGAAATCTTGAAAAATGTTGAATTAAAAAATCAAACACTTTAAGTATATGTCAAAGTTTTCAAAAGCCAAAAAATTGAAAACAATTTAAATTTTGATAAATAACTGAAATGTATTAAAGGTCGAATTTAAAAAAAGTCAGATTTGCAAAACAGTCGAGTTTGAGAGTCAAAGTTTTAACGAAAAAAGAGATAAATTTTCAATAACAAGGAGGGAATTTTAAAAAAAGGTCAAAATTTTCAAAAACAGGGTCGAGAATTTGGAAAATGTTTAAAGTTTCAAAGAATTCAAAACTTGGAGATAATTTTTGGTGGAACGGACTAGTCCTTGGTTATCTTCAAAAACTGAAATACAAATCTTGTCCCCTGAAACCAAGAAGGACTAGAAAACATAACAAAGATTGCTCTAACGCGTTTCGATAGCCAAGCTATCATCTTCAGAGATACTCATCTCTTTGAAGATGAGAGTGATACTCATCTCTCTCTATGTGATAGATTGGCTATCGAAACGCTTTAGAGCAACCTTTGTTGGATTTTTTAATCTTTCTTATTTCTGAAACCAAGAAAGATTAAAAAAGGTAACAAAGGTTGCTCTACACGTTTCGATAGCCAAGCTATCATCTTCAGAAAGATAGTCATCTCTCTGAAGTTAAGAGTGATACTCATCTCTCTGAAGATAATAGATTGGCTATCGAAACGCCTTAGAGCAACCTTTGTTATATTTTTTAATCTTTTTTGTCCCTTGAAACCAAAAAAAGATTAAAAAACACAACAAAGGTTGCTCTAACGCGTTTCCATAGCCAAGCTATCATCTTCAGAGTGATACTCACCTCTCTGAAGATTAGAGTGATACTCATCTCTCTGAAGATGATAGCTTGATTATCGAAAGGCGTTAGAACAACCAACTCATCTCTCTGAAGATGAGAGTGATACTCATGTCTCTGAAGATGATAGATTGGCTATCGAAACGCGTTAGAGCAACCTTTGTTGAATTTTTTAATCTTTCTTATTTCTGAAACCAAGAAAGATTAAAAAAAAATAACAAAGGTTGCTCTAACACGTTTCGATAGCCAAGCTATCATCTTCAGAAAGATAGTCATCTCTCTGAAGTTAAGAGTGATACTCATCTCTCTGAAGATAATAGATTGGCTATCGAAACGCCTTAGAGCAACCTTTGTTGTATTTTTTAATCTTTTTTGTCCCTTGAAACCAAAAAAAGATTAAAAAACACAACAAAGGTTGCTCTAACGCGTTTCCATAGCCAAGCTATCATCTTCAGAGTGATACTCACCTCTCTGAAGATTAGAGTGATACTCATCTCTCTGAAGATGATAGCTTGATTATCGAAAGGCGTTAGAACAACCAACTCATCTCTCTGAAGATGAGAGTGATACTCATGTCTCTGAAGATGATAGATTGGCTATCGAAACGCGTTAGAGCAACCTTTGTTGAATTTTTTAATCTTTCTTATTTCTGAAACCAAGAAAGATTAAAAAAAATAACAAAGGTTGCTCTAACACGTTTCGATAGCCAAGCTATCATCTTCAGAAAGATAGTCATCTCTCTGAAGTTAAGAGTGATACTCATCTCTCTGAAGATAATAGATTGGCTATCGAAACGCCTTAGAGCAACCTTTGTTGTATTTTTTAATCTTTTTTGTCCCTTGAAACCAAAAAAAGATTAAAAAACACAACAAAGGTTGCTCTAACGCGTTTCCATAGCCAAGCTATCATCTTCAGAGTGATACTCACCTCTCTGAAGATTAGAGTGATACTCATCTCTCTGAAGATGATAGCTTGATTATCGAAAGGCGTTAGAACAACCAACTCATCTCTCTAAAGATGAGAGTGATACTCATGTCTCTGAAGATGATAGATTGGCTATCGAAACGCTTTAGAGCAACCTTTGTTGTGTTTTTTAATCTTTCTTCGTTTCAGAAGACAAAATTTGTATTTCAGTCTTCGAAATAAAGTTGAAGTTTTGAAAAAAATAAAAATTTCAATTTTGGGAAAGTTGACATATCCAGAAGAAGAAAATTTTTGATAAAGACAAAAATTATCAAGAAGTACATTTTTCAAAACCAACTTCTTTAAATTTTCTTATAATGTATAATGAAATAAAACTTTTGCCTACTTTACTCCAAGTCACTCACAAGTATTATTAGTTAATTAGTATGTTATTACTTGTGTTTAAAAATGTGATATCTTTTATATTAAACGGAAAAGAATAGATCGCTCATTTCACGAGGAGCGCGCGCTCTTGCGCTCTTTAAGACCGGCCGCCACTGCTAATAGGGCTGCCCTGTGCGAGTGGATTGAACAAAAAAACACATTCCCCAGACAGATTTTATTCCCCAAATTTGAAATGTCAACTTTTTTTTATCGAAATTTAACTTTTAATGTTTTATTGGCTTTTTTTTCAGGAACAGAAGAACCAATACTTTGCAAAGAAGATACAGAGAATATTTAACTTTTAAATTTGAAATTTAGACCTTAAACTCCTTTCTAGAAAAGATCGTTTCAACTTTATTATTTTTTTTTCCAAAACTCGATTTTTCATGCTTCATCTACTTAAATGTATCATAATTTTGAAAAAATGTCCTCTCTCCGAACCTCTAAGCTATGGAATTCGTTTCCGCATCCTACTCGCAGTGGTTTGAAGGCCTAATAGGGCTGTCCTGTGCGAGTGGATTGAACTTGAACAAAAAAACACATTCCCCGGACAGATTTTATTCCCCAAATTTGAAAATGTCAACTTTTTTTATCGAAATTTTAACTTTTAATGTTTTATTGGCTTTTTTTTCATGAACAGAAGTACTAATACTTCGCAAAGAAGATACAGAGAATATTTAACTTTTAAACTTGAAATTTAGACATTAAACTCCTTTTTAGAAAAGATCGTTTTAATTTTATTAATTTTTTTCCAAAACTCGATTTTTCATGCTTCATCTACTTTAATGTATCATAATTTTGAAAAAATGTCCTCTCTCCGAACTTCTAGGCTATGGAATTCGTTTCCGCATCCTACTCGCAGTGCTCTGAAGGCCTAATAGGGCTGCCCTGTGCGAGTGGATTGAACTTGAACAAAAAAACACATTCCCCGGACAGATTTTATTCCCCAAATTTGAAATGTCAACTTTTTTTTTTATCGAAATTTTAACTTTTAATGTTTTAGTGGCTTTTTTTTTCATGAACATAAGTACCAACACTTCGCGAAGAAGATACAGGGAATATTTAACTTTTAAATTTGAAATTTAGACATTAAACTCCTTTCTAGAAGAAGATCGTTTCAACTTTATTAATTTTTTTCCAAAACTCGATTTTTCATGCTTCATCTACTTTAATGTATCATAATTTTGAAAAAATGTCAAATTTTCATTTTAAACTTAAAATTTTAGGTTCCAATTTAAACTCGAAATTGATAAATTTCTTACAAGCAGCCTAGAAGGAAAATTAAAAAAACCATTTAAATGAATATCTAAATAATGAATCAAAGAAAAATTTCTTTCGAAAACTTTTATTTAAAATGACATTTCTTTTGTTATATTGGACTTGTCAACGATATAATTGATTAGAACTTTATATGCAGAAATTTTAAATATATTGTATTCCTTTCCGCAGTCTGCACAAGGTGATGGAGTAGTTGGAGGTCGTGGATGCCAAGTGGGTGACGGAGTTGACCAAGGATACGTTCTTGTTGTCCATCTATTAGTAGTAGTCCAAGGATATCTAGTTGGGGTTGGTCTAGTGGTCCATCGATTAGTAGTTGTCCAAGGATAGGTTCTTGTAGTCCAAGGATACGTTCTTGTAGTCCAAGGATAAGTTCTTGTGGTCCAAGGATAAGTTCCTGTGGTCCAAGGATAAGTTCTTGTGGTCCAAGGATAAGTTCTTGTGGTCCAAGGATAAGTGCTTGTGGTCCAAGGATAAGTTCTTGTGGTCCAAGGATAAGTGCTTGTGGTCCATCGGTTAGTAGATGTCCACGGATACGTTGTCGATGTTACCGTGGTCCAAGGGTACGTCGTCCACCTTTCAGACGAAGTTGGTGTTTCTGTCGTCCAAGTTGTCCAAGGATATGTCGTTGGTGGGTCCGTTGTTCTAGTGGGCCAAGGATACGGTGTTCCTGTTGTCCATCTTTCAGACGAAGTTGGTGTTTCTGTCGTCCAAGGATACGTCGTCGGTGGTTCCGTTGTTCCAGTGGACCCAGAGTATGTTGTCCATCTATCAGACGAAGTTGGTGTTTCTGTTGTCCAAGGATACGTCGTAGGTCGTTCGGTTGTCCATCTATCAGACGAAGTTGGTGTTTCTGTTGTCCAAGGATACGTCGTAGGTTGTTCCGTCGTCGGTGTTTCCGTGGTCGGTGTTTCCGTCGTCGGTGTTTCCGTGGTCGGTGTTTCCGTCGTCGGTGTTTCCGTCGTCGGTGGTTCCGTCGTCGGTGGTTCCGTCGTTGACGGGGGCCAAGGGTACGGTGTTCCTGTAGTCCATCTATCAGACGAAGTTGGTGCTTCTGTTGTCCAAGGATACGTCGTAGGTCGTTCCGTCGTTGGTGGTTCCGTCGATGGTGGTTCCGTCGTTGACGAGGTCCAAGGGTACGGTGTTCCTGTGGTATATCTGTCAGACGAAGTTAGTGTTTCTGTCGTCCAAGGACGCGTCGTCGGTGGTTCTGTCGTTCGAGTGGTCCATGGGTACGTTGTTCTTGTGGTCCATCTATCAGTACTTGTCCAAGGAGACGTTGTTGTTTCTTCAGTCGTGGCAGTAGTCGGCCAATCAGTAGTAGTTGTAATTCCACTTGTCCAACTATCGGAACTTGTGGTATCCCAATTATTTGGTACCAATTTTTTCGAAAAAGCTTTTATTTTTCTACTATCTTTCTTTATAGGAAAATCTACCCTATTTAAGGTTGCTTCTTTCTCAGATGTTGCTTACTGTCTAGAAGGATAATAATGTAAATATTTAGCCATTAGCTGATTTTGACACCACGACGATTTTTTGTTCTTATTAATAAAAGCTATTTTTTTAATTATTAAATAATAGTTTAATTCTTTGCCTTTTTTGAATTAATGCAAATACTGGAATGAACTTACCACAAAAATAGCACACAATAATAAAAGACTTGTAGCTATGACACGCATCTTGCACCTAATGATTTTATTTCTATGAGAAGTTTAGTACCATCATATCTTTTTATATTGCCATTTCATACCCAACATTTATCGATAACTTTATCTTACAGAATGCAATTATTGGGAATTAAAATGCTCTTATCCCTAAACAAATATGGATAAAGAAGTTACAATTGGCTTTATACCTGGCTAGATAACAGGAATTTATAGGGCCACTTCATCGTATTATCTTTTTACCTACGTTTTATTAGTTATTTTGCACTTATCTTGTTTGGATCTTTCATCTTCTGTCTTCTTTCAAAACTCAGAACGTCAGTTCTAGGGGCATCGTGTCGCGTCCGGGTGAGCGGAGCGATCAGGAAGCTTAGAGAAGAGCACAAGCCGGAACTTTTAAATTCGAAATCCCGAGATTGAGCAATTTTAATTTTATTATTATTATTACCATTTTTAATTACAATTCACTCGCAAAGGTTAACCCTATTATGCCCTTGAAGCCAGGCCCGTAACCAGGATTTTTTTCGGGAGGGGGGGGACGCTGCGATCCTTCTGCTAAAACTACCTAGTCTTTGTTTGCGTCTAGGTTAGAGCTAAGAAGCCACGGTCCAATACTACTTTACTATTAATATTATTATTGTATACAAGTATACTAAAATATAAAAAATACACTAAAACCATTTCTAGAGTCCAACTCTTCTAACATTCTGACAAAGTAATTTAACAACAACGTTGCCTATTTATCTTAATTTAATTTCTAAATAAAAACAGATGATAAAATTACTCGAAAGATATTCCTTACAATTTATCTTTGAACTGTCTTCTATAACCTGCACTTGTGTATAAAAAATGCCTATACAAAATGCTCTATTTAAAGACAGTAGTTTGAAGTCAGCTGGAGAAAAATCTTCCTTTTTTAATTTTTTTCAAATTTTGATTAAATTCATAATTTTAACTTTTATCTCAAATTTAAAGTTTGCACCCCAACATTTACAATTTGGATATTCTTTCTAAATTTTAAGTTCAAGTTTCCTCTTAGCGTCCAATTCTTTTTCTAACTGGCAACAACTTCAATTCCTACATTTTTTATTTTGGGCAATTTTGGGAATTATTGTTGATATCTGAATTTGCAATGTCGAAGTACATTTGATTCTTCCAAATTTCGAAAAAAAGTTTTTGCTATAAAGTTATTTATCGTTTTTTTTTTGTAAGTTTTACCTTTAGTCTCAAAATTTCGACCTTTTTTGGACATTTTCAATTTGAATTAGATTTTTTGCTAAGTGCGAAGTATGTTAATACTTTTACTTTTTTTTCTCAAACTCCAAAGTTTAAAATCTTGGTATTTACTTCCAACCCACAAATATTTTTTTAAACATCAATTCTTTCTAGAAACCTGAAAATTTCGCCAACATTGTTGTGAAAAATGTCTGATATCGAAATTCAGAACTTAATCCTGAGTTTTTTGAATTTGGAATTTGTCTAGAAAATTCTACATTTAGAGTGGACAAACTTGTTCTAGAAAAAGTTTAATTACGACCGTGTTTATACTAAAAAATAACCAGCATTCATTATTAAACATTTCAGAAAATATTAACATTTTTAAATATTTTGAATTTCCGAACAAAATTACGATATGTTAATTCTTAATGTGACCTGTTCGAACTCGAAATTTTTAGTTTTTTAAATTCAAAATTTTAGAAATAAGTTGACATTTAGAATTACTCTCTAAATCCGAAGAAAAAAGAAGCGATAGTTTTTGAAAAAAAAAAGTTTGAAGTCAAAATGTTCTAAAAAAAATCTCCCTTTCCAAAAGATAAAATCTATTACCAAAAACTAATAACACTCAACATTTTGTCTTGAAACAAAATTTAAAAAATAAACTTTCATATTTCCTGAAACTTTTAGTGTTTTCTCAAAATGGCCAGGAGATTTTCTATAAATTCAATGTCTAGAAAGAAAGTCAAAATATTTTGAAGAAGTCTGAATTTTGAATTAGTGCTAATGCAAAAATTTTGAAAAATAAACTAAAGTCATTAAGCTCATTTTTTTTTTCAAAATTTCGACTTTAATCTTGACATTTTTAAACTCGTGGTAAAAAGTTGTAAAAATTTTATAAATCAAGTTTTTCTAAACATATGAATTTAAAAGTGATTAAAAGTACAATAAATTCTTAATTAAAATTGAAATTTGATAACTAAGATAGAAATGTGATTAAAAGTACAATAAATTCTTAATTAAAGTTGAAATTTGATAATTAAGATAGAAATTTCAATATTTTTTTGGAAGTTTTCACTTGGAATTCGAATTTTGGAGAAAAAAGTCGAATTTGCGTCGAAATCCTAATCGAAATATAAACAAATCAACTTCATAACAAAAAATTTCGAAATTTTCTATTATGAAGTTAAAACTTTTTGAAAAAATTAAATATTTCGAATTAAGCTGATGGGTTAAAGTTATTAAAAAATTCCTAAATATTTCAATTTAAAAATGCTCAAGTTTTCTATAAACTCGAAATTTATAAAAGAATGGACATTTTAACATTTTTTTAAAGTTCAATCGCCATGTTAGAAAAATTATAGAAGAAATTCATAAAAATAACTTATTAAAAAATGTCTTCTCAAAATAATGGCTTATAAGATATTTTGATTTTTTTAGAAAAGGGCCTAACATTCAAAATTTTATTCAAAAACCGAATTTAAAATTTAAATGTTTAAATTTCAAAACTGTAAAACTATCATTACAAAATCCAAGTTTTTTTCAAAATTTGGTGATAAATCTCAAAAAATCGCTTGTATAAATTTCCAATTCTTCTCAAAATTTGATTGTTTTTTCAAAATAGGGAGTTTAAGCTTGAAAAACTTGCAAATTCAACATTATTTTAATAAAATTCAAAACGTAATTGTTTAAATTCTAAAACTGTAAAACTATTATTACAAAATCCAAGTTTTTCTCAAAATTTAGTGTTAAATCTCGAAAAATCGCTTGCATAAATTTTTAGTTCTTCCCAAAATTTGAATTTTTTTTCAAAATAGGGAGTTTAAGCTTGAAAAACTTGCAAATTCAACATTATTTTAATAAAATTCAAAACGTAAGACTGAAATTTCAAATAAAAAAAAGAAATTTCAAGAAAAGTTTAAATTTTCCTAGAAACGAAATCTCAGATTTAAATGTCAAAATATTGGAAATAAATCGAATGAGTTTAAGGTAAAAATTTCAAGATTTAGGGCGAAAATTCGAGAATGAACTCGAAATTTTAAGAACTTCTTTATTTGAAAATATTATACTCCTTCTGAATATCCTGAGTATAACCTAAAATCTATTATTTTTTTTAATTTCGACTGATTTTTTTGTTAATGGTGCGTTTTGGCCTGTTAATGCCTATTTTTTTAGAGTATTTTACCTTTTTGGTGCCTTCTTTAGCTTTTCGTTTCTGCCTAATTTAACATTTTGCTCACCTTTTTATCTTTATTTGATTGTGCTTAAAATCCGGTCTCTAATAATAAGAAATGGCGCCAAATTTGAAAAATAAAACATCCTTGCATTTCAGTACGAAAACAAAATGATCCATTAAAAATGGTTTTTAAAAAGGTCGCACATCTGGAAGGTTCAGTTCTATCTAGTGTGAAGCCAACAAATTTCGGGGGGGGGGGGTTGCAGCCCCTAGACCCACCCCCTGGTTGCGAGCCTGCTTGAAGCACTGCGAGTTCAAAATAGATTACTATGAACCGTCTTAAATGCAATAGTCATCCTCTTAATCTGGATAATGCTTCATATTGATGCTTCCTGTTTGCTCACTGCTTGTGACAGTTTGCAGTTTGCAGCACTCCGGCGAATAGATGACTACAGTAGAACCTCGATTATCCGGGTCAGCCGGGACCGAACCTTTGCAAGATAATCGAAAACAATAATTTTTAATTCTTTAATAACTAGAACGATATTTATTTGTAAATTTTGAAAACTACTTTTTGAATTTTATAAAAAGGTAAAAATTCCAGCAAATTCAAAATAGTTAAAACATTGCATTTATGCTTTTCGCTAGCACTGGTGCACTACATTTTGTGTGTTTGTTTGCGTTTAAATAACGATTTAGTTGGCATTTGGCGAAAATAATAAGTAAACACATAAATTGGGGATTCCCCGAGACGAAAGTCTTCGTAAGGTGCGTTCAGCGCTCACGTGCCAATCTCTGGCCGACAGCCACGGAATATTCGCCGCCCTCGATCTTAAACCGAGGAAATTTGTTGAGTGTGGCAAAGTGACCAGATCAAACAAGATCGAAACCAATCTTCTGTTCACAAGTTTCAGTTGATAAATATGCTACCCAACAGTGGCGGCTGGCGTATAGGCACTGTGGAACTGCAGCACCCCCAATTTCGCTTACGAGTTTTTTTCTCAAAATTTTATAAACACTAGTTAAATTTTCAAAGAAGCTGAATTTTTTGAATATTGGAGAAAACACAAAAATATCGAAAAATTCGTACTTATCAAAAAAGTTGAAATTTTGAAAGGTTAAAATTTTTTAAAAATTCGAAATTTTCTATAGCTCAAGTTTAAAAAGAATCTTTTCTTTTAAGTCGAAGATTTATTTGGAAATATTAAAAAAAAGTATAAATAAAATTTTAAAAAAAGTTCGAACTTCTCAAAAACAAATCAACTTTTCAAAAGGAGTAGAAATTTTGAAAAAAAAAAGTCGAAGTTTTGAAATGGAGTCGAAATTTTACGAAATACACTTTTCATTACACAATTTTTTGTAGAAATTTTAAATTCCCCCTGATTTATTTTTATAGAAATTTTAGGTTTCTTTCACGAAGTTACGACATTTAAAAACCTATTTTGAAAAACTAATGTTCGTAAAAGTTTTGAGAAAGAAATCAATATTTCGGACAGAAATTAAAATGTTAAGAAAGAAACTCAAATTTCGTTGAAAATGTCAACGAACCATTTCAAGAAAAAATCTAAATTCAATTCATCTCGCATTTTACTATTTCTCTAAAAAATAAGTTAATAAGGTATCTTCGAATTTTTACCTCAAATTTCATTCTGTATGAAAATTTTGAGTTTTTTTTTAGATATTTCGATGTTTTTAGGAAATTTTGATTTTTTCTGCAAAGTTTCCATTTTTCCTAAATATTTTATAAAAAGAAATTTTCTCGAAATTTCCATTTTCCCTGAAAGTGTTTTTCTTAAAATTTCTTCTAGAAGTTCCAACTTCTCCCGATTTTTCTTTGTGTTTCTTTAATTTGTTTTAAAAATGTCAAGTTTTTTTACGACACTTTAACAGTTTAAAGTTCATTTTATTTTGTAGTTTTAACAAAAAATATTCGGAAAAAACCCTGAAAGCGCTAGAAAAATTCCAACATTTTGGGAAAAACAAAAAAATTTCGACTTTTTTGTGCAGATATTTCAATTTTTTTAAATTTCGATTTTTTCTCTAAGAAATTTTGCTTTTTTTCCTATGCAATTTGTATTATTCTCTAAACATTTTATACAAAGAATTTTTTTGAAATTTCGACTTTTCCTGGAAATTTTGTCTCTAAAATATTTTTTCTTGTAAAAATTTTGATTTGTCTCTAATTTGTTTTGGAAATTTAAAAGTTTTTTAACGAAATTTTGATATTTTAAAATTTATTTTATTTTGTCATTTTGATAAGAAACTGAAAATTATTAAGTGTAAGTTTAGGGAAAATAAACTTCAAATCTGCATAAAAATAAGAAAACTTTGGGAAAAATATTGAAATTTCAAGAAAAAATGAATCTTGTAAATTTCAGTCTTTTTTACAATTTGATATATCTCTAAAAAATTACTACTACTAGGACCAAAGAAAATTTTGAATCGGAATTTCCAATTTTTATAGAAATGTTAAATTTATTCTTGAAATTCTCAAGTTCGAATTTAAAATTCAAGTTTCGATAAAAAAAAGATCGAAATTTAAAGGTTAAACTCAAAATTCAGGAGAAAGCAGATCATATTTCTAGAAAAAGTTAAAATTTCTCATTAATAAACAACACTAAAAAAATAACGTTTTCGGAATAAATAAAAAAAATTTTTTGAAATAAATTAATTGTCAAAAATATTCTTATAATTTCGACTTTTAAAGTGGGAATTATTGAAATTTTTAAGAAAAAGAGTGCATTTCTAGGAGAGTCTCAAAATTTCGAAATTAAAATCAATCAAAATGCTGACAAAAAATCTTTAACAATTTACTTATTATATACCGGGTGTTCTTTATAGTTGGGAGGTTACCTTTATATGGAATACTACTTATTATAAAGGCAAACTGATTTTGTCGATGGGACTAATCGGGGTTAAACTATCTTCTAAAAATATTTTTAACTTCCCCCCACTACCGATTATACCGGAAGTAGACATCTACTTTCTTATTTTAAATAGCAACCCACAAATTTTATGTTTTATTTGGATTTTACGTAAAAAAATAAGGTGAGTTTATGTATACATGTTTATCGCTACCTTTGATTGTTTTAAAGATATTTCAATTTTTTGAAAAAAAATGACAGAAAAGAGGGTTATTTTGACTCTTTATATCTTTTTTATTATTTGCAGTAAAAACATGAAATTTGGGTTGAAATCACGGAATATTATAAAGACTCTAATAAAGTAAACAGATTTTACATTTATTATAAGAGTGATGGAAAATTTATAATCTTTGCTGTTTTTGTTTTATTCAAAAAAACTCTGTTTTTTTAAATAGGAACTATATGTTTTTTAGTCATTTTTGAATTCTTCACATAAAAAGAAGAAAAAAGTTATATTACTTATTTTTTAAAATTTTGTGCCGTTACAGAGGTATTTTACATAAATCTCAAAATAAAAAAAATCAAAGATTTCTTGTTTGTTCAAGTAGGAAATTAACTGTGGGCAATAAAGGCTTAAAGAATTAATCATAATAAGTAATAGGAAACAAAATAATTGACAAAAAATTTACATCAAGAACAACAAGGGCTATATTCTCTTTCAATACATTTAAAGACATATTTTAAGATTTCGAATTGAGTAACGTTTTTAAGCACATCCAATTGTTCCTAGCAATATGCTTGTCATGCAGTAGTCGTAAAAAAAATTACTAAAAAATTTCCATTTTAATTTTCATTGTAAAATTTAACGCTTAAAAATCCTGAGTTCTAATCTAACAGCATAACAGTTAAAAGACGAATTTTCTTGAACATTTCTTGTTGATTTTGATTACTCCAAAAATGAGAAGTCTGTTTAACAAACCATTTTTACGAAACTTACATTCGTGGCTACCTAAACATTTTTCAGTAAGTATTCTAACAATTAGCCAAAAACTTATTTGTCTTGTGCGGTTATCTTTTAAATGTTATTTAGTCTAAAATTTTTAAGCCTTGTGGTTGTGTTTTTTTTTTTAATTTTGTTGACTACTACCAAGTTGCTACTAAAAAAAAAAAAGATATATTTTTCTTTTTCATTTTGCATTATATCTCTGTAAAGGTGCAGAATTTTAAAAAATTAGTCATATAACTTTTTTCTTTTTTTTACGTAAGGAATTCAAAAATGTTTAAAAAACACATAGTTCCTATTTAAAAAAACAGAGTTTTTTTGAATAAAACAAAAACAGCAAAGATTATAAATTTTCCATCACTCTGTATAATAAATGTAAAATCTGTTTACTTTATTAGAGTCTTTATAATATTCCGTGATTTCAACCCAAATTTCATGTTTTTATTGCAAATAATAAAAAAGATACAAAGAGTCAAAATAACCCTCTTTTCTGTCAGTTTTTTCCAAAAAATTGAAATATCTTAAAAACTACCAAAGATAGCAATAAACATGTATACATAAACTTACCTTATTTTTCTACGTAGAATCCAAATAAAATGTAAAATTTGGGGGTTGCTATTTAAAATAAGAAAGTTGATGTCTACTTCCGGTATAACCGGAAGTGAGAGGAAGTTGAAAATATTTTTGAAAGAAAGTTTAGTTCCGATTAGCCATATCGACAAAATCAGTTTACCTTTATAATGAGTGATACTCCATATAAAGGTAACCTCCCAACTAAAAAAAACACCCGGTATATATTATATTTAATTATTTTCTAGTAATTTTGAAGTTCCAAGAAATTTCAAAAATCAAATATTCCAGCTTGAAGCCAATTTTTTTGTGATTTAAATTCAAATTTTGGCAATTTATTTGTACATAAAATGGAAGCTTTTTTTGGAAATTTGTTTCAAAACTTTGCACAATTTTAAAAATAGAAATTTTTGTTATTTATTTTTTTTAAATCCGAGTGTTATTTCAAAATTTTTCTCAAAAAATGTAAATTTAAAAAGAAAAACATTACCACTTTTAAAAAATAAAGCTAAAGTTACCAAAAAAATTGAATTTAAAAAAAAAGTCAAATCCTAAAAAATTTGAAATTTTCATAGGAAGTAAAATTTTCAAAAGAAAATAAGGATTTTGAAACAAATTTCCATTTTTAAAACGGTCGACATTTTCAATAATTTTGGGAATGTGAATAAAAGACGAATTTTTGGAAAAATATCGACATTTAAAATAAATTGCAGAGTTTTTAATGAAATTTTCAAAGGAGGTGAATTTTTTGAATATTGGAGAAAACTCAAAATCATTGAAAAATTCGTAATTATCAAAAAAGTTGAAATTTTGAAAAGGTAAAATTTTGAAAAAAATCGAAATTTTCATTAGTTCAAGTTTAAAAAGAATCTTTTCTTTTAAGTCGAAGATTTAATTGGAAATGTTTAAAAAAATGTATAAATAAAATCAAGTTTAAAAACAGTTGAAATTTTGAAAAAAAAGTCGAAGTTTTGAAGTGGAGTCGAAATTTTACGAAGTATTAGTCGAAAATTTCAATAAAAGGTTTTAAGAAATGTCCGACTTAAAAAAAATTATAATTTTCAAATAAAGAATCGACAGATTACAAAAAATACCAAATTTTGAAAATAGTTGGAAAAAAAAATAGACAAAATTTTTAAGTTTGCTAAAAATTTTAAATTTTGGAAAATGACTAAAATTTTGAAAAATTCGAACATTTGAAATGGGCCGGAATTTTCAACAAAGCGAGAATTAAAATAAAAAGTCGAAAATTTCAAAAAAGTGCAGATTTAAGAAAAGGTTAAAATTTTCAATAAAGAAAGTCGAAATTTGTTGACAAGGCAAAGATTTTCAAAATCTTTCAAATTTCCAAAAGAAGTAAAAATTTTGCAAAAGAAGAAATTTTCAAAAAGAAAAGGTCGAAATTTATAGTCGAAATTCAAAAATATCCAAATTTACAAAAGATTTGAGAATTTTTATCGAATTTACGAAATAATTCGAAATTTTAAAAAAGTTTAAATTTTGAATAGTTGGGAAATTTGCACTCAACTTTTCAATAAAAACCTAAAATTTTTCAAACCGGAATATTGAAAACAAGTGAAAATTATCAGATAGTTTGGGGTTTTCAAAAGTCGAAATATTGAGAAGTTAAAATTTTGGAAAAAGTTTAAATTTTTGGTAGTTAAAATTTTGAATCAAAGTGGAACATTTTAAAAATTGAAATTTTAAGGTCATAAAAATTTAAAAAATTGAAATTTTAGGTCAAAAAAATTAAAATTTTGAAAAAATTTAAAACATTTCATAAAATTTCAAAATTTTAAAAAATCTATATTTTGAAGGAATTTTGAAAATTAAGAAGTAGCGAAATTTTCAATAAAAAAATGCAAAAAATAATCGAAACTGCAAAAAAAGTCGAAATTTTGAAAAATAGTTGCCATTTAAATAAAACAGTCGAAAATTGAAAAAGTCAAAGTGAGGTTATGAAAAAATTTATATTTTCAGAAACAGTAGGAATTTTCAAATGGTAAAAATTAAAAAAAAATAATAATTCATTTTCAAAAAAAGTTACAAAAAAACAGAAAACAGAAAAGTCTTAAATATTTATGAAAATACGATATTTTTAAAAGATTTTTTACAGTTTTTCAGAAAAGTCAATACTTGAAAATAAAATAAGGTCGAGATTACAAGAAAAAAATCTAAATTTTGCAATACAGTTGGAATTTGGGGAAAAATCCAACCTTTTAAAAAACGCGACATTATCAAAAGTTTTCATTGTCAAGTTTTCAAAGAAATCTAAAATTTTCGAAAAGTAACGTCTTAAAAATATCGCAGCACCCCTATTAGTTTTGGCTGAGTCGCCACTGCTATCCAGCCTTGAATACCTGCTCAGAAATAAGCTCTCTTAAAGAGCTCTTAGAGTCATCATTTTTTAGAGTCTGACATCAGGAAATATTGTCAGAAAGTTAACATTATGTTAACATAAAGATTTCTCATCCTAAAGACATCTATCAAAATCATCTTATAGATATCTGTTACGAAGTGATCTGACTACTAAAAAAAAGTTATCTAAATGTAAACATTTCTGTGTCTCTTAAAGATATCGCTAAAATGATATCTTTAAGACATCTTTCTGATTTAGGTGCTGTACGGGTAAGACGTCCGCAAAAAAATTGCAATCATGACTCCATAATTTTACGCGAAATATGCCCCAGAAATTATAATATATTTAAGGCAAACATAGATAGTTAAAAATCAGTAAATATTACACGAGACACATGGAATAACTTGAAATTTAAATCTAGCAAATTTGATAAACATTTCCCAATTTCTTATCATAAGTACACAAGAATGATGAATATTTTTTTGATAAAGAATTTTTATATAAATCTAGTTATTTACTTTTTAATCAACGAGAAGAACTAATAATAACAAGATGAGTGCGTTTAAGTGGTTGGGATTAATCCTCTCCCTAGTGATACTGGTAAGTACCTTGTGATAAAACGATGCACCATCTAAATTCTAAATAATTTTCTTCAACTGATGGTTATTTCTAAACGCTTTCCAATTCCTAGCATGAAGCATCAAGTGCCCTAACATGCAACGAAGTACTAAACGAGATAGTCAATGTTAGCTCAGTAATAAACAACCTCAGGCAATATGGAATCAATCAAATTAGTGGCATACAGGTCATTCCCCAGATTTCGGGGGATAAAATGCTGGCAGACGCGCAGAAGTACAAGGAGGACGCCATGGAGTTCACCAGGAACCAAATGGAAATCTTCGAAGACCAAGCGAAATCCCAAGACATCAACATCTACAACATCAGCTGCAAGGATATCAAGTGGCACGTCTACGAAATCTCCAGGAATTTTGACACGAACATCACCAGTTACGTAAATAATGCTTTGGCTGGTCATGAGAAAAAAATCAAGGAGGTGACCCAGCTGATACAGGATTACAGTTTGATACCTTATCAGCTCGGTAACGAGTTTGACGGTTGCGATTGCGAACCTGATTGCCTAGATATCATATCTCAGTCGTGTAAATATTATTCGGAAGATTTTCCGAAGTATGTTGACAAAAATATCACAGAATTCCGGATGAGTAACACCAATGTAACCATCGATATTAATCGGTACTTGAGCGGGATGATGTCGAATTTCGTTGGACAAATCTTCGATGTAACTTATAATTATACTTCTTGTTTGGGTGCTTTCATTAACAATCAAACATCGCTTATTTTATAATTTTGTTATATTTTTTAAGTTAGTTTCGCATTATTAATAAAAATAATTTATAATAATAAAAAATTCCTTAACGTTTTTTAATTTAAAGATCCCTGTTTAAGTTTATTAGAAATACCATGGTTGTATCCTTTTGAGGAGAAACAGTAGTATTCCCAAAAATGATAACGAAGGCTTCCACAGCCAGAGTGAATACAGGATATACTTCTTCCGGGATTGGGCCGTGTCAAAGAACTACTAAAAGTGTTCGACGTTTCGTCCACCATCGTAGGGGGCTTCTTCAGGAACAAAGAAAAGAAACAATAAATGAGGAATATGAGGGAATATGCAAAAATGAAAGAATGAAAAGGCCAATTTCAAAACATCAGAGCACGGTAACCTCAGTATGTCCACCATACCAGAGGCGAAACTCGTCTAAATTGCAGACACGTAACCAGGATTTTCATTCGGGGGGGGGGTCCAACTCCCCCCCCCCTCCTCCCCCTTTTTATGTTACAGACACAAAAACTTCTTCAAAAAAAGCAATATTGCAAAATTTAAAGACAAAGCTGAGTTGTTAAATCAATAAACGTCTTGGTCTTTTACTTAGTGCTCATTTTTTATTTTTGCATAAAATTTCTAATCTTAACTTCGAAATTTGGACTATAATTCGAAACACGAAAGTTCGACTTCAGTCTCGATATTTAAATCTTTCAAATTTAAATTTAAAAATTTTTTTTAGAATTACCCAGTAATTTTTTCAAAATAACTGATTTTTGAACTTTTTAGAGCAGCATAAAATCAAAGACGAAATTAAGAATATTAGATATTAAAGATGAAATAAAAAAAATCAATAGAAGCTTCCATTTTATTTTGTATTTCGATTTTTGTCGAAACTGCACCTAAAAAATAGTGTAATTTCCGTTATATTTGCAGCCAATATTTAGTTTAAGTTTTTCCCTCCAAAATAAATCGCGAAAATAATAATATTAATAATTGCAAATTTTAGAAAATAATTTAAGTTTTAAGTAAAATCATTTGTGAAAGGATATTTCTGGAAGCTCAAAGTTTAAAAAAAAATATAATCACAAATTACAATCAAAATCTCTAAAAGAGAGCTAAACTTTTGCAAAAACATCGATATTTATACACAAAATCACTCAGAAATAAAACATTTCTGAGAAAAAACAGCAGAATTCGGCAAAAAATTGTTTATACGTTTATACGTATCGACTATATGCTTATAGAGGCGTAGAATGGAAGAAAATAACTTGGAATTTTCAATTTCAACTCGGAATTTTGAAAAAATAATCAAAATTTCTAGAAAATACTCTTCAGAAAATATGAGAACATACATCAATTACTTTTACGTATTCGTTTCTTTTATTTTATTTTTTTTTTCATTTTGTTAATTAGTAAAAGTGAAGAATAAAATATAGTGACCTTAACATTATACAAATTTGACAAATAAAAACGTGAAACTTCCCAAAGAAAAATTTTCTAATATCTATTTTGAGTTTACGTATTTAACTTATTACCGATCAAGAATCGACTTTTTTTTTGAAGTTAAAATTACAAGGGCGTTGAAAGAACCTCAATTTGAAAAAAAAAATTATCACCGAATGTTGACTTTTTCTTCTTTAAATCCCGAGATTAGTCAAAATTTCGACTTTAATGTGAAAATTTCGAAAAAAAAAACGTCGAAATTTGGTGTTTAAAGTCGAAATTTCTAAAAAAAGTTGAAATTTCAATTTTTAAATCGAAAATCTTACAAAGGCGTAGAAAGGACATCGATTAAAAAAAAAATGTTGTGTTTAGAAATTTCGACTTTTTTCTCAAACTTCGACTTTTTTCTCAAATTTAGACTTTTTTCTTAAAATTTCGACTCTTTTTGGAAATTTTGACTTTTTTCTGGAAATTTCCACTTTTTCGAAATGTTACAAAGGCGTAGAAAAAACATCGATTAAAAAAATGTCATTTTAAGAAATTTCAACCTTTTTTCTCAAATTTTGATTTGAAGCTCGAAATTTCGACTTTTTTCTCGAAATTTAGATTTTTTTCTTAAATTTCGACTTTATTTCTCAAAATTTCGACTTTTTTCTCGAAATTTTGACTTTTTTCTCGAAATTTTGACTTTTTTCTCAAAATTTGATTTTTTCTGGAAATTTTGCCCTTTTTCTCGAAATTTCGTTTTTTTTTTCTCAAATTTCGACTTCTTTCTCGAAATTTTGGCCTTAATTTCGAAATTTCGACATTTCTTTCAAGATTTTGACTTTATGTTTAAAATTTCGACCTTTTTTATCGAAATTTCGACTTTTTTCGCAAATTTCGACTTTTTTTCTCGAAATTTCGTCTTTTTGCTCGAAATATTTCGAAATTTCTACTTTTTCTCGAAATTTCGATGTTCTTCTCAAATTTCGAATTTTTGCTCGAAATATTTCGAAATTTCGACTTTTTTTCGAAATTTCGACTTTTTCTCGAAATTTCGACGTTATTTTCAAATTTCGACTTTTTCTTCGAAATTTCGGCCTTCATCTGAAAAGTTCGATTTTTTTCTCGAAATTTCGTTTTTTTTTCTCAATTTTAGACTTTTTTTTCGAATATAGACTTTTTTCTCGAAATTTTAACCTTAATATCGAAATTTCGACATTTTTCTCAAAATTTAGGCTTTAAACTCAAAATATCGACTATTTTTCTAGAAATTTCGACTTTTTTTCTCAAATTTCGACTTTTTTCTCGGAATTTCGACTTACGTTTTTCTCAAACTTCGACTTTTTTTCTAGAAAATTCGAATTTTTCTCGAAAATTCGACTGTTTTCTCGAAATTTTGACCTTAATCTGAAAAGTTCGACTTTTTTCTCGAAATTTCGTTTTTTTTTTCTCAAATTTCGACTTCTTTCTCGAAATTTTGGCCTTAATTTCGAAAATTTCGACATTTCTCTCAAAATTTTGACTTTATATTTAATATCTCGACCTTTTTTATCGAAATTTCGACTTTTTTCGCAAATTTCGACTTTTTTTCTCGAAACTTCGTCTTTTTGCTCGAAATATTTCGAAATTTCTACTTTTTCTCGAAATTTCGACGTTCTTCTCAAATTTCGAATTTTTGCTCGAAATATTTCGAAATTTCGACTTTTTCTCGAAATTTCGACGTTATTTTCAAATTTCGACTTTTTCGTCGAAGTTTCGGCCTTAATCTAAAAAGTTCGACTTTTTTCTCGAAATTTCGTTTTTTTTTCTCTCAATTTTAGACTTTTTTCTCGAATATAGACTTTTTTCTCGAAATTTTAACCTTAATATCAAAATTTCGACATTTTTCTCAAAATCTCGACTTTATACTCAAAATTTTAACCTTTTTTTATCGAAATTTCGAGATTTCTTTATCGAAATTTCGGTTTTTTTTCGCAAATTTCGACTTTTTTTCTCGAAATCTCGACTTTATACTCAAAATTTTAACCTTTTTTTATCGAAGTTTCGAGATTTCTTTATCGAAATTCGTTTTTTTTCTCAATTTTCGACTTTTTTCTCAAATATCGACTTTTTTCTCAAAATTTGGACCTTAATATCGAAATTTCGACATTTCTCTCAAAATTTCGACTTTATACTCAAAATTTTGACCTTTTTTTATCGAAATTTCGAGATTTCTTTATCGAAATTTCGATTTTTTTCGCAAATTTCGACTTTTTTTCTCGAAATTTCGTCTTTTTGCTCGAAATATTTCGAAATTTCTACTTTTTCTCTAAATTTCGACGTTATTCTCAAATTTCGAATTTTTGCTCGAAATATTTCGAAATTTCGACTTTTCTCGAAATGTCGACGTTATTTTCAAATTTCGACTTTTTTCTCGAAATTTCGGCCTTAATCTGAAAAGTTCGACTTTTTTCTCGAAATTTCGTTTTTTTTTTCTCAATTTTAGACTTTTTTTAGCAAATATCGACTTTTTTGTCGAAATTTTAACCTTAATATCGAAATTTTAACATTTTTCTCGAAATTTCGGCTTTAAACTCAAAATGTCGACTATTTTTCTAGAAATTTCGACTTTTTTCTCAAATTTCGGACTTTTTTTCTCCGAATTTCGACTTACGTTTTTCTCAAACTTCGACTTTTTTCTCGAAATTTCGACCTTTTTTTCGAAATTTCGACTTTTTTTCCTCAAATAACCGACTTTTTTCTCGAAATTTTGATCTTAATCACGAAGTTTCGATTTTTTTCTCGAATTTTCAACTTTCATCTCGAAATTTCTAAAAAAAAAGATCAAAATTTGCTAACTAAAAATAGCAATTATTGAACGCACCCTACTACTAAACTGTCAAGATTGTTGGGAAAGAAGAGTGGTGGGACGCAACTGTCATCTGCCTAATTTGACCATAGTGTAGAAATTTTAACTTATTCTCGAAATTTCGAAAAAAAATTCAATATTAAAGTCGAAATTTCAACATTAGTCTTGGAATTTTAAGAGGAAAGTAGAAATGTCAAGAAAAAAGTCGAATTGTTAAGAAAAAAGTCGAAATTTCGAATGTTAAGTCAATATTTCGAGTTTAAAGCCGAAATTTCGAGAAAAAAAATCGAACTTTAAAAAAAAATCGAATTTTTGACAAAAAAGTCGAAATTCCCTAAACTATTTTTTTCTATAATCAGTGTCCTTTTTACGCTTTTGTAAAATGTCGAAATGTCTAAATATAATTTTTTTTTAATCAATGCCTTCCTATGCTTTTGTAAAATATCGACTTTAAACTCAAAATTTCGACTTTTTTCTCGAAAATTCTACTCCATGCATACATATGTCAATTTGAGGTAATAAAAAATTGAAATTACTGAACGTACCCTACTGCTAAGTGTCAATATTAAATTGTAAAAGGGTTGGTGCATGTATTGGGAAGCCTTGAGCTCATTGCCAATTTTTATTAAAATGTCTATATGGCTAATTTTGCTTATCATAAGCTCAATAGTTGGCAATTTCGAAAATTATTTACATGCTTAAATATACAATCAGCCGTTTTTCTACTGATATTTCAATTCGTATCATCAGTAAATTTTTTGGGGAATATTCATTTCGGGGAGGGTCCGGACCCCTTGAACCCCCCTGGCTACGTGCCTGCTAAATTGATAATTGGTTACAAAGGATAAGAAAGTTTAGACAGAAGAGCACGGTAACTCAGTATGTCCACCATACCAGAGGCGAAACTCTTCTAGTATTCCCATATTGAAAACGCTTCAAAGGGTTACTGTATACATATAAATCGTGCTTTAATTAATTGACAGTACATTAAAAATAATTAGCAGTGGAGAACAATTAATTTCTTATCCTTCTCGCCCAAAATACAATCAGTTGCATTCTTAGCCGCCACTTTCACTCTTCCAAATCCATTTTCCAAATACCGATCCTTGCATTTCAATATTTTCGATTCCCCATCATTTCAGATCATTTTTTACGAAACCGACGATCCTTTCAATCCTTTTCGGCAGGTCGGTTTCGCCGTCTAGAGCGTACAATCGCATCTTTTCGTAGCATTCGGCCCCTAAACATTTCTTATTTGGGCAGGTTTTGTTGCAGCGGTCTAGCATCATTAAATAATCTTGGGGGAACGAAACGTAGCTCTGGATGGTTTTCCTGTAGTTTTCCACCTTTTTTATGGCTTGGGCGAAATACGCGTTAACGCAGAAATTTATCTCGTTCATCACGAGGTATTTCTGTCTGCCCAATTCATTGATACTTTTGTTACAATTGGTGATGTTGTAACTTTGGTGTTGGGCTATGGTATTCAGTGCTCTTGGTGTTACTAATATGCGGTCAACTGTTTTGTTCACTCTTGAGTAAATTTGTTTGACTTCAGCTTCCGAATTTTGATGGAACTGCTCCACTGGTTGTTCCGTTTCCTCTAGTGATTCGTCTATAGTTTGGTTGAGTTCAGTGTAAAATTTGATAATTTCCCTTCGGGCTTCTTCGTAAGTTGTATTGGTTGCGTTAGTGGAATTCGCAGCAAAAATATGCAGTTGGCATTCATCTGATTCTGAAAGAAAAAATTCTCATTTGACCCACTGTACTAATTACTTATGTCCACAATAGATATGTCACTTACGATCAAATTAACCAATAAAGAAGTTTTCTTGACGTTGGTTCTTTTAAATTTTTTTTCAGCATTATTGCAGCAATGTTTTTCTTTGGCTGGAAAAAATTTTTCCTTTTCCTTTTGCATTTGTAGATTGTTTTTTGCAAAAATTCTGAATTTTGTGGTGGTTCCACTAGCCAAATTCAATTAGATTCCTTGTTACTACTTAGTTATTCAAAATCTTTTTTGCTCGTGTATCTAAACATTCTTTGGCGTCTTACAAATAAACGTATACGATTCCACGATTCCAGAATAGACTCCAGAGGTTCCTGCATCTTCTGATGCCTTTTAAATCCATTTTCATTTGGATGTGCTATTACAGCACTCGCCTGTTTTGGATTTTGATGCAGTAGCGCATCTACAATTTTTTTCGAGCACGGACAAAAACTTAACATTGGCGCCCCAACATATTTTTGACGGGCCTGCTCTGATGACTCGTGTAACACTTTGAAAGTTTCTTAAAAGGCATGCAGTGTAAAAGAAGGTTTCAATAATACTTAACGCAGTTGAATGTAATTTTAATAAATTTTAACTAACAATAAATTTATTTTAACATTTTCGAGGCTAAAAATGCTAATGAATAACTATTTGATTATTATTTCATGTCAAATTGAGTAAAAGAAATCTCTTGAACATTTTTTAAATTAGAAAATTTCAAGTTTGAGGTTAAAAAAGGTCAAAAATTCCATAAAAACTCAGTATTTATAAAAACATGATTCAGCATTTCTCTAAAAACGCCCACATTTTAAGGGTAGGGTGGAAAATTTAAAAATAAGTAACATAAGCTTAAAACATCAAGGCATATTTCGAAAAATGTTGAATTTTCGAGTAAAAGACTCAAAATTTATGCTACAATTAATCAATACAGTCCATTTGCTTTACCCTAACTACGACTTACACACAAAATTTCGACACAAGAGGGGAATTCGTGCTTTTACGCGAAGCGACCTGTCCTGCCAACGAGAAGAAGCACTGGAATCTGCTGATCATGATGTGATTTGGCTGAAAATCTGCTCCAAAAACGAAGTAATATTCATTTGTTCACTTTATTTGTCTCCAACGATTCCTCATTCCGACAGCTCTTCTCTTATCTCTTCGTAACCTTTGATCACCTACAGACGAATTATCCAAAAGCTGAGGTTGTCTTTCTCGGTGACTTCAACGTACGCAACACCCCTTGGCAGAGGATTTCGCTATCACTTGTGGACTATCACAATTAGTTGAGGAACCCACAAGAATTCCTGATGTAGATACCCATCAACCTAATCTACTCGACCTTTTCCTTACAAATTCACCAAATTCGTATAAAATCTCTGTGACATCACCGCTTGGAAATTCGGATCACAAGCTTGTAGCAGCCTCTCGCTCGCTTCATATGCCACCTCCTTCCCAGTTTCAATCCCGTAGGGTTTGGCATTTTAACTCTGCAAACTGGGAAGAATTAAGAGACTTCTTTGCATCTTTCCCATGGCAGGAAGTCTGCTTTAACTCAGACAACCCTCCCTTAGTCGCAGAATCCATCACGGAAACTATCCTGATTGGTGTCGAATGCTCAATTCCCCACTCCCAAAAGAAGTCTGCCTCCAGTGAATCTTGGTTCAGTAAAAAATGTGCTCGGGCTGTCTCCTGCAAAAATCGCGCATATCGTCGTTGGCGAAATAATCCATCAGTCGAGACTCGGACCAAATTCTTGTAAACAGGTTATTGACGAAGCAAAAGGTGATTTCGATAATAAAATACGCCAGAGGCTTATCAACTGTCCGAATGGTTCTAGGCCCTTTTGGGGATTTGCAAAGTCGATTGGAAAGAATTTTACACTTTCAAATTTTCCACCTTTATTCGATGAAAATAGCAATTTTGCTACTACCTCCAAGAAAAAGGCTGACATCTTAGCCTTGATGTTTACTGAAAATTTCAATCTTGATTCTCGAAACGCAGAATCTCCTGTTATTTCTAAAGTTGACACTTCGATGCCTGAAGTTGTTTTCAGACCACGCACAATCAGGAAAATTCTCCTTGAGCTCGACACCTCGAAAGCTTCTGGCCTTGATGGTATTCCCGCTATTGTTCTTAAGAAGTGCGTCCCAGAGTTGACTCCTGTCCTAAGCAAATTGTTCACACTCTCTTACAACAAAGGTGTATTCCCTAACATCTGGAAATCTGCTAAAGTGCAGCCTGCCCCTGAAAAGGGAAAAGGAATCTGGCTAACAACTATCGCCCTATATCTTTGTTACCCGTTATATCTAAAGTGATGGAAAAGGTTATCAACATCGAGATTCTCAAATATCTGGAGGAAAATAGAATCATCTCCGACAGGCAATACGGTTTTAGACAACAACGTTCCACTGGCGATCTACTGGCATATGTTACTCATATCTGTACCTCAGCAATGAAAAAACATGGTGAGGCTAGGATTGTGGCATTGGATATCTCGAAGGCTTTCGACGGAGTCTGGCACTGATCTCTTCTCGCCAAATTAACATCTTATGGTCTTCCTCCTGGACTCTGTCATTTGATATCAAATTTTCTCGCTGACAGATCTCTTCAGGTCGTCGTCGATGGCATCTCATCCGAGACATTTGCGATTAACGCAGGGGTGCCTCAGGGGTCTGTTCTGTCTCCTACTCTATTTCTGTTACACATAAACGATCTCTTAGCTTCAACTTCCAATCCTATATACAGCTACGCAGATGATAGTAACCTTGTGTTATCGTTTTTCTCCGACATACCATTGTCTATCGCTGCTTTAGATCGACTAAGGGAACAGCAGATACAAACGATTAATCGGGATCTCGAGATTATTCTGGAATGGGGTAAGAACAATTTGGTCGACTTCGACGCTTCAAAAACTCAGGCCGAGGTTTTCTCTAAGAAAACATTAAGGGATAATGCAACAAACATACTAATGGATGGTAAAATCCTTCCGATGGGATCTAATCTATCTATCCTAGGAGCGAATGCGAGCACTAACTACTCTTGAGACGATCATGTGCGCGCCATTGCCAAATCCGCCTCTCGGAAGCTAGGCTTTCTTTTTAGAGCTAAAAAGTACTTCACATCTTATCAGTTATTAACCCTATACAAAGCTCAAGTTAGGCCAACACTAGAATACTGTTCTCATGTTTGGAGTTCAGCCCCAAAACACACTTGAGTTCTCTTGGATTCAATTCAAAGAAGAGCGATTCGCCTAATTGATGACAAGAGTCTGACCGATTCTCTCGAAACACTAGAGCACAGGCGTATGGTTGGTGACTTGTCTCTTTTCTACAAATACTACCATGGAAGATGCTCGCAGGAACTAATAGGATTGATCTCTCCAGGGGTAAGATTCTTGAGGCGTACTAGACAGCAAATTCATGTGCGGTCCAACTTGACATAGTGAGGACTTCTGTCTACGGAGACCCTTTTTTCTATAGAACTTCCAAGTTATGGAATTTGTTACTGAAGGGAATTTTCCCCAAAAACTACAACCTATCCTTGTTTAAGAAGGCGGTTCATCGCCATCTATTTTTGTTTCCGCATCCTACTCGCAGTGCTTTGAAAGCATATTGGGGTTAACCTTTGCGAGTGGATTAAACTTAAAAAAAAATGTATGTTAGAAGATTTTCTTTGTTTCCCCCACGGATACGCCTATGCTCTCATTAAGCTCTCTGTTGTACTTTGCAATTTTTTTAATGCCTTCATATGCTAAGTATTTCGATGAAATTTGCACAAAAATTTAGTATCCTGATTTCATTCTGAGAAGATTTGGCATTCATGGTAAATTTATTACGTATATAATACATTATTACAATGAGTTTAACAAGTGAGAAAAACTAGGTTTTCTATGTTATTCACATCGGGCGTAATTTTCTTTAGAATGCAAGTTTTCATCTCTTTAGCCATATTCTCAACTTGTGCAGTTTTCTCCGCTATGCTCCTATCATTGAAGTACGTTTCTTCAGTTTTGGTCCACTCTGAGATAAGATTCGTTACGAGTTGGTAGTCATCCGTCATATTCTTGGGTGCATCCTCTTCAAGTTGTTCAGCGTGATCAATCACATCCTGGTAGCAGGTCTTACTGGGTTTATGGGCGTATTCACAATTTGTGATACTAATACCGGGGATCGTTTTTTATTATTCGTTTAAATTCATTTATCGAAGAGTCAAGAGCTGCTGGTACGTTCTGTGAAGCATTGTTAAATATACGGCGGATGTTGAAATTGAATTCGTTAGTGACGTTGTAAATTTTAGAGTCAACAACGTCCAAATCATGCAGGCATTCGGTAATATTCAGGTTGTATGAAACCGATATGTTTCGAAGACCTTTAACCTGATTAATTTTTTGTAATCAATATTAAGTAATGTTGCCCCATAAAGTTCATCGAGTCATTATAAAAAACTTTAAGGTCAGATTTTAATTTAACTTTCAGCTCTGCTTCGGTTTTGTTGAATTGTGTCCCAGAGAGCAAGTAACCTTTTTTTTAGCCTCTTCTTCTTTAGCATCAGCTATGTCACCCGTGTTTTTTCTATGACTTTCTGCCTGAGGGACATCACTAAAGTTATTTAAATCATTCTGAAACGTTTTGGTGGCTTTCTTCAGCTGAGTCTCGTTTTTGTCTTTTTTTATCCATAGATTGTCTGTGGCTTTCTGAGCAACTTCGCTTTTGATATCAACTGTGGTATTGGTATTTCTTCTAGGATCTTTAATCTGATTGTTTTTGTGTATCAATGAGAGATAGTTTTGCGAATCATTCTGAAACGACTTATCTTCTTTTAGTTTCGCTTTCAATACAGCTGCTATATTGATGTTATTAGGGCGTTTGACCTGATTGATTTTTGGTATCATAGAGAAATGATTTTGGTCTAAGAAATTCTGTGAATCATCCTGAAATAGACTTGGTGCTATCTTTCGCTTTCAGCTCGATACCAGTTTTGTTGATTTTCATTCGAGGATCAACAACGACTTTCTGGGCATCTTCCTTTTTGGCACCATTGATAGCGCTGGTGTTTTTGTCAGCCCATGTCACATGCTGTAAGAAAATCTCATCAAATATTCTAAAGAACGTTGTGCTGCTGCAATGGAGTACTTGTGAACGTTAAAAATGGGTATAAATGCAATCGTTTACACATTATCTTGACGTTTATATACAATATGGAATGCTTTTTGCTTAGTACAGAGTTGGTTAAATAACTTCTAGCGGAATACACATGCAAAAAGCCAGATGATATGTCAATTATCGAAAAAAAAAAACAGAAAGACTTAGGAATATGAATATACTTACACAATATAGAAATATAGCCAAAAAAATGATAAATCTGCAATGGTCCATTGTTTTCAAACTGATTTCTCTCTCGTGATAATTTGATTTATAAATAATTTAAAATCAAAGTATCTCGAGTAACTACCGACATTGATAAGAAATGATATTTTTAATAATTCTAATCATTTGTTTCGGGATAATGAAAAAAAATACTTTTAAGTAAATATTTTATTGGAAGGCAGTAGGTATATACAAAAGTAAGAAAACACACAGCTTGCATATAGAACAGAGTGTATATAAGTTCAAATAACATTCAACAATTTGTATATCAGAATTTAATTTTAAACATCAAAAAGAAAAACAAATAACAATTACATATTTAGTATTTATTTCAAAAATTGGCAGAATAACACGATTAATATTTGTAAAATGTATTATAAATTGAATCGAGACCATAATCCACCAAAATACAATTAAATATGAACAAATTTACGAGTTGTTTTAACTAAATTGAATACAACAATTCGTATTCTTGAGATATTTGCAAATATTAAGTTAGAAGTTTGAAAATTTTATAAACTACATACTGGAAAATTATCTACTTAATCAAACCTTTCACTTACAAGCTTACAAAAATAAATGCTTTTAATTCATTTTTCTACTCATTAAATTCACGAATCTTTATCATGAAAAAGTATCAGGTAACAGGATTTCAATTTCAACATATTCATGGCCTTGTAACACTCCCAAAGTAACGAAGCGATTTGGGGCAAAACATAGAATTTGGGTGGAATTTTAAATCTAATTTGTACAATTTAAACAAATTTAAACAATTTTGAGATCATTCGTGAAATAACAAAGTTATTGAAATACAAATCTTGTCCCCTGAAACCAAGACAGATTAAAAAACGCAAAAAGGGTTGCTCTAAAGCGTTTCGATAGCCATGCTATCATCTTTAGAGTGATATCTCTCTAGCTTGGCTGTCGAAACGCCTTAGAGCAACGTTTGTTGTGTTTTTTAATCTTCCTTGGTTTCTTTTTTTCCTATTCTATGTAAAATAAGCTAACCTATTTTTTGTCAGTTGTTATGAGGTGACGTTTTTAAGAATTAGGATATCACGAAGTCGTATTTCAAAAAATATTTCAGAATATTGTCATATTTCCAAACTGGTTCCCAGAAATATTAATAAAATTAATAAACATTCAAATTTTCAAGTTGAAATTTTTAAAGTAACTCAAACACTTGAGAATAAATATTCTCGAATGTTTAAGTTACTTTAAAAAATTTTTGGATTTTAGAATTAAAGAGGAAGCATACTTCATTATGTATTTGTTTGAGTAAGATTTAGAACACATGAAGCAAACCCAATTAATTTTGATTGATTGTTGATTAGCTGATTGGTGAAAGTGTATTTGTTGCAGTAATGCATTTTTTTGTAACTTGATCTTCGCTTCTTACACACTGAAACGTAATTGCTTCAAACCTAATTGTAAATTATTTCGAACTAAAATCTCAAGTATAAAATTTGCAAAATTAAAATTTCATTGAGCTGTGTATGTACCCAACACAAAAATTGTCTTTACTCAATAAAATAAAATTTCTATTTTTTTTTTCTACTCAATATTTGCTCCTAATATAGAAAATGTTATATTATCAAAGATTTAATAGATAAAGTTTAATCTAATAAGTATACAGACTATTTAATATAAGATAATATAATATATGTACTTATAGAAAACATTTTTAAGTTATGATATATAACAAGTAATCACAGTGCAAATTTCGAATGGTGCTTGCAGCATTGTAGAACTTATAGCTCAGAGTGTTATTAAAAGAAAAAAATGACGATACATCCTGATCAATTACTTTTTTTTTATCCAGAATCCAATGCTGTTACAGATATTAATTATCTCAAGTGTCCAGATTGCTCACAAATGAACAATGAACGACTTTTATTCTCGTAAATAAAATATATCGACATTTTTCGCTCGAGTTTATTAATATTTCAATAGATTTTAATTATACAAAAAAATTGCTGGCATAAATACTGATGAATACAATATAGCATATCACATTAATAATTACATTAATACGATTTCATAAAATTTTATATTAAGCTGCCCCTGCAGTCGTAAAGAAACTGCGCCACAATTCATTATTATTAAATTTCAAAAATAATTTCCTTCTCCAGCTGATAGAATACAGGCGATATGCAAAATTTTCAAATCAAAACCACCAAGAAAAAATCAATTTTCTTTGACATGACCATATCGGCGCATGTTTCCAAAACTTTAATTCTTTGCCCTTTATAGCTACAGCTACGCTAAATTTACTCCAAATTTGGTCCGTTGTCTTCAAATTCTGTTTATCGATTGTCGAAACAGTCCTCATCATAATTAAGCAAAGTCTCTATTGTCGTTGCTTAAATAATGGACTATTTAGAGATGTAAGAAAATAATTTTGAAGAAAACACCTCAATACATCTCAAGCAAAGTATACAGAGTGACGAAAATACTCTGTATACATCTCCACCGATTTAACATACAACACTTATTCCTTTTCACCACGAAAAAGCCAAAATATAGGGGACTCAAATCGAGGGATCCCAGTGCTGCAGAAGCTGCCAAAAGCTGCCACAGTCTAGTGCTTTGAGTTAATACTGTGTTGTCTACCATTCGAAATAAGCTCCCTCGTTTCCGAAATTACCTCAGGACTGAAACTAGCGGTGGTCGCCGTTGACATATTTTCCCTATATTCCACATGAACAAACGTTTCCCCATCATTTTTCTCAAAAACATCCTCTTCCATAATTCGTTCTAAATGCAAGTCGCCATTCTGCAAATTATTAGGGGCGGTTTTACTCAGCGGAGAATGCGTAGGGGTTGGCACATCGCTCAAACCTCTCTCCTTATCTTCCCTTTGCTTCTGAAGATGCTTTCTATGATGCTTCGTGGTTAAACCACCAGTTTCTACATCTCTTTCTAATCTATGACCACTTCTCGACCTGGTCAACTGCCTCTGAACGTAATCGTTCAAATCATTCTCTTCCTTACGACTCATCACTCTATTGAGGGCGATCATGAAGATCCCAACCGCCACCACGAAGATTCCAGTGGCTACCAGCTCATTCCACCAACCGCCACCTCTCCAAGTTACCATATCGTCCGGTAAAAGTCCGGAACCGATCAAAAACAACCCAAAAACCAAGAAACAAACTCCAATGTGTAACATTCCTATCGAGGTAACCAAGTGACTATTCGCCGCCGCATTCTTGAAACCCTTCGTAGGTAGATGTTCCATGCTGTCCATGCTGCTAGTACGCGACGATAGACGGCGCTCTCTCTCTAACGCCTTCTTCTTGGCTTGCTCCCGGATACGTCTCTGGCGTTTGATGGCCATTGCCGAATGGAGGCCCGCCGATCCGTGCATCTGGAAGCCAGGTTTTTTTATCAGTCTTCAGGTGTCACATAGTGTCGACAAGTTGCATGCACTGAACACACTCCACTTTCGAGCATTGCCACTGTACCACCTTGTAAAACAATCACTGCAAAAGCACCAGGACGTTTAACGGTTAAATCATTATAAATAAAGTCAACGCTAGTTCTAACTGAGCTAAGATTCCGTTACGGTTTTTGCATGCTGAATTTCGAATTATATTTTAATGAGGTTTGTTAAAAAAAGGAAAGATCACAACTGTATTTCTAGGCATAAACTGCGGACATAATTTAGAAATAATGACTATCCAGTTTTAATTATTTTTCTTTCGCTCGCAAAGTGCCCTTAGAGCAGTGTTTCCCAAAGTGTGGTATCCCCACCATAATTGTTTAGATAAATGTAGCAAAATTAACTTAATCAGCTTGCATAGCTTTAAAGAGTTTGTGCAGATTGTAGAATGATGTTTTGTTAATACTCGTTGATACATTCAGCAGACTAACTGACAGACAAACACACTTCCTCATTTACATATTAGTTAGGATGCAATTATTTAATAAGGGATACTCAACGTCGCAAGGAATTATGGAAATGGTACACAGATGTCGAAAGTTTGGGTAACACTGCCTTAGAGCACAATAAATGATGGGCCAACCATACTGCAGTGTTACTCCTCCTATTTGCTCTAGCAGGAAATTTGGTACATGTTTCAGCCAGAGGGCCACCTCAGATTCCCTCCAAATTGTGACTCCAGTCATTTTTGAGTAGAGAGCAAGAAGTATGACTGCGCAAAACTGTCACACTACTCGCCATCACTCGTCCATTGTAATTTATAGTGTTGCTAGATAATTAAAATTTTGTTGTACCAACTTTTGTACTAGATGTACCAGATTTACTCACACTGTGCCAAAAAGATACCACACCATACCAAGCGCTAACATTTTTCAATGCGAAATTTTAATAAATTTGAGTTATTTTTATAGCTTAAACTTGGAACAACTTCTTTCTCAAAATATTAACTTTAAGCTCGTGTGCGTAAGCAGGATTCTGTTCACGGGAAGGCAGCAATCATTTTAAAAAATTAATGAGCAAAAAAGTAAACCAGTGAATCTTCTACTGAATCTATGTACCACTTAAATCTTACGAAAAAAAGCTGAACTTTGGGAAAAAAATCAGAAAATTTTTAAAATAAAAACCGAACCTTTGGAAAAATGTCGACATTTTTAAAAGGAGCTCAAGTTTGGGAAAAAATCAGCAAATCTTTAGAATAAAAACCGAATCTTTTGAAAAATTTCCAAAAATGTCGGAATTTCGAAAAAAGTCGAAATTTCCAAAAGTCGAATTTTGTAAAAAAAAGGCGCAATTTTTAGAAAACTTGAATTTAGGGGAAAAAATTTCAATTACCAAAAATATTTCTCAGAATTTTTCCTTTATTTCAATTTTGACATAATCTTGAAATGTTAAAAGAAATCCTTTTCTAAAAATATTATTCTCAATATTTTTAGATTTTTACTAAAATGTTGATCCACTTTTGGAAAAATAAACGACAACAAATCGAGATTTCAAGAAAAGTCCAATTTTAAGCAGAAATTCCAGAAACATCACTTCGAATTTTGAGGAATCTACAAATAATTTTGAGAAACAAGTTAAAATTTCTTAAAAATCTAATTTAAAAAAAATAAAATATCAAAGTCGTGATATCAAATATCAAGTTCGTGAGTATCTCTCTGAAGATGATAGCTTGGCTGTCGAAGCGCGTTAGAGCCACCTTTCTTGTATTTTTTAATCATTCTTGGTTTCGGGGGACAAAATTTGTATTTCAATTTCCATTAAGAAAAATGTATTTCCCAAAAAAAAAAAACGATTTTTAAAAATGCCGTTTAAATTTCGAAAAAAAGGTTGAAATTTCTGGATAATACATACTTGTATAAGACAGGAAAAAATAGAATTTTGAGAAAAACTCAGGTTTTGGGGAAAAAGTCGTAATTTTCAAAAAATTAACTTTCAAATAAAAACCTAACCATTCGGAAAAACTCGAAAAATATAGGACATTCGAAAAAATCCAAATTCCCAAACGTCGAATTTCGCGAAAAAAAGAAATATTCACTTTTTATTTACAAATTCTTTTTTCGCAATTCCTTACAATTTTTCCTTTTATTTTACTATTTTAGAAAAAAATAACTTTGAAAAATGAAATACAAATTTCGAAAAATCTAGGACACAAAAAACAAAAAGTGCAAAGTTAACCACCGATAAAGATGCAGTTTGCGATGTTTGGGAAAAATAATGAAAAAGAAACCGTTAGTTTTTATATTGTGGAACACATTTGCGATGTACTTTTACGTGTACTACTTAGCCCCCATCTTTGAAGCTGCTTCAATTATTTCTAGACTTCAAAACTCCATGAAGACAAAGTTACGCGAGTCTAAGATCAAGTTAGGTCAAAGTTGTGCTACTGTAGGGTAGTCAAGTTCATTGTAAATTAAAGTGGCGCAAGGCCAAGGTCACATGATACTTTTAAGGTCATGTGAAGAAGGTCGCCTGTGATCAAAGTCATGTAAGGTTCCAAAGTGTCTAAGGTCACTTAGACTCAAGGTAAACAACTTATTTTATAAAAATATCCACCTTTTTCTTAAAATTTTGAAAATATTCGTTGAAGTAACTAAAACCTTAAAATTCAAAATTTCGAAGATTGAAATTTCCTTTGCTTCGAAACTTCCGAATCTGAAAAGTCCATGAAGGCAAGGCTTACGCAAGTCTAAGATCAAGTTAAATGACGCAAGACCAAGATCAGGTAATACGTTTAAAGTCACGTTAGACAAGGATCAAAGTCGCCTGTGGTCAAAGTTACGTAAGCACAAATTCACGTGGTTCCAAAGTGTCTACGGTCATTTAGACTCAAGATAAACAAATATTTTATAAAAATATTCACTTTTTTCTTAAAACTTTGAAAATATTCGTTCAATTAACCATAAAACCATAAAATTCGAAACTTCGAAAATTGGAATTTCCTTTGCTTCGAAACTTCTTTCCTTTCCGAATCTCACGAAGACAAGGTTACGCGAGTCTAAGATCAAGTGAAATGACGCAAGGCCAAGACCACATAAAGCGTTTAAGGTCATGTAAGGACAAGGATCAAGTTCGCTTGTGGTCAAAGTTACAAATTAACTTGAATTCAAGGTCCCATGATTTAAAGATCACAAAAGCTTACGATAAAGGCCACGTGATCTCAGAGTCTCGTAGGGTCAAAGTCGCGTAGGTTCAAGGTCGCGTGAGCTCAAGGTCGTAACTTAAAGGTCACTTGAAGCCAAGGTCGCGTAGGATCAGAGTCACATGAGTTCAAGGTCACCTTAATTCAGACTTACATTATCTCAAGATCACGTTTGTTCAAGGTCACGTTATATCAGAGTCGCGTTAGTTCAAGGTCACGTTATATCAAAGTCACGTTAGCTCCAGGTGGTTGCATAAACTCAAGGTCACGTGAGTTAAACGTCACTTCATCTCAAGTTCATGTTTGCTAAAGGTTACACGAGTTCAAGGTCACATGGGTTCATGATCACGCGAATTTAAGGTCACGTAATGTCAGAGTCATCCGATCTAAGGTCACGTGGTTCAAGGTCATGCGAACCAAGGTCACGTTATTCAAAGTCACATACAATTAATGTTTCGTGTATTTAAGGTCACTTAAGCTGAGATCCTGTTAATTCAAGGTCAACTAAGTTCAAGGTCACGTATGATCAAAATCTCATAATGTCAGATGACGTGACCTGTATTCAGGATTATGTTAGCCCAAGGCCGCGTGTGTTCAAGGGCAAGTTATATCGAAGTCACGTGAGTTCAAGGTTGCATAAACTTAAAGTCACTCAACTTCAAGATCATGCTAACTCAAAGGTCACGTGAGTTTAACGTCACTTGATCTCAAGTTCATGTTTGCTAAAGGTTACATAAGTTCAAGGTCACATGAGCTCATGATGACGCGAACTTAAAATCACATAATTTCAAGGTCATCCAATCTAAGGTCACGTGGTTCAAAATCATGCGATCCAAGGTCACGTTATTCAATTAATGTTTCGTGAGTTCAAGGTCGCTTGAATTCGAGATCATGTTAGTTCAAGGTCAACTAAGTTAAAGGTCACGTATGATCAAAGTCTCATGATGTCAGATGACGTGCGATAAAAATCACCTGACTTCAGGATTAGGTTGGCTCAAGGCCGCGTGTGTTCAAGGTCACGTTATTTCGAAGTCACGTGAGTTTAAGGTTGCATAAAATTAAGGTCACTCAACTTCAAGATCATGCTAGCTTAAGGTCACGTGACTTTAACGTCACTTGATCTCAAGTTCATGTTTGCTAAAGATCACATGAGTTCAAGGTTACACGAGCTCATGATCACGCGAACTTAAGATCACGTAATTTCAAGGTTATTCGATCTAAGATCACGTGGTTCAAGGTCATGCGATCCAAGGTCACGTTATTCAATTAATGTTTTGTGAGTTCAAGGTCACTTGAATTCGAGATCATGTAAGTTCAAGGTCAACTAAGTTGAAGGTCACGTAAGATCAAAGTCTCATGATGTCAGATGACGTGAGATCAAAATCACCTGAGTTCAGGATTAGGTTACCTCAAAGCAGCGTTTGTTCAAGGTCACGTTATATCTAAGTCACGTGAGTTCAAGGTTGCATAAACTTAAGGTCACTCAACTTCAAGATCATGCTAGCTCAAGGTCACGTGAGTTTAACGTCACTTGATCTCCAGTTAATGTTAGCTAAAGGTTACATGAGTTCAAGGTCACATGAGCTCATGATGACGCGAACTTAAAATCACGTAATTTCAGGGTCATCCAATCTAAGGTCACGTGGTTCAAGGTCATGAGATCCAAGGTCAAGTTATTCGATTAATGTTTCGTGAGTTCGAGAATTCGAGATCATGTTAGTTCAAGGTCAACTAAGTTGAAGGTCACGTATGATCAAAGTCTCATGATGTCAGATGACGTGAGATCAAAATCACCTGAGTTCAGGATTAGGTTAGCTCAAGACCGCGTGTGTTCAAGGTCAAGTTATATCGAAGTCACGTGAGTTCAAGGTTGCATAAACTTAAGGTCACTCAACTTTAAGATCATACTAGCTCAAGGTCACGTGAATTTAACGTCGCTTGAGCTCAAGTTCATGTTTGCTAAAGGTTACATAAGTTCAAGGTCACATGAGCTCATGATGACGCGAACTTAAAATCACGTAGTTTCAGGGTCATTCCAATCTAAGCTCACGTAGTTCAAGGGCATGCTATCCAAGGTCACGTTATTCAATTAATGTTTCGTGAGTTCAAGGTCGCTTGAATTCGAGATCATGTTAGTTCAAGGTCAACTAAGTTGAAGGTCACGTAAAATCAAAATCTCATAATGTCAGATGACGTGAGATCAAAATCACCTGAGTTCAGGATTAGGTTAGCTTAGTTCAAGGTCAATTAGGTTAGTTAGGTTAGTTCAAGGTCAATCTATATCGAAATCACGTGAGTTCAAGGTTGCATAAACTTAAGGTCCCTCAACTTCAAGATCATGCTAGTTCAAGGTCACGTGAGTTTAACGTCACTTGATCTCAAGTTTATGATGTTTGCTAAAGGTTACATAAGTTCAAGGTCACATGAGCTCATAATGACGCGAACTTAAAATCACGTAATTTCAGGGTCATCCGATCTAAGGTCACGTGAGTTCCAGATCATGTTAGTTCAAGGTCAACAAAATTCAAGGTCACGTATGATCAAAGTCTTGTGATATCAGATTGCGTCAGTTCAGAGTTACCTGACTTCAAGATTACATTAGCTCGAGATCACTGTGTGTTCAAGGATCACGTTATATCGAAGACATATGAATTGAAGATTGCATAAACTTAAGGTCACTTGATTTCAAGATCATGCATCAGTTCAAGGTAACATGAGCTCACGATCATGCGAACTTAAGATCACGTAATCTTAGGGTTATCTGATCTAAGGTCAGGAGGTTCAAGGTCACATACAATTCATTTTTGTGAGTTCAAGGTCACTCGCAGTTCCAGATCATGTTATTTCAAGGTTCAACAGAGTTCAATGGTCACGTAGGATTAAAGTCTCGTGATATCAGATTACGTGAGCTCAAGATCACCTGAGTTAGGGATTACATTAGCTCAAGGTCGATTGTGTTCAAGGTCATGTTAGATCGTAATCACCTAAACTCAAAATCACTTGAACTCAAAGTCAAGAGTTCTACGTCGCTTGATCTCAAGGTCACATGAGCTCAAGTCGTGTAAAAACAGAAAAAAGTTTAAATACACAAAATTATTATTTTTATTATAATTGCAATAACTGCGCTTTTCTCTTCCTTATTTTTCTGAAGTTTATTTAGAAATTTTTAGTTTTTTCTTAAAATTTCGACTCTTACCTTCTCAAAATAAATAAATAAAAAGCATTTAGAAATTTCGGACTTTCACTGAAATTTTTCCTTTTTTCTAGAAATGTTAAAACTAGATTTAAAATGTTTAACTTTTGTTTGATTTAATTCTTGAATTGCGACAGTGAAGTAAAAATATTAAAATCGTTTCGAAACAAAAAAGTTACATTTCCAGATAAAAACTGAGACTTCGATAGGAAAATTATGGGCATTGGTTGAAAAAAAATTCTTATTTTAGGGAAAAATCTACAATTTGGGTTGATGTGAAATGTTTTTAAAAAAATACAAAAAATCAGACATTTTAAGTTGAAACTGTAAATTTTAAGAAAAAATTGATATTTCAAGAAAAAATATAACGTTATTTCGGAATTTTCATCTTTTTCTCGACTTAATTTTGTCACTTAAATTTCAAAGACAATTTTTTTGATTTAAAATTCAAACTTTGTGTCCAAAATTCCTTAAATAAAATGGTTTTACGAAATTTAGATTTTAAATTCGAGTTTTCTCGTTAAAGTCGAAATTTTAAGAATGACCCGAAAGTTTAATATTCAGATTTTAAAACTAGGAAGCTTCTAGATTTAGGGAAAATTTTTTGAAATTACGGTAAGGTCGTGCCCCATCAGTAGGTGCCACTGTCGTCGCTGCCAGATTATTTATTTACATAGATGAGTGATGGCAAACCTATGACCCGTGGGTGAGACTACTGACCAACGCAAGATTTTTAACATGACTCACGATTGCCAGGGAACCATTTGTTTGTTTACGGGGGGATTTATTTAGATTTTCTAATTTCTGTGGATAAAAATTTTTAAATCGTCGAACCACGTTCATTTTTATCATTTAGGCCAATTAAATTTTATAGATGTTTAGTTTTAAAAATATTGTGTTAAAAATTTTCAAACTGAACACTGGTGCAAATGGGAATTAGACGAGCTAGTACTAAAAAAAAATATGAACAAAATTTGTCCCACGTCTCAAAAAGGTTTACCATCCCTGAATGGATGATGAAGAAAAATTATTTGCTTTCTGTGGATATAACAGTTTGAGAATATTGAAAATAGTTTTCCAGGATAAAACTTATCCTATTAACGATCCTGCTTTGCCAGATACGTCTACACCAAATTTTCTAAAAACCACTTCAGTAATTGATCAATGAAAAAAAGGCAAACCGACTTTCGCATTTATTGAAAATCCAATTGGAATCAAATGAAATACGTGCGTCGAACTAACCATCACCATAACGAATTACATTTCTAGTTTGCCATCTTAAATACTTTGCTCTAGATCTTTGAATATAAAAGTCCTGCTTACTGATTTATTCAAACACAAAATTACAGTTGGTAGTTCTCAGGAAGTTTGCACAAAACTTTCCAAATGATTTTAAATCACTTCATCAAATGAAATATTTCCCATAAGACGCCGCTAAGCCTCGTAAAACTGCAAATTCTAAAACACATAATTTACGCCCCCGAAAATGTAATATATTCTCGCCTAGTTTTAAAACCGTTGATGTTGAATTTATCATGAGAGTTTTGAAAAGAAAGTGTAGGAGAGATGTGTTGTGAGTTTCCGCCTGGGTTTTCCTGGACTATAATCGATAATTTCCCGTGTTTATGTAGGACATCTGTCTGTCAGAGAAATGTGGTTTCAGGTCTCTTTTATCTGGAACGTAGCAGGAAAAGCTTTTATAGCTTTTCTCTCATTTATTAGGGATTGTTGTATACTTTTCCCATACAGAAATAACACATTTAGAAGCTCCTTCCAGAACTTTTCCCTGAATGCTTCATAATTACATTTGGTGGCAAAACATAACTCCTAAGAGGCCAATAATTAAATAATAATAAGTAAATATTAACCGGGTGCCTGCCTACATACGTTAAACATCAAATTCGTTTCTTGTTAGATTTAATGAACTTCGAAGTTACTCCAAGAATAAATATCTGGCTAAATGCTTATTAGGTGCTCGCATTTTAATTTTTGAGAGCCATAGTAACTCGTTAACATTTATCATTGGCGTTTATGGATGAAAAGCTGCACCTATACCAGTGGCGTAGCGTGCCTTACACGCCCCCTGTATCACAATTTGTTGGGAGGTCAAAAGAATTCACAGACGTCAAGCGTGTGACTATTAGTACTACCACCTATTGGTCCATAGAGGCACTATGGCCATCGCCAACAATGTCGTATGCAAGTAGAACGACATTGTTGGCGATGGCCATAGTTTCTCTATGGACCAATAGGTGGTAGTACTAAGAGTCACACGCTTGACGTCTGTGAATTTTTTAGTACTTACTTGTCTGAACATTTGTTAGCATTCGAGTTGGATATACCGAACTGACGAGATCTAACAAGATCGAAACCGGTCTTTGGTTTCCAAACTTCGAATCTAATAAATGTTCAAACCTTATTGGTCTGTGCATTAGCAGTTTAGACCAATGTTGCAAAATTTCGCCTCTTTAAAAAATTTCGAATTGTTTTAAAAATTTCGGAAATTGTTCCGAATTTTCGAATTTTTTCAAAATGTCTACTTCCAAGATGTTTACAATTTTTTTCAAAATATTGACCTTATTTTTGAAAATCTTTACTTTTTTTGGAAGATTTAACTGTCTAAGAATATTTCAGACATTTCTAAAAATTTCGACTTTTTTTTTCAATAATTTGACCCTTAAATTTGTTAACTTTTAAAATTTAAACTTTTCTTGAAAATTTTCTCAATTTTCAAAGTCTCCTCCTGAGAATTTGGAATTTTTTGAAACTTTTGCCTCAGCTTCAAATTTTTGGAAAACTTCGTTTTTTCCGAAATTTCAACATTCTCCAATGCTTCAACTTTTTAGAAGGTTTGGACCATATTTTAAAATTACGATATTTTTCAAATTTTCAGTTTTTGACCGTTTTTTTTACTGTCGATTGGAAGGTATTCAAAAATTTATTTTTTTATATTATGCTGGGTTAACTTCAAAAATTGAAATACAAATCTTGCCCTCTGAAACCAAAAAAAATTAAAAAACACAACAAAGGTTGTAAGGGTGCAACCTTTGATGTGTTTTTTAATATTTCTTGGTTTTAGGGGACAAGATTTGTATTTTAATTTATGAAGATAACCAAGGATCAGTCCGTTATACCAAAATTTAATAATATCCCTTTTTTTTAATTTGGACTATTTTTTAGCTTTTAGACTAATGTTCAAAATTTCGCCCCTTTAAAAAATTTCGAATTGTTTTTAAAAATTTTGGAAATTGTTCCGAATTTTCGAATTTTTTGAAAATGTCTACTTCCAAGATGTTTACAATTTTTTCAAAATGTTGACCTATTTTTGAAAATCTTTACTTTTTTTGGAAGATTTAACGGTCCAAGAATATTTCAGACATTTCTAAAAATTTAGACTTTTTTTTTCAATAATTTGACCGTTTAATTTGTTAACTTTTAAAATTTAAACTTTTCTTGAAAATTTTTTCAATTTTCAAAGTCTCCTCCTGAGAATTTGGAATTTTTTGAAACTTTTGCCTTAGCTTCAAATTTATTGAAAATTTCTTTTTTTCCGAAATTTCAACATTCTCCAAAGTTTCAACCTTTTAGAAGGTTTGGACCATATTTTAAAATTACAATATTTTTCAAAATTTCAGTTGTTGATCCTTTTTTTTAACTTTCGATTGTAAGGTATTTAAAAATTTATTTTTTTATATTATGCTGGAACGGACTGGTCCTAGGTTATCTTCAAAAATTGAAATACAAATCTTGCCCCCTGAAACCAGAAAAGATTAAAAAACACAACAAAGGTTGTAAGGGAGCAACCTTTGATGTGTTTTTTAATATTTCTTGGTTTCAGGGGACAAAATTTGTATTTTAATTTTTGAAGATAACCAAGGATCAGTCCGTTCCACCAAAATTTGATAATATCCCATTTTTTTTAATTTGGACTGTTTTTTAACTTTTAGACTAATGTTCAAAATTTCGCCTCTTTAAAAAATTTCGAATTGTTTTTAAAAATGTCAGAAATTGTTGCGAATTTTCGAATTTTTTGAAAATGCCTACTTCCAAGATGTTTACAATTTTTTCAAAATATTGACCTATTTTTAAAAATCTTCACTTTTTTTGGAAAATTTAACTGTCCAAGAATATTTCAGACATTTCTAAAAATTTCGACTTTTTCTTCAATAATTTGAACCTTAAATTTGTTGACTTTTAAAATTTAAACATTTCTTAAAAAATTTCTTAACTTTCAAAGTCTCCTCTTGAGAATTTGGAATTTTTTGAAAATTTTGCCTTAGCTTCAAATTTTTTAAAAATTTCTTTTTTTCCGAAATTTCAACATTCTCCAATGCTTCAACTTTTTAGAAGGTTTGGACCATATTTTAAAATTACGATATTTTTCAAAATTTCAGTTTTTGACCTTTTTTTTTTACTTTCGATTGTAAGGTATTTAAAAATTTATTTTTTTATGTTATGCTGGAACGGACTGGTCCTGGGTTATCTTCAAAAATTGAAATACAAATCTTGCCCCCTGAAGTCAGAAAAGATTAAAAAACACAACAAAGGTTGTAAGGGAGCAACCTTTGATGTGTTTTTTAATATTTCTTGGTTTCAGGGGACAAGATTTGTATTTTAATTTTTGAAGATAACCAAGAATCAGTCAGTTCCACCAAAATTTGATAATATTCCATTTTTTTTAATTTGGACTATTTTCTGGCTTTTGGACTAATGTTCAAAATTTCGCCCCTTTAAAAAATTTCGAATTGTTTTTAAAAACCAAGGATCAGTTCGTTCCACCAAAATTTGATAATATCCCATTTTTTTTTAATTTGGACTGTTTTTCAACTTTTAGACTAATGTTCAAAATTTCGCTCCTTTAAAAAATTTCGAATTGTTTTTAAAAATTTCGTAGATTGCTCCGAATTTTCGAATTTTTTGAAAAATGTCTACTTCCAAGATATTTACAATTTTTTCAAAATTTTGACCTAGCTTTGAAAATCTTTACTTTTTTTTGGAAGATTTAACTGTCTAAGAATATTTCAGACATTTCTAAAAATTTCGCCTTTTTTCTTCAATAATTTGACCCTTAAACTTGTTGACTTTTAAAATTTAAACTTTTCTTAAAAATGTTCTCAATTTTCAAAGTCTCCTCTTGACAATTTGGCATTTTTTGAAACTTTTGCCTTAGCTTCAAATTTTTTAAAAATTTCTTTTTTTCCGAAATTTCAACATTCTCCAATGCTTCAACTTTTTAGAAGGTTTGGACCATATTTTAAAATTACGATATTTTTCAAAATTTCAGTTTTTGATCCTTTTTTTTTACTTTCGATTGTAAGGTATTCAAAAATTTATTTTTTTATATTATGCTGGAACGGACTGGTCCTGGGTTATCTTCAAAAATTGAAATACAAATCTTGCCCCCTGAAACCAGAAAAGATTAAAAAACACAACAAAGGTTGTAAAGGAGCAACCTTTGATGTGTTTTTTAATCTTTTAATATTTCAATTATTTCTATTATAAAATAAAAAAAATTAGTACTCTGCTACTTTCCTTAAAATAAAGGGAATCCTATTTCACTTCATGTCGAAATTAGTTGAAATCTACATAGAATTTCGAAGTATTTTTTAATCTTTCTTGGTTTCAGGGGACAAGATTTGTATTCCAATTATTTCTATTATAAAGTAAAAAAAATTAGTTCCTGCTACTTTCCCTAAAATAGAGGAAATCCTATTTCATTTCATGTCGAGATTAGTAGAAATCTCCATAGAATTTCGAAGTATTTTTGAAATTTCAAGAAAAAAGATGAAAAACACAACCAATTTTGTAAGGGAGCAGCCTTTGTTATGTTTTTTAATCTTTCTTGGTTTCAGGGGACAAGATTTGTATTCCAAGAATTTCTATTATAAAGAAAAAAAATTAAGTTCCCTGCTACTTTCCCTAAAATAGAGGAAATCCTATTTCACTTCATGTCGAGATTAGTCGAAATCTCCATAGAATTTTGAAGTATTTTTGAAATTTCCAGAAAAAAATCCAAAACTGAAAAAAATTGAAATTTCGATTTTTTGAGTCAAGATGTTGAAATTCAAATTTTAATTCTAAACTGATAACTTTGAAACGAAAGTCGAAAATATTACAAATTGCTCGAAATCTATTTTAAAAAATACCAATTTTCAAATTTTACACTAAAAGTTGAAAAACTCAAACAATTAATTCGAAATTTTAACATTTAAATTTTAGAAAGATATATAACTTTTAGATGTATATTAGACTGAGAGATTTCAGAAAAAATTCGAAATTTCGAGAGTAAATTGAAAATTTATAAGAAAACTATCTCGGGTTTAAAAAATTTTGGGTTAACTAAGCACGATCGAGGTAAAACCAAATTTTAAAGTTGTATAAAACTCGAGCTTTAATAGGAAATTTGCAGAAAAAGCTCAAACATTTTGGGTTTAAATCTGAAAATTCAAAAAAAAAGTTGAAATTTTGGAATTTAGGTCGAGGTCAAAATTTCCAACAAATAAAATTATCTAAAACTCTAAATTTAAACTATACGAAAATCATATTGAGCTCCAAATTATAACAGCAACGTTTACAACTTCTTGAAAAAACTGAAAAAGAACATCTGACGTATTAAAATTTTAAGCAGCTGCACATGAAACCCTACAAGCAAATCCATCTAAAAATTGTCAAGGAAACTCATCTAGTTTAACCAAGTTTCGTATAGCAAACAACTCAGCTGTTATAAAGCTATCAATCAGTTATTATTCCCTGACTGACTTTGATTAATCTTTCAGTTTTGCAGTTCATATATCAACCTGAGTCGATCTTTATTATGACTTTAACATACGTTATATTTTTGGTAGAACGGACTGGTCCTTGGTTGTCTTCAAAAATTGAAATACAAAACTTGTCCCCTGAAACCAAAAAAGAAAGATTAAAAAACACAACAAACGTTGCTCTAACGCGTTTCGACGGCCAAGCTATCATCAGTATCTCTCTGAAGGTGATAGCTTGGCTGTCGAAACGCGTTAGAGCCACCTTTGTTGGGTTTTTTTAATCTTTTTTGGCTTCAGAGGACAAGTTTTGTATTCAACAGATTTTCCCATTGTATATAATAAAGAAGTTATTTACGATTTTAACCAAGCGCGGATCCATAGGGGAGATTGCAATGGGTGCAATAACCCTCCCCCTGATTCACGACCGAATATGTAATCGTGGAGGAATAGCACAATACCTGAAATATTGAGACAAATTCGTTTTTTTTAGTCGCCTAAATTACTTGAAGTTTTTCCAAGACAATATCGCACAAAAATTGCTCCTTCCTAAATAAAATCTTGGATTCGTGCCTGATTTTTACGAAAACCGTGCCAAGATGAGAAAAAACTTTTCCTACTTACTCAACTTGTAAGTTATTAGCGAAACACTTATGGAAGTGAGGGCGTCGCGTGAGTATTCGCTAATAGCACCGTCGCGACGCCTGGCGGAGAATTGAAAATGTTTGTGGATATATTTTCACTATTTTTGGTTACCCTTGTGTATAGTTTTGAATTATGAAATGCATAACTTATCAAAAGCTTTAAATTCTAATGAATTTCAATAACCTATCACTTGAAGGATGAGGGTTGAGAACTTAAAAACGTTGTACGTTTGTAGTACATATATGATGACGTGCGTAACTGGTGGTTCAAAAATTTGTTTTTCACCGGCGTTGACATCTAATTTCCGCCTTATCTTAATGGTTTTATCGCTTGAAAATTGCCTGGCTAACTGGTACAAATTATTTGGAAAACTTTCCAAGTTACACGCAAATATACAATTATAAAACAGACATGTTTATTGTGAAAAGTAAAATTGTTAATATCTGTCTAAGATAAGAAGCTACTTAGCGTTCTGAATTATTCTCGTGATTATTTTGAAATCATCATCAACTTTTGAAAAAAAAAAAAGAATAAATTTAAACTTAATGTTTATCGTAAATACTGTTCTTTAAATTTCTCTTTTTTTCTTATAATTTCAAAGGTGCGGAGCACACGGGGTAAACTTAGGGTTTCCGAGACCATTCCGCGTTACCAACATGCTCTAATGTTAAAAGCAGGGCATCGAACCACATATTTTTTCAGTTCCGGTTTTCGGTTTTCGTTCCGAAAAAAAAATCATATCGGTTCCGTTCCGGTTTTCGTTTCCGACAAAAATAACGGGTTTTTTCCGGTCTTAGGATTCAGTTCCGGGTGACTCATTTTTAATTTTTTTAAAGTTTTTACTCAAATTGATTTTCTAACATAATTCATGGAAATGTTTTCTCTCTTTTTTAAATATTCTGGTAACTGCTATGGTAATGCTTAAAATTTAAAGAAAATATTTCTCGATTTTTCGAGTTTGAAAATTTCACGCCGAAACTCTGTATTCTGGGTTCATTATGAGTTCAAACTTCAAAAAAAAAACCTTGAACTTTATTAAAAAAAGAGCTGACAGCTTTCACCTAGGTAAAAAAAAGGATCCTTTGGTTATATACTTATTGAAAGTTTCGACTTTTTAAAAGAATTCAATTTTTATCGACTTATTTCGAAAATTTCGACAATAAAAAACCAATTTTTCACAAAGTCGATCTTTTCTCGTTCAACTTCCAAAATTTCGAAATTTTAACTTAATTTTGAAAATTTTGACTTTTTTCAAAGTTTTGATTTTTTGAATATTCCAAATTCCTCAAAATTCTCCCTTATTTGGTTGGTTTTGTTTTTTTTTTTTGAATATTTTACTTTTATAACTTTTGCTCTTGTTAAAGATTTTATTTTACGAAAATTTCAAATTTTTTTGAATATTTGGAGTTGATCTCGAAGTCTAAATGTTTGACCTTATTTTTATAAATATCAGAAACTTCAGACTCGAAATTTCATTCCTTTTTTTGCCAATCTAACTAATTTAAAATCGATTTTTTCAAAACATTTGAATTCTTTTAAAAAATTTGAATTTTTTCAAAGTTTTAACTGTCTGCAAATATTGAGTCTCTCGAGTGTTTGTGTTTTTTTATTCAACTTTTTTCAACCTTCACTTTTTTTCAAAATTTTGACTTTCTAAAAATGATTACTTTTTAAAAAGTCTGCCTTCGATTTTAATTGAAAATTCCTAAACATTTTTCGATTTCTTTAAAGCATTTCGTCTTTATATTTTGAAAACTTTAAATTCAAATGTTTTTTTTCAGCTTCCACTTTTTTCAAATGTTTATTTATTTTATTAATCGCAAGACTTTTTCAGTTTAACCTTTCTGCAGGATTTTAATTTATTTCGCAAATGTTGAATTTTTTGAAAATCTTTACACATAATTTCGATCTTTTCTCCAAATTGTTATATTTTTTTCAAAATTTTGATTTTTCCTGTTTATTTAATGATGTTGAAAAATTGACTTTTAAAAACGTCTCCCCTGTTTTTAAAATTTTTGATCTTGGTCCTACATTTGACAATTTCTCAAAGCTTTGATCTTTTTTGAAAACAGTTTTTTTTTAATTTCCACTTTTTCTCTAGGTTTCGGCTTTCATGTAGTAAACTAAACTTTTATTTGGAAAATTAGATTTAGATTTTTGTTTTTTGAAATATTAAATTTTTTTCAAAATCTCAACATTTTTAATATCTTCGAACCTTTTTCAGAATTTAGACTTTGTTGAAAATTCCGACCTTTTATCATCAAAATTTCGACTTTTTCTCGAAGCTGTACTTTTTCCAAGTTTAATTTTTTTGAATTTCCTCATTTTTTCAAAATTTTGACTGTTTGTAAAATATTTGATAACAGTTTTTTTTCCCAAAATTTTAATTTTTTTTCAAAATTTTAGATTTTTTATAATATGATTAGGTTGAAACATTTTTTTTAAAAACCTTTACCTTTTTTTTGAAAATTTCCACTTTGGCTCAAACTTTTTACTATTTCTTGAGGTTTTAACTTCTTTTTTTGACAATTCCGACTTTTTCCAAATTTTAACTTTTTTCAAACTGCAACTTTTTAAAATATTTCAATTTTTTTAGGATTTTAATCTTTTTTGAAAATGTTTACCTTTTTTTCGATGTTAAATATACCTTTATTCAAAATTTGTTCGAAATTTCCATTTTTTTTTAAAGTTCAGGTTTTTGTGATAACTGCGACATTTTTTCAAAATTCGCCCATTCCAGATTTTTTTTAATTTTCCTGAAGAATCTAATTTTCCAAATTACCAATTTTTAAATTTTAAACGAATTCTACAAAATGAATTTAAGACTCAACTAAATTTCGATTTTAAAGCTGCCTAAATTCAAAACAATCTGAAAAAAAATTGCAGCTTCGAGGGTGAAGTCGAAATTTTAATAAAAAAGTCAAATATAACGTAAACAAAACAAGATAAAAATTGGAAGTTTAAATTAGACATTTTCTAACATGTCATCGTTTCAAGTTTACCTTCAAAATTTCGACTTCAATTTCAAGATCCCGACTTTAAATTGAAATATAAATACAGGATATACTTCTTTCGGGATTGGACCGTATCAAAGAACTACTAAAAGTGTTCGACGTTTCGCCCACCATCGTAGATATTTGTCTCTTGAAATTTTGACTGAAATTCCCAATTTCTAGTAAAAATTAGAAATAGCGAGATTTTATGGAAAATTTTGAGGAAAAAAAGCCAAATCCAAATGTTGGGAAGTTTTATGAAATCAACATCGTAAAAAAAGCATTAGAATTTGAAATTTCGGGCAAAAAATGGCATATTTAAATTAAAGTGAAAATTGAAGAAAAAAGTTCAAGAAAACTCGAAATTTTTATTAATAGCTTCAAAAAATAGTGGTATCAGATTATAAAAGGGAAAATCCAAGTTTGAGAAAAAAACAAATTTTGAGTGTTTGTTCTAAAGAAAAAGTTTTCGAAAAAATTCGAATTTGCAAATAAAATTGACAGGAAACTGGGCTGCAATGAAAAAGAATCCTCTGTGTTGGCGCCATATATGAAAAAGTACTTGTTGGTGCCAGCAGGTGTTTTATTCGATAACAAAAAAAAGACCAGATTATTGCGTGGCCACGAGAGAAGGCAGTGGTAGAAATTTCGGTCGGTTAATTAATTAGTGTTTTGCTGGGGTTTTTTCCTATTTTCCTTTCCCTTTCCTGGCAAACCTTAGGCAGAAAACACCGGACATTCAGGTGAGTCATTTATGTATTATTTTTTGACATCATCTTTGGGATATTCTCTGTAATTTATTTGAATAAAAAAAAAAAAAAAAAAAAATCATCTTTGGGGTACATACACTCTGCTTGAGTCCATATTCACAATAACACACAAAATTTTTATTTTAAACTCAAAATTTTAAGAAAAGAAAAGAAATATTTCGAGAAAAAATCCAAATTTAAATAAAGCCAAAAATTTTGAAAAAAGAATATTTAAGTTACACAACTTAAACTTCAATTTGGCTTGAAATTTTGAGAATAAAATCAACATTTTCTTAGAAAGAAAGGAAATTGTAAGTTTCTAATTAAACTTTCAAAAAAATGTTCTTTAAAGTAAACTCATAATTTTGAGACGAAAGTTGCCCGAATTTGTGTAAAATTTTGAAAAGAAAATTTCTAAAAAAATCCCAAACTTTAGGGTAAAGTAAAAATTATTTTAAGAAAATACAAATTCAACGAATCGAAATAACCCGTTATTTTTTTTCGGTTCGGATCCAGTTTTCATTCCTGCAAAATTAACGGTTTTTTTCGGTTTCCAGTTTTCGGTTGAGTTCCGGTTCTAAGCCCTGGTTAGAAGTATATTCTACTGTTAACATTAGAGCATATTAAAGTTTATTTCATTATCAATAAACATTATATTTGTTTCTACACGATACAAGCATCCAAACCGTGTATATAAAAAGGTTAATCAGTTTGACAGAATTTATTTTCAAATGTTCCAATATTCTGGCTTTTATGTTTATTGGTGTGGGTTCGAACTACATTACGTATTTCGTAGTTTTAAGTTTTCATTTCTGTCGGCAGTCTTCAAAAATTAGTTTTAGGGGGTACTTCCCCTAAAGAGATATGAGGGGGCATTTACCCTAAAATAACATCAGAAGGTGCTTACCCTAAGTTAACATGAGAGCGTTTTTATCCTAGAATGAGCATCATCATCAGCATCCTCAAGGATATTCTTATTAGACTCAATTTGGGTTATCACAGAATATAGTCACAGAAAACTGGATTCAAAACGAATTACTTTCGCGAATGAGGAATGACATAATCTTCCCATTCTGTAACAGCGACAGTTTTAATTGAGAAACGTAAATGTACGTAATTTTATAATGGCACGACTTTTTAAAAACAATATCCATCTGGGCATCGAAGACACATTGACAATTTTTCAAATTGTACACAGTAACTAATCGAAAAATTTTGTTTTTACTGTAAACGTAAATTCTAAAAAGTATTACACATTTATTATCTAATACACAAATGATAACAGATTGTTTTACATGATAGTACAGTGTCAATGCTAAGCTACGTAAAATGCATGCACCAAATGATAGACGACTTCACTTGTCTTCATTAAACTATTTCAAATTTAAAAAAAATACTCAAATTACTTAAACTAGTGAAATCATCAAAAAAACAGAAAGAAAAATAGTATGCTTTGTAGGGGAGATAAAAAGGAATTACGTTATTGGCTACTTCATCAGAAAAAAATCCTTTCTTCTCCCTTTTTGTTAAAAAATATGTTTGGTACTCACCTTGTATAAATTATCTTAGTATTTTTGTCTCAAATAGATGTAGCAATTCACATATCTTACACTAATAAAAACTGGAAAACAAATCTCTTTACATGGTTTTCAGATCCCAACACAGCACTATTTAACTATGCATTTTTCTATCGTCAGTAACGATTTTCCCCCCGATAATTCTCCTTAGACTCATCGATTCTCTAAGCTTGTTTTTGACGTGACCCGAGTAACAAATAAAGCGTACAATCGATAACAGTTGGTCACTCTCAATTTATCTGATGATGACCATATTGCGTCCCGATAGTTTCCCACGGAGACTGGAAGAACCTGCAAGAAAAACAACGAAGTTGAACTCGCTCAGCGCTAGTTAGTTGTTTAGCAACTAATTACTGTTAGAAAAGGTTCTAAGCGGGGAGCGACTCCGGTTATTCGATTAAATGGAATACATCTCGCCAATTTGTCACTTGGTAATTGTGTACTGACCTACTATACCGTGCTTAATCAATAAATCGAGCATTAGTATACGTGCACACCTCCCCCTCGTTGGACCTTACTTTGCATAATTTATTAATGACTCCAGAATCACTTAGCGCCCTATGAACTTCCGCGTTCCGAAGGTTCTTTAATGCGTGGAATTTTAAGTATATGGCATTACGTCAATTAGAATTTTTTTGCGGTTTATCGTGCCTTTGGGGAATAGTGGGCCGCAAATAGAATCTATGACGTCGGAATGTGGTAAAACCTGATTAATTTTGTACGACTTGGCACCTCGGGGGTATTTTTCTAATTATGGTTTTTAACCTACATGGTGGAAATATAACTAAATTTAGAACTAGGACTTCGCCAGAGGAATTTTTACTTCAGCAAGTTTTTTTTTAGTTTCAAGTAGTAGGTGAATTGGCGTAGAAGAGTTTCGCCTCTGGTATGGTGGACATACTGAGTTACCGTGCTCTTCTGTCTAAACTTTCTTATCCTTTGTACCAATTTTCAATTCAGAAGAGTTTCGCCTCTGGTATGGTGGACATTCTGAGTTACCGTGCTCTGATGTTTTGAAATTGGCCTTTTCATTCTTTCGTTTTTTTTTGCATATTCCCTCATATTCCTCTTTTCATTTTTTCTTTTCTTTGTTCCTGAAGAAGTCCCCTACGATGGTGGGCGAAACGTCGAACACTTTTAGTAGTTCTTTGACAGGGTCCAATCCCGGAAGAAGTATATCCTGAATTGGCGTCAGTATCGATAGATGACACCTAATATTTTTGAATATAAAATTAGTTTTGAAAGTGTCGCGAAAAGTTTATCGAGATATCCTGTCAACTATCCTGGATTGCAGAGAATCTTTATGCGAATTTCACCGAAATTGTTCCAGTGATTGAGCCGTGAAATGCCAACAAATAGGCACTTTGGCGAATCTCACTCATAACGTCATTAATTTTAAGAGAAGATTAAATAAAATGAGTATGATACGAATACTCTATTAAAATTTGTTTAATTTATATTTACCCTAAAAAAAACAGATCTTCAAATTGAAATATAAACAGCCATTTCGGGGAATCACTGATTCCGAGCGGCTTCGTCATCGTTTGGTTACACCTTAAAGATGCATTTAGTGATACTTTCGCCCACGAGAGCCCCGAAGAAGTACCTAATTTGAGTTTTCACATGAAAATCGGCCAATAGCGATAACGAATAGCCAAAGAAAGTTAATGTGAAATTGTGAACAGTGAGGAATATTTTAAAAAGAATGGCTAATACTCGAGAGAATTTACCAGCAACCATTACAAACGTTTTGAGTTTTGTGATTCTATGAGGACGGAATTTTATGAAATCACGACGACTAATCATTTGTTTTTTCCTCTTCATAGACGCCACAGCTCTCAGATAGCCTCCTAAAATATGAACTTGAATGTTCCTGTAAACAATGCTGGATTTACGTATAAGCTCTACAAGCTATAGCTTAGTCTCCCCCAATAAAAACATATTTGCCACTGACATAATATAATATCTGGAGTTAGAAAAGGCCCCATACACTGTTTTCCAGAAAACCTTCTAGAGCTTAGGCGAAACGTTAAATCTTTTTTTTAGGTTACCAAAAATCAAAGATTTTCTAGTCAGCGAAATGTGGTGACATTTTTTTTTGCTCGTTGAAATTTTCCAGGAAAAACAAAATCAGATTTAATATTTACCTAACAACCCCATACATTACATAATAGCTTAAGGCCTTAGGTCCTGTCTGAAGGTACACTACATTTACCCTAAGAAATCAAATTTTTTAAGTCGTTGGCGCGTTTTCATAACCAGCAATCCAACTGCTGATTTCAAATGTTTAATATGCTACAGAATTAAATAATCCAGTTGTTTGAGAATTGAACATTAATTTTTTGGATGCGTCGTTATTTAATAATTTAAAAATAACTTTTTTTTCTTAAAATTTGTCTTTTTCTGGGAAATTTCGAGTTTTTTAAAGTTCGACGATATTCCCAACATTTCTAATTCATTTTCAAAATTGGTCTATGTGAAGTTGTACAATTTTTGTCAAAATTCGTCTTTTTGAAAATTTAAACTTTTCTAAGTTTGTTTTGTTCTCGAAATTTCAACATAGTCTCAAAATTCTATGTTTTCTTTATCAATTTTTTACTCTCTCTGAAAAAGGTCGACTTTTTTCTAAAAATTTCACATTCATCTCGAAATATCGCCTTTTTTCCCTCAAAATTCAACTTTATCCACATTCGTAGTCTGAATATCTTTTTCTTTTTAACTTTTCCAAGTTTGTCTTGTTCTCAAAATTTCAGCATGGTCTCAAAATTTTAAGTTTTCTTAATCAAATTTCGAACCTTATCTCGAAATATCGCTTTTTTTCCCTCAAAATTCAACGTTATCCAGATTCATAGTCTCAGTATTTTGACGTTCTTGTCAAAATTTAATCTTTTTGGAAAGTTTTATCTCATTCTCTAAAATTAACGTTTTTTTCTTAAAATTTTATGTTTTCTAGGAAATTTCGAGTTTTTTTCTAGAAATGTGGAACTTCATCACGAAATGTCGCCTTTTTTTCCTCAAAATTCCCAATTTACCCATATACACAGTCTTAGTTTCAAGTTTATTTTTGAAATTCGTCCTTTCAAAGTTGTACAATTTTTGTCAAAATTCGACTTTTTGAAACTTTTTAACTTTTTCAAGTTGGTCTTGTTGTCGAAATTTCAGCATAGTCTCAAAATTCTACGTTTTCTTTATCACATTTTAACTCTCTCTGAAAAAAGTCGACTTTTTTCTAAAAATTTCGACCTTCATCTTGAAATGTCGCCTTTTTCCCTCGAAATTCAACGTTATCCAGATTCATAGACTCAGTATCTTGTTCTTGTCAAAATTTAATCTTTTTTGAAAGTTTTATCTCATTCTCAAAAATTAAAGTTTTTTCTTAAAATTTGATGTTTGGAAATTTAGAGTTTTTTAAAGTTCGATGAAATTCCCAACATTTCAAGTTGTACAATTTTGGTTAAAATTCCACTTTTTGCAACTTTTTAACTTCTTCAAGATAGTCTTGTTCACGAAATTTCAGCATAGTCTAAAATTCTAAGTTTTCTTTATCAAATTTTAACTCTCTGAAAAAAAGTCGACTTTTTTCTAGAAATTTCGAACTTCTCTCGAAATATCGCTTTTTCCCCTCAAAATTCAACTTTATTCAGATTCATAGTCTTAAAATCTTGACGTTCTCGTCAAAATTTAATCTTTTTTGAAAGTTTCATCGCATTCTTAAAAATTAATGTTTTCTTCTTAAAATTTGATGTTTTTTGGGAAATTTCGAGTTTTTTGTGTTTGGCGATATTCTCAATGTTTCAAGTCTATTTTCAAAATTCGTCTTTTCGAAGTTCTACAATTTTTGTCAAAATTCGACTTTTTGAAACTTTTTAACTTTTCCAAGTTCGTCTTGTTCTCGAAATTTCATCATAGCCTCAAAATTTTACGTTTTCTTTATTAAATTTGTACTCTCTCTGAAAAAAGGCGACCTTTTTCAAGAAATTTCGAACTTTATCTCGAAATATCGCCTTTTTTGCCCTCGAAATTCAACTTTATCCAGATTCATAGTCTCAGTATCTTGTTCTTGTCAAAATTAAATCTTTTTTGAAAGTTTTATCTCATTCTCAAATATTAACGTTTTCTTCTTAAAATTTGATGTTTTCTGGGAAATTTCGAGTTTTTTAATGTTTGACGATATTCTCAACGTTTCAAGTTTATTTTCGAAATTCGTCTTTTCGGAGTTCCACAATTTTTGTCAAAATCTGACTTTTTGAAACTTTTAAACTTTTCCGAGTTCGTCTTGTTCTCGAAATTTCAGCATAGTCTCAAAAGTCTACGTTTCCTTTATCAAATTTTAACTCTCTCTGAAAAAAAGGCGACTTTTTGCTAGAAATTTCGAACTTTAGCTCGAAATATCGCTTTTTTTAACTAAAAATTCAACTTTATCCAGATTCATAGTCTCATTATCTTGACGTTCTTGTCCAAATTTAATCTTTTTTGAAAGTTTCATCTTAATCTCAAAAATTAACGTTTTTTTTTTAAGAAACTTGACTTTTTCAGGGAAATTTCGAGATTCTTAAAATTCGATGATATTTTCAAAGTTTCAAGTTTATTTTCAAAACTCTCCTCTTCGAAGTTCTATAATTTTTGTCAAAATTCGACCTTTTGAAACTTTTAAACTTCGTTTTGCTTTCGAAATTTTAACATAGTCTCAAAATTCTACGTTTTCTTTATCAAATTTTAACTCTCTCTGAAAAAGAGGCGGCTTTTTTCGGTAAATTTCAAATCTTATCACAAAATATCGTTTTTTTTCCTCAAAATTCAACTTTATCCAGATTCATAGTCTCAGCGTCTTAACGTTCTTGCCAAAATTTAATTTTTTTTGAAAGTTTCATCTCACTCTCAAAAATTAACGTTTTTTTCTTAAAATTTAACTTTTTCTGGGAAATTTCTAGTTTTTTAAAATTTTACGATATTCCCAATGTTTCAGGTTTATTTTCAAAACTCGTATTTTCCAAGTTCTACAAATTTTGTCAAATTTTAACTCTCTCTGAAAAAAGTCAACTATTTCTAGAAATTTCGAACTTTATCTAGAAATATCGCTTTTTTCCCTCAAATTTCAACTTTATTTAAATTCATAGTCTCAGTATCTTGACGTTCTTGTCAAAATTTGAACTTTTTTAAAAGTTTCATCACATTCTCAAAAATTAACGTTTTCTTCTTAAAATTTGATGTTTTCTGGGAAATTTCGAGTTTTTTGTGTTTGACGATATTCTCAACGCTTCAAGTTTATTTTCAAAATTCGTCTTTTCGAAGTTGTACAATTTTTGTCAAAATTCAACTTTTTGAAACTTTTTAATTTTTTCAAGTTCGTCTTGTCGAAATTTCAGCATAGTTTCAAAATTCTAAGTTTTCTTTATCAAACTTTAACTTTCTCTTAAAAAAGTCGACTTTTTTTTAGAAATTTCGAACCTTATCTCGAAATATCGCTTTTTTGCCTCAAAATTCAACGTTATCCAGATTCATAGTTTCAGTATCTTGACGTTCTTGGTAAAATTTAATCTTTTTGGAAATTTTCATTTCATTCTCTAAAATTAACGTTTTCTTCTTAAAATTTAATGTTTTCTGGGAAATTTCGAGTTTTTTGTGTTTGACGATATTCTCAACGTTTCAAGTTTATTTTCAAAACTCATCTTTTCTAAGTTCTACAATTTTTGTCAGAATTCGACTTTTTGAAACTTTTTAACTTTTGCAAGTTCATTATGCTTTCGAAATTTCAACATAGTCTCAAAATTCTATGTTTTCTTTATCAAATTTTAACTCTCTTTGAAAAAAGGCGACTTTTTTTTTAGAAATTTCGAACTTCATCTCGAAATATCGCCTTTTTTTCTCAAAATTCAATTTTATTCAGATTCATAGTCTCAATATCTTGACGTTCATGTCAAAATTTAATCTTTTTTGAAAGTTTCATCTCATTCTCTAAAATTAACGTTTCTTTCTTAAAATTTAATGTTTTCTGGGAAATTTCGAGTTTTTTGTGTTTGGCGATATGCCCAACCTTTCAAGTTTATTTTCAAAATTCGTCTTTTCGAAGTTCTACAATTTTTGTCAGAATTCGACTTTTTGAAACTTTTAAACTTTTCCAAGTTCGTTTTGCTTTCGAAATGTTAACATAGTATCAAAATTCTACGTTTTCTTTATCAAATTTTAACTCTCTCTGAAAAAAAGGCCGCTTTTTATTTCGAGAAATTTCGAATCTTATCTCAAAATATCGCTTTTTTCCCTCAAAATTCCACTTTATCCAGATTCATAGTCTCAGCGTCTTAACGTTCTTGCCAAAATTTAGTTTTTTTTTGAAAGTTTCATCTCACTCAAAAATTAACGTTCTCTACAATTAACGTTTTCTTTCTTAAAATTTTATGTTTTCTAGGAAATTTCGAGTTTTTTAAAGTTTGACGATATGCCCAACGTTTCAAGTTTATTTTCAAAATTCGTCTTTTCGAAGTTCTACAATGTTTGTCAAAATTCCACTTTTTGAAACCTTTTAACTTTTCCAAGTTCGTCTTGTTTCCGAAATTTCAGCATAGTTATAAAATTCTAAGTTTTCTTTATCAAATTTTAAGTCTCTCTAAAAAAAAGGCGACTTTTTTCGAGAAATTTCGAACCTTATTTCGAAATACCGCTTTTTTCCCTCAAAATTCAACGTTATCCAGATTCATAGACTCAATATCTTGACGTTTTTGTTAAAATTTAATCCTTTTTGAGAGGCATCTCATTCTCAAAAATTAACGTTTTTTTTTTTCTTAAAATTTGATGTTTTCTGAGAAATTTCGAGTTTTTTAAAGTTTGACGATATTCCCAACGTTCAAATTTATTTTCAAAACTCGTCTTTTCAAAGTTGCACAATTCTACTTTTTAAAACTTTTAAACTTTTCCAAGTTCGTCTTGTTCTCGAAATTTCAACATAACCTTTTTGAAAAAACTTTGTCAAAAATTTCTCAAATACATTAAACTCAAAACTTCGAAGTACTGAGTTGTCCAAACTTTACAGTGTACGCGAGATTTTCAATTTTTCAAGTTGAAATTTACCTGAAATTCGAGAAATAATTCGAAATTTTGGAAACAATTTCTAAATAATTTTAAAAGCGTGTTTCAAGTCAAAATTTAAGAATAAACTGAAAATAACATTTCCAAAAGAAGTCTAATCTATTACCAGAAAGGTTTCAATTTTTTAGAAATTTCGGACGATGTTTAGAGAAGAAATTTTGAGATTACAGTCGACTTTCGCTAAAGTTGCGCCCGTCAAAGTTGCCCGCGCGTTAAAGTTGTCAGGATACGATCGTTAAAGTTGCGCGGATATTCTCCCAGTCTATTTTCGAACAACGAATTGGACTTCCGAGTTTTAGCGCCACTTTTGAATGACCCACTCAACCGCGCAAGGAGCAATAAAACATATATATTTTTCGACAATGGGATTACGGGGAGTAACAACTTTAACGGTTGATCCAGTACGGTGAGCACAACTTTAGCGGGAGTCTACTATATTTTCGAAATTTTGTTTTCTTTCAACGCTGAATCTCCATTTTTATTAGGAGAAAAAATATCTGAATTTCGTTGGAAAAAAATCACAATTTTTATAAAAAGTCTTATCGTTTAGAAGCAAAATAGTTTAACCAAGATAAAAACGTTTCCACTTTAATCTTGAAATTTCAACTTTGTTAGAAATTTTTAGTTTTTGACTACCACGTCGACTATTTAAAATTGTATCAAGATTCTGAATTTAAAATTAAAAAACGAATACTGAGTGGTCAAAATTTTCAGTTTACTCGAAATTTACAATTTTTCCAATTGAATTTTAACTTGAAATCCGAGAAGAAATTCGAAATTGAGAGAAATATTTCTAAAAATAACTTCCAATTCAAATCTTAAGTCAAAATTTAACAATAAACTGAAAATAACGTTTAAAAAAAGTCAAATCTATTAACGAAAACATTATTAATTTTCTAGAAAATTTGAGGAACATTTAGAGAAACAATTTTCGAAATTTTGCTGTTTTTCGATCTTAAATCTTCATTTTTTTAGGAGAAAAGAAGTGTAAATTTCGATAGAAATAATTCAAAATTTTTGTAAGAAGTCTTATCTTTTCAAAAGGAAAACTTTGATAGTTTAACCAAGAAAAAAAATTTCGCATTTAATCTTGAAGTTTAAACTTCACTAAAAATTTTTAATTTTGGCTTTCAGGTCGATTATTTAAAATTGTATCAACATTCTGAATTGAAACTTAAAAGTCTGGTAGAACGGACTGGTCCTTGGTTATCTTTAAAAATTGAAATAAATAACTTGTCCCCTGAAACCAAGAAAGATTAAAAAACACAACAAACGTTGCTCTAACGCGTTTCGACAGCCAAGCTGTCAGTATCTCTGAAGATGAAGAAAGATTAAAAAACACAACAAACGTTGCTCTAACGCGTTTCGACAGCCAAGCTGTCAGAATCTCTAAAGATGAAGAAAGATTAAAAAATACAACAAACGTTGCTTTAACGCGTTTCGACAGAAAAGCTGTCAGTATCTCTGAAGATGACAGCTTGGCTGTCAAAACGCGTTAGAGCAACATTTGTTGTGTTTTTTAATCTTTCTTGGTTTCAGGGGACAAGTTCTGTATTTCGAACTTAAAGGTCGTCAAAATTTTCGATTTATTCGAAACTTTCAATTTTTCAAATTGGAGTTTAACTGAAATTCGAGTAAAAATTCGAAATTAAGAGACAAATTTCTATGTAACTTTAAATTTGTTTAAAGTAAATATTTAGGAATAAACTGAAAATAACGTTCAAAAAAAGTCAAATCTATTAACGAAAACATTCTTAATTTTCTAAAAAATTTGAGGAACATTTAGAGAAAAAATTTTCGAAATTTTGCTGTTTTTCAATTTTGAATCTCCATTTTTTAGGAGAAGAAAAGTCTAAATTTCGATAGAAAAAAGTCTAAATTTCGATAGAAAAAAGTCTAAATTTCGATAGAAAAAAGTCTAAATTTTTCTGAGAAGTCTTATCGTTTCAAAAGGAAAACTTTGATAGTTTAACCAAAAAAAAAAATAATTTCGCATTTAATCTTAAAGTTTAAACTTCACTAGAAATGTTTAATTTTTGGCATTCAAGCTGATTATTTCAAAATTGTATCAACATTCTGAATTGAAACTTAAAGGTCTGGTGGAACGGACTGGTCCTTGGTTATCTTCAAAAATTGAAATACAGAACTTGTCCCCTGAAACCAAGAAAGATTAAAAAACACAACAAACGTTGCTCTAACGCGTTTCGACAGCCAAGCTGTCAGTATCTCTGAAGATGAAGAAAGATTAAAAAACACAACAAACGTTGCTCTAACGCGTTTCGACAGAAAAGCTGTCAGTATCTCTGAACATGAAGAAAGATTAAAAACCACAACAAACGTTGCTCTAACGCGTTTCGACAGCCAAGCTTATCTCTAAGAAAGATTAAAAACCACAACAAACGTTGCTCTAACGCGTTTCGACAGCCAAGCTGTCAGTATCTCTGAAGATGAAGAAAGATTAAAAAACACCACAAACGTTGCTCTAACGCGTTTTGACAGCCAAGCTGTCAGTATCTCTGAAGATGACAGCTTGGCTGTCGAAACGCGTTAGAGCAACGTTTCTTGGGATTTTTAATCTTTGTTGGTTTCAGGGGACAAGTTCTGTATTTCAAACTTAAAGGTCGTCAAAATTTTCAGTTTATTCGAAACTTTCAATTTTCAAATTGGAGTTTTAACTAAAATTCGAGTAAAAATTCGAAATTAAGAGAAAAATTTAAAAGTAACTTTAAATTTGTTGAAGTAAATACTTAGGAATAAACTGAAAATAAAGTTTTAAAAAAAGTCTAATCTATTGGTTCTCAATTTTCTACAGATTTTGGGTGACATTTACAGAAAAAATGTTGAAGTTATTTTCGAAATTGCTCTATTTTAATATTGGATAATTTTTGAAAATTTGATTGACAATTTCACTTCAAGATTTCAACTAAATAAGTATCATTTTTTTTTTAAATTAAGACTTCTTTCAAAATTTTAACTTCTTGTCAAAATCTGGATTTATTTGCGACTTGTGATTTTTCCTCAAAGTTCAACTGTTTTAAAATATTTGCTATTTTGAAAGTTCAAACTTTTTCGTAAATTTCCGCTTTTTTGAAAATTGCGATTGAAAATTTCCATCTTCCAAAGTCCAGATTTTTACAAAAATTTAAGTTTTTTTCTAAATGTTGATTTTCTTAAAAATTTTGGCTTTCTTGAAAATTTTGACTTTCTTGAAAAGTGTGACATTATTTCAAAATGTTCATTCTTCGCTCTGTTTTGAAAAATATAGAATTATTAAAAACAGAGCTTAATTCAAAATTTTGGCTTTTTTAAAGTTTTCAAATTTTCTTCGGCTTTCTTTCCTTTTTGTTATGTTACTTTCAATTTCTTTTATTTCGGTTTTTTCAAAATTTTTACTTTTTTTAAATTGCAATTTTTGTAAATCTTGAAATTTAGGTTTTTTAAAAATCCTAATTTTTGTAAATTATTAATTTTCTAAACGTTGATTTTTTGAAAATTTCTATTATTTTTAAATTTTGATTATTGTTCTTCTTCCAAGTTCAGATTTTTACAAAAGTTTGAGTTTCTTTTTAATTTTGTTGAAACTTTTGACTTCCTTGAAGATTTTGACTTTCTTGAAAAGTTTGATATCATTTCAAAATTTTCATTCTTCGTTCTGTTTTGAAAAATATAGAATTTTTAAAAACAGAGCTTAATTCAAAATTTTGGCTTTTTTAAAGTTTTCAAATTTTCTGCGGCTTTCTTTCCTTTGACTTTCAATTTTTTTTATTTCGGTTTTTTCAAAATTTTTACCTTTTTTTAAATTGCAATTTTTGTAAATCTTGAAATTTGGGTTTTTTTAAAAATCCTATTTTTTGTAAATTATTAATTTTTTAAACGTTGGTTTTTTGAAAATTTCTATTATTTTTAAATTTCGATTATTGTTCTTCCAAGTTCAGATTTTTACAAAAGTTTGAGTTTTTTTTTAATTTTGATTTTGTTGAAACTTTTGGCTTTCTTGAAAATTTTGACTTTCTTGAAAAGTTTGACATCATTTCAAAATTTTCATTCTTCGTTCTGTTTTGAAAAATATAGAATTTTTAAAAACAGAGCTTAATTCAAAACTTTAGCTTTTTTAAAGTTTTTAAATTTTCTTCGGCTTTCTTTCCTTTTTGTTGTGTGACTTTCAATTTCTTTTATTTCGGTTTTTTCAACATTTTTACTTTTTTTTAAATTGCAATTTTTGTAAATCTTGAAATTTAGGTTTTTTTAAAAATCCTATTTTTTGTAAATTATTAATTTTCTAAACATTGGTTTTTTGGAAATTTCTATTATTTTTAAATTTCGATTATTGTTCTTCTTCCAAGTTCAGATTTTTACAAAAGTTTGAGTTTCTTTTTAATTTTGATTTTGTTGAAACTTTTGACTTTCTTGAAAGTTTTGACTTTCTTGAAAAGTTTGACATCATTTCAAAATTTTCATTCTTCGTTCTGTTTTGAAAAATATAGCATTTTTAAAAACAGAGCTTAATTCAAAATTTTGGCTTTTTTAAAAATTTCAAATTTTCTTCAGCTTTCTTTCCTTTTTGTTGTGTGACTCAATTTTTTTTATTTTGGTTTTTCCAACATTTTTACTTTTTTTAAATTGCAATTTTTGTAAATCTTGAAATTTAGGTTTTTTTAATAATCCTATTTTTTGTAAATTATTAACTTTCTAACCATTGGTTTCTTAAAAATTTCTATTATTTTTAAATTTCGATTATTGTTAAATCTCGATATTTTTTGAAATTTTCAACTAATTTCGTTGATTATTTCTCAAATATATTGAGTTTTTTTAAAACTCGTCATTTTTTCGAAATTACGAACTATTTCAAGAGTTGCGAATTTTAAGAAATTTGTTGAATTTTCCAAAACTTCATCACCTTTTGAATATTTTGACTCTTTGAAAATGTTGATCGTTTTTCAAAATTTTAACTTAATTTTCACTTAAAAATATTTTTTCTTAAATGTTCGACTTTTTCTAAATTTCGAACTATTTAAATTTCAAAATTTTGCCTTTTTATTAATGAAATTAAACTTTTTTCCTGAAATTTTTCAATTTTCCACACGAATTTTCGATCTTTTTCCACAAATTTTCGATAATTTTAAATGAAATTTCACTTGAAATACAGAACTTGCCCCCTGAAAGCAAGAAAGATTTAAAAAAGGAAATTTCACTTCGCTAAATTTTTATATCAGAACCAACATTTCAAATTAAAAAAACAAAACGAGGTTTTTCTTTAAAAACTGATTTTAATTTTCATTTTTTCCCTAAATTTAAATTGTCCAATTTTTTTCTAAAATTTTTACATTCTTTTATTAAACTTCAAAATTTTAACAAACTTTGTATTTGAGTACTTAAATTTCGATATTTTTTTATACTTTATAATTTAAAAAAATTTTGCACAATTTCAAAACCATTCAAAATGAACGCTTTATAAGAAAAAATTGATAATCTTAAAATGTTTAAAAATAACATCTTTAAAGCAAAACTATTTAAAATTCTAAAAAGCTTTCGAAAATTAAAAGTATTCATATTTTGGGCATCGATGGACAAAAAAAATCAAATTGAAATTATCAAAATTTAAAAAAATAAAATAAAAATTTTGGAAATGAAAAAATTCAAAATAAAAAATAGCAATTTTGCAACTTTCAAAAAATCAACATTTAGGAAAATAAATGAACTAAAAATGTTCAAACATTTCTACCTTTTTCGAAGTTGTGAAGTTTCCAAAAACAAAATGCTTTAAAATCAGATTTTCTTTATTAAAATTTCGACTTTGCTTTTCAAAGCGTGAATGTTGCTTCAGAATTTCGAACTTAAATTGGGCTTTTTGTGTTATTTTCGAATTTAATTCGGAATTACAAGAAAAGAGTCCGCATTTAGAAAGACTCTAGAAAAGAATCTTATTTCGTGTACGTCAAAATTTCGAAAAAAATAACAAACTGAATTCATTCATTAATATAAATGCCCTAAAATTTAATATTGCTTTTTAGAAATTTTAAACTTTTCAGCAAAACATCTTGAGTTTTATCAAAATTGTTTTAAAATTTTCAAGTTTTTAGATTCTAATTTATTAAACGTATTAGATTTAGGACAAAACTTGAAATTTAAAAACTTTAAAAAATTTCACCAAATAGGCAATTAAATAAAAAAACTAATAATAAAATAAATAATAAATGAATACTAAATATTTCATCAATGATTGCTTCCAAATACAGCAAAATATTAACATATGTTGTGGAAGCACCAAGACATTAGACATTGGTTACTTTTCACTTGTAATTTCATTCTAATTTGAACGTAATCATTACGCTCTTCTCACATTAGTTTAATGGGAATAATAATGAAAAGCTCCTAAAGCATCTATTTTCGTCAAAAGCGCAAATAAATTTCACTAACTAGCTCTCGTTAACTAGCTTAACTCCAACTAAATGGTTCAAGGGTTAATAAATCCCCGGATATAAATCATAAAGTTTACTGCACGTCAAATTTTCAGGATATCTTTAAGTAGAACTACTCTTGAAACTTCAAGTCTTTTATCCATCAGTTGTCGAAAATTATTACCACTTGTTATTGATGACTTGAACCCATTTTAAAGTTTGCAAACTCACATCTTCGTGTTATTAACTTTTATTGAAAACAACATTCTGTTTATATTGTCTCTTCATCTTAAAAAGTATTACGATGTTACTTTTGGTTGGAACTGCGCCATTTACAGAAAGTTTTTATTAAAACTTTAAAGACTTCTCAGCATATCGAGTCTTACCAGATCAAAATCATTCAATTAACACTTTCTAATAAATTATGATAAAAATTATTATTACTCAATATGTCGTAAATATTTGAAATAGACGCAATTACCAAATCCCCCCAAAAAAAAACCAAATAAACTCGACACAACTCAGATGACACTTACCGCTTTCAAGCCCAGCTGTCTCACTGGGTCACCAGTTGAACCAGATCGGAAACAATGGACTTCCACCAAGAAACGACGCGTCAGACGCGCCGTGTATCTGCAGACGACGTCGCGACCCCACCGTACGAAACGTCGATGTACGACTAAAGGCACAAGACCGGGGCGTCACCCGCGTATTGATCCTGGCATCCCCCAAGCCTCCCCCAGCCGACAAGGGGCAATGCACTTGCTTGCCCCATAACACATTCGCCGGTCCGGTACGGTTGCAATTTAATTTTTCGAATGCAAGAATCGAAAATTGGGCCAAATGTTAGTAGGACATGACGACATGGGGGTTGGTATGCGGACGGCTGAAAAAAATCTGGTGCCGATGGGGCGACGCGACGAGATGCTGGTGGTTTTTCTGGCGACCTTTGACCTTCTCTTCCAACCACATCATAAACACATAAAACGGTCGATTTAGCTCATGGACGACGTTGTGTTATTTACTGGAAAACAAACCTCGCCGCAGAATATTGCGTGTTCTCATTTGGTTAAAATGGGATAATATTACACAAAGATTTCCTAAAGGAGGCAGCATCAGATTAGGCTTCCTTTAATTATGCTACAATTTGAGCCAAAGCAGGGTTTTGAAAATAATATATTTCTTTGCAAAAATTGGTTTCTTTTTTAATACTACGTAAACAGTCAAAGCTCAAGAAGGGTCACAGGTGCAAGGTTTGTAGGGTTCCCGTCTCCAGAAATATGGATGGACAAGGGCACAGACAGGATTTCGTTCAGAGGGGGGGGCGCAATTATTTTGAAAATTGATGAGCAAAAAAAAAACAAAACCAGAAAATCTTTCGCCTAAGTATATTGTATATTTTAGCTGAACTGCACAAACTTGGGGGATCGAAGTCTAAATTTCGTAAAAGAGAGGAATTTTCAGAAAAAAGTCAGTACATTGAATTTGAAATAAAACCCGAACCTTTCGGAATATTTCGAAAAATCCTAGAATTTCTATAAAAAACGTCAAAATTTCCAAAACTTTTGTAAAAAAGTTGCAATTTTCAGAGTAAGTAGAATTTGGAGAAAAAAATTAAAATAACCGAAAAATAATTCTCTCAGAATTTTGCTTTATTTAGATTTTAATATAATCGAAATTTACAAAAAAGCTTTTCTCACTAGTGGTGAAAATTAAGGATTCCAAATTTTTTGATGATTTTCAAGAAGCTGTAACTTGTTGAAAAATGATCGCACAGAAAATCTAAAACAGGGAAATTGTAGCTCCAAATGTCTAGTTTTTGGATCTTTAACTTGGAATTATTTTAGCATCAGCGTTTTTAAACTAATTTAAGAAAACCATTTCGACAATTTTTTTGGTTTTTTTTTTGGTCTACGGACTTGGAATTTTTTTTTGACTTAAGCATTCTATACAGATAAAGAAAAATTTTCATTGTCCATGTAAAACGCTAAGAATTGTCCCTTCCATAGTTTTCTACGGCCGCTGAACATATTCCCCTACTTTGACGCAGCATGCTCGTAGCTTCCAATTTATATGTTAGAAAAAACTTTTCGAGAGTTTTACAATAGACTGGAATGTTGTTTAGCATAGTCTGGCGGCCTATTTGAACTCATATTGTAATTTTTAAAGACTTATTTTGTTATATTCTTTATTAGAATTATTATTTATTTTGTTTAAGAAATTTCGTTTATTTATTTTGGTTATCAAAGAATATCAGTATTATTTTGCCTCAGACGTTGATTTAATCAGCGGACTAAAAGAACAAACAGCATGTGGTACGCAAATTTTAATAAAATTGTTGCCTGCCAGTAACAAACCACGTTAAAAGCTGTGATGTACTACTGAAATCTCCACCAGCACTGTTGTTTACACCGGTGTAGGAGAATACAAGGCGCCGCCCATCTATCCCACTATTAGCTCCCAATGTTAATTAAATCTCTCATTAACATTCTCCCTATGGACAGTGTTTGACTTTCCTGATGTGTATAAGAGTTTGTTTATTCAGTTACAATTTATTTTTTTAAAGACCTTCATACAACCACCTCTCGACGAGATATCGGTCTTTAAATGGAAAAGGATCACTTTATCGATTATCGATATCTAAGCAACCAGTACAGAAAGTCCAAGGTGAGTTCCTGAAAAAACTCTAATTGTTTTCTCGGAACATCGAAATTTCCAATTTCGATTCAGTCCTTGGAACACGTTCTATTTTTTTCAAAATGTAGTATTTTTTCCAAATTGAATAAAATTGAAAAAGGACATAATGTTCGAAGGTCGATTTTTGTGAAAAATTTTAAAGAATTTAAAAAATATCGCAATTTGCCAAAAATATGTTTTTGAAATGTTTACTTTTTTAGTTAAATGTTAACAAAATATTTAAAATTTGACTAAAGAAATTCAATTTTTTTCCAAACACAAAAATATTTTCCCAACATTGTTGCTTTTTATTACGATTCCGATCGAATTTAGAGAACATAAATGATTTTAGAGAAAGTAGAAATTTCAAAAATAAAAGACAATTTTGAGATAAAAGTCGAAATATAGAAAATAATGCAAATTTTGAGACCAGTACACTTTGAATTTTCCGAAAAGTGTGATTTAAAAAAGTCAATATATTTATAAAAAAATATTAAGAAAAATAGCAGAATTTTGAAAATAGAACTGTACATATTAGGAAAAAAAGCGAAATTCAAAAAACAACTATTTTTGAAAGAACTTTCCAAAAACAGAAATTTTGAGAATAAAGACGAAATTTCGGATTTTCGTTGAAAAGGAAAATTTTATCAAAAATAATGAGTTTAAGAAGAAAAGTCAAGATTTCGATAAAAAAAAATAATTTCAAGCAGAGTCGAAACTTTTAATATATCAAATTTTGAGATAAGAATCAAGATTTCGAGAAAAAAACAAACTCTAAAAAAACCAGTACAAAATTTTTGGAAAGTTAAATTCTAGAAGGTCGAAATTTTTAGAAAAATCCGAATGTTAGAAACATAAAGAAATTTGGAGAAATTGACGAAATGTTGAGAAATCGGTTTGTTATTTTAAGGGAAACTTCCATAGAACTTGTGTCAGAGCTGTGGAAACTTCGAAATTAAGAGGAGATTCGAAATTTTTCAGAGAATGTCAAGTTTTAAGAAACAAAGTTGAATTTTGCAAAGTCAAAATTAATAAAAAAAAAACGAACTTAAAATTAAATATTAAATTTAAAATTTAATTTAATATTAAAATTAATAATTAAAATCTAGATAAAAAGAGGAATGTCAAAAAAAATTTCGAAAAATTTCGCACAGATAGTTAAATTTTGATAAAACAATCTTATTTTGAAAATTTTCATTTTTACATTTTTAAAAAATATCCAAATTTTGGTATAAAGAGAAACTTCGACGAAAAGATTGAGATTTTTCAGGAACATAAAGGATTGAAATTGAGATACAGTCAAAATTTCTAGTAAAGGCCAATTTTCAAAAACTGTCAACATTTCGAAAAAAAACCAATTCAAAAAATGGCAAAAGCAAAAACAGATTTTAAAAAAAAAATCGAAATTTTGGCATAAAGAGGAACTTCGACGAAAAAATTCAGATTTTCAGGAACATAAAGGCTTGAAATTAAGATACAGTCAAAATTTCTAGTAAACGCCGATTTTGGAAAACTGTCAACATTTCGAAAAAGACTAATTTAAAAAATGGCAAAACCAAAAACAGATTTTAAAAAAATCGAAGTTTTGAGATAAAGAGTAACTTCGACGAAAAAATTCAGATTTTCAGGAACATAAAGGATTGAAATTGAGATAGACAAAATTTCTAGTAAAGGCCAATTTTCGAAAACTGTCAATATTTCGAAAAAAACAATTCAAAAAATGGCAAAAGCAAAAATAGATTTAAAAAAAAATCGAAATTTTGGGATAAAGAGGAACTTCGACGAAAAAATTCAGATTTTCAGGAACATAAAGGCTTGAAATTAAGATACAGTCAAAATTTTTAGTAAACGCCGATTTTGGAAAACTGTCAACATTTCGAAAAAGACTAATTTAAAAAATGGCAAAACCAAAAACAGATTTTAAAAAAATCGAAATTTTGGGATAAAGAGTAATTCGACGAAAAAATTCGGATTTTCAGGAACATAAAGGATTGAAATTGAGATACAAGTCAAAATTTCTAGTAAAGGCCAATTTTGGAAAACTGTCAACATTTCGAAAAAAACTAATTCAAAAAATCGCAAAAGCAAAAACAGATTTTGAAAAAAAATCGAAATTTTGGGATAAAGAGAAACTTCGACGAAAAAATTCAGATTTTCAAGATCATAAAGGATTGAAATTGAGATACAGTAAAAATTTCTGGTTTGGACAAAATGTCAACATTTCGAAAAAAACTAATTTAAAAAATGGCAAAAGCCAAAACAAATTTTGAAAAAAAATCGAAATTTTGCGATAAAGAGAAGCTTCGACGAAAAAATTCAGATTTTCAGGAACATAAAGGATTGAAACTGTGATACAATCAAAATTTCTAGTAAAGGACGATTTTGGAGTACTGTCAACATTTCGAAAAAAACTAATTTAAAAAATGGCAAAACCAAAAACAGATTTTAAAAAAATCGAAATTTTGGGATAAAGAGTAACTTCGACGAAAAAAATTGAGATTTTCAGGAACATAAAGAATTGAAATTAAGATACCAGTCAAAATTTCTATTAAAGGCCAATTTTGGAAAACTGTCAACATTTCGAAAAAAACTAATTCAAAAAATCGCAAAAACAAAAACAGATTTTGAAAAAAAAATCGAATTTTCGGGAAAACGATGGAAATTTCAAAAAATTATCAAAATTTTGAAAAAAAAATTGGAAATTTATTAACAATTCCAAATTTTGCAGAGAAGGCCGATATATGCTATAAAAGAAAATTTTGTGAAAAATCAGGAAATGAGAAAAAAAAATGAAATGATAAAAAATGTCGAAATTTCAAAGAAAGAACGAATTCTGGAGAAAAATGGAAAATTCAATTGAATGTAAATTTTTGATGGCTTCAGAGCCGGAGGGGAGGGCAAGTGCCCCACCCTGCCCTGTTCTAGATACGTTGGATGAAAATCTGTTCGTTGTTTTTATTACATCGACTACCGAACTCAAATTATGATTTTTAAATTTTGTATTGTATGGTAACGCAATGTAAATAGGTGAAATAGGATTTAGAATAGAATTGTAGAATTTAGTAAATAAAAAAAGTTTCTAGAAGGTTCTGATAAGGGGAAAGCGGCCGCGATAACGAAACAAACGGCAGATAAGCGTTCCAGAAATTTCGGCATTCGATAAGCCTTATCTGCCGAAAGTTCTGGAAGCCGCGGGCCGAAACTATAAAAAGGCGGTCAGTTTTCCCTCGAGTCAGAGTTAGAAGCAAGTGCAATAAGTTGGTTAGCAATTAGTAAATAATTAGTGAGTTACTGTTCAGTTGAAGTGTGCCGAGTTAATTCAGTAATAAAGTGGGTATAATCTATCACGTGTATCAATTCGAACCGATAACGCACGTAACAGTATCATACTTATCAAGTAAACGTTCTGTAATAAAAATAGTCGAACCTGCTACAGTTGAAAATATTTACAAGCAACAACTGTAAACCGGTTTCAGTCTTCCTTGGCCTCAACAGAATAGTCGGTAGCTGTAAATATTTCCAACTTGTAACCAGCAGGAAGGCTCATGCTTGAGTTAAAAGAATCTAAATTTATAAATGGGATAATAAATTTACCTTTTCACACCTTAATCAGGGGGATAGCACAAAGGGCCCGGAAAGGGTGGCCTAAGTGCTGGCCTAAACTTTAGGCAACCCACAACGAATCCAGAATCCATCCAGTGTCAGATCTGTGGAAACTTCGAAATTAAGAGGAGATTCGAAATTTTTTCAGAGAATGTCAAGTTTTAAGAAATAAAGTTGAATTTCGCAGATAAAGACAAAATTAACAAAAAAAAAACAAATTTTGAAAATATAATTAAAATATAGGTAAAAAGAGAAATATCAAAATACAACTTCGAAAAATTTCGTACAGATAGTTAAATTTTGATAAAACAATCTTATTTTGAAAATTTTTATTTATAAAAGACACATTTTGAAAAAATATACAAATTTTGGTATAAAGAGAAACTTCGACGAAAATATTGAGATTTTCAGGAACATAAAGGATTGAAATACAATTAAAATTTCTAGTAAAGGCCAATTTTCAAAAACTGTCAACATTTCGAAAAAAACTATTTCAAAAAATGGCAAAATCAAAAACAGATTTAAAAAAAAAAATCGAAATTTTGGGAAAAAGAAAAACTTCGACGAAAAAATTCAGATTTTCAAGGTCATAAAGGATTGAAATTGAGATACAGTCAAAAGTTCTAGTAAAGGCCGATTTTGGAAAACTGTTAACACTTCGAAAAAAACTAATTCAAAAAATGGCAAAAGCAAAAACAGATTTTAAAAAAAAATCGAAATTTTGGGATAAAGAGAAATTTTGACGAAAAAAATCAGATTTTCAGGAACATAAAGGATTGAAATACAATTAAAATTTCTAGTAAAGGCCAATTTTCAAAAACTGTCAACATTTCGAAAAAAACTATTTCAAAAAATGGCAAAATCAAAAACAGATTTTAAAAAAAAAATCGAAATTTTGGGAAAAAGAAAAACTTCGACGAAAAAATTCAGATTTTCAGGATAATGAAGGATTGAAATTGAGATGCAATCAAAATTTCTAGTAAAGGTAACTTTTAGAGAACTGTCAACATTTCGAAAAAAACTCATTCAAAAAAATGGCAAAAGCAAAAACAGATTTGGAAAAAAATCGAAATTTTGGGGTAAAGAGAAACTGTGACGAAAAAATTGAGATTTTCAGGAACATAAAAGTTTGAAATTGAGATACAGTGAAAATTTCTAGTAAAGGCCGATTTTGGAAAACTGTCAACATTTCGAAAAAAGCTAATGCAAAAAATGGCAAAACAAAAACAGATTTTGAAAAAAATCGAAATTTTGGGGAAAACTTTGACGAAAAAATTCAGATTTTCAGGAACATAAAGGATTGAAATTGAGATACAGTCAAAATTGCTAGTAAAGGCCGATTTTGGAAAACTGTTAACATTTCGAAAAAAATTATTTCAAAAAATCGCAAAAGCAAAAACAGATTTTGAAAAAAAAATCGAATTTTCGGGAAAACGATCGAAATTTCAAAAAATAATCAAAATTTTGGAAAAAAAATTAGAAATTTATTAACAATTCGAAATTTTTCGGAGAAAGCCAACGTGTGCTATAAAAGAAAATTTCAGGTCTTCGAACCGGAACCGAACCGAAAACCGAAAAAAAAACCGTTATTTTCGCCGGAACGAAAACCGGAACGAAACCGAAAAAAAAAAATACCGGTTTATTTCAGTTCGTCGAATTTATCTACTTAAAATAGTTTTTACTTTATACTTAAGATTGGATTTTTTTTTAAATTTCAATTTTTTAAAATTTTACACAATTCCATGCAACTTTCATCTCATCTTTAACTCTCATTTCTGATTAGTTTAGATTAGAAACTAACAATTTCCACATTTTCTAGAAAATATTTACTTTATTCCAAAAATTTTAGGTTTTAACTTAAATCTTTTTTCAAGATTGACTTTTGATTTGACTTTTTCTTGAAATTTGGGCTTGTATCTGGAAATTACTCGAAATATTTCTTTTCTTCTCCTAAGATTTCCATAAATAAAAACAATTTTCTCTGTTGTATCCTTGGAATGAAGTAGTAGCGTGCTTTTCCTTGAAGCTACGTTAAGTCGGTTTTCCTTACAATTTTTTTTTTCAAATTCGAGTGTGGAAATTTTTCTGGAAACTTTTTTAAAAAATTCCAAATTTACTTCTTTCTTTAAATTTCAATTTTCCTTTCCTAATTTGATATCTCTATTTTTTGAAGTTATTAGTCAAATTTTCAGTTTTTCGTGAATTTTTTTCTTCAAATTCCACTTTGATTTTAGTATTCGAATTTTTTTCAAAATCTCAAATTTAAATCCCTGTTGCCAACTTTCTAAATCTTCAAAAAATTCCGAGATATGATTTTTTCTCAAAATTTTCGCTAAATTTTCGTAGTTTCAAATTTAACTTAGAAATTTTCAAAATTTCAGCAAAAAATCCAACTATTCCAATTAAAGCCGAGATCTTGGCATTGTGGTCGAAATTTTTACAGTAAACTTAAAATGGTGACATGTTTGAAAATTCATTTACACTTGCAATGAAATTACGTTAAAATAGTAATTTTTATTCTGAAAACTATAATTTTTTTCCTTAAAGTTTCGACTTTAGCCTCAAAACTGCGATTTGTTTAGAAGTTAGAAGTCAAAATTGTATGTTCTCTTCAATATTAGGTAATTGCTTTTGCTAAATTGGGATAAACTTGAAAGTTCGGTACTTTGCAAGTTCGGCCCATTGCTCCTTCAAGTTTTGTGTCAAAAATCTGTTCTGAAAATGTTAAATTTATTCACAAATGTTTTAACTACAGCTGAAATTATTTCTAAAATTTCGCCTTTAAAATTGAAACTCGCTTTAATTTTTTTCGTAAAATTTGTCGTTGATCTTAAAATTTCAAAATTTCAATTTCTTCATAGAAAATTTGAGTTTAGAAATAATTGAAATTACACTTTTTTGTGGAATTTTTTACTTTTATTCTTAAAGTTTACATTTTCATTAAAAATTTCAAATTTTTGCTTTAAATGTTAGCATAAGTTAGATTTCAAACGAATTTGAAAATTTTACGTTATTTTTAATATTAATTGAAAATCTCGAAAGGATATCCAAATTTCAAAAAAGACAACATTTTTGAAAAAGTTTAAGTTTTCAGGAAAGGCAAACTAAATTTATGACAAACATTTTTTCAACATTTACATTTTCGAGTTAAAAGCCGAATATTCGAAAATTTCAAAAAACTTATATTTCTTATTGAAGTCTCAACTCATAATTTCGAGAAGAATGTCTATAATTAAAGAATAAAAGTCAACATGTCGATAAAAAGGGTTAGAGAAATACCAAATTTTGTTTAAAGTGGAAATTTTAGAAAAAATAATAAAAAGTACATACAAGTTTAAATTTAAAACTTGAAAAGAAAAAAGTAAAAATATCCAAAAAAAAGGTAAAATACATAAACAAAAGTTTCTAAAAAATGTTACTTTTTCTAAAAATTTTGAAGTTTTCGGCAACATTTCCAGAAAAAAATTAAATATTTAGGGTTTAAAGTCAAGACTTCTAAATTAGGGTGGAAATTTTGAAAACTCTTTTTTATAAATAAATTTAAAGTTCTTGTTTTGAAATTGCGACTGTCCCGCAAAATCTTAATTCAAAACTTTTTATTTTATAATTTTTGGTCTTTTTTATTTCCATTTATGTTTTTAATTTAGATCTTTTTAATCGTAAGTTGTAGAAAACAAAGTTGAAACAGTAAAAATCAATTTTATTAGAAAAAGCGAGTCAAACTCAAAACTTCGATAGAGAACCAAAATTATGGAAGAAAAAAGTCTCTCAGAGGTTCGATTTTAATCGCCAAAAGTTCATGTATTTTAGAAATTTTCAACTCTAGGGTATATAATTTAAGATTTTTATGAAAATTGCAAGTTTAAATTTGAAATATCTAAACCCGAAATTTCGATTTACTTTTTTTAAAAATTTAAACTTAAATTGAACTCAAAATTAGGTTTTAGCATGAAATTTTTAAACTTGAAAAATAGAAAATGTTTTCCTTGTAATTGTAGGCATGGTCAGAGTAGTTACGTTGTAATATTAAAAAAGAAAGACACATTTTCTAAATTTTGTTCAAAAATCAATTTTTAATTCGAAAAACTTTAAAAAATCAAAAAATGAATCACCCGGAACTGAACCAAAAACCGGAAAAAACCGTTATTTTTGTCGAAACGAAAACCGTAACTGAACCGATATAAATTTTTTGCCGGAACGAAAACCGAAAACTAGAACGAAAAAAATAGCGGTTTGAAGCCCTGGAAAATTTTGTGAAAAATCGGGAAATGAGAAAAAAATAAAATGGTAAAAAAATGTCGACATTTCAAAGAAAGAATTAATTCTGAAGAAAAATGGAAAATTCAATTGAATGTAAATTTTTGATGGCTTCAGAGACGGGGGGGGCAAGTGCTTCATCCTGCCCTGTTCTAGATATGCTGGATGAAAACTGTTCGTAGTTCTGTTCGAGTACCGAAATTTTGATTTTTAAATTTTGCACTGTATCATACTTGTCAAGTAAACTTTCTGTAATAAAACAGTCGAATCTGCTACAGTTGAAAATATGTACAAGCAACAACCATAAACCGCTTTCGCGCTTCCTTGCCCTCATCAGAATGGTCGGTGGCTGTAAATATTTCCAACTTGTAACCAGCAGGAAGGCTCGTGTTTAGGTTAAAAGAATCTAAATTTATAAATGGGGTAATAAATTTACCTTTTCACACCTCAATCACGGGGATAGCACAATGGGCCCGGAAAGTGTGGCCAAGTGCTGGCCTAAACTTTAGGCAACCCACAACGAATCCAGAATCCATCCAGTGTCAGATCTGTGGAAACTTCAAAATTAAGAGGAGATTCAAAATTGTTCAGAGAATGTCAAGTTTTAAGAAATAAAGTTGAGTTTTGCAAATAGAGACAAAATGAACAAAAAAAAAACCAAATTTTGAAAAAATAATTAAAATCTAGATGAAAAGAGGAATATCAAAATAAAACCTCGAAAAATTTTGCACAGAAAGTCAAATTTTGATAAAATAATCTTATTTTGAACATTTTTATTAATAAAAGACACATTTTGAAAATTTATCCAAATTTTGGGATAAAGAGAAACTTCGACGAAAAAATTGAGATTTTCAGGAACATAAAGGATTGAAATTGAAATACAGTCAAAATTTCTAGTAAAGGCCGATTTTTGAAAACTGTCAACACTTCAAAAAAAAAACTAATTCAAAAAATGGAAAAGCAAAAACAGATTTTGAAGAAAAAATCGAATTTTGGGAAAACAATCGAAATTTCAAAAAATAATCAAAATTTTGAAAAAAAATTAGAAATTCCTTAACAATTCAAAATTTTGCAGAGAAAGCCAATGTATGCTATAAAAGAAAATTTTGTGAAAAATCAGAAAATGAGAAAAAATGAAATGATAAAAAAATGTCGAAATTTCAAAGAAACAACGAATTCTGGAGAAAAATGGAAAATTCAATTGAATGTAAATTTTTGATGGCTTCAGAGCCGAGGGGAAGGGCAAGTGCCTCACCCTGCCCTGTTCTAGATACGCTGGATGAAAATCTGTTCGTTGGTTTCGGCCTTCCTTGGCCTCAACAAAATGGTCGGTAGCTGTAAATATTTCCAACTTGTAACCAGCAGGAAGGTTCATGTTTAAGTTAAAAGAATCTAAATTTAAAAATGGGATAATAAATTAACTTTTTCACCCTTTTTAGGTTCCTGTATGGAAAATAAAAAAATACATCTAGTAACACTAAAACTTCTTCAGATTTCGAAAAAAAATTGGAATGCCAGCCAAAACGCAAAGCTTCAAATGAATTTATTTTTTTTTTCAAAATTACCCTTTCCACGAAATTTTGATTTGTTTAAAAAAAATTCGAATTTTTCTCCAACTGTCGGTTCAGCTTAAACTTAAAAATATTCCTTTTTAAAATACCAACTTTCAAATTAACATGTAGTTGAACCTCGAATTAGTTTTATACAACAAAATTCACAATTTAAAAAGTTAGATCTTCCAAAAGGATTTCAAATTTTGAGAACAGGCGAATTTTTCATAAAGTCAAACTTACAGAAACTCGAAGTTTCGAGAAAACATTTTTGAAAAGAATTTAAAAAAGACAAAATTTTGAAAAAGATGGAAATTTTGAAAAAAAAATGAATAAAATTCTGAAAAAATTATAACTTGGAGAAAAAGTTGGAATTTTAAGAAAATCCAAAAAAAAATCGAAATTTTCAAAAAAGATCAAAATTTCGGAAAATTGTCAGAAGTTTGAACAAAGGTAGGAAATTGCCTATAAAGTCAAATATTTTAATAAATAACTACATAATACTGTCAACATTTAGAGGATGTTAATAACGCAAATAAACGCGCTGGTGATGCGAATCATCAAAAATCGTTGAACGCACCTAAAAAAGTTTTCACTTCAGCTTGAAAATTTGAAATTGACATTTCTGAAAAAAACTGGAAATATCATTTTTTTCGAAACTAATTAAATGTCTGTCTTTTCCCACTTTAAGGAAAATTCTTTTAGGAATCTGAACACAACAATAATGCGGATATTAAGTGAACGTTTCTCTTCAATCTGTTTTAATGAAGGAGCCGTTTCAATTTTTCAGTTTGGCAGCTTACATTATCGCGTTTCAATTATCCTTTAATAATCCCTACCAACGTATTCGCGACGTCGCTTTATTATTACTTCGCCCCCTCATCCGACTCGGTTAGATCCTAATCGCGACATTCTGGCTTATATATTTTTCATCTAACTTTTACGACTTTGAAAGCCAGCCGGCAGTCGCTAGCATCCAAAAAAAGTTAGTCTTTATCGCACAGGATAATTTCGAGGCGAGTAGTTTTTTTCGATGGCACTTTGTTTCGATTAAATCGAGCTTTGCGCCTTCTGCTTATGGAACGAAACGAAGTTTTGCGTAGCGAAATTTAGGAATTCGGTAGCGCGTTTGTGTAAATAATGAGGGATATCGGGGAATTGATATTTATAGAGGGTGGTGTATTTATCATCGCACTGACGTGACACAAATCCACTTAAACGGGGAAAGAGTTCGGTAAACAACGAATATTGAATGTCTCCACTCCTTTGTTAGATACATAAATATGTAACTAAAATTCCGTTAAACTCATCAGATGAATTCATTGTTAAATATTTTAAAAGTTTTTATTCGTATTAGAAAACTATTTTCAACATAATTTAGAAGTTATTTAAACTCAACATTTCGGGAAATAAGTTAAAATTACAAGATTAAAGTTCGAAATTTCTAAAAAAGACTCTCAGTAAAATTGATCAAGGTTTTAGTAAAAAAATTAAAAATTTGAAGTTATATCTTGGCTTTTTCAAAGAAATATTCAAATTTACAAAAAGGGTTTTATCTATATTTGAATAAAAATAATACAATTTCATGATTAAAAAAATCAAAGTTTTGGGACAAAAAGTAAAAAAAACTTCAAATTTTGAGGTTGCTCTAGCGCGTTTTGATAGCCAAAGCCAAGCTATCATATTCAGAGAGATAACTCTTTTTTTCAGTTACAGGAATTTTTTGATCACGACGAGCTTTTTAATCGTCAAAATATTGTGCACACATTATTTGGAGCACACAGGTACTCCAAAGGACATAATAGGGTTACTCGATTAATATTGTACTTAAAAGAAGCTTAGACATGTAAATAACCAAGACAGATTTATCAAAACCTTGAAAATCGTCCTAGAAAAAATATTATTGTGGAAAAAAGTCAGTGTAGAACGTGCAGAGCGGACTCCATTTCAATTTATAGCATTAATAAAATTACTGTTGAACAGGTTTCGTTATCATATAGTAAGAGCTGTGTCGAATATTATTTTGTTGTTTCTCATATTGATAGACTTTTGAGCTTCTCTATACGTATCATAATACCTTAACATCGAAAGCTGAAATTTCGTCTGACCAAAGTCTCAATTTTGGGCCGAATCTAGTTTTTTCTGGTCGAAACGGACACATTCAATCAACGCCAAAATTGAAACTTCTGTCGGTCTTGAATTTTGACGTAATATATACCATACCATGTACCATTTGCAGACGAAAAAATGCCTAAAATTAAATAATGCTGGTTATGACGTAAATGACATATTTTCTATGCAGTTTTATTGGCTTTTTCTTCGCCGATCGCTTCTTTCACAATGACATATGTCAATATTGGTTAATCTGTTTTGATTAAATCTCTAATTTTGACGTAATATACACCCTAGGGAGTTTCTATAAGAAGGAGATGCATCAGGTAACGTAATTTGTTGAATGAAAATGGGACTGATTTCCACCCACTTGACATCAGCGGCCTCTGTTGTATATTACCAGTAAGTATTGTGCGAAAAACTATAAAATGAGAGCTTAAGTTATACCTACTGATGGCAGTCGATGATGGTAGTCGTAGGTAACAACGTATCCAATCGGTCACATCGCTGTTTATGTTAATCTTTTCTTGGGCTTTGCCCTAGGAAAGCGTGTCTAGAACATCGTTTATTCATATTGTAGTTAAGGAGGAGCGTTCATCGTTGCAGTTGAAACTACTTCAATCCATTAGGTGTACGTTTTAACTACTCGTTTCGCAATGTTTGACCTACGATAAAATAGAATTCTGTGGTGCATAGTTTGCGGATTAATAGATGGCGCTGCTAACAGTGGAAGGTTTTCAATCTCAATTTAAAAGTACGGCCTTTGACTATACATATATTATTTATATTTTATATATTTATATTATCTAAGAGTACGGCATAACATATAGATAACCATATATACACCATACCGTATACCATTTGCAGACGAAAAAATGCCTAAAATTCTAAAATTTAAATAATGCAGCATATGACGTAAATGACATATGTCAATATTGGTTAACCTGTTTTGCTTAAGATTGTAAATATTTTGTTATTTTTCTTAAAAACCAAAATAGAATTGAATAGTTTTAATACATATTTAAATTTTAAACGCACCTTACTACAAAATCCCAATTTATCTCAAGATTTACAGCACCGTAACCCTACTTTCCTAAATTAGTTGTGGTAAATACAACGTTGATTATTTATTGAAGTTATCCAATTCTAAATCCCTAGGAAACATGGAGACAGTCGATATACAGGCCGTAGAGTCGAAATTAAGCGATGTTACCGTAACTGCCATCCCCATGACTCCAAAATCAACGACGTCTCCAGTCCTACAAAAGCAGGATCAACCTGGCCTTTCGAAATATGCCCAACTATTGAATGTGATCGAGGAGATGGGAAGGGAAGTCAGGCCAACCTACGCTGGTAGTAGAAGTTCCGCTGAAAGATTGAAAAGGGGTATCGTCCATGCAAGAATCTTGGTGAGAGAGTGTCTTATCGAAACGGAACGTAGTGCCAGGCAATAATTGTGATTTGTTGTATTTTTAATAAGGTGCCTTCTTGGGCATTTCTTAGTATGTAAGGGGGATTAACCTGTTCAGGAATGACAGTACAAATACGCAGCTGTATACCAAATAATGTTCATATTTTTTACACATTTAGTCAAAGCCATTCCGTGATCAGAGTACAATTTTCAATGAAATAATTGCTCAGGTTAATGTTACTTAAGTATTTATTTTTATAAAATCTGCATGTTATTAAATAGTGTATAATGTAAAACTGTTGACGTTTATTTTTAGCCAACTGTATATAAGATCTGTCAACTAAAATTATTAATGTTATCAGTCTTTCTGTAGCACTTATAATAAATGGAAGTTTTAACTGCTGCTTGTTCTTTCTTCGGCGGGCGACTCTGTTGAAGTATTCACCGAAACAGGGAGGTAAATAGTAACTTTTAACCATAGAATGCAACCTCGAAACTTCACTGTCTTCGCGTTCCAAGGCGCGTAACAATTGAGCAAACTTCACAATACCTTCTCTACCCTCGGGAAAACCAAAATCTCTTATAACGTCCATTTGCACTTGCATCACAATCGGAAACAGAAACTGCATCATTTTCAACATTTCGTTACCCGAATTTTCTCTCGCTTCGTCCAATTTCTGCACATAGCTCGGTGTTTGTAGTTCCTCCAGGGTTTTGTTCAGTATTTCGCAGGCCAAATTCGCCGTGAGATGGGGTATTGTGTCGAATTTGGCCATTTTCCACCCCGAAATTGCAAAAATAACCTAATTTAAAAGAAAAATAAAGGATTTTGTTGAAAGTTGTTTTTTAAGCGTGGAGCGCCATCTACCATTGAATAGCTTAACATAATTTTACTATACCCGACGTGTAGATGTCTCTGACCTCGCATGCAGGGTTCCCGGGATGATTTAAATATTTTGCATCAAACGATTTTTTTCAGACGAATTGATTTAAAAGCGAAATTTTTAGACATTTAAGTTCCAAACTGGGAATTTAAAGATTACGTTTAAATTATAGCTGAGAAAACTTAAAATTTTAATAAGAAGGTAGACATGTCGGGTTTTGAGTTTCTTTTCAAAATCTTAACTTTAAGCTTGTAACTTTGACTTTGAGACCCCAAATTTGAGGGAAAAAAATTAAAAATGTGACAACATCTAAATTTTGATCTGTATCTTTGCGAAGTGGTGTCATTTTCATTTATGTTTTATTGACTTTTTCTTCGCCAATTACACCTTCAACAACTCTAGCTTTTCAGTAACCTTCTGTTAAGGATTGGCAATCTCTTATTAATTTAAAATTCTGGCTGAAAACTTCAAAATTTAAGCGAAAGGTGGAAATTTTCATTTGACTTGTGAAATTTTAGTTGAATTCGAAATTCCGAGATAAACTAAAATTTGGGATAAAAACTTATTTTCAGCCAAAAGTTTCGAGATATCAATATCAAGAGTTTGACCAAAATCCTCAATATGAACACAAAATTTCTGCGAGAATATGAAAGATTCAATTTTCCTTTTCTAACCTCAATTTTTAGGAAGTGCGCTTAAAAAACAATTATGTAGAGGGCGCGTGCCATGCTGCATTAACAAAATATTTAAAAACATATTTTTAAAATGTTATCGGTCAAGACAGACAAATAACAACCGAAACCTTCATAACAGTTTTTATTTTGACATACAATAAATAAACTTTCCTCAAATCACAAACCACCTAACACTATTGTTAGTGGTTTGTGCCTCAAATTATGGCAATTCATTTGTGAGTTTAGTGTGTTCCTTTAATAGTCAACTAATTTAGTAGGTTTAATATTGCCAATTAAGCTGGCAAAGTAATATTGCATAACCATTTCTAATGGCCGATGTGGTAGAAACTTTCTTACTAAAAAGCTAGTCCAGAAATCCTGTAGAATAAGATTGCTCATTTCTAGTGAATAAAAGTAGAAAAAGTAAAAATTTAATGATCACAAAATATGCCAAATATTCATAAAACAATTTCACCTTATTACTAGCTTATTATATAGTCACAGACATTATAAAAATAATATACATTCAGATTCAATGATTTTAAAACTGGATATTCTTGCTTTGTAGTTTAAATTACTTTAAATATTTAACTAGACATAATCACGATGATAATACAGTACATTAGAAAAATGACAAGACAACTGAAAACAAATACATTAAAATAGATAGACAAGAATAGAAATAAAATCAGTAAACTTGTGACGAAAATATGGGAATTGGTAACATTTGACGGAATTCGTTTAATACTTAATCAAAATACGAGGATACAAACGAAATATTAAAAACTGTTACCAACCAAATTGAATCAACATACAACAAAATCACAGCATACAACTTAATAAAAACAACCAGGAATGTAACACATACGACTGAAATTTATTTAAAAAAAGTTAACATAAAATCCAGCGTTTTATATTAACTTTTTTTCTAAGGATCAAACTGTGCAATTTAAATCAGTCTCATCTTTGGTTCAGTTGAAATTAAGAAATTGGGGATTGGACACTTTTCTAATCTTCCTGCGATTTTCAATCACAAAACCGTTCTCCTGGAAAGATGGCGATCTGGTGTTAACTCCGGAATCAGTCGAATCGTCCGAATTTTCCCCTTTAACGATCAACTTATCCGGATGTGGCAGTTCCATGGCGGCGGGGGCCGCAAGAGAATGAAGCAAACTCCAAGGGCGACCGGCAGTGTCCAGCAGGTTTTTAGCGGGCGAAATCAATTCAAAGGGATCGCCCATGAACTTCGGATGTTCGTCGAGGGGGAGGTCAATCCAGAAATTCTAAAAAATGTTCAAATTTAGTATTTTAATGTTTCCCCCAAAAATAAAAGTTTCCACTGAGAACAGTTTTCTAAATTTAAAGATTACATTTAAATCATAGCTGAGAAAACTCAAAATTGTAATAGGAAGGTAGAAATGTCGAGTTTTGAATTTTTTTTCAAGCTTGGAACTTCGACTTTAAGACCCTAAATTTGGGGAAAAAAATTAAAAATGTGACAACATCGAAATCTTGATCTGTATTTTTGCGAAGTGGTGTTATTTTCATTTATGTTTTATTGACTTTTTCTTCGCCAGTGACACCTTCAACAATTCTAGCTTTTTAGTAACCTTCTGTTAAGGATTGGCAATCTCTTTATATATTTAAAATTCTGGCTGAAAACTTCAAATTTTGGGCGACAGGTAAAAATTTTCAGTTGACTTGTAAAATTTTAGTTGAACTCTTGATATTTAATTCGAAATTCCTAGATTAACTTAAAATTTGGGATAAAAACTTATTTTTAGCCAAAAGTTTCGACCTATCAATATCAAGAGTTTGACCAAAATCCTCAATACGAACACAAAATTTCTGCGAGGATGTGGAAGATTCAATTTTCCTTTTCTAACCTCAATTTTTAGTAGGACGCTTAAAAAACAATTGTGTAGAGGGCGCATAACATGCCGCATAAACAAAATATTTAAAAACATGTTTTTAAAATGTTATCGGCCAAGACAGACAAATAACAACAACCGAAACCTTCATAACGGTTTTTATTTTGACATGCAATAAATAAACTTCCTCAAATTGTGGCAATTATTAATTATTAGTGAGTTTAGTGTATCCTTTAATAGTCAATTTAGTAGGTTTAATATTGTCAATTAAGCTGGCAACGTAATATTGCTTAACCATTTCTAATTGCCGATTTGGTAGAAACTTTTTTACTAAATCCTGCAGAATAAGATTGGTCAAGTGTATTTTTATATGCAAAAAATTATCTCATTAATGAACGTAATCTCAAGTAAACTATTCTTCTAAAAATCAATCAAGTTATGGAGCAACCGTGCCTCGATATATATGACCTAGACAGAGAATTATAAAGAAAAAACACCTACCGACGGATTTATAGGTGTAGTGGGTGATTCCATGGTGGCGGGCCAAGCGTCAGCCGCCTCATCCTCCCCCTGTTGCACACCGTTGAAATTTAACGGCATCGGAACCAAATAATCTACAAATTACTCAGGCTAGAATTAGAAATATCCCCCTATTTTACTCACTTGTCAAAGATGGATTCAATGTTATAGTGCGCTTTTCCTTTATCTCTTTCGCTATTATCAGAAAATTGAAACAATTGGCCAAATCGGTCAAAGAATAGATGTAGTAATCGGCCAACTGAATTTTGCGCCCGTAGCACTGAAACAGAAGGGCCTCCAAATCGTCATAGAGGGCGACACCTCCATTATTGAAAAGTACGCGGTAGATTTGGGCCGCTAGGACGAAAATGGCTGTGAGAGTGATATGTTTAACGCCGTTCGATACTGAAATCTGCCATCACCGAGTTACTAAATGTCAAACCCAAGACTGATATACTTACAGAAATAATATTTCGAACTAGTTGCAAATTTTGTAAAGTTATAGGCGTGTTATACCTGGCGTGGTAGTCTGACATAAAATTAGCTATGTCTTTGCAATATGGAGGGTTCAGTAATACAGCCCATATGCGAACTTTAAGACTTTGTATCGGATCAGCTTCCGCCGGTACAAGCAATGGACCACCACTACTGGGTACAACCTGTTAAATTTGAAAATTGTAAGTAAGGCTGACTTTTTTTATATCGTTCAACAACCAGTCTGTTTACTTTATTTCTATTACCTTTACATAAGCAGCCAATTTCTCCATGAGTTGTCTAATGCAATCACATTCGTAGTAATGCGGCCTTAAAACGTAACCGAACTCTTTGGCGTAGAGTGGACTAAAATCATCCAGTAAAATGGAATTATTTTTAGATTTTCCAATCAGTTGCAACAGCTGAGAACCAAGAATTTTAAGGGAATAATTAAGAGTCAGACACACCACCTTTTCACCATTGGATAATTCTTCAATCTACAATTTAAACTGAGATTAACTCTTGAAATGTTACTTTTAAAATTGAGTTTTAAACTTTAAATGTGACATCCTGAAATTTCAAGCAATTTCGTGAAATAGCGAGTCTTCTGCGACCTACACTAACCTTTACCACATCTGGAATTGCTTCGAATAAATCTATAAGTTTTGTAAAACCATAATCAGCAACGCGACACTGAAATCCAAAGTGGTGGTGGTAAGCAGGTACGAATCTAGTAAACAACATTCGGCAATGACGAGATTGGCCCAACAAATCTAAAACCTTAGAAAACACTTTGCAATGTTCCAAAAATGTCAATAACGCAAATTTACCTCTTCGATGAATCGTTTAGTCTTTTGTATTTCCTCAGGTGTTTGCTCTTTCTTGGGTATGGCTACCATAGTGCCCTCCTTGGTCGCTTTAATAACAATCACTTTTTCCGGTATCACTTCCTCTATCAAATCGTCGATTCGGCACAAACCGTACTCGACGGCGCTAAATTGCTTATTCATAACTTTTTCGTAAGCCGCCGGAAAATCCACGACGAGTATCTGTTTGCATGGCTGCACTTTGAGAACTCTTAATAAATCAGAGGTAAACCTGCGCATCTGCGTCGAATGTGTCAAAGTTATAATTTTGCTAGAGCCGGTTCCCATAATCTAAAACGACTTGTATTCAAAAATTTTGAAAATCAAGCACGAGAATGCACAAACCTGTACAACGTGCGATACATTTTCAAACAGATCTAACTAACCTGGTGTAACCATAATCTGCTAATCTGCACTGCCTGCCGAAATGATGATGGTAAGCCGGGATGAATTTGGTTACGGCCATTTGGCATCTATCGGTCGTTTTTAGCAAATCGACAATTTCGCGACAAAGCAACTGTATATTCGGAGCCAGAGATGGGGGGACATCTTTTAGTACGCTTTCTGAAATTACCACAACACCAATTTATTTCAACCGAAAGAGAGAGTGGGAGGAAGAGGTGGAGGGAAACTGAGAGAGGCTAAGATAAAAGAGCGGGCAAAGGATTAGAGAAAGAAGAAAGGTAGAGGGGGGAAGTAGTTAAGTAGAGAAAGAGGAAGGGTGGAACGGGAAGACAAAGAAAGAGAAAAAAAAAAGAAGAACGAAGGGGAAATAGGGAGTATAAGACAGAGTACAGAAAAGAAAGAATGAGAAAAGATATTGTGAAAAAAAGGGCCATTAAGAAGAAAAGAAGAAAGAAAGGTAAATAAGAGATTGGAAAAGTAAAGAGAAGGAGCAAAGAAAAGAAAACAAAAAGAGGCTCTCGAGAAAAAAAAAGAGAAAAGATTCAGAGTGAGCGAATGAAGGGGACAGGGAGTAATAATAATAATAATAAAGATAAAGAGAGATATAGGAGTCGATAAAGATAGAGGAGCGGGGGGGGGGAGATAAGAGAGGGTTAGATAGTTAGGCTAGAAAAAGACGAACCTTCGTCAACTTCAGTGGTTTTTTCTTCCATCTTGATCACCTTAACGTTTTGGTTTGGCCCGATCATTTTAATTTTGATGTTCGACACGCAACTGATGAGGTGCTCCAGTTGCACCCCGTTGTCGTCGGTGGGTAAAGCCTCGTAAAACACCTGCTCATAACACGACTGAAAGCTCATAAACGGCATAATACCCATATGGAGCCCGATCAGTTTCTTCAATTTGTTGCTGAACACTTTAAGAGGTATATTCACGTTTGGTAGTTCAACTGTGTCCAGCTCGCACCAACCTTCGCTTTGAAAACCATTGGGGCAATGTATCATACAATACGGGACAAGAGTCTGAAATATGACGCGAAAATTGATCGTATTAGCTCAAAATACCTGATAAGAGCTCAAAATAACTAATAAGAGCTCAAAATAACTGATAAAAGCTCAAAATAACTGATAAACTTACAGGATTGAAATTTTGGGGAGGTAACGCCTTAGAATCTTCGGTTAAACTTATAATTCGTGACCCCAAGTTGTCGCAAATTTTGCAAACCTCTCTTAATTTACTGACGTCTGCGATAGAAACCGCTCGATGACAACGCGATTCCAGTAATTCCATAAATTGGAACAGAGGCATAGATTTTGATGGTACCTCCTAAAACATCTACCATCAGAGATTGTAACTAGTTTAATGATCACATACATTTAAAAGGGACATCACCACAGGTCTCAAAACATCTGGATCTACGGCGTTGTTTTGAGCGTAGGAAACTGTAACTCGTTTGCAGCCGAGCTTTCGCCTGTGAAGTTGATAAATCGCGAATTGGGCTTCCTGGGGGCTGCCCACTTTTAAATTGAACGCGAAACTTCCATCAACTGCGTTAGTTATGTTCAAGTTCATTACCTGAAAGATAAATTAATTACTACCTCTTTCCTCTCTTATTTTATTTGTAACTGAATTGTCACTACTTAATTTTCAATCGCTCGTTCTCGCTTTCTTTTCTCTCTTTTTTTCACTTTTCTCTCTCTCTCTCCCTCTCCTATTTATCTCTCACTCTCCCTTCTTTCTCTTTCTCCCTCCCTAGTTTATCTCTTCTTCACATTTTCCTTTCTCACTTTCTCTTTTTGTTTCTCTCTCTTCTAATAACACTTTCTACTTCTAGGTCTCCCCTGCTTCAATTTCTCATGCGCTCTCTCTTTGAAGATGAAATAGAAAGTATATCATTACCATTACGAAATCCTTCAAAATGCTAATGACCAAGTTCTTCAATTCCTGCAGGTTAATGGTCGGGTCCAGATTTGATATAATGAGATCCGACAGGTTGGGTCGACGATTTGCTATCAGATGAAACCTGCTACAAATCAACAATTTATTACTAACTAGCTGATACTCGCTTCTTCATCTACATGAACAACAAAAAAAAGAAATGATTCTGGGTCACCTTATTGAAAATCCCGATTTTTTCCGACGGATTCGATTTTTATTGAAATTTTTAATTTATTACGAAAATTTATAACTATTAAACTTCATTAACAATAAAAACGCAACAAAATTTAAAAATTCCACAAGGTTATTACCAAAATTTCGACATTTTAAAATATCCACCTTCTTCATAATGTCGACCTTTAGTCGTTTCGAAATTTTAACTTTTGGAAAAATTCAATTTTTTCAAAATTCTGGCTTATTTTGATTTTTTTTTAACTTTTTGCTTTTTTATAATTTTTGCCTTTTTTTGGATTTAGACAATCAAACTTTGAGATCTGGAGATAGTCAACCCAGTAACTGAGAATTGTGATATGTAAACGTCGATCTGATGACTCTGATTTTGTAGAATTCCTGCTGAACTACCACCAGTACAATATTATGGCTTGGTAGTTTTAGAAAGACTACTGCCATTTGCAACTTAGGTTCGCCAAAAGTCACAAAGATCAAATACTATTTTTTTACATATACTGCAAGTTGCAAATGAACTAAAGTCTTTCTTAAATCAAGTCACAAAGTTTATGGTGGTTATGGTTTTACAAAGTCATCAGATTGACAAAACTCAACTCTTCAAAGTAAGGATGTCGATTCCTTTTTAAAATAATCGATTTTTGGATCGATTCGATGAGCAAAATATCGATTCCCGGTAAAATTGGGTGCTGAAAGATCGATTTTCGATAAATCGCCTTGTTGGTGAAATTATTAAACATTTCTGATAAAAGAAAAATTGAATGATAAAAATGAATTGGCGTAATTTAATATTGAAAGTTTTTTCTTGGATTTTGAAAACTAATATTTATATTTTAATTATTTATTCCTATTTAGAAAAATCCGATACATATTTATTTTCTGCTTTGTTTTTTATTTATGCATTTTTGGTTTTTTACGAAGATGTAGAAAAGGCATCCATTTATAAAAATATATTTAGAAATATGAAGTTTAAACTGGAAATTAAAGTGAAAATTTCTACTTTATTCTCCAAATTTCGACTTGTTTTGAGGAAATGTCATAGATAAAGTCGAAATTTCGACTTTAATCTCGAAATGTCAACTTTTTTCACGAAATTTCAAGATAAGTCGAAATTTCTTATTCTATGATTAAGACAGACAGATGACAGTTAAGTCCCACCTTAGAATATAAGACTATATTCTAAGCACCAACTCTTTTACAATTTAATATTGACACTTAGCAGTAAGGATATGTTCAGTAAATTCTATTTTTTATTACCCAAAATTTAGACTTTTTTTTGACATTTCAAGGTTAAAGTAGAATTTTCGAGAAAAAATTCGAAATTTTGAGTTCAAAGTCCACATTTTACAAAAGCGTAGAAAGGCATTTATTAAAAAAAAATTATATTTTGAAATTTCGACATTTTACAAAGGCGTAAAAAAGACATTGATTTAAAAAAATATTTTAAGAGACTTTTGACTTTATTCTCGAAATGTAGATTTTTTCGAAATTTCCACTTTTTTTTCTCGAAACTTCGACTTTAATCTCGAAATTTCGGATTTAAACCCGAAATTTCGACTTTACACTCAAAATTTCGACGTTTTTCTCGAAAATTTGACTTTTTTCTTGAAATTTCTACTTTTTTCCTAAAATTCTGAGATTAATCTCGAAATTTTGACTTTAATATCGAATTTTTTCTCGAAATTTTGAGAATAAGTCGCTCTATAATAAGCACACTCTATGGTTAAATTAGACAGACGACAGTTATGTCCCACCACTCCTCTTTCCCAACAACATTAACAGTTGGTAGTAGGGTGCGACCAATAATTGCTATTTTTAATTAGCAAATTTTGGTCTTTTTCTTAGAAATTTTGAGATTAAAATTGAAATTTCGAAAAACAAGTCGAAATTTCGAGATTAAGATCAAAATTTCGAGAAAAAGTCTAAATTTGAGAAAAAGTCAAAACTTCGACCTTATAAGATCGAAATTTCGAGAAGAAGAGTAGAAATTGGAGAAAAACGTAAGTCGAAATTCCGAGAAAAAAGTAAAAAATTGAAATTTCGAAAAAAAAGTCGAAATTTCGAGATTAAGATCAAATTTTCGAGAAAAAAGTCGAAATTTGAAAAAAAGTCAAAACTTCGACCTTATAAGATCGAAATTTCGAGAAGAAGAGTAGAAATTTGAGAAAAACGTAAGTCGAAATTCCGAGGAAAAAAGTAGAAATTTGAGAAAAAAGTCGAAATTTCGAGAAAAAGTCGAAATTTGATAAAAAAGTGAAGATTTCGAGAAAAAAGTCGAAATTTTGAGAAAAAAAAGTTGAAATTTCGAAAAAAAAATCGAAATTTCCGGGAAAATGTCGAAATTTCTATGTTAAGGTCAATATATATAAAGTCAAAATTTTGAGAAAAAAAAGTCGAAATTTAAGAAAAACGACGACATTTCGAGAAAAAAGTCGAAATTTCGAGCTTAAAATCGAAATTTGGAAAAAAAAGTCGAAATTTCTAAAAATAACATGTTTTTTAATCGATGTCCTTTCTACGCTCTTGTAATTTTTACTTCAAAAAAAGTAAATAAACTTTTTTCAAGTTTTGGAGTGTATTTATTAATAGGCGTGTAACGTTTTCGGTCACTAAATAAAGTTTTTAAGACCGGTAACAGGTAATATAAAATAAGGTAGAGTAATTTTTGTGAATATATGGTAATTTTAAGTGCGTATGTTCGAAATTTTACCTTCAAATAGATGGCAACACTGCACCACAGTTATCTTTTCAGTCAACGACATAATGAATGAAAAGAAATGTTAATGCTGCCATCTGTTGGCTTATTAATGCAGCTATTACTAGTACATGGAAGCTAGATAATAACATAACGACATAAATACACTTACTTACTTACATACTTACATGTTACTTACATAACAAATAAAAAATGTTTCTCATTAAATTTACAGTGGCCTGCATCTAAGGTAAATCGATCCGATTCTTAGGATTTTTGAATCGTTCATTAGATTGATCCTATATTTGAGATCGATCTAAAAAATCGACCTTGAGACTTGAAAAAATCGATTTTTCTATTAATCGATCTCAGATCGACATCCCTACTTCAAAGTACAAAATTTCGCATAAGTTTAACCCTGATAAATCCATAAACATCTTAGCTTATACCAATGCTGCTAAAGCAGAATCAAAATGCTTTTGTTTCGAATTTTTATTTTATTTTTAAAAATAACGAATCAAGACGAGATTCATATGGGGACAGTTTCAATAGAACCACATTAGATCGGTCCATGTGAATCTCAAATGTTTCACACCCTATTTTCGAAAATTTTTCCTTTTTTTAAAATTTCGACTCGCAATTTCACCTTCTTTTGGAAATCTTATTGTTCTTAAATTCGATTTTCTCAAAACAGAAGAAGCATAAAATAACCGAACTATGACAAAAAAACTTTGGGAAACGCTGGTCTAAAATGTTAAAATTTCGAAATTACTACCTAAATTTTAAATAATCTCGAAAAAAATTCGAAAATTTCGAAAAATCTTTTTCTTGCCATTTCGACTGTTTCTCAAAATATTTAGACTGTAAACACGAAATATTCACTTTTATTAACATTTTTATTCCTTTTCGAGGCTTTGAAATAAAACTCGAGGCATTTCTTTCCGTGAATTTAAAAACCTTAAAATTTCGACTCATTTACTTAAAATTTCTATATTCATGATTAATTTTAACAAATTAAAAAATTATAAATCAAAAAGCTATAAGTAAACTTCTGGTCCCCCACCTCAACGAATTAGGCAGGTTCACCCCTTAAAACGATACCTGATTTAAACAGACAACTCTTCGAACACAATTTTTAACAATCTTAGCAAGTAAATTCTACCTTTCCATCATCGCTGTATTCAGAGCTGCTACTAACTTTGTGAATACGACCAGGAACCAAAGCGCACGCGCCCTCTTCTAAAAGATTTTGCGGAGACCTGCTCAGGCGGTCGTTTGAAGATGAACGCCAATTTTGCTCGAAATTGCCCACTTGAAGGTTGTTACTGCCCCGAATTGGCCTCAAATTATCTTGAATTTTGCCATCCTGGAATTGTTTTACAAATCAATCACATTTTCTCGACTAATTAACGAGAAAGAAAATTAAAAAGTTAATCAGCGCTGCTTCACAGGAAACAAAACATCTACCAGCAAGGAGTCACATAATTGGGCTCGACTTGACGGCATCAGATTCGGCCTTATGTTGGTCATCATATAAGTGTTTGTATAGTTGCTTACAAATGACAAGTTAAACATTATTATTAGTGGTGGAAGTGGCGATTGGCCTTATACCAGAGAGAACTATTAAATTGTTGGGTTTTATGCCCACTATTTTTTCTATTTATTTATTTGTTGTTGCTACAGAAAAAATGATTTGGCACAAACAATGGGAACATTCAAACACTTTAATGTCTGACTTGATTCAATCTTCGAACACTGTTTATATCATGCTAATTTCAGCTGTGGTTTATTTATTACACCAAAAAAAAAGTGTCTTCACTTAAAGCTAGATTTTAACAAACATTCCTTCTAGTAATTAAAACTATATAATAATAATAAACTATAAAATAAAACATCAAAAATATATTAATTACATCAATATTACATAACTTTTACTTAAAAAAATCACAAATATATTAATTCGCCACCACATTTAGACGAAATCTCATTTATGCAAAAAAATATGCACACACAATTAGCCAATGAAAAACTTTACCTGTCTCCTTTGTTGATTATAGTAAAAGGGGCTTCCATTCAGATTGGGTTGATAAGGAGTATCACCACTCTTCAGTTTTCGACCTATATCAAATAAATATTGATAACTTTGGTCCACAAAACACCCCAACACATACCAATAAAATTCCTTGTGGTTGGAGTCAAAACTTCAATTTTATTTCCATAAACATCTTCCCCCTGAATTCGTCTTTGTGCCCTTAAATATCATAAATGATCAATAAACATGCTAAATATTAACTAGATTAGAATATTTTAGAATTATTTTGGATTTTAACAATCAATTTTTTACTCTTAGCAACAAAAATTACATAACAAAACTTGCACAAACATACCTGCTGTTATTTTTATCATACTGGTTTAAAATGTGCCATAATTTTCGTTTAAACTGAATAAAAACACCACAAATTCTAGCAATTTTATGAATTAAGGCAAAATCGACATGTTAAATTTCGATAGTTGTTGAAACTACACAATCCAATGCGTTTCAAAGGTACGTTATCGAAAGACAGATGGGGAATAAAAAAATATTCAAAAACATATGCGAAGATAACGATGCAAAAACAATACAAACCTCGTAGCGAAATCCAAACTTGAAAACTTGATAGTCCCAGTTCCGTCGTCAGATATTTCCACAACCCTACCCCCGCAGTTGTCGGTCAATAACTTCAATCTGTTTTTTATTTTTCTTTTGTCTATGTTGAGAGGTAAATTGTGAATTTTTAATTGTACTTCTTGGTTTGAAGCCTACAATGACATCACTTTATAAAACTGCCCATATTTTTCCCATTTAAAAGACGAAACTGCGAAAGCGATGCTACGAACACATTACTGTGAAAATTCAGAACTTACACGTAAAAGAAGTGTGATCATGAATATAGAAATATTATTAAATTCGACTCGAATTAAATGAAAATTCATTACTTCTGGTATTTTAAAGCTAATTTCAAAAATAATTACCCTAAACCTAAACCTTACAATTGTATAGGTTTATATTCAATCTAAATTTGTAGCAATAAAAGAATGTAGGTAACAATTCTATGAAAAAAATCAAAATTTTGAGCAAAACTTCAATTTTTGAGAAAGAACTACTCGAAATTTCCATAAAATCTTAAATTTCGTCAAAGAATTCAGATGTCCTGAAAAAATGCAAAATTTCTGTAAACATTTTTCTAGAGAAAAATAAAAATTTCGCTGGAAACACCGAAATTTCAAACAATTGGAAATGTGTCTTTTAAAAATAGAGAAATAGAGAAAAAAATGTAAAGTTTTAACTTGAAATTTCAAAAAAAAGGTAGATATTTCGATTTAAACTCGAAGTTTTGAAGAGAAGCTAAATTTCTGGATATTTTGATCTTCAAGTCGAAATTCTAGAAACAGTAATAAACATTACAAGACTTAATTCAGAATATTTTAAATTTCAAGAAAAACAAAAAAATGAAAAAAAATATGCTTTAACTGGATCTTTTGAAAAAACAAAATATAGAAATTTGGTGTTGATTAAATTTTAAGAAAACACTAAAAATGAAACTCTTGATTTAAAAATTTAATTTAATTTAAAAAATAGAGAAGTTTAAATTCCGGAAAAAATCGAAATTCTGAAAAAAAACTCGAAATTCTGAAAAAACCTCGAAATTCTGAAAAAACCGCGAAATTTCTATAAAAAATGTTCCGTGGAAAATCGAAATTAGAAAAAAAAACTACAGAACTTTTTTCAGCAACTTTTAAAAAAAATACGAGTTTTCGAAAAATGTCAATCCGTATTTTGAAAAAAAAATGGAGATTTCTAAAAAAATATTCGGAAAGTCGAAATTCCGAGAAAAAATCAGAATAACCTAAATATTCGAGAGAAAATTTCTTAAAGAAAATGTCAAATTTTAAAACAAAAATTGAAATTTCTATAAAACTGCTTTCAAGGAAAATTTTAAATTTTATTGATTTTATTGAATAGAAATATAAAAAATGTCTATAAACTCGAAATTTCAAGAAAAAAAACTCGAAATTTCGCCGAAATTTCAAGAAAAGAACTCGAAATTTCGCCGAAATGTCAAGAAAACAACAGAAAATTCCATTTAAAAGCTAAATTCCAAGAAATTTGAAAACACCTGGAAATTTCTATAAAAAATATTTTGTGAAAAGTAAATTTAGAGAAAAAACTATAAAAATAAATTCTCTTCCATATTTTATTACTTACATTAATAATTTTTAAATTTTTAGAGAAAATTTTGCTAAATATCTAAATTTCTAGAAAAACTAGGAATTTCTAAATAAAATTTGAAAACTCGAGATTTGGACAAAAAATCTAAATAACTCGAAATCTTGTTTCAGAAAAATCGAATTTCGGAAAAAAAGGTCTAAATTTATAAGAATAACTCGAAGTTTCGAAAAAAAATTCAAAATATAAAAGAATATTTAAAGCAAAACTCAAAATTTTCTTTCAGAAAAATCAAATTTCGGAAAAAAATGGTCTAAATTTATAAGAATAACTTGTTTCGAAAAAAAATTCGAAATTCAAAAGAATATTTAAAGGAAAACTCGAAATTTTGTCAAAAAAAATTTACAAAAGTCTAAAAACTCGAAATTCCAAGAAAAAACTGGGAATCCCAAAAAAACTCGAAATTTCGCTGCAAAAACCGAAATTTTGCTGAAAACAACCGAAATTTTGCTGAAAACAATTGGATTTTGCTAAAAAAAAAACCAAGATTTCGAGGCCAAAATCCTAAATTATTTCTATTTAAAATGTAATTCCAAAAAAAAAAATCGAAATTCTGAAAAAAACCTCGTAATTTCTATAAACAATGTTTAGCGAAAAGTCGAATTTAGAGAAAAAACTATAAAACTTCTATCAACAATTTTTGGAAAAAAATCTAAACATCGTCAAATATCAAAATTTCGAGGAAAAAAATTTACTGTTAAAGTAAAAAATATTAATTCATAATTCGCGGGAAAAGTTATAATTTTAAAATTGAAGTTAAATTAGGAAAGTGGAAATTTCTGTTTTAAAATTAAACGTTTATGAAAATAATAAATGTTCAGTTCAAATTAAAAATTTTAGAGAAAAAAACTCATAGTTTATAAGATCAAATCAAGATTTCTTGAAAATGTAAAATTTTTAAGATGTAAGAAAAAAAAGATACATTTCAAGTTTAAATTCAGAAATTTTAAAAAAATTCGAAATTTCGACAAAAAATGTAAAATTTTAACTTGAAATTTTTATAAAAATTATTTCGTGAAAAGTAAGTTTAGAAAAAGAACTACAAAAATACATTCTCTTCCATATTTTATTATTTACATTAATAATTTTTAAATTTTTAGAGAAAACTTTGCCAACTGTCTAAATTTCTAGAAAAACTAGGAATTTCTAAATAAAATCTGGAAACTCGAAATTTGGATAAAAAATCTAAATAACTCGAAATTTTCTTTCAAAAAAATCTAATTTCGGAAAAAAGGTCTAAATTTATAAGAATAACTCGGAAGTTTCGAAAAAAAATTCGAAATTTAAAAGAATATTTAAAGGAAAATTCGAAATTTTGTCAAAAAAAATTTACAAAAGTCTAAAAACTCGAAATTCCAACAAAAAAACTGGGAATTCCAAAAAACTCGAAATTTCGCTGAAAAAACCGAATTTCGCTGAAAAAACCGAAATTTCGCTGAAAACAACCGAATTTTGCTACAAAAAACCAAAATTTCGAGAAAAAAATTATAAGTTATTTGTATCTAAAAATATAAATTCCAAAAAAAAATCGAAATTCTAAAAAAAAACTCGAAATTTCTATAAACAATGTTTACCGAAAAAGTCGAATTTAGAGAAAAAAATTATAAAACTTCTACCAACAATTTTTAGAACAAAATCTAAACATCGTCAAACATCAAAATTTCGAGAAAAAAATGGGGATTTCTAAATAAAATTCGAAACCTCGTAATTTGGAGGAAAACTAATAAAGAAATTTTCTTTCATAAAAATCGAATTTAGTTTTGGAGTCGGCTTCTTTGAGAGAAGTCCATATTTTGAATTTACTGTTAATCTAAAAAATATTAATTCAAAATTCGCGGAAAAAGTTAAAATTTTAAAATTGAAGTTAAATTAGGAAAGTGGAAATTTCTATTTTAAAATTAAACGTTTATGAAAATTGAATTGAAAAAAATTATAAGAAAAATGTTCAGTTCAAATTGAAAATTTTGAGGAAAAAAACTTAGTTTATAAGATCAAATTGAGATTTCTCGAAATTGTAAAATTTTTAGGATTTAAGAAAAAAAAGAAATATTTCAAGTTTAAATTCAGAAACTTTTAAAAAAATTCGAAATTTCGAGAAAAAATGTAAAGTTTTAACTTGAAATTTCAAAAAAAAAGGTAGATATTTCGATTTAAACTCGAAGTTTTGAAGAGAAACTAAATTTCTGGACATTTTGATCTTCAACTCGAAATTCTAGGAAAAATAGTAAACATTTCAAGACTTAATTCAGAATATTTTAAATTTCGGGAAAAACACAAAAATAAAAAAAATATGCTTTAACTGGATCTTTTGAAAAAACAAAATATAGTAATTTGGTGTTAAAACTGAACTTTAAGAAAACTAAAAATAAAACTCTTGATTCAAATGTTTTTTAATCTTGAGGAAAACACAAAGACAAAAAAATTGTTCTTTAAATAGAAAATTTGAAAACCAACACCTAGAAATTATATGTAAACGCAAATAAAAATGCAAGTAGAATGCACCTAGACTACAAATTCATGCAGCCCTCCAGGCGTGTATAGTGAGTCATATGTAGCTGAACTACCAACAGTTGAAACACTGCCACCTAGCGAAGCGGTTGCTCTCTAGGAAAAGATTTGAACATTTATTAGATTCGAAGTTTGGAAACCAAATACCGGTTTCGATCTTGTTAGATCTCGTCAGTTTGGCATATCCAACTCGAATGCTAACAAATATTCCGACAAATAAATACTAACTTGTTACAACATTTGTTAGCATTTGAGTTGGACATACCAAACTGACGAGATCTAAGAAGATCAAAACTGGTATTTGGTTTCCAAACTCCGAATCTAATAAATGTTCAAACCTACTAGTCTGTGTATTAGAATCAAATACAAATTTTAACTATTTTGAGCCTAAAGCCAAAATTTTGACACGAAAATCTTATTCTACATAAAAAAAAAGTCTACATTTTGGGCTTAAAGATGGAATATTTATTAACGGATAAAGAAATGAGAGAATATTTGTTACATAATGCCTTCATTAGATTACACTTAAAGAGTTAAAGTTAAGCAAATAAACGGTCCAACCACAAAACTGACCCACGATACCTACACAAAGGTAACTCACCTTGTCTTTTTTCTGAGTTGGCAAACCCTCAGTTATGGCAGTGTACGAAAAGTGCTCATTAGCACATAAAATTAAAGCATCTGTAACATTTGTGTTATGTACTAAAATTACTCTAATCTTTTTTCTATAACGTAGATCAGATAAATCACCCGCAAAATTAATATCACTAGAAATAAGTACAATTGCTGAAGGTGGAGAATGCACTTCAGCAAATCTTCTTAAAGACTGCCTCAATTTTTCATCTGCTGCATTCTTCGACTGTCGAGGAGACATGAATCAAGTTAACCTTGAATCAGTGTTAGTTACTAGCAATCATAACGTAATTAAATCAAATCACCTGTGAATCATGGAGCTCCTGGATAATTTGAGCATTTTCCTTCTTAACATCACAGACTACAATGAATTCTGCTTCCCGATATTTCTCCAGGAAGAAATCCCGTATCCTTTGTACTATAGCGGCGGCGCTTTTATTTTTAGGTACTTGACAATTTTCAATATCCCAGAATATTCCAACTGGGGGTAACTTTCTTAGCAACTGACTTTGTACGCCGTCTTATTTTGTACGTGGTAATACTGCTTGCACTTGAAGTATCAGACAATGCGGACTCCGTAGAATTATTTGCACTCTTCGATAATCTCGGGGGAGGAGGGAACTTAAATTTAGGTTTTGTACCATGCAGTTTCTGATAAAGAAAGGTTTAAAAGCCCCATACCCAGGGATTCTTCCAAATTTGAAGTGGATTTATTCTTTTTCTTTTTACCCATAACTGTTGATATTGTCAAATTTGGTGCAAGTGGATGGTACAAGTTTAGGTTTACACAAGATTAACTACATTATTTCACCTACATTGATTTATTTTAGTTTTAGAATGTGCGCTTTTACCTCACTATCATATTTATTACGGAATTGGGGCAATTTTAAAATATGGGTGAAATTAGCCGAAAATGAATTAGGACTATGACCAACGTAATGGGAAAAAATATCCCCAATTATTGGAAAGTGACGTTTCGGTAATTGAGATAACCAACAGTGACAGCATATAAGGCATTTTTGTGATATAGTTAATTCAGTTTACGAGAGCAGCACGTCATAAGTTAACTATTATCGTAAATAGACCAAAAACAGAAGAACCTTTGTGTACCGCCGCTATATTTTCATAATAATATGTCATATTAGCGATTGTTTAGTTTTACTCCGGGTTAAATATATCAAACTGACGAGATCTAATAAGATCGAAGATTTTTGGTTTCCAAACTTTGATAAATGTTCGAACTTATTGATCTATTTATTAAAATCTAGTCTTCGGGGATTTTCCTATAGAGCTATCGGTTCGCTAAACGTTTGTGGCCCAAATGTTGATAGTTTCTAAATAGCTTACATTTTAGTTGCATAATTTTACTCTTAATTTAATAAATTAATATCTTATTGTCGTTTATAATATGTATTTTTATTTTATTGTTGGTTATATGTATTTCATCTAGATGTATAAATTTTAAAAAAAATCACGAATATTTAGGGTTTTAAACTAACGAGTTCGGAAAAACGTGACACTTAACTGAAGATTTCAGAACAGTTTCTTTCAACAAAAGTTGAAATTTTTTTAGGTGTTTCGGAAAAACTGAAACTTTTCAGAAAATCTAATTTTTTCAAAGAACATATTTCTTGTTCAAAGTGCACATTTGGAGAAAAAGCCTTCGACAATCAAAACTTCAATAAAAAGTCAAATTGAAAAAAAAAATCACATTTTCTACAAAAAAAAAATGAGTAAAATGGTACAAATTGAAACTTTTGAGAAAAAACTCCAGATTTCTATCAGTTTTGGTTGACAAGTAGAAATTTCAGCAGTATTCAAGGATTAAAGTCAGTATTGGGGGAAAAAACGCGCAATAAACTGAAATATGTTTATTATCGAAAAAAAACAATATTCTCTAATTACTTTTTGCCCCATCCCCAGAGCCCTTTAACGAATCCAGAAATACCAGCGCCTTGCTTCTGCTTGGGTTGCCCACTCTCCAGTTTTTCACTAAGATCTGGAAATTCGACAAAGTTCAGAGCCAAATCATAAAATAGTGGTTTAACAGGAATGGGTTTCATGCTTGGAGGTAGAGGTACCAAATTAGGGTTCTTCGTTAACAATTGTGGTTCCTCACGGAATTCATCCAGACGCTCTATTAGAGGCTTTTTGCTCTTGTATGTCTTTTGGGGTAATGACATCACGTTTTCATCCTGTTCTTGATCAAGAACCACATTAGCTTGTGCCTTGCATTGGTCCATCTCCACGTTCTCTCCTATGTTCTTTATTAAACTGTCTAGAATCTCAACGTATTTAGTTTTAGGCAATTTTTTGTAAGCTTCGTATGTCATGTTGTATAATATCGCAGCCTCTTTCCAGTGCTTTTGCGCCGCCTTGAACTTTAGCCAAATAATAGGTTTGGAGAACTTTGTAAGCAGTCAAATGTTCGTTGTAGTATTTCTGGGCCAACTCGTTATCTTTGAGTACTTCGTTTTGCGCCAGTTCTCCAAATTGCTGTATTACAATGTCTAGAAGTCGCACGCAATCTTGCGGTTTACGAGTCTGCTGAATCAGTAGCAGATTTCTTTGAGATGTTCGCTCAACCCTAATCGAAATCAAATACGACAAGAGTAATTGATTCTGCTTCTCATTCCTTACACTGTCTCTTGTCAAAGATATAATATCTCTTAAATCGATAAATAGATCTTCGAGTATCTTAATCCTGGCCTGATTATTCTCAGCGTGTTTCAAGGAATCAGTCTAACTTCTCGATACTGATCAAAAATAGCCGAACTCGCTCAATAGTGATGGGTACTTTCAGCCCAAACCAAGTAATCTCATGTAGCACTTCAGTGACCTTTTCTTTAGTTTGTGATATCAAAACATCGAAATTCTCCACAACTCCCTGGCTGCGCAACTCCAGTAAATCTACGGCTTTGTCATCACCAATGTTGTAAGCGCAATAACGCAAATTGGGGGCGATCTCCTCCACTCTCTGCTTGTAAGGCAGTTGATCCTCCTCCGGCAAAGCCGATGCTAACTTTTCATAAATAACCTGCGCCTTTTTAAAGTTCTCTGTGGCCTTCAGCCAAAGCTGCAACTCAAAGTGCAAACTTCCGTGTATCCAAGCAACGTAGGCTTGGGCTTCCAATTTGGTTCTTGCATCGCAACGTTCTTGCTAAATAAACATAAAAAAAGATATGACAAAAGTTTAGAGTCTTTTATTTTTGAAAAATGTCAAAAGTTTGATGTTAAAATTATATGAAATTCGCATTTACAATCAACATTTATGAACAAACTCACTTGGCTTTCCCCTGACTGCATCCCTTATGATGACGGCCTTTCTAAATTGAGAGCAAATGAAATACTTACTTTACACAATTCCTCCAAATGAAGAGCATAAATGCAAGCTTTCCTCAGTTTCTGTATCAAATGAAACTTCTTCTTGGTTCGGTGTTAGCTTCCTGTCTGAGTTGCATGGCGTAAGCCCAGCACCTTTCCGCCATAACCAGCGGTAAATGCAAGTATCTTTCGTCGGCTTTAGGGTTGGAAATGTGAACCTCGGTGACATCTCTTTTCTTGAAATGTCTCCGGTCTCCCTGCGGCAACTTCAACACTTTTCTCAGTCGACGGATTCTACGGGAACAATAACCGCGATACCTTTGGAAATCCCCGTGTCTTAAACCGTGTTGTTGTTGGGAGTCTTTAATTAGCTTTAATACTGGAATTTAAAGTTAACAGCTGTAATTTGTTAAAAGGTTATGTGCTTACTCTCCTAGAGTGAACGGCTTTGAGGAATCCGCGTCGCCTTTGGCCTTCTCGTCCGCATTCGGATCTATTTGGGACACTTCTTCCACCGTCATTGTTGAAAAATTGTGAGAAACTTCGACGATAAGATTGAAGCGGTACAGGAATTCTACACGAAAACACTACTTGTCAAAATGACAGTTACGGGTGTCAGTTTTGACATTGGAACATTTAATTTTAACAGCGTCAGCCATGAAGAGAGAATGTAGCTTAACATGACCGTTAATTCATATAACCATGAGGGACAGATTAGAATGATTATTCTAAACTATAGTCCATTCATTTTAGCTAATGAGTTACGTCATATCTGCGGTAACTATCAGCGTTTAAAAATTTAAGATATTTAGCTCTTATGTCTTATTTATCATTTTTATTTTATTTTTTTACTGTTTATTAAGTGCATGGCTTCTGTATGACATTACATTACAATAATTGCTTTTTAATCATAGGTTGTCAATTTATTCTTTAAGATTTTTTAGAAATTCCAAGTCACCAAAATGTTGGCTTTTCCTGAAATTTCGAGAATTTTTGTGTTACAATAAGAGTGTTTTCTTAAAAGTTCCAATTTTCACTTCAAGTTTTTGGAATTTTTCTTGAAATTGCCACTTTAAATTTGACATTTCGACTTCATTAAGAATTAGGTTTATTTTTATTTCAATTTAATGGAATTAAATTTCGTCTTTATTCCCAAAACTTCCTGGCTTTTTGTTAAAATTTCGCTGTCAAACTCAAAAATTCGACTTTTTCTCAAAATTTGAAGTTAAAATTAGATCCTTTCATTTTGAGTTTTTTTTTCGATATTTAAAATTTACTCAAAAATAATTTGAATTTTTGCAGTTTGTCATAAAATTTCGACTTGGATCTCAAAGTCTGATTCTATACATTTTCATATTTTGTCAAAATATCTGTCTTCAAAAGTTGTAATTTTTTTCCTAAACTGTCCAATTTTGGGTTCATCGCCATCTATCTTTGTTTCCGCATCCTACTCGCGGAGCTTTGAAGGCAAATAAGATTATCCTTTGCGAATGGATTGAACATAAAAAAAAATTGCGATACTTGTCTCAAAATTTCCAATCCAAAATTGAATACACAATTTTAATGTTTCAAATTTCAGTTTCATACTCGAAAATTCTTTTTTTTTTCTTCAAATTTCAACCTCATAGTTAAAAATTGGTTTTTTTTAACATTGTGTCAAAATTTTCAATTTTACGTTTTTCACTTTTTCTTTTTTCCCAAGAGTTTGAATCAACATTAAATCTTCAAAATTCTGAGAATTGTTTACAAACTTTTGTTTTTATTCTTCAAAGGTTTCACAATATTTCAAGATAAACTTATAACATTATTTTAACTTTATTTTTGACATTTCAGTCACTATTAAAATTCAGAAATTTTAAACTTCTATTTGTCTTAAGATTTTGGAGTTAGCATGTTCACTGTGGCATGTATCCCCAGGGGCATGTGTGTGTCTTATTAGTTGTGGTAAAGTAGTATTCAAATAATCATTTTTATTATTGTTAGATTGTACAGTTTAACTTAAAATGCATACGTGCCTCTGAACGGCAGGATACACACCAATTTAATAAAGCTTATGGGGGTCTCCAGATGCATGTGTTGCTGACCTAAGTTAAAATTATAGTATTCTTTACTGCAATATTTTTGGGTCTTTAAAGGAATTTTAAACTTTTCTCAATATTTTAATGGGTTTTGTGTGAAGAGATTAAAAAAACAGCTCTTTAAAACAGTTTATTAAAGGAATAACAAATAAATTTACTAAAATTTGCCTTTATAAATTATGCTGGTATCTACTTGCTGGAAATGGAACAGTTTTCTAAAACATCACTAGAATTTTCTGACTAGTTAAACCTTTTATTGCAAATCTGAAAAATACAAATTACATGAGTTAAAATTTCAAATATTGCAAATAAAATTAGTCAAATTCTGATGTTACTCAAAGAAATACTCACTATTCCTAATTTTGCATTGTTGAATAGCCTCATTAAATCCTTGGCATAGAGTCAAATCCGACTGGGTATTGGCACACTGCAAGAATTGCTTTATTTCCCAAGCGCAAGGTCCCTCTTCCTGATTCTGAGAGTAACTCTGTTGAGCCTGCTGGGCGGGCTGTCCTACTGGAGCGGAAGCAGGAGCAGTTTCGCTTGAACTGCCACTAAACATCCCCGTGACGGCATGTCCTACAGTGTGACCGATTGCCGAACCGATAGCAACGCCACCAGCGGTGGCGGCCATTTGGCCGAAAAGCCCCGGTTGTTGGGGAGCGGCTGGAGCCACTTGAGTGGGTGGGGCAGGTGCCGGTGCCGGGGCCCGTTGAGGAACCCTCGCTGGCAAATTACCACCTCTGAAAATAATCATTCGGGAAAGCCTTGTGAGCAAATTATTGAGATAATGCAAAACGTCATTCCACAAAACTCACTTATGAACATTGGCTTAATAAACTATCCAATCCAAATAATTTTAAAAAAACGTCGGACTATAGTTTGAAGAATTTTAAGATTATCGTGCGGGTATTAAATTTTATTAAATGCAGGAATTCAAAATTATCTCTTAGTAAAATAGACATGTTTTTATGAAATAAAAGCCCTAAATCGATCCTAATTACTATGCTTTCATATAATCCGGACTTTAGAGGTTTCTAAAGTATGAAACATTTGATATTGTATGTACAATAGTTTATTGTACATATATCATTAAGCGAAAGAAATCAGGGTAAATATCGGGGAGAATTTTGGAGGTTATGAAACCTAAATGATTTGGCATTTTATAAAAAACCAATTTTCCAGTATAGTAAAGGGTGAAACTTAACAATAACGGAACATAAAATCAGCTTGACCAAAAGCAGATTCTCAAAGAGCCAAAATGTGGGAAATCTAACCTCAAATTCTCGATTAAGCTGGAAGGGAACTCACCTGGGGCTAGGACTAGCTGATCTTCCTCTTCGTGGCATTTTTTGTCTAGTGAGGAGTAAATAAATAAAATATCACGTAGCTTCGAATATCACACTTGCTTTTTTGCACAACTTACGTAAATACCGTGGATCGGCTGACTTTTTTAATGACTGATAATTTCTAGAAAACTTGCTCGACTTTTACTACGTCAACGATGTACGTCGTTGGATTTGCGCATAAGTTAGAAAGAGATAAATATGGTGCGGAATGATACCAATGTGCAATAATTACGAAAAAGTTACAAAGGTCACTAATTTTAACAATTATTTTCATCTAAGGATATAAAACCTTATTTTATATTCTAATAAGATTTTCATAGATATTTCCAAGATCTATAGAAATAATATTATAAGGGCAGGATGTATGGATTGTCTATAAATAAATAATAAACAGTAATGACTACGTTTGAGGCTATTTTCGGAATATCACATGATTTTTACAATTATATTCGAGTGTACAAGTAAATTTGAAACTTACTAAAAATAAAAAAAAAAATCGATAATTAAATACAATTACATTAATTGCTTTGAAAGCAATCGATGAACGTAAATGTCTAAAATTAATATTTGCAAAGCCTTCAATAAATTACAGATTAGGAAATTTGGTAATTTATTAGTTTTAAATTTTTAATAAATTGCCGATTATTTGGGATTTGGGGGATTCATGATAGATCTTTAACTTGATTATTTGGCATTATGTTTAAATGTTTAATGTAACAAAAAAGAAGCTAGAACTATGGATTAAACGGCACTAAATTATCATCTACAATAATTAATATGTTCTGTAAAATTATTGTATTGTACCTACTATATCCATCCCAACAAACAGTAAATAATAAATTCATTGCCATTTTAATTTGTTATAATCGATCAAATTACACTTCAAATATAAATTTATAGTCTTCTTGATTATTAGTTCAATTAAAAATTTGTAAAATCCTAGAAAATTTCTATGCAACTTAATTAACACACTCTTGTTTTGCTGGTTGCATACGCAATTTAATGTATTTAATAAATCTCTAAATACTGACTTATAGACGATAACGTACAGCCTAAATAGGTGGGTCTAGGATCACGAAATTTCATGCAGGTGTTTTCTGTAGAACGTAGGTGAGTACTAGGGAAAGATTTTTCAAAATTAGTCCTAAGTTAGTAAAAATGGGCATTATCGTTTAGGCGGTTTTTATGTAATAAATAATACACAAGAATGTATTTAAAGTTGCCTATAAGCGTTGGAAGTTACTGTTGATTAGGGAGTCTCTTTGACTATATAAATAAATATTTAAATTTTTATATTATCTAAGGGGAGTCCTATAAGGAGATACTTCGGTAATGTGTTCGTCGAATGAAAATGGGACTGATTTCCACCCACTGACATCTGCGGCTTCTGTTGTGTATTACTAGTAAGTATTGTGGGAGACATTAAATTGTACCTACTGAAGGCAGCAGATGGTGGTAGTCGTACGTACAATGTATCCAATCGGTTACATCACTGTCATGTTAATCTTTTATTGGGCTTTTTCTAGGAAAGCGTGTCTAGAACATCTTTTATTCACCTTTTAGTCAGGGAGGAGTGTTCATCGTTAAACTTGAAACAACTTCAATCCATTAGGTGTACCTTTTAACTACTCATTTTGCAATGTTTGACCTACGATAAAATAAAATTCTGTGGTGCATGGTTTGCGGATTAATAGATGGCGCTGCGAACAGTGGAAGATTTTCAGTCCCAATTTTAAAGTACGGCGTAACGCAACCTTACCTTAGACGTTGATTGAATATGTATTCAATCAACGCCTTAGATAATATAAATAATATATGTATAGTCAAAGAACCTTACCTTCTAGATAACCATATTGTTGATAAATTTGTATTCATAGAATTTAGAATTTTTGCAGGTGATCATTGCATATTTTGTGATTTTACGAATTCTTTTCTATTGAGTTCTGCAAATTTATATTTGAAATTTAAAATTTTGGCATTTCCGATTTTAAATCGAAAATTAGAGGAATATTTTCTTTTTAGACATTTTGAAATTTCTTCTCAAAGTTTCGAGTTTATAGTCATTATTTTCTGCACACAATCGAAAATGAGAGTACATTTTTTTCCAAGTTTTTTTTAACAATTTCCGCTTAAAACATGAAATTTTTAATTTACCGAAATTAAATTTTTTTTCAAACTTCAAACATTTACTGAAGTTTTGAGAAGCAGATGGAATTGTTGACTTTATAATTAAGATATTAAATTCTAGGTTGCAAGTAAGTTAAAATTCCAACAAAGAAAAAAAAATTTTTTTTTAATGTTTCAGATTTTCAAAAATATTCAAAATTTTGAAAAAATATGGAAATCTAAAAAATTGAAAAATTTTAAATTTATAAGAAAGCTGAAATTTTCCAGAAGTTTGAATACTGAAGAAACATCTAAATTATAAAATAAAGTCAAAATTATCAAAAAAAGTCGAAATTTTAAAAACACTCGGCAATTTTAAAAAAGACAAAATTTTTATAGAAAATCAAATTTCCAAAGGATCCTTAAGATTTTGAAAAAAAAAATCAGTAAATATGTTAAAATTTATAAAAGTCGACAATTTTTTCAGCTATTTCAATAAAATAACGAAATTAAAAAAAATCCATATTTTCAAAAAAATCTCAAAATTTAAAATAATTGCAAAATTTTCAAACTTTCAAAAAAGGTGAAATTTTCGAAAGGTCTAATTATCGAATAAAAGTCAAAATTAACAAAAAATTCGAAATTTTCAAAAGCAAATTTTCGGAAAACGTCGCTTGGAGAAAGCGTCGATTGAATAAAGAAAGTATTCAATAAACGGAGAAGGCCAACATTTTGGATATAGTTCAAATTTTGAAAAAAAGTCGAAGATTTGATTGGAATTTTTTAAAAACAAAGATTTAAAATTTTAAAACAATATCAAACTTTTCGAAAAAAAGTTAGGTTTCCAAAAAGTCGAAATTTTGAAAATAAAATAAATGCCAACAGAGATGAGTGGCCTAAAACCCCAGCCATTCATAAGGTTGATGTCTCCGTTAAAAATAATTGATGTTGATAGATAAGGAATTGTGACAATGTCTTTGTTTCAGGGGACAAGATTTGTATTTCCGTTCCACCAAAATTAAAAAGCTGTTTAAATTCCTCAAAAAACATTTTTTGCTGAATTTTTGCCCTTACACAAATACTAAAAAGTTTCAAAAAATATTTTCCAAAATTTTTACTTTTTCAGTAAAACATCCGGCAAATTTTCAGGAAAAGTCAAATTTTGACAAACCAAGCAAAATGTATAGCGGATTTCAAGAAAAGTCGTTTGAGGAGTAGTCAAATTTCGATAAAAAAAAACAAATTATGTAAAAAAAGAAGAATTTTGAGAAAAAAATTCGATATTTAGAGAAAACGTTGAAGCAAATAAGAACGAATTCTAAAGAAAAAATGGAAACTTCTAGAAAAGTCCCCCTAGTTGAATATAAATTTTCGATTGATAGTTCAAACCAGAAGGGGCAGCTACCATGCCCTGCATTATTCTAGCTACACCATGAAACCATTAATATTGAACAAAGTGTAGTTGTAAAATTTGTATTAGTGATTGTGTAGTGTAAGGAACTCTGCAAGCATTTGTTAATGTGAAGCTGCCGCGAGAACGACTCATACGGCAGATAAACGTTCTAGATGTTTTCCGCATGGTTTGAGCCCGATCTGTCAGAGATCCGTTCTAGAAACTTGGAACGGTATAAATACGCGGTCGTTTTTCCCCCAGTAGTCAGTCAGGTAGTCAAATAGATAGAAGTGAGTCATAATAATTGTTGTGTTCTTCAATAAAGTGTTTATACAATTCACGGGGTTTGAATTATTGAACCGGTAACACGCAACAATATATTATTAACTTTTTATTTTGTAGAAAGGAACCAGAGCACTTGGGTCCCTTCAACAGTTTTTTACCTGCCCAACTCCTTCAGCTAAATATTTTTTAAGTTAATAGATGGTGCTAGGTTTTATAATGAGATGTTTTTTACAGCAAAGATTATGACTTCTTCTGAAGGATGGGCTAAAAATCCAATTTTTAAAAATTTGTGGCTCAATTCGTTTTTGCAAAAAGCCATCCAATTATCATTGAAATGTTTCACTGTTTCGCTGCTTACTTCATTGTTTATTATTTATTATTATTAAAAGCAAAGAGGGTTTTGTAATATCTTACGAAGTTAATGAAATAATGGAATTTAGTATTTGGAAAAATTTGATGATGAACATAAAAAAGTCTTCAAATATTTAATATGACAATTTGTGCTGTCACATTGTAAATTAACTTTATTACTAAAAAAATTACCTCCAATTTGCAGCTAAACAAAAACGTTCTTATCCCGCTTTTCCAAAATACGGAAGATTTCAGGTTTTAAATACGAGTTTAAGGGAGACAACATTACTGAAGTATGGGAGAACCTGTACAATACGAGAGAACTGGCCAACCCTAAATACAAGCAGTCTTATAATCAGTGACTTTGCCGCAGCTCCCAGTTCTTTTGAATCGACATCCCTTCAATGCTTTGGCTCGCTGAATTAAACATGTTCTCAAAATTTTAAGTTTAAACCAAAATTTTAATTTTAAAAATTAAATTGTTAGTGGCCAAAAATCTCATTTATATAGCCTAACATCAATAGCAAAAAAGACACAATTAACACCTTAAAATGTGATTATTGGTGACACTTAGAGTACACTTGGTTTATAATGATCATAAACTTAGCAAATACTATAATACTTTTCGACTAAAATAATCTCCACTAAAGATACAATATCAATTTAAAAATAACAATTTCTTACAGCAAGACCCTAAGCTATCACTAAGTTATTAAATATTCTTAGACCTAGATAGATTAGGAAACATATTGCATTCGGTTAAACATTGATTTAGGTAAATATTAAAGGGTGGAATGTTATTAAAACTACAACCAGATTCTAAATACAATACGATAAATCATATAACCCTCTAAATTTTTACTACATAGCAGGAAACAGTTCCTACTCATATAGAAAACAGTCTTAAATAATTACAAAGTTATTAAAAAATAAATAAAAGCAGAAAAATTTTCGATTTATATTTTTAATTACTTTCCTCAGTTTTGTTGCTGGAACTTGCAGTTTCCCCAGGTTTTTCATCGTTATTTTCAGTTGAATTTACTGATGCTGCTGTTGCAACTGCCGTAGTAGTAGATACAACTGCTGCTGCCTGTAGCACAGTCATATTTCAATAATTTGGGAAAATTCGCAACGAGAACTTACCTGTTCGGGTTGTTCTTCATCAGCAACAGCACCGTCAGTTGTTGCTACTCTGTATCGATTGGGATTCTCCTGCATGATTTGCAGTGTTGCCGGATATGGTGGTGGTTGATCCTCCATTACATCTTGATAAGACGGTGGCGGAGTTTGCTTAAGCACTGACATGCCCCCACAGTAAGCTGCTTCCTGATCTCTCATCATATTGGTGTAATCCAAATCCATCATTCTATCAGCACCTTCTCCTGGCAAAATATATTGTATCGCATTTCTTATAGTTTGCTGACGTAAGGTGAGATATTTGTAACAACGCCAAACAATGCCGATACAATATGCCTGAAATTAACCAATAAAACAATTCACAACTCTTACGACCTATGAATATTGAACAATTCCACCTAGTAGGAGTGTCAATTAAACATATTTTACCTTCCACAACATGGATACCAAGAATGCAATCAGGACCACCAAAGATAAACATTGTGGGCTCAGTTGCAGAAGATCCTTCCTGAAGGGCAAGTTGTGCCAATGCTCATCAACGAGCCGGTGCACAGATCGCAAATAGCAGAAATAACCAGTTGCTGTTAAACTAAAAGGAGCGATAATCCACATGAAAACATAAAAAAAGCAGTTACTTACGTAGTTATGGCAAAATCAAATAACTGAAGGCAGAAAAATGGCAACAAATGGGTGGCCTTCCTTTTAATAGTTCCATAAACCATCAACAGAGTTATAGATAAGGTGCATACTGTCATGAATGCGCCCATATCCATATCAGCTGTAAAAAGTGAACGTTTCAATTTCCTTAGGTATCGACATAAGGAGAACGACTGTGTCACAAAATTCAGAGTTTAAACTTGAAATGTTTACTATTTTTCCCTTCAAATTGAAATTCAAAGTGTTTTCTAATTTTTCAAAAAAAAAAAGGTTTGATATTTATTTTACACCTTAGTGGTTACTAAACTGGCACCTAGGGAAAACAAAAATTTGAAAACAAAGTCCCTATCCCTTTCTTCTGTATGAAAAAACTCTTTTTTGCTCATTTTATATAAATTTTTACGAAATCTTACAGGAATAAATAGTTCTGCCATCCTGTGTTGTAGGTAAATAATATGGATTATCATCATCCTTAATTTTGCTTAGTGGTGTTGGCAAGAAATCATTCTGAGGAAATTCGTTATCATACTTTTGTTCCATAGCATGGTGATTCCTCATAAGTAATGCTAAGACTATCAATGCCAACACATGCAGTATCTGCAAGAAAGAATCCAAAGTGATAACATTATTAAAAGTATTCAATGCAATTAGTTGATAAAAAAATTACGATAAAATTCAACCAAGTTAATTACATAATTAAAATTATATCAGAACTTACCAAGTGCCATATGCCCAAAAGCATAGTGGCAGTACGAACATGTAAGCAGAAACAACATTTCCACTCACTGTTTCTGTTTGATCCAATTTTGAGCCTCATTGGAAACATTTCTGAAAAAATGACAAAGCATGACACTTTTTAATTAGATAGAGAAATCGTAGAAGCTAAAAAGCCCTAAAACAATATCAATTTCACACAAATCACTACTAACTAATCAAGCAACGTAATAATTAACAAATATCATTTCTGGATCGCAGTCATTAACTTTTTTAGAAACCCGATACCTTGGGGATATTGCAACATACGTACCACTTTTGTCGATCTGTTGCTCCTTATGTAGCTATTTATTCACTAGTACACCAAAAAGATAAGGAAATTTAAAAACACAACTGCATAAAATATGTTCGATTGCTTATTACGGGCTAAACAGCAAAAAATATCAAAATGTAAATGTCATAATATTTTTGTCGCAAAATACCAAACTGCCAGAGCTTGCGAAATAGTGGGGATCAACTGTCAAGTAATACCAATACAGAAAATTTTAAAATGTAATTTTACTAGAAAATTCACTTGATATTATCTGTGGTTTTCAAACTTTCACTGAGTTGGACTTCTGCAGCCTAATATTCATTATAAAAATTATTTATAAAAAACTGTGTCGATGACTTTTTCACCAACTGTTGTTTAAAACGCGGATTAATTTATTAATGTTTGAATCTAATAGTTAAATGTTTAGTAGTTAAAAAGTCGCATATTGTAGTAGATTATATAGACGGTAGTTTATATTTAATTAACGCCAATAATGCTCTATGATTTCTAATTTTTGATAAATTATAAAATAATAAAACTTTACCAGCCAATTCAAATATTTTAATACAAGAACAGTTTCAAAACTGTTCAATTCAAGAACATTCTTCTTTCAAAACTGTTCAATTTGACAATTTTTGAAAAATCCCAAAATAGTTTGAATATTCGGTAGTTGATAACTAACGTACTGCTGTCCCTGTTGCATCGAAATAACTACCGGGCGCTTTTGCCTACAATTTGACACATGTCACCATAAGTGTCAAACGAACGTGTTTGTGCCGAATCTAGCAAACTAGCAAAAAAACACAAGGCACAATGGGAATACTAGAAAAAATATCAGAAATCGAAAAGGAAATATCTCGAACCCAAAAAAATAAAGGTAACATCTGTCCTATATTTTCAAAAATCTGCCACACTTACCCTTTGTAGCTACTGAATACCATTTGGGCCTTCTGAAAGCGAAACTCGCCAAATATAGATCCCAGTTGCTGGAACCGTCGAAAAAGTCGGAAAAAGGCGAAGGATTCGACGTGCTAAAGAGTGGAGATGCTCGTGTGGCTCTCATTGGGTTTCCTTCGGTTGGTAAATCAACATTGTTGTCTACCTTGACTAAAACGGAGAGCGAGGCTGCCTCTTATGAATTTACTACTTTGACGTGCATTCCCGGCGTGATTGATTATAATGGGGCCAATATTCAACTTTTGGATTTGCCCGGGATCATCGAAGGGGCTGCCCAAGGAAAGGGCAGAGGTACATTTTATTTTTGTTTTGCGAATTTAACTTGAAATTCGACTATTCAAGAAATTGTGACTTTTACGAAATTGGGGCCACTATCTTGAATGGTCGAAATATTACAGGAAATTTCGATTAATGCTAGATTTTTCTCATAAATTCCAAACTTTTACAACTGTTTCCGCATAATTCGAAGTTTTATATTAAATTTTTACTTTTTCATGAAAGTTAACTCAAAAATTCGAGATTTTTTTTAATAAATATTTATAAAATATCATTTCGATGTTAACATTTTTTTTAATTTATATGAATTGGTATTGTCTTGGTAATATGTTAGGAAATTTCTGAATTTAAACTTTCAATTTTCACTTTTGTCCTAAAAGTTGAATTGGAAACCCCAAAGTATTTTGATTTTATTTTTAAAATATCCATATTAATTCCAAAATTTAGACTTTCTTCCCAAAATTTTGAATTTTAATATTTTGTAAATTTTCGAATTCCTTCTCACATTTTAACATTTAAGTAAGGTTTCATTTCTTTTTTTTATAACTTCTCTTATTAACTAAAATTTTTTTTTGGAAACCATAACATTTATATAGAAATTTCAATTTTGTTCTCAAAATTTCAGGTTTAAAATTAATTTTCATTCGAATTTTCGTTTTTTTTTACCATTAAATTTTTGTAGATGTCGGCTTTAAGCATTCAATTTTTCCCCCAGAATCTCTAAAAATACACGTTTTTTTAATCAGTACAGTACAATTTTAGTCTTGAAACTTCCCACTTTTTCCTCGAAGTTTTGAGCTTAAACTCCAGATTTTTGTATAAATTTCACGTTTTCTTGTAATTTTAACTTTTGTAGTCTTTTATTTACCCTAATTGATTGCAGGAAGGCAGGTCATTGCTGTTGCCAGAACAGCCGATTTGGTTCTAATGATGTTAGATGCAACAAAAAAGGATGTCCATAGGGAGTTATTAGAGAAAGAATTAGAAAGTGTTGGCATTCGATTAAATAAAAGAAAGCCCAACATATACTTCAAGGTATTTAATAAAGGATGTACAAAGTGTGCCTAAGTAATACTTTTATGCATTTTTCAGCTTAAAAAAGGCGGTGGCTTATCATTTAATTCAACTTGTCCTTTGACAAAAATAGACGAGAAAATGGTCCAAATGATCTTACATGAATATAAAATGTTTAATGCCGAAGTTTTATTCAGGGAAGACTGTTCAGCTGATGAGCTTATTGATGTTATTTGCGCTAACAGAGTGTATTTGCCTTGTCTTTATGTATATAATAAAATAGATCAAATTTCAATTGAGGAAGTGGACAGAATCGCTAGACAACCTAACAGTGTTGTTGTCAGGTAACTTTATTATCATTTAAATCATTAGTTGTATACTTTTTCATGTAACCCTGATATTCATTGCACCGCTGAACTTAAAAAAAATTTCTGCAACCATGCTTTCAAAATTTTTCCTTATAACAATTAAATAAAAGATTATTTTAATAGTTTAGCAACCTCTGATTTAAATATTCACTTTTTTATTTGATTAAGAAGTGTATCGAGTAATATATGCAACCCACTTTAATTTAATTTTATTGCAGCTGTAACATGAAACTCAATCTGGATTATCTCCTTCAAGTGCTTTGGGAGTACTTGAGTTTAATTCGCGTCTACACGAAGAAACCTGGGCAGCCACCAGACTTCTCCGATGGTTTAATTTTACGAAAGGGCGTCACTGTTGAACATGTTTGCCACGCGATTCATAGGACGTTGGCAGCCCAATTTAAATATGCTTTAGTATGGGGAACCAGTACCAAATATTCTCCCCAGAGAGTTGGGACGTCCCATGTGATGCATGACGAGGACGTTATACAAGTAGTTAAGAAATAAATCATTCAAATTTTGGTATTTTTTAAGTTTTTCAATATATTATTAAAACTTACATATTAAACATTTTTATTACATTAACTGAAGGGTTCAAATGCAATTTACAATAATAAGTTAAACTTAACTTAGTCAAAAATGATCCTAGACTTTCATCCCATTTAGTTTTTCGAAATGGTGTCTTTCTTCAGTCTCGTGCTTGATGGCTTTTTCAAGGGCTTCCAAGAATCTCTCCACGCTTAACGACTCGTCAGAAAACAGCGCATGAGCGATGAATGGAATTTTTCTCAAGCATCTCCCACTAAGTCCTAGACTTTTCTGACATAGTTTTAACAATTGTCTACTTACGTTACTAAGATATTCAATATTTTGTATGTTTATCGCTTTATTGGGTGATTCTAAGCCGGAATCAGACTGAAGAATGCCCCTCTAATTAAAAAAAATCAATATTAAAATGAACATTTCAATTAAGCCGACCGTTACCTTTATTAGTTCTTCTAAGCATGAGTGGAAAATTTTATATATTGCGGGTAAAGTAGGAAGACCTAAGTATTGCTTGATGTCTGCTCGATCCACAAAAGCCAGATCTATTGCTTCAGTTATATTCGATGTGGTCAATATTAGAACATTTGGATGCTTTTTAATTTTATCTATTTGTGTCAAAACCGCATTAACTACCCTAACCGAATCAGAGGGTTCGTTTCCTAAAGCAAACACATTATCAACTTGAAAAAATTAACAAAAAATGCAATAATGTTAAAAAAAGTAAGAAGAATTAAAAAAGCAAGGAAAATTTTAAAAAAAGCAAAAAAAAATCAACCTGAAAGACACTGATTCCTTGCATGAGTTAATGATTCAACTTCATCGATAAGTAGGCACACAAAACAGTCTGGTCTTTCTACTACTTCCATGATTGTGTCAAACATTTTAGTTACCAGTTTCCCACTCTGAAACCCTTCAATAAATATTTGAAAATTCATGATTATAGTATTACCTCTGAGAACCACTTCGAAAATAAGCTGTGACTGTTAATTTCTATCAGAACTCCAGATTCGTACCGATCCTGTAGTCGGATGGCTAGCTTTTGTGCCAAAGCTTTACATAAGGAGGATTTGCCCGTTCCGGGGGGACCGTGGAAGAGCATAACCCGATTGCAGCTAATTATGTTGTTATCGACACCTTTGTCGGAGAATTCCATTATGGTTTCCGCATATCGCAGCAGCTAAATAATAAACCAAGTTTCATTTTGATCCTAAATTGAATTCTTTAAAATTCGAAACTCATAAACTATATTTTAACAATATATCAAGTACATGTAAAATTCCACAATTAATTAATGAAAATCTTCTGATTCGGTTTTACTGCATCTCTATTAGTGGTTTGTTTGGTTGTTGTTATCCTGATGTCAAGTTTTAGTAGAAAGTTTTGAGAAAAAGCTGAAGTTTTCCAGAAACGAATCAAAATTTGCAAAAAAATTCAAAGAAAAATTCGAATTGTGAGACAAAATCTTCTTGAAACTTATAATTTACAATAAGTGTTACCATTTCAGACCACAGCTCCTTAAAAAAAGGGTAGTAATTTCAAGGTAAACAAACTATTTAAAAAAAATTGAAATATCAAGAAACTCTAAAATTGTTAATAATTCCCTATAACAGTCATTTTTGTCAAAACTGAAAAAAATTCTGATTTTAACTAAAATTTTAGAAGAGGTTCCAAATTTTACAGTAACCTGCAGGTAAGTAAACTTTCTTTTTTTCTCTCTGTTGAATTTAATAAATATTTTCCACATCTTGCAAATTTGGCACAAGAACACCACCTGATTTAATTTCGCTTACTTTTTTTTTGACAAATTTGTAAAAGGTTTCCAGTTTTCACGTTTTAGGGGTAAATTCAATTTCAATTTTAACTTCTTCAAATTTTTTATAATTTTAATTTTTAATTTCTTAAAATTTCACCTACTCTAAATCAGCAATTTAAATTTCTTAGGCTTTCAAAAAATCTGCTATCTGCTAAGTTTTATCATTGTTAGCTATAGTCTATGAGTTTGAAAGCTAAATTTGCTTATGCAATCAATTCTAAGTGAACATTAGTTACTAGTAATAACATACATCCTCTTTAATATTTCCCTCGTAGTACAAATTTTCCCACATGTTTAACAATTCACTGGAAGGCAACATCAAATGTGTGGCAAAGTTTACAGATTCCCCATCTTCGAGTTGTTCTGTCTGAACCTGAGTGCCTAACGTTTCCAGGTGATAAACGTACCATTTTATGTTCAAATTCAAAAAATTCATGTAGAAGTAGTCATCCTAATAGGGCAAAGAAATTGTGTTATCAGCAATAAAAATAAATTTAAATTACCTCATAATTGGGGCCTTCCAAAATAATACAATCCACCACGTCATTTAAGATAACATCTTTAAAATCCCTGATGACGGTATTGGGTTTTATTCTGCTTATATTTGCTCCAAAGTAACTTTTGACTATGGGAATTATCGTATCTTTTTTCATGGAACTAAAAACGACATACAGCAAAAAACACTTCATATAATTAGTTTACTGGAGACTTACCTCCGCCTTTTTAATACAATCTCTATAGTTATTGCACTCATTTTATGTTAATTTCGAAAATCCAAACTAAAATGCTCTGTAACGATGTTGTTTTCAAATTTAAACACGCAGGTTTTCGTCGAACTACGATGAAACATGTGCACTACGCTAAAACTAATAAAACATGCGAACTACGACTTTTGGCACTACTATAGAACCATAGACTATACAGAATTGTATAGTCCATTTCAGATAAATGTACATAAGAGTAGACTGTGAAGTATTAAATCAACCTTTAGGGATGCGCATCGATTAGCTAAACATCGATGTTGTGACATCGATGGTAAAATCATGAGAACAATCGATGTTAACGATATATCGAAGTGAAAACATCGATGTTTTATATAATTAATACTCTAGGGGTCATAAACCTAAAATTCGTAAAAAATAGCGACTAATAACTATTTCTAAATTTATGGTCACAATTTCGACGTGTCATGTAGATAAACTATTAATTTAAAAATATTAGCTAATTAGAAAAGTATTGCCTGAACCTTTCTCTATGATTTTCTCCAATTCTTTGTAATTGTAATGCTACTCATCATTAGATGGCGCTCAAACATTAGATTGAGTAAGATTAACATAAACAATTCAATTAGTTCGGTTTAAATAATATTGTATAAGCAAAAGTTTCCAGTAAATTAAAGAAACCATTTTTCTAGTTCAAAGAGTACATTTTCATAAAATTGCTTTTAAAAATAGAAACAACATCGATGTCATAAAAACATCGAAAACAAAACATCGATATTTGATACGCATCCATATTTAATACACGATTGAGCCATATAAGATTGTAAATATTGATTTTTGTAAAAAAAATCTATTGCGGCGATGCAATAATTCAAAATGAAAAGTTTTATAGCTTAAGTAGCCGAAAAACAAAATGCCAAGCTTCGTGTCATCTTTGGTTATCTCGGAAACGCTTCTGGAGCGTCCCCCTATTAAACAGCGTAGATAACTTCTGCCATCTTGTGTTTGACTCACTTGTGTGACTCACCCTCAATATGTTTTGTGCTCAATAGTTGCGAGCACTTACGACTTATGAGGTTTGTGATCAGACAGATTCTTTCAGTTCAGAATTAAATATTAATTAATAATAGTTAATTAGTCGTACAGATTTTCCCTATATTATTGAATACTGTAATTCGAGTTTGAGTCCCATAAACAGTGGTTTAAAAAAAGACATTCTATCTGCAATTTGGTAAATCTCCACTCTTAAATATTTGCTTTAGATATGGATATATGGACGGCGCTTTTAGATATTTGTATTCGAAGGTAAGGAACAATATTTTAATAATAATACTATTAATGTTACGTGTATATCGCGTGTTTAAATGAAAAAGTTATCAAGTTGAATGCGAAAATTTATGTTTCTAAAGGATGTCTTCAATAGGTTATCAATGATTGACAAATGCAAGGTTTTAATACATTTGAACTACCATCACAGCAACATCGATGGAACATTCCCTTTTACATAAAATCGCTTCAAGACTTTGAAGTGATTCACCATTTTATGAATTTGTGTACTCGTTAATTCAAATCAGATTTCGTCGAAGTAAGCAACTTTTTAAAAAATTTTCTTTTGGTTTCGAAAATTCTAGGCTCTTTGTGGCAAAATGACACAGAATCACAGATCAACCAAAGCAATCGATAAGTAATCGCATGCCTATTTGGCTCCGTCTTTTTCTAATAAAAGAAATCACAACACACTTGGATTTTGGTTTGCAACGGTTTAACCATTAGCTGTTTATGCATCGTAATTAAAGTTGGATAAATTAATGTGCTGGAAAATTCAACTTTCATTAAGAATGAAATATGCAGCATTTAATTTGTTTCCTTAATTTATTACATATTTATTTTTAAGCTCAAGACATGTAGTACCATGTGCTTTAGACCAGGGACGCAACATGGCAGAAAAGATTTTTCAATATTGCTGTTACAATAATGATTATTATGTAGATGAAGTTATACCATTGAAAGGGTCAGGAGTTTATCCGTGCAGATGGCAAGTACGTTACAAATTTGAGAATCCTTATCGTAACTATATCAGTGATCAACTTCCTCTCTACCCTTTACGAAAGATTGATTTATGTAAGCCAGAAGGAACAATTTTGGGCAATCCTGGACTTAAATTCGACATTGATACAATTCGTGGGCCTTCATATTTAGTTATATATCTAGTAATTTGCGACTGTACAAATGACACTAATATCTTTGATGAAGATGTTGAAAGTGTGATTTTTGATACGAAAAAACTGAGTTTGGAAAGCTAAGATCAAGCGGTTTAAACCACTTTTTAAAACAGCTACTTACCCAAAGTTGTTTCGATTTAATATTATTAAAAAATTATGTTTAAAACTTTATAAAAATAAACCAATTTAAAATTAAATGTGTGGTGCATTATTATAAATAAAGAATAAAATCAATTTATTACATTCAATACATAAGTAAATATGTTCTTAGTTTTTTTTTGTGACACTTACAGACCTTAATTTGTTTAATATAGGTTAAGAATTATAAATAGCAAATTAATGCCTATGTAAACATATTCGTATATTGTTTAAGACTGACAGCAAATCCTAAGTGCTGATATAGCTGATGTAACTGTTCTCATTAGTCTGTTTTCTGTAATTTGTTTTAATTATAGTTCTGCACTATTGAATATAATATAACTTGTTATTTTTATATCTAATTCTATAAATGCATGTATCCATATTATAATAAATTTATTTTTCCTTTATTTCCCAGAAAAATATATTGAGATTATTATATTTCTATTAAATTCGTTGGTTTTGTCCATTTCTTACATTTGAAATAGCTGCAAAGTTAATAATTACATCAAGTACTATTCACCTGTAAAATACGTTCAAATCCACCATTTAAACTTCTTAGTTCTAGAATCAGCCACTTTGAGTGGAGGTTTCGGGACGCAGCATTACTGTTTGATATTTACTATTATATTTGTATCTATTCTATCTTCTTAGCATGGGGGTGAAAGTAATAGGAGTGGGGGCGAAACAAGCCGAATTGTCATGCCATCCACTTATGTCAAATTGCCTGCTGGCAGTTTTTGATTGTAAAATGGTAGCTACGCAGTATCAAAATGAGAAAGGTTATTGTAATTCATTAATGTGCAAGTGAGATACATATAGATTAGGTTGGAAGTCTGTCGTTAAAGATCTGTTTTCTGTCGTCTGTCAGTTGAATGATTTAACGAAGGAAATTATGACCATGTATGGTTATGGCGTGTGTTATTGATGTAAACAACAATTTTGCGGTAAGTAATCCTCTTCATTATTAACAAATTGCTTCCCCTACTTATTCAGATGAAATTCATGTATGTACTATTAGTTTTTCAATAAATACAGTTTGATAGATAACTTTAAAAAGCCTAATGGTAAGTTTTGTAGTTTTGCCCTTTTGGTATGATTCTAATTTATGTTTAACCAAATTTATTAATAAAAACATTAAACTTGTTTATAAATTGGTTCATAAAAAAGTTTAAGTAAAATACAGCATTTATTTAAGCTGCCCATTGAGTGTTAATTTTCTTGTGTCGAAATTTCTAATTGTGTTTCATTCCTTTTATTATTTATCGATTTATTATATGGGACTTTTACGGTACATAAGAAAGAATTAGTTCTAGTTGTCATTAGTTCATGAGAAGCTTTGTTACATTTGTTACATACTTACTGTGCATAGCATGTTGTAATTCATATTTTAATATTCCGTTTATTATGTAAGCTGTATTTTAATACATATTGTTAAATTTCTTAAAATGTTTTTTATCTTGAACCAATAAAACATCTGTCTAGTATATATTTCGTATTATTCATTTTCCGTTTAGCATATTAACCCTTAAGTACATTATTAATGAATTTTCCACGTTTGCTAAAAAAATTTACGTTTTATTTTTGCATTTTCATTTGTAATTAAACAATACGTTGTGACATTTTCATTGTGCAAAAATAAAACGTCAAATTTTTTTAGTTACAATGGAAAATGCAGTAATTTCACTCAAAATTTGAATTTGAAAATGGCGCGTATTGCCATCCACTTCTGTCACTTCGTTGCTCTCGCTTTAAATGTAACCTGTCCTTCTTAATATATATGTTTTGTGCTTCTTAGGTTAGTATTCTATGGACTTGGGGGACATAACCTCCAAATAAGTTAAATTCTTTCCGATCTCAAAAAAGTAAAATATATATTTTGAAGAATTGTAATTTAGCGTCAAATAATTCTGAACAAAATGAGGCATGTCAGTTTTATAGCTCGTACTGTACTCGTTCAAAATAACGATGTCGAAGCTGCCTGTAGAGTATTGAACAGAATTTTAGGCAGAGAAGACATTTTGGACCAGTTTAGAAGAACCAGATACTTTGAGAAGCCTTTTCAGGTAATCCCCACCTATTTTGTTAACAAATTTGAAATTTTTGATTGTAGTTTCGGCGTAGGATAAATTTTGAGAAGTGCAAAGCCATATACAATGAGGATATGGACAGAAAGATTCAGTTTGTTCTCAGAAAAAACCGAACAGATCCTTTCCCTGGCTGCTATTAAATAAATAGTTCTTTTTAAGTTTAATATGTAGTTTTATTGAGCAGTTTAGTGCATATGAATTCTGTTGTGTGCTCTTCTAGTGCTTTAGTACAGGTAAAACTCGTATCCTCAGCATGCCACTATAGAATTGAAATTAACATTGCTGAATACATTTACTAATTATAGAATATTAAATACGTAAAGTTGTTCAATTTATGTTTTCAATCTAAGAATTAGTAAATTTTGATAAACAAATCAGTGATATATAAAACCCAATTGAATTTAGATTTTATTAACTTTGTTAGCGAATTTTTTAATTGTTATATACTTCGTTTAAGTCACCATTTTTGAACTTTTTCTTTTTGTGTCATGTTACCCCAAAAGGCTACAAAGTGTTGTGCCCTGAACACCAAAAAAGCCAAACTAAATATTTCAAGCAGCACTTTGGCTGTTATTAATGTCAAAATAAAAGGGGCCAGTCGCAAGGACCGTCTTACTGATTTTGGTCGTGTGCCACAAGTTCGATCGTGAAAGCGTTGGTCGCATATCGGATCATGCGACCAAGGACATGTTGGTGGTCTGTTGTATATTTCATCGAACCTTACAACACGATCGCAATGCCAATATTTTGCAGCACCTTCCGTGCGACCGAATAGTAACACATGTGTGTTGATCTAACTGTCCTTGCGACAATTCGATACATAATACTCGAATTTTTTCGCAATTGAACCAAGAAACAGGTTAGTTATAAATCAAATTTGCATAAAATATTATATAATTTTAATGAGTTTGCACTTAACCTAAATAGTGTTATAATAATTTGTATGCATTGTAATATAAATATCTAGGAAAATGGGTTAAGGTTCTTGTCATAGTCATAATCTTGACTAAACGGATTTGTTTTATCAAATTTTTCATCAGTACTTAATTCATCATCATCAGTCTCAAATGGATTATTATAACCTTTGACCGAATCCGCTTTTCCTTTAGTATCATAACTCAAATTTGCTTCCAATGATGAACTATATTTTTTTTCTTGCACCCTTAGTCTTCCCTCCGTTTGAGGTATAAGAATTTTTTGTCCCCTTTTGTTCTCACTTTGTCTTAACCGAGCTTCTGCACCCAGTCCATAATTTTTAACTTCCAACTCAGTCGAAACCTTGGGCATCCCGATAACTTTCTCCATCACTTCATCAGTTAAAACCTTGTAATCATTAAACACACCCCTTCCCAAATACTCGACGGCAGTCGAAAACCCATCATGGGCTTTCTCCAGCTCGGAATGGAATCTCTCGTTTAGGTCAGTGCTAAATTCGCGTGCTTTCAACCGCTCAAGAGTGTCTTTATTCTTTGGTTGACACGCTGGACATACTTGGTCTTCATCACAAAAACTTTGGAAACAATGCTGGTGGTAGCTATGTTGGCATAAAAAGTGTATAGTTGGCAGCTCCAACGGGTGATGGCAGGCTGCGCATCTGGAACCCTGAATCACGATGGTACCGTTCCTCAAATTCTCTATTTTTTCCTTCAATTCATCCGTCTTTTTACGATTTATCGCGTTTTTTTCCTCATAGTCTTTGGTTATCTTCTGCTCCTGTTTTATCTGATTAATGACGTAAGGTTTTATATGACCTAAAGTTATGTCGGCTGCGCTGCTGCCAACAGCGTCGACTATTAATTGTGGAGACATCAGGCGCTTGTTTGAAATTGCCGTAAGAATCTAAAACATTCTGTTGTGCTTTTGCAAACGAGCAAGAGTTTGTGTTACCTTCGTTAAAAGTTCCATGGAAGGTTTTTTCGTGTCCCTAATGCAATACCAAAGAGCTTGTACCCAGAGATTCGGTTCCTGGTCGCCTAAACGGTCGCAGAAATTCGACACTGCCAACTCGTTCTTCATTGAAATGTGATGTCTGAAAATTTTAGATTTAAATCACATATTTCTTAAAAATGAAATCACCAAATTTAACTACATATTAATAATTAATTATTACAGCAGTGTGCTCATCAAACTTTAAAATAGAGCTCCCTTCTTAAAGCCAATTAACATCACATTTTTAGTTTTGAAGCGATTATCGAATGCTGAAACAAATCACTTTCATTTGATAGTTGATACTAGGAGTGACACTCCTAAGTGTTGGTTTACCATTTTGCAGTCTGGTGAGGACAGTAACATATAATTCCAAAATTCCCTCGCTTTTAATCAATTTGGACTTACAACACTGACCTACCGTAAAATCTGCTGGAAAAGATTCTCCTCCTCATAGAGATACAGTATACCTTCACTAAAGGAGTGCATATGACACACGACAAGAACTTGGGACTTGTCGTACTTGATGTCAGGATTTTTTAACAATTTAAGAATTTTCTCCGCGCATTTCTTCTTCTCAATTTCAGAATCTTTATTTTTCCAAACGTGTACATAATGCTCTAGTAAGGTGTTATAAACGGTTGTGGTTAGCATACAGTCTTCGTTCATTAAATATTCTAAAAATTCCACCAATCTCTCGGAGTTGTTCAAAAATAAATGTATAAAATCTTCAGGGTCAGCGCGTTGATCTACTTTGTAATTACCCGAAATTACATCAATCTGTTGATTACTGGGTTTGTAATTCGTGCACAAACGTTTTAGGAATTGCGTACTCTCACAAGGTATGTTTTGTATGAGTATATCACCGTATTTTCTCATGTAGAAATCGGCGTTTTCGAAATTGAGGTTTGAAATGTATTCTAAAACCTCCGAGTATTTCTTGTGATCTTCAATTTGTAATTTGATGTACCAATCGTGTTTTTCGTGCTTTTTAGCCAACATCAAAGCTTCGGATGGACTTCCTTGCCTGAAAATGGAATTACGCTACTTTAGGTGGTAATGAAAACAATATTGAATTTATTTAACAATTCAATTTGATATTCGCTGTATTGTCTTTGGGAAGTTTCGTTAATTCTTGTTGACTGGTATCTTAGACGTCTGTAAGAAGCAACTGGCGAAGAAAATGCCAATCAACAGGAATGGAATTCAATTTGATGTTTAATCTACAATTCTGAACCTAGACAGAATTTAGCATTCTTAACTGATAATATGAGCAAGAAAAGGAGCACATTCGTTTAGACTTAACATCAACTGATAATATGAGCAAGAAAAGGAGCACATTCGTTTAGACTTAACAAAGTACCCACTTCTGAGTTTATTCCCAACAAGACCCTATTCAAGTTATTTATAGTAATAACAATGGATACCAACCTACATACTTTAATAGCTACATCAATGTCATAATTTATGTCGCTTTCCTTTGACAAAATGAATTCTTTTAAACTGTCGCTCTGCCCAATTGTGTTGTTAAGTTTGGTGTAACAATTAAGCAACAAAGTTGTGTGATCTTCAGTGGCTTGTCTCTGTTTATGGAGTGCTTGCAGATACATTGTAATTTTTTCAATATGTTGCGAATCCAGAAACTTCCTAATCACATAACTAGATTCCAACTTTCCTATGGTTTTAATATACTGTTCTATGGCGCCCGCATAATCGCCCTTATCGCAGAGGTGGTCACCATATTGCTTAAAAATATCCACTAGACTTTCGCTGTCATACTGTTGGGACTTGGCAATGCGAATCGCGACATCGTAGAGATTTTTCTTAAACAAAAGCGACAATTTCGACTGGAGATCTTTCTCATCCAAATGGTATAATCTGTTATTTTCGTCCAAGATGTAGAACGCACCAAATTCGCTAAAAACTGATTTTATCTTTTTTGGCATTGTCGCAGAAAACACTATGAATTTATTGTGTATATCTAGGACAGTTATCACATTTCCTTGATTTGACTGATTTGCATTGAGGGAATTTTGTGACAGTGGCCGATTGGCTTTAGATACAATGACTAAATAGCTGCGAAACCATTCTAACATGACTTTTTCACCGTCTATGGCGTAACATGGGCCCCTGCCGTCAGAAGTGTAGCAGTAAACGGCCTAAGTGGGAAAAAAATAGTGAGCATAAGTTTACACAAACAAAATGGAAACTTTTAAAGATGAGTAAACAAAAATAGTCTAGTGTTGGAATATGAAATAGTATAGTAATAATTTTATGTTAAAATTTTGAAGATAACTATTTAAAAAAAAATTATTATGAGTTTCAATAAAAAGTTAAAATTTAGAGCTTAACTCTGAATTAAAAATGCAACAATTAGACAAGAAGTCAAATAGAGCAACAATTTCCATTTTAAACAATAAATCTGAAAAGTGGAAATTTGAAAAGCGTTAAATTTAGGTTTAAAAGTAAAGAAAAAGTAGAAATTCAAAAACTAACCTGAAATTCTAAGAAAAATTTGAAATTAACGAAAAATAGTTTTCGGGTTTAACTTGAAATTTCGAGATTGAAATAGAAATTCTGATATTACGTTCAAAATTTAAAAAAAACTCCACATTTATAAAAATCTGTTTTCAAAATCTTGACTACAAAGTCGAAATTTCAGGGAAACTAAGTAAAAGCCAAGAGATTAATTTTGGAATTTAGAAATAAAATTTGCAAATTACAAAATAGTTATAAGTTTCCGTTGAAATGGAAAATATGTCGAAATATGTCCCTAAAGCTCCAAGATTAAATTTTAAAAATTTGGATTAACAATATAACAAGAGTGAAAGCAAAAATGTTCCAAAGCTCCTAAGTGAGAAGTAAAATAAATGTTTGTTTATGAAACAATATACTTACATCATTCCTGCCAACCATAAAGTGACTTTCTTGAACTGATTCAGCTAAAACACTGCATTTTTTTGCACATCCAATATTATCTAAAACAAACTAGCGAAACAAATTAATAATGATTTGTAACTGGGGCAAATTAATACCTTCTGCTCTCTTTCTTTATGTGTTACATTATAAACAATAACAGAGCTATCAGTAGCTAAAAACAAGAAGACGCTACTTCCTGTAGTTTTGAAGGCAAGACCAGTCACCAACGAACTGGAATCTCTCAACAGCTTCTGCTTAATATTTCGTTCCCTTGTGATATCACCTCGATAGAAAACCAATGAACCATCAGTAAACCCTACAGCCATTAACTGACCGCTATCATGCACACACAAAGTGCTAACATGTACAGGTCGACTGCCGGGAATAGCCCTCGATATCCTATAGCAATGTGGGGCCCCATTCTTATCAATTCTACTCGTATCCCACACTTTAATAAGCGGATTGACACCGGGCTCGTCTTGCTGTTAACAAACTCGACAAATAAAAATACCAACAAAAAAAATCTACTTACCCCTACAGTAACCAATAAGGGAGAATTTGTTAATTGAAATACGAATTCGGTGGTGAGTTCGTAGCCTCGAAAAGTGGTGAAAATCCATGATCTCGATATCAAGTGGATCTGCCCTGTGGAGTCCCCCAACACTATATGATTGCTCCCGCTCGATGTGCAAGTGATTGAAGCTTCATCTTTGAAAATATCAGAAATTTTTCCGTCGTCGACGTCCGATTTTAGATCGAAAAAATGGAATTTACGCCACTAAAATACACAAAGTAGAAAATATATTACCCCGATTTTGTTATTTACTTCTAAGAATGCCATTTGTGAGTATGTTGATACAATCACTTATTAATCCTTATTTGTTTTCAATTATTAGTTACATTTTACAATTAGAGATTCATAAATTTCATTGTCAGAGGTGTCAAACGAACTACTAAAACACCTACTAAAAATTAGTAGCTCTAACCAATTTGGTTGGAATCACAGAGACTTTTCTTAGCTATAGAGTACTGTCATTGTTATTTGTAATATTTTTAAATGGACCGTATTAACTAGTTTTGGTGTAAAAGAATTATTGTTATGTACCCTCATATTGTTCGACTTGTGACTTTTAACTCAAAATGTGGGTGTCTTTCCCGATATGTCGACTTCATTATCAACATATTGACTTAATTTAAAATTTTGATTTTTCCTTTGGGCATTAAATGCAAAATTTCTCCCATAAACTCGAAGTTTATATTTTGATTTTCAATCTTAAACCTTAACCTAGACAACGCGTATTTAAACACAAAACTTCCCTTTTTTAAGAATTTCAAAAATAGAATCGAAAATTGTAAAAGTTATACCATTGTAAGTACAAGAATTGGAATAATTAATTATAAGCAAAGTTTCTCTAAGCTTCTCGAGTTTCGCACCTTGCGGAGTCGTTTTTGTGTTCTACGGACAATGGGCTTGTTCAACATTTTTTTATTTTCTTTTCTAAAACAATCGCATCTAAAAATGGCATAAACCCAAATTTTACAAAAAAGTTTTGGTCTTCTTTAAAGATTAAGGTTAAGCAAAATAACACAAATTTATTACTTCGAAAATCACAACTAGGGAGTCCTATAAGGAGATGAATCGGTAACGTAATTTGTCGAATAAAAATGGGATTGATTTCCACCCACTGACATCAGCGGCCCCTGTTGTGTATTACCAGCAAGTATTGTGCGAAAACTGTAAAATGAGGGCTTAAATTGGACCTACAATCACATCACTGTCGTGTTAATCTTTTTTTGGGCTTTTCCTAGGAAATCGTGTCTAGAACATCTTTTATTCATCTTTTAGTCAGAGAGGAGCTGAAGTTAAAACTACTTCAAGTAGAATTCTGTGGTGTATGTATTTGCGGATTAAGAGATGGCGTCGCGAACAGTGGAAGGTTTTCAATCCCATTTTCAAAGTACGGCGCAACACAACCTTACTTCTAGATAACCATAATCACAACTAAATATTAGTTGACTACATTTTTGTTTCATGTCATCTGTTTCACGCCACCTCTCCTTGTTAATTGCAAAAATATAAACATTAAGAATTTTTTTTTCATGTAATCTATGCATAGACGATTCTTTGCCCCTTATCATTATATCTATAATTGTCAACTGTAGTTTTAACATTTAGTAGTTCTTCTAGATAATACCAAAGGTTGTTCTTTCGCTCTTGTCAGTAGATAGATTCTTGTCTTTGGTAGATAGTTCTACAATAAGCTAACCTATTTTTATTTTAAAAACATATCCAGTTTTTTTTTACTTAAAAGTAGAAATGTAATTCATTCAAATTATTTCATTTAAATGGGATTCCTGAATAGGTTTTTTTCTGTTAATGTATTAAGTAGATTGTTTTGTAGCGAAAGCGGCGCAAAAATAATGAAATATCTCAATGTAGCTGAGAAAAATGATGCGGCTAAGAACATATCCTCTATTTTATCAAGAGGTGCCTCTAATAGAGTAAGAACTTATTTTATTAAATGACAGTAAGCTGCATAACTGTTTTAGCGGGACGGTTTCTCTGTCTATAACAAAATATACGAATTCAACACAACTGTATTTGGACAAAATGCAAAAATGGTCATGACCTCTGTATCCGGCCATTTATTAAATTATGAGTTTCACCCAACATTCAGGAACTGGAACTCTTGTACTCCTGCCGCTTTATTTGAAGCACCTGTAATTAAGACTTGCCCTCAGGATTACCAAAACATAAAGGTAGGTCGTATAACTTTATCAGCTCTCTCTTAAGTTTTTGATTTAGAGGACACTAGAGAGAGAAGTTAGGTCTTGCGATGGCCTTATAATATGGACAGATTGCGACAGAGAAGGGGAAAATATAGGTTTCGAAATAATCAAAGTTTGCACAGATGTAAAGCCTCAATTGCGCATATACAGAGCAAAATTTTCTGAGATTACATGGACCTTCTATATTCCGCGCTTTAAATACTTTAGGACAGCCCAACCAGAGTATTAGTGACGCAGTTGATGTTCGTCAAGAATTAGATTTGAGAACAGGTAAATGAATTATTTCTTGGACTTTTAGACTATGAAATATGCAAAAAAATACTTGCCTTCTAATTTAATTCAGTTGAATCCAATTTGTATCCCATATCTACATTAATAATTTGATAAAAATCCAGGTATCTACAAGTGGGAGGATAAGGAAGCTTTGGCCACCTCCAAAATAACTTTTGAATGATTAAAAATTAATCTTCAGTCTGGCTATTACAATTGTTGGGGGGGTGTGGGGGGGGGACTGAGTTTTAACTATGAAGAAATAAAACTGACAAAGCTAAAAAATATATTTATTGTATCATTCGAATTTTTTCTCAAAGCATTGCCTATTAACTCAAAATTGAGTTCAGTTTTTACTTTCTTATTGTTAATATATTGTTTATTGTTATGGTTTTAATTTTATTAAAGGAGCCGCCTTCACAAGATTGCAGACTTTGAGATTACAAAGAGTTTTTCCTGAGAAACTAGCAGATAAATTAATTAGTTATGGATCGTGTCAGTTCCCCACATTAGGTTTTGTAGTGGATAGATACCAGGCTATCGAAAATTTTGTTCCTGAAGCATTTTGGAGAATTAAAAGTATGAACTACTAACCCGTGTCAGCTGAACAAGATACTATTTAAATTCGTTTCAGTGAATCACATAGTTAAAGACATCACCACTGATTTTAACTGGAAACGTGACCGATTGTTTGATAAGAACGCTTGTGAGGCAATTTTAGATATTTGCCTGGAGAGTAACAGAGCTACGATTGAGGCTGTAGATAGTAAGCCTAAAAGTAAATGGAGGCCTCTACCACTGGACACTGTTGTGAGTATACCATGCTATAAAATCTGAAAATGCTTCTTTTAAATCCATTGAAGGAAATGGAGAAGAATGTGTCCAAGAAGCTCAAAATTAACGCAAAGGAGGCTATGCGGATCGCCGAACGTCTGTACACTCAAGGCTTAATCAGTTACCCACGTACTGAAACCAATATTTTTCCCAAGGAGCTAAATCTATCTAATTTGGTCCAGCAGCAAACAGGGGATAACAGATGGGGGCCATTTGCTCAAAGAGTTATGAATGAAGGGGGTCCAACACCGCGACAAGGCAAAAAATCTGACCAAGTAAGTTTCCTTTGACAGTAAATCTTTTGTTATAGTATATTTTCTAGGCTCATCCGCCCATACACCCCACTAAGTATGCTGACAATCTCACAGGGAATGATCAGAGAATTTACGAATACATTGTTCGACATTTTTTGGCTTGTGTCCATAAGGATGCGCAAGGCTACGAAACTACGGTCACTGCGGACATAGCTGGGGAAAAATTCATCGCCAAAGGTCTTCTTGTTTTGGAGAAAAACTACCTAGATGTGTACGTTTATGAGAAGTGGAATGCTAAAGAAATAAACAGTTACAACGTTGGGGATGTTTTTACGCCTACGACTCTGGAGTTGGTAGGTCAAATTCAAAGGTTTTGCTGGAACAGACTGATCCTTGGTTATCTTCAAAAATTGATATACAAATTTTGTCCCCTGAAACCAAGAAAGAGAGATACTTATCTCTCAGAAGATGATAGCTTGGCTACTGAAATGCGTTAGAGCAACTGTTCTTGTGCTTTTTAATCTTTCGTGGTTTCAGGGGACAAGATTTGCATATCAAATTCATATATGTTGCTTTAAAATTGGCCTTCCTTAAAAGTTCATTAAAATAACATTTTTTCTAAGCTTTCCAGTTAATTTTCGATTTATATTTTATGATATAGATTCTTGAAATTTAAAGTTTAAACTTTAACCGAAATGTCAGCAGATAAGTCAAAATTTTGAGAATTCTATAAAATCCCTATTTGGATCTCAAAATTTCGCCTTTCTTTTTCAAATTTTCTAGCTAACGCACTTCTATTAATCCAGTTAAAATTTAAATTTATTCTTGAACTTTGGAAGTTAAATTTCAACAGAAATTGCGATGATTACGTTGAAATTTTGAGTCATTTAAAACCAAAAATGGAACTTTTTGTCGATATTTTTTCGAATTTCCTGAAAATTTCCGATTTAAATTTTAAATTGTTTACTTATCTAATTCGACTGGATTTCGAAATTTCGACATTCTCCAGTACAAAGATTCAACGAGAACTTTGTAAAAAAAATTGTTTTTTAATTAATATGCAAGCTACAGTGTCATAGTTATTACTTACCCAATTACATGCGTAAAGTGTGTAAAAATTTCATAGTTTACAAATTGCATAGTTTACCATTGCACGAAAAATTTGGGAAAGCTTGATATAAAAAAAAAACAATATTATGCTTTGAAATTTCTCTTTACCGCCAAAAAGAGTTTTTGTAATTGAATAAATTTTCTATCTTGACAATGATTGTAGTAACAGCGATACCTTTGCTCTGATTAACCTGTTAAGAGGTAGATTTACCTGTGATTTTAGGCTGAAGGCACGACGACGCCCCCAAAGCTCCTAACAGAGGCAGATTTGATTACTCTGATGGAAAAACACGGCATTGGAACCGATGCCACTCACGCTGAACACATAGACAAAATTAAGTCCAGGGAATACGTTGGGTTACATGAAAATATCTACTTTGTTCCAGGCACGTTAGGGATGGGACTCGTCGAAGGGTAAACGCCCCAATTAATCTCGAATTCCGCCAATTTTCAAATTTGCAGGTACAACAACATAGGTTTGGAAGTCTCTCTGGCCAAACCAAATCTGCGTAGTGAGTTTGAAAGCGATTTGAAACTAATTTGTGAGGGTAGGAAAGATCCAGATTTGGTCAGGCGGGAGCAAATACAAAAATATAAAGCTGTTTTCGAAACTGTTACCAATAGAATATTAGAAATCGATAACAGTTTAGCTAACAGACTGAATGATAGGCCTCAGCAGGTTCAAGATGAACCTATTGGTAATAATCAAGCGGGACAATTCAGACCAGTTTTGAAGTGCCCCAAGTGTGGAAACGACATGATAGTCAGGTATGTGTCTAGGGTTGCCACTTTTCGCGTTTAGATTTACGGGATACTAGCATATGAAAAATGGGTTTTATATTATTTTACGGCAGATTAGTTGAAAATGGACATTTTTCGTTCAGAACAAATTGATGAGCAAAAAAAGTCCCTACTTTCTCTTTAGAAATAAAGGAGATTTCTTTACAAAAAAAAACGGGTTTACCGTTTTGGCTGAAATACGGGAGCTCTGGCAGCCCTACATGTATCACACAGAAGTGTTTTCTACAAAGTCTTTCTATTTATTTGGTAACTATACTCAACCCTATATATCTTCTATCTAATATTTCAGGAACAGAAAAAATAACACTGGTAAATTTATTTCTTGTATGGGCTTCCCCGACTGCAAGAATGCCATATGGCTTCCAAATTTAATAGATGATATTGAAGTCCTTGATGTCTCATGTGAAGAAGTATAGATCTTGAATTGTAAATTAAATTTATAAAAAATGCGTTGGTTTTAGTGTGGTCCCAGAACTAAAAAGCTAAAAATCAAATTTAAACAAAACCCTTTTATTGGAGAACCCAACCCGAACATTCTTTGCATTGGAGGTTGTGATACAAACGTTTTAGAAACTCTTGAAATCAACCCATCTTCAGTTAGAAGTAAGTTAGCATGGAAATATTAATTTTTAGTTAAATTTTTTGTTGGAGGACCCTCGAATGGGGTGCAAATCAACCAGAATAATTCAAGAAGACCTCCAGATGATGACGATAGACCAGGTGGTAATTTTCCCATGAGAAACATTGGTAACACATCTACCAATACTCAAAACAACGCTTTTACACGAACTTCTGTCAGTACATTAACTTCTACCAGTACACGAACTTCTACCAATACAAGAAACAATTGGTTTCCCAATGACACTTTTGCCCCTTCCACATCGACACAAACAAATCAAACCAATAGCAACGACATTGTGTGTTCCTGCAACCAAGAGGCCATTTTATTAACGGTTAGGAAAGAAGGAGCCAATAAGGGTAAAAAGTTTTACAAATGCGCCAACAGCGGATGTGATTTCTTCCTGTGGGCACCCAATTCCGATTCCATGGCGGCGACCGTACCGACTAATAATCGAACCAACGATGTAATGTGCCAGTGTAACCTGCCGGCCGTTTTGAGGACAGTCCAAAAGAATAACAGCAATCAAGGCCGCCAATTCTACTGTTGTTCCAAACCAAGAGGTGAAGGATGCAGCTTCTTTAAATGGGCTGAAGTAAGATTTATTTCAAATCCAAACACGTTTTCAAATTGTTAATGATTTCAGCCGGACGACAACGTTAATGGTGGTGGAGGTGGTGGCGACGACGGCGGTGATGGTGGAGGCGGGAATCAGAGATGGAGCGGAGGCACCCAAACTCCTGGCGGAAAGAATTCAACCTGGAAAGGAAAGACGAAGCCTAAGACAAAAAACCCGAGGCCAGCACCTTATTCGAAGCAGACGAGGGCCAAACGAAAATGCGGGTTATGTGGCGAAGAAGGTAATAAGAAAAACTTCACAAACTTGTTCAAATGTAACTTTATTTACAGGTCACACACGACCAAAATGCCCTAATGCATAACTATGGTAAGGTTAAGTTATATTGTATATATGACCACTGAAATAAATATTTATTCTAGTTTTCTATTTTCTCGCTTTAATTTTTCAATCTCCCTTTCTTGCAAATGGCTTTCAGCGGTTGTTTGGGAAAGCTGAAATTTTAATAATTAATGATTATATGGTAAAGTATCTATGGTCGTTGATTATTTGTAGCCTCGGTAGCGCGCGCTTTGTGGAGCACCAGCGCAGCAACTACTCAACATATGGTGCCCTTACCATGTTCAGGAATAATTTCATATTTAACCCTTAAAAGGTTGTTTTCCTCTTTTAAGTCGTTCAGTTGCCTTCTGCATTTTTGTAATGCTTTATGAGTATCTGCGTTTTCACCCGATGCTAAAATAGGTATTTTATAACGAAATCTTAAATTACTGTTATCATTATTTAACTTATATGGTGCATTTGTCATCTACATGCACTACATTCTCGTTTACATTAAGGAAGAAACCAACAATATTCTAAATGAAAAACTTATATTTAATTGAAACAAAAAATTCTGTTCGTTTTTCTCAAAAAAATTCTCCAAATTTCAATTTTATTTTTGTAAATGGAATGTGGGTGGCAATTTGAGCAAAGGAGATGTACATTTTTTTCACAAAATATGTAACGTTGACTTTTTGCAATAAATTTTTTCAAAAAATTATTTGTGTAATATTAATTTTTTTTGTAGCTGTTTACATAATCAGAAAAATATGCAGAGTCAAGTTGCGTACGAAGGAACAAAAATGGCGTCTAAAATAACCAAAGGAATGAGGTAATTTTTAAAAGGTCATTGATTTTTTACCTGGAATCCATTCGCCGTTTCGAAAAATTAATTCTTGATCGCCAAGTTTTAAATTTATGCCTCGTTGTTCCGAAAACAATTCATCTATTTCATTCTCCGCTAAATTAGTTGTCGATTTCCTAAGAGGCGTCTTCTTGGGTGAAAATTTATTATTAAATAATGGCATTTGATTATTAAATTAGCCCCTTTTAATCTTTTAGGTGTTTATTTATTTATTTTCAATATTAATCTTACAATACAAACAAGAAAATTTACAAATTAAACGGTATCGGTGACAGTTCTTTTGAACTACTGGTAGTTTAATCATATAGTAGGCGATAAGTATAGTATGTTTGTTTTGGTAAAGTGCAATATTTTGTGGCTTTGATTTGACCTCAACTCTCAACTTATCTTCGCTTAACACCGAGATAACTTATCTGGTCTTGTCTTTGAACTTATCACAACAAATAATTTAACCACATACTATCATTTCACATCACTTATGCTTATCACACTACTTTCTCGTCTTGGTTAGGCAGTGGGTATATTTGTAGGTTAGATTCCCTACTGTTGCACTAATTTTTTCCAAACGGTGGAATATAAGCATATCTGATGGCGAATAATTTAGATCCAGAACATCCAAAATTATTAATTCCCTGAATTGTGCAAGCAGTTCTATGATTTAGGATGGGTGACCGGTACAGGTAAGTTACTCGCTAATAATAATTATTACTTTCTATTTATGTGAAAAGAATAAGATGTTTTCGTTTTCATATTTTTAATTAAACCTTGTTATCTCGAAAACTGGAGCAGACTATTGATGATTTTTTTAAAGAGTTAAAATAGAAACGTAAAAAATGTGAAAATAATGGTTATAGAAGACATAAGTTGTCCATTTCAGATAAATTGCACAAGGCATAAGAATAAGCTGTGGACTAATAATTTTGTAGTGGCAGCAACTAGAACTAGTAATATTTAGACGTGGACCTGTGGTAGTACTGACACTTCTTAATGGTGCTCTGTGTTCTTAAAATCCTAACCTAAATCGCATTAAATATTTTAATTTGTTTTCGCTTGTTTTAAGAATGATTCTTTTATATTTGATGCCAATTTCTGCTGAAAATTATTAAATCGCAAGTAATAGCACTAAAAATAATATGGATAACATTTCTCCCGATTATTTCTACCAAACAACCCCTGAAATGTAGGCAACACATTAATCATCAAAATGTTTACTCGTAAAATCAGCTTTGATTCTAGTGATTTTTTTCAGTGACCTTTCTAAAGGTTAATTTAATACTTTATGGCCTACTCTTATGCAGATTTATCTGAAATTGACTATCTCGAAAACTTGAGGTAGTTCACATCTCTTTTACTTTGAAATCTTCGGCTTGAACGGTGGCGGCTGCAAAAAAATCTATATAGAGGATTCAATATTTAATAATATAAAAAAAATAAAAAATTTAACTTTCTATTTCAACTTTTTATAAATCAGTATCTTTAATATTACGCATCCGTTACTTTACACCACCTTAAAGAATTAACTGATAGCAGTAGAGTACGTCCAGTGTATTGAACGTACTTTAGTGCAGAGATTAAAATCGAAATTTGACTTGTTTCTCGAAATGAAAAATTAAAGACAAAATTTTGGGAAATAAAATTTGAAACGGACTCAAAAAAATCACTATTCGAATATTGGGGCTACTTTAATTTTTTGTTCCACAGGTGGCGGTATCAGCATTAAGCATGGCGATAAAATATACATAGCGCCCTCTGGTGTTCAAAAGGAACGACTGCGACCCGAAGACATGTTCGTCCAAGACATAAAAGGACACGACCTGGAGTTACCTCCTCCGGAAAAGAGATTAAAGAAGAGCCAGTGCACCCCCCTCTTTATGTGCGCTTATATCGCTCGCAACGCCGGAGCTGTCATTCATACTCACTCGAAGGCGGCCCTTTTGGCCACGATGCTTTTCCCAGGCAAAGAATTTAAATGCACGCATTTGGAAATGATCAAAGGGATAAAGAATCAAAAGCTTGGCAGGAATTATAGATATGACGAGGAGCTTGTAGTTCCCATTATCGAAAACACCCCATTCGAAGAAGATCTGAAGGATCGTTTGGCCCAAGTTATAGCGGATTATCCTCAAACTTGTGCAGTTTTGGTACGAAGACACGGAGTTTATGTTTGGGGCGATACTTGGCAACAAGCTAAAACTATGACAGAATGCTATGATTATTTATTTGATATAGTGGCTCAGATGAAGTTGCATGGGTTAGATCCTAGTCTTACTCCTGAGAAATATGAGCTGAAACATCAGAAAAGCTGCAATTAAAAACTAAAATTTATCTGTTAATATGTAATATATTGTAAATAAATCTGATACTTTAATCGTTATTATTATAAAACAGCACCAAATTATCAAAAAAAACATAAATAATGAATTTGAACCCAAAAATTATTCTAAAAGACATGAATTTTTTCGAACCTTTAGATTTACCAAATTGGTCAATAAAACAAAAAGATCATTTTTTGAGATTTTGATTATAACTTAAAAAAAATTGAAATTCCGACATAAAAGGGCGAAATTAAAAAAAATCAAAATCTATAAAAAAGACGACACTTCTAGGTTAAAAAATCCAAATACATACCTCACACCATTAAAAAAAGTGAATGTGTGAATTACGAAGAAAAATCAAAGGGTCAAAATACCCAATAAAGGACATTCTTCGAAATTTGAGAAGACAAGTCCACATTTGGTACTAATGTCAAAAATTTTGAAACAAAAATTAAAACAGTGATTTATCAGAACTACTTAAAAATATCTACACAGAATACGTTCAATATTTAAATTTTGAATTTTCTCTATGAGTTTAAACTCAAAAAGTTCGAAATAACGACCAGAGATGGCGCTTTGCTGCAGATATTGTTTTGCGGTTAACACGATTAACATATTTGAAAAATGTTTAATGTTTTACAAGAAATTGTAGAAATGGAACGTTTAAAACTACAGTTGGCTATTTTGCTACAAATACAGTACAAGCTACATTTTATTTGGATACAAAATCAAGTTCTTTAAAAATATTAAAAATTAGGTAGTATTTAAATTTAAAGGACCAGAGTTTAAATGTTGGCGCTCATACTTCTTCATAATAAATACACTTGGCAGAATTATTTTATATAGTCCACTCGGTAAGAGCTATTTTTTTCGTTTTAATATTTAACAAATTGAGCCGTAACACGCTGTCAGCAGTTTACAATATCAATAAGAAATTTCGTTTTAATCCAAACAACAAAGGCGGGAAGTTGTAAATTCTCCACCATTTTAAATTTGAAATGGCGACAGCTGCGACGTACGTCATTGTAAATGTGTACGATAATTATTAAAATCATACATAGTGGTACGTCCGTGATTAACCCGTAATATACACGCGGCTATTCCAGCAAAGATGTCCTGTTTCTTTAAAGCACTTTCCTAAATTTGTGCACATTACTATGCTTATTTCTTAGCAGGAAGTGATCGTAAGTATTTTTTTACTTTTTACTATTTTAATGTGTCACTCCTAGGACTATTTCTTACGTAAATTGTCCCTGCATGGCACTAGATCATGTTTTTAACAATGTTATTTTTCTTTCAGCTTAGATTTATAATTAGTGAAATTGTCTAATGGAACCCATGGCTTTAGCCACAGAAGATTGTAGTTTTTCTTTGCACTATCCCAGTTTAAGATGCAGAGAACGAATATGTAGATACTCCTACTGTAGTTGGTGTCCAACTTGTGAAAAAAGCTCTCCTAGGAGACGTTCAAAAAGCGAAACAAACGAGCCGTGTCGTAGAAAATGTCGAGAAATGAAGGGCCTTAACGGCCATAGAAGATACACAAGAAGTCATGAGTATGAAAATATGGATCTAGAGTTTGGTGTGTGTGAAATGAAAGACGCCAAAGACAGATTCGATTGTTGCCGCGTTAGATCAAATTTATGCGAGCTGCCCACTTCGTATATTTCAAATAATTGCCAAGCAAATTCCGCCGTGTCAAATTTATCGAAAATGTCAACTGACAGAGCCGATTTTATAGATTGTTTGGAGAAGAGCGTTAAGAATTATGAGCAGACTGTTAAGTTATTGGGCTACAATAGCCCCTATCAACCTTTAGGTACTAATATGGACAAGTCCAAAACACTAAAATATGATGATAAGTACATAAAATACCCTATTAATAAGTTCGATGATGTTAATGGGTTTAATAAATCTCCTGTTTGTAAAGATTTGAAGTCTGCAGGTAAGAATCAAACGACACCACCTAAAAACTCCTTGCAAGCTCCAAAATGCTATCTAGATACAGGACCTTGTGAAATTAGAATGCAATCGTTTAAAACAAATCTAGCTCAGAATAGTGTAACAACAAACTTAACAGAACGTAATAAGAAACCAAACGGTTATATTAACTTGTTAGAGAGATACGATAATAATTACACAAGCACCTACTTTGATAAACACAAAGAACCAAACAATTTAAAAACGTTGTACTCAAAAGAAGTCGAGTTATTGAAAGAAAAGCTCAAGGATTTGAAAAAACAGAATTATTCCATCCCTGTTAAAAATAAGTCTCCTCCTCCTGTTGTACCTCAGATAAAAAGTGCGCCTCCAGTTGATCTTTAATGGAAAATTGCACACAGTTGATTACAAAATGGTAACTCCATTGATGCGTGACGAAAATTCATGCAATACTACCAAAGTGATAGAAATCAGGAAAATGATTCAGCCTTTTGCAAGCGTTCCTATTCGATCGAAGGTGTCATTGAAAACGAAGAAGAAACTGGGGCCTGCCCGGATAAGGAAAATGAAATCAAAAATCGGAACCAAAACTGACCTGGGCAAAAACCAGGCTGTTGAAAGGTAAGACGATTGTACATTGACCTGCAGCGAAATTGATTTAATTTTTGAAAACCTTATAATTTGTTGTGACTGCATATGGGAAAGATTTTCTGAATTATCTCATGAACATTTTAAACAATTGGTAAAATAGGTTTCATAAAAGTAATAATTTTAAACCAATATATTGAATGTCCCAAGTGATAAAGTCATCAAGTGTGCCATGATTTTCTGTTAGAAGAGGATGTAGCGACAAGGCAAGCGATTGCTTGTTTCACAAAAAGTGAAAATTTAGAAAAAGTGGAAATTTTGAAATGTTGAAATTATTAAAAGTCCAAATTTTCAAAAAAAAAGGGTAGACATTTTCAAAATAAGTCGATTTCTTTAGAAAAAAGTCAAAGTAAATCTCAAAAAAGGTTAGAAATTTTAAAAAGGTCAGAAAAAGACTGGAAATGTTCATAACAAATTGAATTTTTTAAAACTTATAAAAAGGCAAAACTTCGTGAAGTTGAAATTTTGAAAAAAAAATGCTCTTAATTAAATTAATTTAATTTTGAAAATAGTGAAAGCCTCGAAAAAATTAAAATTTTTGAAATGCAATTTCCAAAAAATTAAAATTTTCGAAAATCAAAATAGTACAAAATTTTTTTCAATTTGTTTAATTTTTTTCAAAACAATTCGAAATTAAAAAAGTTGGACTTAAAAAAAGGGCAAAATTTCGCGAAAAAATCTAAATTTTGAAAAGAGGAAAGAAGGACAATTTTCAAGAAACGGCTTGAGGTCAGATTTTTCGAAAACAATCGACTTTTTCGAAAATGCCCAAAACTTTGAAAAAATAGAAATTTTCAAAAGAAGCCAAAATGTTCCAAAAAGTCAAATTTTAGGAAATTTGAAATTTTCAAGAACAGTAGAATTTGTAAAAAAGCCCGAATTTTTCAAAAATGTTAAAAAAATTGAAAAAAATTGAAATTTGTAGGAGCGGAAATTTTCAAACTAATTCGAAATTGTCAAGAAAAAGTTCGATTTTTCAAGAAAAGACAAAATTTCCGACAAAAAAAATCGAAAAAACTAAATTTTGTAAAAGTTTCAAAAAGTGAAAACTTTGAGAAGTTGCAATTTTGAAAAAAAAAAGTCAATTGAATTAATTTTATTTTGAAAATAGTGAAATTCTCAAAAAAGTAAAAATTTTGATTTAAAATTTACAAAAAGACGAAAATTAAAATAATTTGCAATTTTCAAAAAAGTTTAATTTTTCAAAGACAAAATGTCTACAAAAAAGTGAAATCTTGAAAAATGTCTAAATTTTCAAAATGTTCGGAATTTTCAAGAAACAGTTGAAAGTCAAATTTTTGAAAAAAGTCGTATTTTTCGAAAATTGCACAACTCTAGGAATTTTTCAAGGAAAGTAGAATTTTTCAAAATAAAAGTCAAATTTTTTAAAGAACCTGTAGAAATGTTTCCTGTAGCCGAAGTTTTGAGCATTATCAGTGGTCGAAATTTTGAAAAGTGAATATTCCAAAAATGTTTAAAATTTTAGAAAAATCGAAATTTTGAAGGAAAGTAGAATTTTTCAAAAAAAAAAAACGAATTTCTCGAGAAAAAAGTGCAGAAATTTGCCAAATGTCAAATTTGAGAAAAGTCAAACATTTTTGAAGGGACGAAATCTTCAAAAAGAGCTAAAATTTTCAAAAAAAAGTGCAGAACTGTTAGTAGTTTAAATTTAAAAAAAAAGCACCAAAACTTGAGAAAATTCAAAATTTTGAATTCAAATTTTCCAACGAAGTCAAAATTCTCAAAAAAAGTGCAAATTTAAAAAAATGAAATTTTAAAGGAAAGTCGAATTTAAAGAAACAATCGAATTTTTCATAGATATTAAAACTTTCAGTAAAGTCGAAATTTTCAAAAAGTCAAAATTTAGAAAAATCTTTTGCAAATCAAAATTTTGAAAAAAAAACTCAATTAATTTTAAAAATGGTTGAATTTTTTAAAAAAGTTGAAATTAAATAAAATTCCAAAAAGTCAATATTTTGAAATTTTTGGAGTTCAGATTTTCAAATGAAGTCAAAATTCTTTAAAAAAAGTCAAAATTCTTTTAAAAAAGTCAAAATTTTTGGAAAAAAAGTCGTATTTTTCGAAAATTGCACAATTTTAGGAAAAGTCGAAATTTTCAACGAAAGTAAAATTTTTCAAAATAAAGGTCAAATTTTTTGAAATGTTTTTTCCTGTAGCCGAAATTTTGAGCATTGTTAGTAGTCGAAATTTTGAAAAGTGAATATTTCAAAAATGTTTAAAATTTTACAAAAATCGAAATTTTGAAGCAAAGTAGAATTTTTTAAAAAAGAATCGAAATTCTCGAGAAAAAAGTGTAGAAATTTGTCAAATGTCAAATTTGAAAAAAGTCAAAAATTTTTGAAAGGTCGAAATCTTCAAAAAAAGCTAAAATTTTCAACAAAAAAAAGTGCAGAACTGTTAGTAGTCAAAATTTAAAACAAAAGCACCAAAACTTGAGAAAATTCAAAATTTTGAATTCAAATTTTTAAATGAAGTCAAAATTCTCAAAAAAAGGCCAAATTTAAAAAAATGAAATTTTCAAGGAAAGTCGAATTTAAAAAAAAATCGAGTTTTTCATAGATATCAAAACCTTCAGTAAAGTCGAAGTTTTTAAAAAGTTCAAAACGTCAAAATTTAGAAAAATCTTTTTAAATCAAAATTTTGAAAAAAAAAATCAATTTTAAAAACGTATTTTTCGAAAATTGCAGAATTTTAAGAAAAGTCGAAATTTTCAAGGAAAGTAAAATTTTTCAAAATAAAGGTCAAATTTTTTGAAGAATGTGCAGAAATGTGTTTTCTTGTAGCCGAAAATTTGAGCATTATCAGGAATCGAAATTTTGAAAAATGAATATTTCAGAAATGTTTAAAATTTTAGAAACATCGAAATTTTGAAGGAAAGTAGAATTTTTCAAAAAAAAAATCGAATTTCTCGAGAAAAAAGTGCAGAAATTTGTCAAATGTCAAATTTGAGAAAAGTATAATATTTTTAAAGGGTCGAAATCTTCAAAAAAAGCTAAAATTTAAAAAAAAAAGTGCAGAACTGTTAGTAGTTTAAATTAAAAAAAAAGCACCAAAACTTGAGAAAATTCAAAATTTTGAATTCAAATTTTTAAATGAAGTCAAAATTCTCAAAAAAAGTCCAAATTTAAAAAAAATGAAATTTTAAAGGAAAGTCGAATTTAAAGAAAAAATCGAATTTTTCATAGATATTAAAACTTTCAGTAAAGTCGAAATTTTCAAAAAGTTCAAAAAGTCAAAATTTAGAAAAATCTTTTGCAAATCAAAATTTTGAAAAAAAACTCGATTAATTTTAAAAATGGTTAAATTTTTAAAAAAGTTGAAATTAAATAAAATTCCAAAAAGTCAATATTTTGAAATTTTTGAAGTTCAGATTTTCAAATGAAGTCCAAATTCTTTAAAAAAAGTCAAAATTTTTGGAAAAAAAGTCGTATTTTTCGAAAATTGCACAATTTTAGGAAAAGTCGAAATTTTCAACGAAAGTGAAATTTTTCAAAATAAAGGTCAAATTTTTTGAAGAACGTGTAGAAATGTTTTTTCCTGTAGCCGAAATTTTGAGCATTGTTAGTAGTCGAAATTTTGAAAAGTGAATATTTCAAAAATGTTTAAAATTTTAGAAAAATCGAAATTTAGGAGGAAAGTAGAATTTTTCAAAAAAAAATCGAATTTTTCGAGAAAAAAAGTGCAGAAATTTGTCAAATGTCAAATTTGAGAAAAGTCAAAAATTTTTGAAGGGTCGAAATCTTCAAAAAAAGCTAAAATTTTCACAAAAAAAATGCAGAACTGTTAGTAGTCGAAATTTAAAAAAAAAGCACCAAAACGTGGGAAAATTCAAAATTTTGAATTCAAATTTTCAACTGAAGTCAAAATTCTCAAAAGAAGTCCAAATTTAAAAAAATGAAATTTTCAAGGAAAGTCAAATTTAAAAAGAAAATCGAGTTTTTCAAAGATATAAAAACTTTCAGTAAAGTCGAAATTTTCAAAAAGTCAAAACTTAGAAAAATCTTTTGCAAATCGAAATTTTGAAAAAAACTCAATTTTAAAAATGGTTAAATTCTTAAAAAAGTTGAAATGAAATAAAATTCCAAAAAGTCAATATTTTGAAATTTTTGGAGTTCAAATTTCAAATAAAGTCAAAATTCTTTAGAGTCAACATTTTTGGAAAAAAAATCGTATTTTTCGAAAATTGCACAACTTTAGGAAAAGTCGAAATTTTCAAGGAAAGTTAAATTTTTCAAAATAAAGGTCAAATTTTTTGAATAACGTGTAGAAATGTTTTTTCCTGTAGCCGAAAGTTTGAGCATTATCAGTAGTCGAAATTTAGAAAAGTAAATATTTCAAAAATGTTTAAAATTTTAGAAAAATCGAAATTTCGAAGTAAAGTAGAATTTTTCAAAAAAAAAATCGAATTTCTCGAGAAAAAAGTGCAGAAATTTGTCAAATGTCAAATTTGAGAAAAGTCAAAAATTTTTGAAGGGTCGAAATCTTCAAAAAAAGCTAAAATTTTCACAAAAAAAGTGCAGAACTGTTAGTAGTCGAAATTTAAAAAAAAAGCACCAAAACTTGAGAAAATTCAAAATTTTGAATTCAAATTTTCGAATGAAGTCAAAATTCTCAAAAAAAGTCCAAATTTAAAAAAATGAAATTTTTAAGGGAAGTCGAATATAAAAAAAAAATCCGAGTTTTTCATAGATATCAAAACTTAGTAAAGTCGAAATTTTTAAAAAGTTCAAAAAATCAAAATTTAGAAAAAGCTTTTGCAAATCAAAATTTTGAAAAAAAACTCAATTTTAAAAATGGTTAAATTATTAAAAAAGTTGAAATAAAATAAAATTCCAAAAAGTCGATATTTTGAAATTTTTGGAGTTCAAATTAAGTCAAAATTCTTTAGAGTCAAAATTCTTGGAAAAAAAGTCGTATTTTTCGAAAATTGCACAATTTTAGGAAAAGTCGAAATTTTCAACGAAAGTAAAATTTTTCAAAATAAAGGTCAAATTTTTTGAAGAATGTGTAGAAATGTGTTTTCCTGTAGCCGAAATTTTGAGCATTATCAGTAATCGAAATTTTGAAAAATGAATATTTCAGAAATGTTTAAAATTTTAGAAAAATCAAAATTTAGGAGGAAAGTAAATTTTTCAAAAAAAAATCGAATTTCTCGAGAAAAAAAGTGCAGAAATTTGTCAAATGTCAAATTTGAGAAAAGTCAAAAATTTTTGAAGGGTCGAAATCTTCAAAAAAAGCTAAAATTTTCAAAAAAAAAGTGCAGAACTGTTAGTAGTCGAAATTTAAAAAAAAAGCACCAAAACGTGGGAAAATTCAAAATTTTGAATTCAAATTTTCAACTGAAGTCCAAATTCTCAAAAGAAGTCCAAATTTAAAAAAATGAAATTTTCAAGGAAAGTCGAATTTAAAAAAAAATCGAGTTTTTCATAGATATTAAAACCTTCAGTAAAGTCGAAATTTTTAAAAACTTCAAAAACTCAAAATTTAGAAAAATCCTGCAAATCAAAATTTCGAAAAGTTACAAAAAATGAAAATGTTGATAATTTGAAATTTTGAAAAAAAAACTCCATTTTAAAAATGATTAAATTGAAATGAAATAAAATTCCAAAAAGTCAATATTTTGAAATTTTTGGAGTTCAAATTTTCAAACGAAGTCAAAATTCTCAAAAAAAGTCAAAATTTAGAAAGAAATGAAATTTTTTTAAGTCGAATTTTTCGAAAAACAGCGCAAAACTTCTCAATAGTCGAAGTTTTAAAACTTTCAATAAAGTCTAAATTTTCAAATGAAGTCAAAATTCTCAAAAAAGTCAACATTTAGAAAGAAATGAAGTTTTCAAGGAAAATAATTTTTTTTTGAGTCGAATTTTTTGAAAAATAGCGCAAAACTTTTCAATAGTCGAAGTTTTAAAATTTTCAGTAAAGTTCAAATTTTCAAAATACTATTTGGAAACAGAATTTGCAAGTTAAAATTTTCAGAAAGTTAAAATTTCGATAAAAAGCCATAATTTTGAAATAAGACAACATTTCGAGAAAAAATTCAAAGTTTCGAGGAAAATCCGCAACTATTAAAACAGTGAAATTTTGAAATTGTCGAAGTTTTCAAAAAGTTAACATTTAATAGTCGAAACTTTTAATCAAAATTTTCAGAATAAATCGAAATTTTCAAAAAAGTTAAATTCTGCATCAAAAGTAAATTTCAAAAAAGTCGCCACCTAAAAAAAAATCGAGTTAATTTGGGAAGCGAACTTACCAGGAGACCTGGTTTAGCACCTTTGGACTATAACTTGCTTAGGGTGCTTCATTTTCTCGACGCATTATCTTCAGGTAATGGTCAGGAGCTTTCAATTTAACAATTTAAAGCTTTTTATTCGTGAAGGGATGAGTTGCTTTTCCCAAGGGTGTCTAGTGCCATTAATATTCACGAAACATCTCAAAGAATTTTCTGATCCAACTTTTTAAAATGACGCTTTGGTGAACACCCAATTTTGTTATTATAGAATTTTTCCCGGATCGTTCGTACTTTTACTTTACGGTATTTCTAATCGACTTCCTTTAAAGCACGTGTTATTATAAATTGGCACGTGAACGATCCCGATTAATCGCGAAAGATTCTAAAGTATGTCCTTAGCGCGAGCCAAATTTTTTACTTAGAGGTTTTTTGCCCCCTTTCAATAAAATCGCTCCGCGTGGTACGATTGTCTAAATTAAAAGTGATTCAGCGTGTCTTGTTTTATTTATACGACTTGCTAATGAATTAGCGCGGCAAAGAGCACTTTTTTCTTACACAACTCGCAACATAAGCATTCGACTAAAAATAGTTCAAAAACTGCGAGTGTACTCCTTTATTTTAACGAGTCTAGGTCAGTGGGAGAATTGTGCGGGACCATTTCGCAGGAAATTTAAATCATGCAGTTTTTTAATTGGACAATTTATCAGCGCATATTCTTGGCTTGATAAATAGTTGGAATATTTGGCAAACGCCTCCTCAGGTGCGAAGCGTTGGTCCATGACAGCACGCGAACAATTGGCGAATAGTGGGAACGTTTTCTATTCATTGCATCGCGATCGCAGACATATCTTTATCGCCAGATAACATTGTCTACTTTTTTTTTATTGTAGAAAATTAAATGACATATTGTTGGGATCTGTTTCGCGCAATTGATTTTTAATGTTAAAACGTATACAATGTTGGAAAAGCGTGTACCCAGTGATAGGTATCTTGTTTCCCGTGGAACTTTGCACGAATTAAGGTGTTCTTTTCAGCGATTACAGTGACTCTGACGAATCGGTGCAAGGTGCTGCCCCGGATGAAGAAGAAGTCATAGAACAGGGTGGTTCGAGCAGTGGAAGCAGCGGAAATACGAGGGAGTCCACCCCTGTAACGAACTTTGCAGGTACATGTGACATTTTTGCTTAAATTCCAGTTTTTCAATGATTGGATATAACTACAACGGTTCATTTCTTAGTTTTAAAAAATCCTTTGAAGACAATTTTTTTAATCAACTGTATAGTTGTCATTTTTAGTGTTTGTAAGTAAAATTACTTAATACGCTAATGTGAGAGAAGGAATTTGGTTGCATCTTTTATTAAAAGGAATACCAACTCTCCTTATTTGGGGGGGACTAAGTTCAGTGTTTTTGCTGCGTGACGATTATATCGGGGAAACGGATCGTTCGTTCAAGATGCGAATAACCGAATCTTTTTGGTCAGACCCAATTTAAATTTTTGGTTTTGGCGGTTTTATCAAAATTCCATTAAAACTTCGGTTTGAGGCACCAAAATTAAATCTATTTAAGGTAGTCATTTTTTTAAATTCTAACTTTTTATCTCGAAAACTTAGAATTTCGAGAAAATTCGATTTTAAAATCCAAATTTCCGTTTTCAAAATCGAAAAACCTTTAAATAAACAGATTAAGCGCTAATTTTAAAATTGATAGACATCCGGAGTCAGAATTCGAAATTTCATGTAAAATATCAACATTTTGACTTTTTTCTGGACATAATTCAAAAATTTTCCTACAAAATTTCCGTTTTCAAAATCGAAAAACCCTTAAATGAACAGATTAAGTAATAATTTTAAAATTAATAGGAATCCGGAGTCAAAATCCGAAATTTCAAGTAAAAAGTCAATATTTTGATTTTTTTCCGGAAATAATTCAAAAAATTACCAAAATCTTAAGTCGAGATTCCTTTTTGAAATTTCGCCAATTTCTCAAATCGAAAACCATAACAAAATACTCAAAACTTCAATGAAAACCCAAATTTTGGGAGTAAAGCTGAAATTCCTAAATTAACGCAGAAATGTCTACAAAAAAGTTAACATTTGTTTTAAATTAGAAATTCGATTTGATACAAATATCGGAAAATATCCGAAAATGAAATTCTGAAATCAAAATTATAAATTTTTGAAATTTTTAAAATAACGCAATAAAGGAAATGAAATTTTTAAAACTCCAAATTTTGGAAATGGCGAAATTTTTTAAAATAACCAATTTTAGGATTTTAAGAAATTTTCGAAACTACAACATTTTTGAAAATATGAAATTGTCGAATTTCCGAAATGATAACTATGAAATTTTTACAATTGTTTTTGAAATTGAAAATTGAAATCGAAATTTTTTTAGCGTCACAATTTTGAAAAGGCACACTTTTTGGAACTGCCAATTTCTCTAGATTACAGAGAATATTTCAGAGCGAAACAACTGAACAATTAATAAATGGTCAAATCTTCAACTTTTCAGCACAAACATTATATTTTAATCAGGATCATCCTTGAGAACATTTGCAAATTAGAGAAGATTCATGAGAAAACAACTGCAATACTGATAAACCACCAAATACTCAACGTTTTAACATAACAATGTTTTGCCTATGGACCCCCAAGACCACATTTATGAATTTTAGAAAAATTTTCGCGAACAAGCAATTGATATATGAGATTTTTTAAGAAAACGATGATTAAGATGAACCATCAAATACACGACTTTTTAACATGGCATTATTTTGCTTGTCATTCTCTAAGAAGGGAATGTTTGCTGGCAAAACAATCGAAATACTGATGAATTATCAAGTGTCGAACATTTTATCTCAAAATTATTTTGATCACGATACTCCATGAGAACATTTGTCAGTTTTAGAGAAGATTTCATGGGAAAACAAATGCAATATTGATAAACCACCAAATACTCAACTTTGTAACATAATATTGTTTTGTCTGTGGACCACCAAGAGCCTATTTGTACATTTTATAAAAATTTTAGCGAACAAACATTTGAAATGCAGATGAACTACTAAATGCCCAAAGTTTAGCTCAAAACATTTGCGTGCGAGTGATTTTTTTGAGAAAACAACGACCAGATGAACCGTCAAATACCCGACTTTTTAACATGACGTTATTTTGCTTTTTATTCTCTAGGAAGAAAATGTTTGGTGGCAAAACAATTGAAATACTGATGAACTACCAATTGTCGAACATTTTAGTTAAAAATTAGGTTAATCAGGACGGTCCATGAGAACATTTATCAATTTTAGAGAGGTTTGTTGAGGAAACAATTGCAGTACTGATAAATCATCAAATACTCGACTGTTTAACATAATATTGTTTTGCCTGTGGACCACCGAGTGCCTGTTTGTAAATTTTATGAACATTTTCGCGAACAAACATTTGAAATACCGATGCTCAAGGTTTAGCTCAAAACATTTGCGTGCGAGTAATTTATTAAGAAAACAACGTCCAGATGAACCATCTAATTAGCCGACTTTTTAACATAACATTATTTTGTCTGTGATTCTTCAAGAAGAGAATGTTTGGTAATAAAACAATTGAAATACTGATGAACTACCAAATGTCGAACATTTTAGTTCAAAATTATGTTAATCAGGACACTCCATGAGAACATTTGTCAATTTTAGAGAGGTTCCATGAGGAAACAATTGCAAAATTATATTGATCAGGATTCTCCATGAGAACATTTTTCAATCTTAGAGAAGATTTCACGTGAAAACAACTGCAATAAACCACCAAATACTCAACTTTTTAACATAATATTGTTTTGCCCATGGCCCACCAAGAGCCTATTTGTGAATTTTAGGAAAAGTTTTGGTGAACAAACATTTGAAATACTGATGAACTGCTAAATGCCCAAGGTTAACTCAAAACATTTGCGTGCGAGAGATTTCTTGAGAAAACAACGGCTAGATGAACCAACAAATGGACGACTTTTTAACATGACATTATTCTACGTATGATTCACCAAGAAGAGAATGTTTGATGGTAAAACAATTAAAATACTGTGGAACATTTTAGTTCAAAATTATCTTGATCAGAATACCCCATGAGAACATTTATCAATTTTAGAGATGATTTCATGGGAAAACAAATGCAATACAGATAAACCAGCAAATACTCGACTTTTTAACATAATATTATTTTGTCTGTGAACCACCAAGAGTACATTTGTGAATTTTAAAGAATTTTTCGTGACCAAATAATTAAAATACTGGTCAACTACTAAATGATCAATGTTTTAGCTCAAAATTATTTTGATCAGGATCCTTCATGAGAATATAAGCGAGTTTTAGAGAAGATGTCATGGGAAAACAACTGGCATACTGATAAATCACCAAATGGCCAATTCTTTAGAATAAAATAATTTTGCCATTGGTGGTCTATGGGCATTTTGAATTTTAGACAATGTATCGTGGCAAAACAATCGGAATACTGATGAACTGTTAAATGTCCAACATTTTAGCCAAAAATTATTTTGATCAGGATCCTCCATGACAACTTTTGGGAATTTTAGAGAAGATTTCGTGGGAAAACAACTGCAATACTGATGAACTACCAAAGACCCAGCATTTTAGCATAGAATTATTTTGCCTTTGATGCTCCAAGGAGGTTGTAAATTTTAGAGAATATTTTTGGAAAAAACAACCCAATTATTGATGAACTACCAAATTTTCAACGTTTTAGCACAAAATTATTGTTTTAATCAGAATCCTACATGGGAACATATATGCAAACTTTAAGAGATTTCATGGAAAAACAACTTTCATACGGACGAACCATTAAATAGCCAACTTTTTAGAATAAAATGATTTTATCATTAATTGTCCAAATGACATTTATGAACTTTAGAGAATGTTTCATGGCAAAACGACGGAAATACTGATGAACTCTCAAATTTGTAACGTTTTAGCCCAAAATTGTGTTGTTATTGATGGTCCAAGGGGCTTTTGTAAATTTTAATGAATGTTTCTTGGCAAAAAATTGCAATATACTGATGAATTACTAAATTATCAACGTTCTAGCACAATCAAAATCATTATTTTAATCAGGGTCCCATGAGAACAAATGAATTTTATTGAAGATTTTACAGAAAAACAACTATCTGATGAACTAGCAAATAGCAACTTTTTAGACTAAAATGATTTTGCCTTTGATGGTACAAGGCGCATTTGTGAATTTAGAGAGTATTTCAGGGAAAAACAGCTGAATCACTGATGCACTACCAAGTTTTTAACGTTTTAGCACAAAATCATTATTTTAATCAGGATTCTCCATGACAAAGAACATTTGCTAACTTTAAGAGAAGGTTTCATGGGAAAACAACTGCCATACCGATGAACTAGCAAACACCCAACTTTTAGCACAAAATTACTTTGCTCTTGATGGTCCAAGGGGTATTTTTGAGTTTTAGAGAATGTTTCGTGTGCAAAACAATTGGAATACTGATGAACTATCAAATGTCCAACATTTGAGCCAAAAATTATTTTGATCAGGATCCTCCATGACAACGTTTGAGAATTTTAGAGAAGATTTCGTGGAAAAACAACTGCCATACTGATGAACTAGCAAACACCCAACTTTTAGCACAAAATTACTTTTCTCTTGATGGTCCAAGGGGTATTTTTGAGTTTTAGAGAATGTTTCGTGGCAAAACAATTGGAATACTGATGGACTATCAAATGTCCAACATTTTAGCCAAAAATTATTTTGATCAGGATCCTCCATGACAACATTTGAGAATTTTAGAGAAGATTTCGTGGAAAAACAACTGCAATACTGATGAACTATCAAAGACCCAGCATTTTAGCATTAAATTATTTTGCCTTTGAGAAAATATTTTTGGGAAAAACAACCCAATTATTGATGAACTACCAGATTTTCAACGTTTTAGCACAAAATTATTATTTTAATCAGAATGCTACATGGGAACATATATGCAAACTTTAAGAGAAAATTTCATGGAAAAACAACTGTCATACGGACAAACCATTAAATAGCCAACTTTTTAGAATATCATTAATTGTCCAAATGACATTTATGAACTTTAGAGAATGTTTCGTGGCAAAACAGCGGAAATACTGATGAACTCTCAAATTTGTAACGTTTTAGCCCAAAATTGTATTGTTATTGATGGTCCAAGGGGCATTTGTAAATTTTAAAAAATGTTTCTTGGCAAAAAAATGCAATACTGATGAACTACTAAATTGTCAACGTTTTAGCACAATCAAAATCATTATTTTAATCAGGGTCCCATGAGAACAAATGAATTTTATTGAAGAGTTTACAGAAAAACAACTATCTGATGAACTAGCAAATAGCAACTTTTTAGACTGATGGTACAAGGCGCATTTGTGAATTTAGAGAGTATTTCAGGGAAAAACAGCTGAACTACTGATGCACTACTAAGTTTTTAACGTTTTAGCACAAAATTATTATTTTAATCAGGATTCTCCATGACAAAGAACATTTGCTAACTTTAAGAAAAGGTTTCATGGGAAAACAACTGCCATACTGATGAACTAGCAAACACACAACTTTTTAATACAAAATTACTTTGCTCTTAATGGTCCAAGGGATATTTTTGAGTTTTAGAGAATATTTCGTGGCAAAAAAATTGGAATACTGATGAACTGTCAAGTGTCGAACATTTTGGCCAAAATGACAACTTTTGGGAATTTTAGAGAAGATTTCGTGGAAAAATAACTGCAATACTGATGAACTACCAAAGACCCAGCATTTTAGCATCAAATTATTTTGCCTTTGATGCTCCAAGGAGGTTGTAAATTTTAGAGAATATTTTTGGGAAAAACAACTCGGCTATTGATGAACTACCAGATTTTCATTGTTTTAGCACAATATTATTATTTTAAACAGAATTCTACGTGGGAACATATATGCAAACTTTAAGAGAAGATTTCATGGAAAAACAACTGTCATACTGACGAACCATTAAATAGCCAACTTTTTAGAATAAAATGATTTTGTCATTAATGGTCCAATGGACATTTATGAATTTTAGAGAATGTTTCGTGACAAAACGATTGAAATACCGATGAACTCTCAAATTTGTAACGTTTTAGCCCAAAATTGTGTTGTTATTGATGGTGCAAGGGGCATTTGTAAATTTTAAAAAATGTTTCTTGGCAAAAAAATTGCAATACCGATGAACTACTAAATTGTCAACGTCTTAGCACAATCAAAATCATTATTCTAATCAGGGTCCCATGAGAACAAACGAATTTTATTGAAGATTTCACGGAAAAACAACTATCTGATGAAATAACAGATAGCCAATCTTTTAGACTAAAATTATTTTGCCTTTTATAGTCCAAGGCGCATTTGTGAATTTAGAGAGTATATCAGGGAAAAACAGGTGATCCACTGATGCACTACCAAGTTTTTAACGTTTTAGCACAAAATCATTATTTTAATCAGGATTCTCCATGAAAAAGAACATTTGCTAACTTTAAGAAAAGGTTTCATGGGAAAACAACGGCCATACTGATGAACTAGCAAACACCCAACTTTTAACACAAAATTACTTTGCTCTTGATGGTCCAAGGGGTATTTTTGAGTTTTAGAGAATGTTTCGTTGCAAAACAATTGGAATACTGATGAACTATCAAATGTCCAACATTTGAGTCAAAAATTATTTTGATCAGGATCCTCCATGACAACGTTTGGGAATTTTAGAGAAGATTTTGTAGGAAAACAACTGCAATACTGATGAACTACCAAAGACCCATAATTTTAGCATTATTTTGCCTTTGATGCTCCAAGGGGATTGTAAATTTTAGAGAATATTTTTGGGAGAAACAACCCAATTATTGATGAACTACCAGATTTTCAACGTTTTAGCACAAAATTATTATTTTAATCGGAATCCTACATGGGAACATATAAGCAAACTTTAAGAGAAGATTTCATGGAAAAACAACTGTCATACTGACGAACCATTAAATAGCCAACTTTTTAAAATAAAATGATTTTGTCATTAATGGTCCAAATGACATTTATGAACTTTAGAGAATGTTTCGTGGCAAAACGACTGAAGTACTGATGTACTCTCAAATATGTAACGTTTTAGCCCAAAATTTTGTTGTTATTGATGGTCCAAGGGGCATTTGTAAATTTTAAAGAATGTTTTTTGACAAAAAATTGCAATATACTGATGAATTACCAAATTGTCGTTTTAGCATAATCAAAATTATTATTTTAATCAGGGTCCTCCATGAGAACAAACGAATTTTAGGGTAGATATTTCGGAAAAACAACTATCATTCTGATGAACTAGCAAATAGCCGACTTTTTAGACTAAAATTATTTTGCCTTTCATGGTACAAGGCGCATTTGTGAATTTAGAGAGTATTTCAGAGAAAAAGAACTGAACTACTGATGCACTACCAAGTTTTTAACGTTTTAGCACAAAATCATTATTTTAATCAGGATCCTCCATGAGAAAGAATATTTGCTAACTTTAAGAGAAGATTTCATGGGAAAACAACTGACATACTGATGAACTAGCAAACACCCAACTTTTTAGCACAAAATTACTTTGCTCTTGATGGTCCCAGGAGTATTTGTGAGTTTTAGAGAATGTTTTGCGGCAAAACAATTGAAATACTGATGAGCTACCAAATGTCCAACGTTTTAGCCTAAAATTATTTTGATCAAGACTCGCCATGAAAACATTTTGAAATTTTTGACAAGATTTCATGGGAAAACAACTGCAATATTGATGAACTACCAACTACCCAACATTTTAGCACCAAATTATTTAGCCTTTGATGCTTCAAGGAGTATTTGAGAATTTTAGATAATATTTTACGGAAAAACAACTGAACTAGTGATGAACTGCCAAATTTTCAACGTTTTAGCCAAATTTATTGTTTTAATCAGGATCCTTCATAAGAACATATACGAAAACTTTAACTTTAGTTTTTAAGAGAAAAATTTTATGGAAAAACAACTGCCATACTGATGAACTACCAAATACTCGACTTTTTAACCTAATATTATTTTGCCTATGGACCTCCAAGAGCACGTTTTTGAATTTTAGAGAATGTTTCGTGGGCAAAACAATTCAAATACTGATGAACTACTAATTGTCAAACGTTTTAACCTAAAATGAATTGAATCAAAATCCGCCATGAGAACATTTTGGAATTTAGAGAAGATTTTATGGGAAAACAACTGCAGTACTGATGAGCAACCAAATATCCATCTTTTTAAACTAAAGTTTTGCTAACCACGAAATTTTCGAAATTTTTGGATTTCATTTTCAAAACTACCAATTTTTAAAAAATTCATTGAGAAGTGCGACAATTTTGAAAATGGAAATTTTTCGAAATTACGACGAAATTTGAGAACATTTCGAAATTACGAAATTTTTGAGATGATCAAGTTTTCAAACCACAAAATTTGGGAAATCGAAACGTTTTTCGAAATTAATTTTCGAAACTACCGAATTTTCAAAGGTAATGAATTTATTGAAAGTGCCGACGCTTTTGAAAATTCAAAAGTTTCGAAATTGCGGAATTTTAGTTTTTAGAAAATTTACGTTTTGCTTCCAAATTAAAAAGGTTTCGAAATGAAGAAATCTTCGAGGCTGCGATTTTCGAAACTACAACATTTAAATTTCGATTTTTGAGAAATTGCGAAATTTTTGATGGTGTCAAATACGTTTTGCTTCCAAATTAAAAAGCTTTCGAAGTCAAGAAATTTTCGAGGCTGCGATTTTCGAAACTACATTTAAATTTCTATTTTTGAGAAATTGCGAAATTTTTGATGGCGTCAAATACGTTTTGCTTCCAAATTAAAAAGGTTTCGAAATCAAGAAATTTTCGAGGCTGCGATTTTCGAAACTACAACATTTAAATTACGATTTTTGAGAAATTGCGGAATTTTCGGTAGTGTGAAATTTTGGAAATCGCAAAATACAACATTTATTAATGAAAGAAATTTTAGAAACCGCGAAATTATCGAAAATATAAAATTTTCTAAATTATGAAATATTCATTGGTGCGAAATTTTCCAAATTACGAAATTTTGGAAACCAGATTTTTGATGAAATTTTGACTTTATCATATTCATATTAAAGACAAGAGTGTTAATAGATTGTGTTAAGTATTTAAATTTTAAGAGAATATCAGGGTGTTTTTCAGGTGCTGGAGATGCGTCGTCTCGTTTTCCCGTGCGCTACAGTATGTTCCCGTTCATTCCACCCTACATCTCGTTCAGTTACCACGACGCGGACAAGCCAGTGACCATGCCGGGAGGACGAAAGTTGTTCAAATGGAAACTCAGTACAATAACTCCCATATTAGTGAGAAAAACACTGTCGAACACTGGTTTCGTCATGGTACGAAGTGAGTTTTCCCCAGGTATTTTTATTACCCCTAATCCCCTTTTATCGAGTGGTTTCAGAAGGTACTGCCACTGTATATATATATATATATATAATCCATTAGTCACGGAATTAGTATAAGTAGATCCGAACAGGAACTTAGGTGAAGGGTGTTAGTGAAATACTTTGGCATGCTCTTGGTGATTTAAGTTTAGAAGTTTTTTGTAGCAATTTTGTTAAACCCACTGGAAAGCACATTTAAGCTGCGTTCTTTTTTAGATTAGCAATGTTATGAAGTAAATTTTATTTGTCTGAAAAACCACATTGGTGATATAGAAGCCAATTAAATTGAATACTGTCTTACAAAAATATTATTTCACAAGCCACAGTTTTAATTTTCGTACTTTAGAGCGCCCTTAATAATGCTTTCCATCCTGCGATACCAAATAATTACTTAAAATCTATCATCCTTGCTAGAGTCAAACCAATGGCTTGGGACGTGGGGGAAGCACCTGAAGTCGCCAGTCTTCCAAACTCTCAAAGAATTCCAAAAATTAAACCACTTCCCTGGTACATTCCAATTAGGTCGAAAAGATAGGCTATGGCGTAATTTTCAAAAGTTAATCAACAAGTTTGGCTACAGGGAGTAAGTTAAATATCACGCTCATGAGAGTAATGCTATATTCGTCTATTCGTAGATTCGGTTTTCTACCTCAAACTTTCGTACTGCCGGCCGAAATCCGACTTTTAAAGCAGTGTTGGGACTTCAAAAAGACCGGGGAGATGTGGATATTGAAACCTGTAAGTATATTCATTGGTAAACATTTTTACACTATAGAAGTGTTTTGGTGGAATTATAGAAGTGTTTTTAAGTTGCGCTTTTTTTAAGTTTGTGATTTTATTTTGAAAATTATGACTTATTTTAAAATTTAGCCATTTTCAAAATTAGTAAGGCTTCAAAAATTTCGACTTTTTTTTTAAAATGTGCCTTTTTTACTAGTTTTTGATTTTCTTTTGAAAATATTGACTTATTTCAAAATTTAGCCTTTTTTCAAAATTAGTAAGCTCCAACAGTCTCAACTTTTTTTTTTTTAATTTGACTTTTAAATCGAGACATTTTTTTTCAGAATTTTGATTTTTTTAATTTTTGACTATTTTTTAGTATTTCGCTTGTCTTTAAAATTACATGTTTTGTTAAAATTTCGACTTTTTGAACATTTTGGTGTTTTTTTTAACCTTAACTTTTATGAAAAGTTGGACATTTTTTTAAAAATTCGAAATTTTTCAAAACTTTCGACTTTTCTAGAAAATTTGTACTCTTTAAAATTCCGAATTTTTTAAAAATCAAAATTTTCTTAATGTCTTGCATTATTTTTCAAGTTTTCAAATTAAAAGTTTTGCTCACTTTTCAAAATTTTGACATTTTTCATAATTTCGACTTCTTTTTAAAATGTCTGGCTTTATTTTAAAAGTGTAATTTTTTTTATATCAATTTTTAATCGCAATTTTAACCATAGTTTTGGGTATTTCTAAAAATTTCGATATTTTATATAATATCTTTTTAATATCTAACAAATATGTTAAATTTTTTCTTTGAAATTTCGGGTATAAATTCGAGATTAACCATTTAATGCGTTAACCCATGTCTCACTCGAGCGTTCCTTTCCAGTAAATTTTGAATATGCCCATGTGAACATATTTTTGCTCCTATTGGAAAAAGTATCCTTGTTACGCCAATGAAAATCCTTTTCTTTTTCTTCCAACTATAGATGAATACTAAATTATTGAAAAAAAAAACTGATCATTTTTTGACAGAAATTTCCAATTCATGTGTTAATTAAGTGGTTAAATTCGAAATTTTTTAAATAAATGAACGGTTTCGACATTAATGGTGAAATTTCTAGCTTTATATTAGAATTTTATAATTAAAATGAAAATTTCGTGATCAATGTCGAGATTTTAAGAAGCATTGGAATTTTATTAAAAAGAAATCTTGAAAATTTGAGATTTCAACTCAACATTCCGTTTCAATCTCAAAATGTTCAGTAGTATGGAAAATCAAATTTTCCTCCATTTTTTGTTCATTCAGACATTCACTATTTTATTAAGTATTAATGGTATCTCTTAAAGTATTAATCCAAGTCGTTGAAAATTTTACCATTAAAACTTCTGCCAAATGCTTTGACTGCTCATAAAGCAGTTATTTATGGCGGATTCATTTTTCTGGAAATGAACCAAAAGCGAGATTATGATGTCAATAAATGTCACTTTAAAGTCAATGTGTTTATACAGTTTCGACACAATAAATATCTGGTTAAAAATTAGGTCTAATAAGCTGAAGCTTCAAATACAACAGGTTTCTAATGCTGTTTTTCGTTTTAGCCCGCTTCTGCTCGAGGCGTTGGAATCAGGGTTATAAATAAATGGTCTCAGCTGCCGAAAAAGCAGTCTTTAGTTGTACAAAGATATATTTCGAACCCCTACCTCATTAACGGAAGCAAATTTGATCTAAGGCTGTATGTCTTAGTTACAAGTTTCAATCCGCTACGTGTATACCTCTACCCGGAAGGTTTAGTTAGATTTGCTAGTGGTACGTATCATTTTCCTCTCCAGTTATGCTTATTTATAAGATTGTTTTTAGTAAAATATAGTTCAGATCCTAAGGATCTCAAGGATAAATTTATGCATTTAACGAATTATAGTATTAATAAAATGTCCAGCCTCTATACTGCTAATGAAGATGCTAATGCTTGCCAAGGTCATAAATGGTAAGTCTTCCCATCTTAATAACGATTAAATCAGATTCTGATGTCAGTCTGGAAGTTGTTGATGTTACTGGTTTAGTTGTATATTTAAATTCAGGTTAAATCGATGAATGGGATTGGAGGGAGGAATGGATAGTAAATGGGAATAGTTGATAGTGAGTGGGATAGGTTGGGTAGATGGGGGCGTATTGAATGGGATCAGTAGTAGGTAGTGGATTAAATGGGATGATAGTAGATTGAATGGGATGAAAGTTGGTGGGATGGACAGATAGAAGGATGGGATGGATTTGATGAATTAGATGGATTCGATGATTGGATGGACTCGATGATTCGATGGACTCGATGATTGGATGGACTCGATGAATTGGATGGATAAAGAGAGGGTAGGAAAGAGGGTAAAGAGAGAAGAGAGTGGGAGAACAAGGAGGGTGGCGGGAGAGGTAGAGGAAAGATTGAGAAGAAATAGGGATGAGAGAAAATTGAAAGGGAGACGAGTTAGGAAGTTGCATCTGAACGTGGTACTTGCAGGACAATATCCAAATTATGGGAATACATGGAAAGGCAAGGCATCAACACGAGAATGTTATGGAAAAACCTCCAGCAGTTAGTTGTAAAAACTATGATTACTGCCGAACCGCCCATTATGGAGTTGTGTGAGGAAAACCTAGGTAGTCGATACAACTGTTACGAATTATTCGGCGTTGACGTCCTGCTAGACGAGCACCTAAAACCGTGGCTTTTAGAAGTATGAGCTGTAAGTTTCTAATTACAAAACGACTAATCTTGTGTACGTTTAGGTCAATATTTCCCCAAGTTTGCACAGTTCTTCACCATTGGACGCCGTAGTTAAAGGGCCTTTGGTTAAAACTTTGTTCGATCCTGGCGCAGTTCCATTTTCCTCAGAAATTGTATAGGTATTATCGACCGGCGCCTAAGACGTACGATCCGAAGATATACAGCGTGAATCTCACAAAAAAAGAAGATCTTAAGCATAGACAGTTTGAGCAACATATGATGAGAACTGAATATTTGGAAGATATATTGGAGGACTTGACCGGAGATGACGTTCGACATTTGACACAGGCGGAAGACGAGTTCGTAGCAAAGGGGATGTTCGAAAGAGTGTTCCCTACCGCGATGTCGTATAGGTATTTCGAATTCATGGAAGTTCGTTATTATAATAGGCTCTTTGACGCGTGGGAATTTAAATATGAAAAGAATCGACAAGCTGGTGAGTTTTTTGTATTATTGATAGAATTTTTTTTTTTTTTAAGTTTAATCCACTCGCAAAGGATAACCCCATTATGCTTTCAAAGCACTGCGAGTAGGATGCGGAAACAAAGATAGATGCCGATGAACCGCTTTCTTAAACAAGGATAGGTTGTAATTTTTGGGGACAATTCCTTTCGGTAACAAGTTCCATAACTTGGAAGTTGTATAGAAAAAAGAGTCTCACTAATATTATTACTTTATCTGATTGATTCAGTCACTCTGAAAAACTTCAGGGAATAATAATATTTTAATGCACAGACCAACACATTTGAATCCTTATCAGAATTTTGAAACCAAAGGTAGGTTCGATTTGTTGGATCTCATCAATGGCCAGTGGCATACCCATTGGTTGGGTTGAGTGTGCTAAAATGGCAATTTAAACATTAATCAGATTCAGAGTTTGGAAATGAAAGATTGGTTTCAATCTCTTGTTAGATCTCGTACATTCAATGGATATGCCATTGATGAGATTAACAATATCGAAATCCGTCTAATAAATGTTGAAACCTATTACTCTGTGCATTCAGAGGCATTTCATCCAATTCAGTATACGAACACTTATCTTGTAATTATAATCTAATTTTTTATAATAATCTTTTTATTCCAGGTATTGAACGTTTACAACATTTATGTGCCCAAAAGCTTCACTTGAAGGTTGCCCCTAATCCTGTAAATAGGGTAAGTATTGTAATTAATTTGTTGACAATTGAAACATTCTGTGATTTCTAACATTATATTTAATAGGCAAGATTGTTCCTCTTGTCTACTTTTCATAGGTTAATCTCTCAGTGTCGCAGTAAGTCGATCTCGACGTTGAAAATTTTTGAATTGGAAATTAGATTATTAGATCGAAAATTAGAAATTAGAAACAAAATCTATTTTAGATAAAAGATTATAAATAGATCTATCTTACCTGACTAGCAAAATTATTAAATTATGATGTCGATTGTTTCTTTTGTAACTTACGTTCAAATAAAATTATTATCAAGAGTCTTGTCAAATTACTTTGAAGTTACGTTTACGAATATTTTTTCTTACCGTACTTGATAATTTTTTTTGAACGTGCATTAGTTTTGCAAATAAATGGTTATATAGTTTGTAATCACACCACAAATTTGACTTTAGGTCAGCTTTTTTAAAAAAGGTTTTTGTTTTGAATGTAGGAGATAGAGAAAAACTATAATTTTTCCTTGCTTGCCCACTAGGGGTAACTTAAAGGATATACATTAGTTAGAACGTAACATTGATCCAAATTTAAAATCAAAATGAACCAACTTTATGTTAATTCTCAAAACTTATCACTTCTATAAGCGTTTAATCCAGAAAAAGTACAACCAGTGTGTATGCTGTAACCGAGATTACAATACTCACTAATAACGTGCTAACTTTCATTCTTGTATTATAGCTTACATGGTAGCAACATCAATTAAATACAAGCGCCTTCGATGTGACGTTTAAGTGTCTTAAAATTAACAAATAATGTCAATTAAATATAATGAAAGTTCGACTGTTCCATTACAGAAACAATTAAAATCCAAAAGAAGACGTAACTTAAATTTGGTTCAATACAGCTTACCTTGAATCTGTGTTATATTATTATATTATATTAGTTTTCTAATTTCTCTGGTGTCACTATACATACTATTAATTTGGCATATCTGACTTACATTCTCAATAATTTTAGAATGTGCTGAGTTCGACCCCCTCGGAATCCCAAAATCTCCAGTCGTCGATAGAGGGTCAGAGTCTATTACAAAGCGCTCTTCAAGTCGTGACAATCAACGATAAGTCGTAACAAATTAGACACGATGATAGTGTAGTTCATAAGTGAGTATTGGAATTTGATTGCGATTTTATATCGTCCCTTAGGTCGCGTTTGTTTTAGGATGTTCGCGAAGATACGTAAATTGAGTCGGAAAATACACCAGTCTCAGCTACTGCCATCTATGTCCTGAGTAAATACATAGACCACTATATACATCTATGTATTTAAAGGAGATATATTTTTATACACTTTTTTTTAGTTATATTAGTAATGTAAACCACCATCGGTGTGATGTGGAAAATTGCATTTATTTATTATGAACTAATAGTAAAAACCCGTTGTTTATATTTCTAATCTATAAATTATTTCGATATTTGTACTCATTTTAAAATAATAAAAATTGTTCTTTACAGTTTGTATGTGTTTTTTTTTTTAGAAAGTAATATATTTATCGTTCCATCTTCGATTTAGCTCAAACTGGAACCACGCTGCTGAAGGATGCAGTTTCTTCAATTTTACTACTATTTCACCTTAGACAACCAAAATTAAAATTTGTGTCAGTTCCGAGCTTTGTTTAATAGAACATTTTGACCCAATTTCAATTAAGTTTAACATGTGTACTGCATTTTGGAATTGATATGACCGCCTAAGCGGCATAGAAAAAGCCAGTTCTTCGCACAGTGTGGCTATAACATCTCTTATGAGAATATAATGGATGTACCGGGCATATATCCCTTAAGGCACCCAATTTAACACATGTATGAGACTTTTATGGTCTGTAACGCACACAGTTTTACAACACTAACCAGATTATTTCACACTTGCTAGTGTGCAACATGAAATAAAATTTAAAATAGAAAATAGCGTCAATTAAAGGGCCAAAGTGGGACGAAATTTCAAATTTAAACTAAATTTTCAAAAAAATTCAAATTAAAAAAAACTCCAAACTCATTAACAGAATAGAAGTCGCCTTTAAAGTTAAAATTAGATAGTATTGTATAATTTGTAAGTTTATGTTGAAAATTTGGGAAAAGTCTAAATTTGAAGAAAAAAATTCTAGCAGTTAACAATAAAAATATTCTTAATAGAGTTAATCTTCAGATTTTCAAATTCAACCCCAATTTTGCTTGAAGTTTGCTTGAACTTGATATTTTAACCCTACCTTTCTTTCACTTGATGCTTAAAAATCTTACGGCTAAATTTTAATTTTTAAACCCTCAAAATTTCCATTTTTAATCTTCAAATTTATAAACAAAAATCAGATTTTTCAGTTTAAAATCTGTACACTTTAATTCCGTATTTCAAGAAAAATTTTCACATTTTGGGAGAAAGTCTAAAATTTATAAAAATAAAATTTGAGCCTAAAAAAAGATGAAACTTTAAAGAATAAAAACTTATAGAAAGAAAGATTTAATATTTCAGTATTAAACTTGGAATTTTGATAAAATTTCGACTTTAATTATTTTCAAAATGACAACAATTTGAAACTGAGATTAAAGTCAAAGTTTTGAGAACATTTGTTTTTATAAATTTAAGTTTTTTCGAGATGTTGAGTTTTTTTCAAAATTAGAAATTCAAGGTTGCAATTTTTGGTTTTTTTCCTCAAAATTTCGACTTTCCCGAAATTTGGTTTTTAATATTTTTCAACTCTTTTAGAATTTTCGTTTTTTTTTCCCTAGAATTACGTCATGTAGAGAAATTTTAATCTCCAAATTCCGACTTAAATATACAGAATTAAACAGGTTTCTCTTTCTTTTAAGCAAGGTAGAAGAATGGTTTATCTTTCGTAAAAGGAAAAAAAATGTCTGATCATATTTTTTTAATCCATTGCAATCAAAGGCAGGATAATAATTAGTCATCTGAAGAGTACCTTTGGTTATACATTTATATTATCCAAGAAGTGTACCACGGTTATATAGAAAGAGGATAGTGCACGATCGTTGTAAACGGTATCGAAAAAGCGTCTAGAGAGTAGCTACATACGTTCTCGTGATATCAGGGGTGATGGATTTCTACTATCAATGAGGAACGAAGTAAATAAATATAACTAATGGCTATTAAACAGCGGGCAAGAGAGAGGGAGAAAAGTATTAGTCGGAGCTACTCTTCTTTCTAGATGAATTTTGGTCAAATTTTTATACATGGCCAATATAAGGCCGTGCACTATCCTTATTCTTTAATCCGTGAAGTGTACAACAAGTTTTCTAATCTAGTGTGCTGCTGTCATTTTTTGACATGTACACGTATGTTTCTTACTTGATTCGTACTCACCAAATTGACATTTAACAATGACATAAAAATTCTGCAGTACTATCAGGAATATAAGAGGATCGTTTACGATTGCTCTTGGGTTGTTCGAAAGTAGAATTCAACAATAAAGGATTTTTCTTCCGTTGTAACATCAGATCAATAAAATATTTTTTTAAGGTTATGTTTGTTCACCTGTCTGATCAAGTAAGGAACATACGTAAACATGACAAAAAATGACAGCAGCACACTAGGTTTAGAAAACTTTTTGTACACACGTCAGTTTGACCACAGTATAGATATTAGCTTACACATACAATAGCGACAAGAAGTGTCGGTACCTTTGATCTTGACCTTCCTTCCGTTGACCTTCAGTGGAGTCAACTATGTTGTGGATTGTGCACGCCCGCGAAAATTTAAATTTATTTATTAAACAAAACCATCAAGTTTATTAATTTCAATAGTTTTCACCGTTTAAAGTCTAATTTACTACTTTACTAATGGTCCAAAAATACTTGTTTTCGTGTATTTTTTAAATAATGTGAATTTTGTAATTAATAACCTGATAAGTTTAAAGAATACACAAAGAAAAACTAAACATAGATTGTGACTGAAGGCAAAATAATTTCTACAGGAAACAACTTGTTTATTTGTTTGTATAAAACTGGCAAATGCGAGTATAATAAAACAGTTTTTCTTAAATAAAACAAATTGGTTGTACCTGAATATTACCGTTTTCGTCTTTTAGAAATTAAAAAGTTGATTTTATCAAATTATTATTGCTGTTAAAGTTACATTTATAAATAGAACATGTAAATTCTCCTCTTTTCTCTATTTGGTTTCATCTTATTAACGCAATGAATTATAACAAGACTGACATTTAAATAAAACTGCTCCAGTGTTGCCAGATGACCTAAACATTATTCGCGAACAATCTACTTAAAAAATACCACAATTCGGATGCAAATCCCTAACCATATCAAATTTCTAGAACATCCTTCAATGTACATAAGGTGTCTTACATTTTTACCATGAATGAATAACAGTATGAACGTAAAATAAAAAATTATATTCGCTCAAGTGCTGATTTTCCCAAACACTTGGCAACTCTCAACTGACATTCAGTTACCCAACGACCATAGATTAGGGATGATCAATATTAGAAAAACATCGATATTGACATTAATATTAACATCGGTTCAAAAGTATCGATGTACGATGAATATCGAAAGAAAAATATCGATGTCCGAAAACATCGATGTTTTAGGTAAAAAAACTATCCATTTTATTATAAGGTATACACATATAGTAAGCGACGTAAGCAAATTCATGGTAAATTGTTGGGTTACATTACTGCAAAAGTTTGAGTTTACTGGACAAACAGAGTACAATATAGGGTACATTTACTATATCTGTTATTTCGTTTTCGAAGTTTCATTACAAAAAAAAATTAACTTCTATTAACTTCACTTGCTCCCACTTTATTCTTAGATAAGAAAAAAATTGACCATGGCTTGAAATTGGCAGTTTTTTATTTTGTTAGTTTTAATTTGTTTATATCCACCAGCCCAAGAAGACTATAATACACCAGCCATATCTAGCGTGATATGAGTGTATGCAACATTTGTTACACCTAATTACGCTAGATGGACTGTTCTCCACCACTGTGCCGCGGCACTGTACCGTCCCGCGAGATTCTTGAAGTGTGCCGCCAAATTTTACGGCTGCATACAGTAAAATAGCGGAAGGGACTTTTTTAAAAGTTATATAATTGTTAGTGCCGCCAAGTTTTTAGATTATTAAAAGTGTGCCGTTACGAAAAAAAGGTTGAGAATCACTGGCCTAGACTTAGAGTGTATCAATATCGATGTTCCGATTTTATACACATAACATCGATGTGTCAATATTATCGAAAACTTAACATCGATGTTTTTCCACTAAACATTCACCATCGATGAATATCAATCATCCCTACCATAGATCTTATTTCTGGATATCATAGAACACTGCGACGCCATGTTCGGGATTGTGCAAATTGACGCATGAGCAAACAAAATTCGTGACAAAATTTTAGCACTTTGTCGCTACTCTATGCGTAAGCTAATATCTATACTGTGGTTTGACCTTGTTATTGGAAAAAATATATCACATTTGTTTTTTCTCCGATCACGTTGCGATTGAATCCGATCAACTTCGTTATTCATAAAAGGCACGAACGCCACTGGCAGACAAATATTGTAAAATAAGTTTAGGTAAGTTTTTAGTTGTTTTAGGATTTTTTTTGTTTTTGGAGATTATGTATCTTGAAAATCTTATAAAACGTGTCATTTTTTTTATTATTTATCCACTACTTTTTAGGTTTGGAAATTTTAATTCGACTTTGGAGGTTATCTTTTTTAGAACACAGAAGTTGGTAATTCTGAGTTCCTGACATTTATGAAAATTTTCTGTGATTTCTGATTAAAATTGATTTGTTAGATATTAAAATGAATGTTACTCAAAATTTTGAAACGTAGGTCATATTAAAATAAAATATATTTAATAGGTAGCAGGTAAATAATTTAAAATTATACTTTATTACCACTTTTTACACCTATCAATATTATCCTTTTTTATATTTTTGTTGTAATTTGTTTGTGAATAGATAAGTCGATGATAATTCCAGAAGAAATTATTTTCATATTGTTGGAAGACTTAATTACCATTTACAAGAGCGTTGATTGAATATTGAATCAACGACAAACGAAATAAATTAAAGAAAAATTATTGGTATAATACAATTTTTTAATCCCGGTGGGTCGACGAAATGTCTCAAACCGGTATCGTATACTTACCTAAACGCTTTAAATTGAAAACGTCAGACTTGATCAATAACCAATGCAGCGAATACAATGACATGAATCAGAATGAAAATTACCAAGTTGCAACAATTATTGCATTTTAGCTCCGATTTCCCGTGAATGTATGACATTTTTGGGTTACCCTAAACGTCTGCCATCTGCAGGCGCAGCACCAAACAAGTCCGCGCTCGCACTGTGCGAGTTGACAACAAAAGATAGAGACGTCTTGCCGCAAAAGATTCGTTCGAGACGCGAAATACATGAGACCGTCGGATATTTCGTCTTTAAATTGCGGGTAGTGAGTTAAATAATAATCGTTTTAGTGCATAGGTCGCGTGTGAATTATGAAGAGGCGAAATGCTGATATTGGAAAGATGAGAAGACCCATGAAAAGGAACAAAATCACCGAAGGGATATACGGAAGGTACGTTTCCGCGTGAAATGTGACTAGACGTGTTTGGCTGTTATGTGAACGGTCACATTCTGTACGCGTTTATCCCATATGTGTTCCAAAATGGCTGATTTTCCCAAACAAACGGATATTTTGGTTTTTTCTAGTAGGCTTTCGACGTAATTTTGAATCAGATGAAGAGTTTACAAGATTTGATTGTATCATTTAATCGTTTTCTCATCCAAATCAAGTAACCAAAGTGTTGAATAGGTTATAATCGTAGCTGTCAAAATATTTTTATTTTTATCTGAATGGAAAAAGTATCACCAGTTACGCATATTTAGATCGAAAAAAATTCCATAAAGTTAATAAACACACTTTTATCTAACGTTACAATATCGTGAGGCGTTTTTAATTGAGTGTTTTGTTAAAGTATGTTATTGGGTGCTAAAATCATTTAAAACAGCAGTAAAAGTTAATTTGTGTACTACGTTGACGTAGTTGATACATATTGCATCCGATTTTTTATAGAATGTAAATATTTTTGACGCTATAAACATATGTTGGCGGGTGTTGTAAATTTAACACAGATTTAACGATGTTCAATAAGAATCTTACGTTTGTTGAGTAATCCTGATTTTTGCCGAGTGTATACTAAAAATAGTACTCTCTGTTTGGTCAAAAAGACAAATAAGCGTAACGTCAAAAATAGTTGATCTGCGAAAGCTATGGAACTAACAAAATTCATATATTACATTACAAGGCTCGTGTTTGGTCAAAAGAAAAATAATCGTAACGTCAAAGATCTGCCAAAGTTACGAGACGAAGTAAAATACATGTATTACGTTTGATGAAAACAAAAATATTATTAAATATTGAATAACTTACGCTATTCGGATCGCCAAAATTTACATGATTAATGGTTATTTGGCGCCTCAGTGGTGTTTAAAAAAGTATATATAAAAAAGTCATTACGTCAAAAATAGTTGATCTGTGAACGCTATGAAGAACAAAATCATAGAATCATAGTCGATATACAATGTCAGCACTACGTATTGCTAGACAATCTAAATTAAGTTTATTTAGGAACAGAAAATTCTTTGTCCAAACAGGTAACTGGATTGGATGGAAATAAGTTGAACGTAGTTAGATATTTTTCTTTCTACCGAAGAATAAAAAAGAAATAGTCGATACGCCAAAAATAGTTTATCTGTGAAAGCTATGAAAAATCAAAATCATAGATTATGAAACATAGACGATAAAATGTCAACTTCTACCAATTGCTAGACAAAACTGTACATTTATTTAGGAAAATAATTTCTTTTTCCAAATGGATTGAATACAAACACGAAGTTGCACTTGGTTAGGTGTTTTTGGTGTCGAATTTGAGGTAAACTTTCGAAAATTGATACTTGACACATTATTTATTTGTTCGCTTGAGATCGTTTTATTCTTAATTATTACGAATTACGAAACGCAGCTTTTAAAATTAAGTTGAAGCAATTATGATATTATACGAAATTGGGATATCCGATACTAATATTTCCTTAAACATGTTGCAATTTAGAAAGTTAATTTTGGTAATTTAGAAAGCATAAAATTCGGTGTGAATCCTCTGATGCGATTAATCTATTTTAGATTGTTCTAAAATTGTTTATTTTTTTCTCATACATGCATTTTTAGGTTTTAATAATTTAAATTTAGTCATTACTTTGTATCGTGCTGGTTCTATTGTGTTTTAAACATCAATTCTCCTAACCGCTTATTTAGTTAGATTTATGAATATTTTGATTAAATACACAAAATACGAATGAGTTTACTGTTATCAGGTCCGAAATTTAAAACTGGAACGACGATGTTTTAAAACTTAATTAAAATTTAATGTCATTCTTTTTTAAAATGATATTTTTTAAAAGCTACTTTTTTCGAATTGGGAGAATCAGAAAATCATCACTTAAACAATAATTATTTTAGTCAGAATGGCGTAATTGTGAACTTTCAAATTTCAAAAAAAAAAAAAATTCTGAAAAAGCTGAAAATTTATGGATACAAACTTTTTTTTCTAATTTCTAATTTGTCTTAAATTTTGCAACTTGTTCAAAGGAAGTTTTTTTATCGAAATATTGTTTTTAATCTAGAAATTCTAATTTTCATCTTAGAATGTTTTTTCTCTCGAAATTTCAGCTTTTTCTCGAAATTTTAACTTTTTTTCTCAACCACAAAAATTACACTTTATTCTCGAAATTTCGCGAACAAAGGTGCATTTTAACGTCGACAACTCAACTTCAAATGTGATATTAGGAAAAAATTAACATTTGAAGTATAAATTTAAAATTAAAAAAAAAGAGTAGAAGTGCAAAAATTTCAATAAAATTACAATTTGTAAAATAAACTTTTAATTTTTAATTTTTCCCGAAATTTCGACTTTTTTGAAACTAGATTTCGAAATTTTTATTTTAGTCTTGAAATGTTAATATCCATCGCATAATGTCGCTTTTTTCTTGAAAGTCAACTTTTTGTTAAAATTTGGTCTCGATATTTGGTCTTAAAGTACAAAATTCTGAAGTTGTAGTCAAAATTTCAGAAATAAAGGTGAAAGCTTGAAGTTGGGACCAAAAATTTGCTTTGGAAGCCGAAATTGTAAAAAGAAAATTATAAATTTGAATTTTGAAGTTAAAATTTCAATAAAACGGGGATTATGGAGAAAAATCTGAAAATTTAATACAATAAATTATAAATTTTGAATGTTTTGCGAAATGTTAAGTTTTTCAGAAAAAAAAGATTTTTCTTTTATTTTAATTTTGAAAATTCGATTGTCATGAGAAAATCTCAAATTTATTTCGAAAATGTCCACTTTTTTTATCGAAATTTCAACTTTTCCTCATATTTGGGCCTCGAAATTTGGTCTTAAAGCACAAACTTTTAAAGTTGTAGTTAAAATTTCAAGAATAAAGATGAAAGATCGAGTTTAAGATCGAAAATTTGACAAAGAAGCCGAAATTTTGAAAAGAAAATTATTAATTTGCATTTTTAAGTTAAAATTTCGAGGAAAAGCTAAGATTATAGAGAAAAATCAGAAATTTTATTACAATAGATTAACAATTTTGAATTTTAAGCTAAATGGTGAGTTTTTCAGAAAAAATGCTTTTTCTTTTAATTTAATTGTGAAAATTCGATTGTCATCTGAAAATCTCGAATTTTTTTCTAAAATGTCCACTTTTTTATGGAAATTTCAACTTTTCCTCAAATTTGGGCCTCGAAATTCGGCCTTAAAGTACAAACTTTTAAAGTTGTAGTTAAAATTTCAAGAATAAAGGTGAAAGATCGAGTTTAAGATCGAAAATTCGACAAAGAAGCCGAAATTGTGAAAAGAAAATTAATAATTTGCATTTTCAAGTTAAAATTTCGAAAAAAAGCTAAGATTATAGAGAAAAATTTGAAATTTTATTAAAATAGATTAAAAATTTTAAATTTTGTGCAAAATGTTGAGTTTTTCAGAAAAAATGCTTTTTCTTTTAATTTAATTGTGAAAATTCGATTCTCCTCTAAAAAACTCGAATTGTTTTCGAAAATGTCCTCTTTTTTATTGAAATTTCAACTTTTCCAAAATTTGGACTCGAAATTTGGCCCTAAAGCACAAAATTTTAAGGTTGTAGTTAAAATTTTAAAAAGAAAGATAAAAGATTGAATGTAAGGTGGAAAATTCGCCATAGAAGCTGAAATTTTTAAAAGAAAATTATAAATTTGAATTTTGGAAGTTAAAATTTCGAAAAATAGCGGAGATTATTGAGCAAAATATTATTTTTTGCGAAATGTATAGCTTTTTCCAAAAAAGTTTATTCTTTTATTTTAATTTTCAACATTTGATTGTCATCTCGAAATCTCAATGTTTCTTCGCAAACGTCCACTTTTTTATCGAAATTTCAACTTTCCTCAAATTTGGGCCTCGAAATTTAGTCTTATAGCACAAACTTTTAAAGTTATGGTTAAAATTTCAAGAAAAAAGGTGAAAGATCGAATTTAAGATCGAAAATTCGACAAAGAAGTCGAAATTTTCAAAAAAGGAAAATTATAAATTTGCATTTTCAAGTTAAAATTTCGAAAAAAACCTAAGATTATACAGAAAAATTTGAAATTTAAAGATTAAAAATTTTAAATTTTTTACGAAATGTTGAGTTTTTCAGGAAAAGAGCTTTTTCTTTTAATTTAATTGTGAAAATTTGATTGTCATGAGAAAATCTCGATTTTTTTTCTAAAATTTGGTCTCGAAGTTGTATTTAAAATTTCAAGAAGATGAAAGTTTGAATGTAAGGTGGAAAATTCGACATAGAAGCAGAAATTTTGAAAAGAAAATTACAAATTTGAATTTTGAAGTTAAAATTTCGAAAAATAGCGGAGATTATAGAGCAAAAACTGAAAATTTATTAAAATAGATTAAAAATTTTAAGTTTTTTGGGAAATTTTGAGTTTTCATTTTAATTTTGATAATTCGATTGTCATTAGAAAAACTCGAATTTTTTCGAAAATGTCCACTTTTTTTATTCGAAATTTCACCTTTTTTTTTGGTCTCGAAATTTGGCCCTAAAGAATGAAATTTTAAACTTGTACTTAAAATCTTAATAACAAAGATAAAAGTTTGAGTTTAAGATGGAAAATTCGACATAGAAGCCGAAATTTTAAAAAGATAATTTTAAATTTGAATTGTGAAGTTAAAATTTCGAGAAAAAAGCGAAGATTGTAGAAAAAAGTCTTGAAAAGTTATTAAAATAAATTATAAAATTTGAATTTTTTTCGAAATGTTGAATTTTTCAGAAAAAATCTTTTCTTTTATTTTAATTTTGAAAGTTCGATTGTCGTCAGAAAATCTCGAATTTTTTTTCGAACATGTTCACTTTTTTATCGAAATTTCAACTTTTTATCAAAATTTGGTATCGAAATTTGGTCTTAAAGCACAACATTTTAAAGTTGTACTGAAGATTTCAATAATAAAGATGAAAGTGTGAGCTTAAGATGGAAAATTCGACATAGAAGCCGAAATCTTAAAAATAAACATAAATTTGAATTTTAAAGGATAAAATTTCTAGAAAAAAGCGAAAATGTACTAAAATAAATTTTGCATTTTTTGCGAAATGTAGTAGTTTTTTCCAAAAAAGTTTATTCCTTTATTTTAATTTTGAAAATTTGATTGCCGTCTTGAAATCTCAATATTTTTTTGCAAATGTCCACTTTTTCTCAAAATTGGATCTCGACATTTGATCTTAAATCTTAAACCATACAATTTTATGTGTACACAAAATTTCTGCTTGACATCGAAATGTTATGAAAAAAATTAAAAACGTTGAAATCTGGAGAATTTCTAAATTTACGATAAAGATTTGAAAATTAAAATAAATAAATTTTGAATTTGCTGTCAGGTCAACTGAAAAGTTGAAGCTCAAAAAATTAAAATTTAGGTTTACTTTTCGTGAAAAAATAAAAATCAACAAGAAAGTCTCTAATATTTTCTTTATTTTGCCTTTTTTTTTAACGAAGGTAACCATGTACAGTGGAACACATAAACCAAGGCTTATGAAGTCTCGAATTTAAGATTAGAAAACCATATGCATCAACTCAGGTGGTTGTCCAAATTGAGGGACTGTTAGAACCCCTTTGGTTAATCAATTTTTTTGTTTCAGCACTCTTTTGTATATGAAGTTTTTGTCCTTGTGGGTGCTGGTGATATTGGCCGATTTCATCCTCGAGTTCAGATTCGAGTTTCTATGGCCCTTCTACTTACTCCTGCGCTCCGTGTATGACTCCTTCAAATATCAAGGTCTCGCTTTCTCCATATTTTTCGTGTGTATCGCTCTGACTTCCGATATGCTTTGTTTTTTCTTCGTACCGGTACATTGGTTGTTTTTCGCCGCGAGCACCTACGTATGGGTGCAGTACGTTTGGCACACGGATAAGGGCATATGCGCGCCCACCGTGATGATGTGGGTGTTATTCGTGTACATAGAGGCGGCTGTGAGATTGAGGGACGTCAAACATATGCCCGGCCATCTAGATCTGTGCCGGCCGTTCGCCGCCCATTGTATAGGGTACCCGGTGGTCACGTTGGGGTTCGGGTTTAAATCTTACGTCGGGTACAGGATGCGACAAAGAAAACAGAGAGACGTGGCCAAGGAGAACGAGTTCTACATGCAGCTGATGCAGCAGGCTCTACCGATGGAAGTGGTCCAAGAGGCTGAACCCCAAACGACGGCTAACTCTATAGTACCTGTTTTACCCGTACAGGTAAGCTTTTACCTTCCAAATGTATTTCTATTTAAAAGCATGTAATTGTTTTAACTGCAGAATAAGATGCACAATCGACAATCCCAAGAAAAGAACGGACATATACCGAACGGCGTGGCGAATGGAGTAAATCATCACGTCGGTTCCAGCAATCATGGGAAGTCGCACAGAAAATCGGTCGAAAAGTGCAAAGACCACGAGCACGATCACAAACACGAAAAGCACGATCGACAGATCGACAGACAAAAATTCAACCATGCGCACACAAATGGCGCTGTAGTGGGCTCCGGCGTGGAGGAGACCTGTCAAACGGAACCGCTGGAGGTGCGTACGACGCGAAAAAGGGAGAAAAAAGAGCAGGATAAGGAGCGGGAGGCGGCGGAGTACCTTCAGAGGTTAGAGAGTGATGCGAGGAAAATAAGGTTGGACTTGCAGAGCAGTAGAGCTAGTGAACAAGAGTTAAGGCTGCAGGTAAGTTCCTTGGGCAAGTACTACAGTGTCGTAATTATTCTAGGTGTTTGGTCTACTTTTTAAAATAAAACGTTTGATGACTAATGGAGCACAATTTCTACAGATGATGCAAAATGTGAAATTGCACGGGGAGGCAAAATTTTAGGATCCTAAAATGATTTTTCAACGAAATTTTTGTTTTCATGTCAAGATTTTTTCCAAAAAGTTCGAGTCAACATTTTTTTGGTTTTAAGTCGGAATTTTGAAGAGTTTAAACTCTGAATTAAAGAAAATTAAGAAATTCAAGTTTAATTTCTGGGTTTTAAGAAAAAGGTAAGATTTTGGAAAAAAATAAAAAGAAATTTCAAGAGTTTACCCTTTACTAACGAAATTGCAACTTGACTCGATTATTTTACTTTGTATTTTTAAACTCGAAATATGCACTTTTAAATTCAAGATTTCCCGCGAAAATTTCCAGAAGTCAAAGTTTATTTGAATTCTGTGAAAACCGTCGAAATTTCGAAATTGAAATCGAAGTTTTGAGAATTTTCTTTAATAAATGTATCTTTTTTTTAAAGAAGTTTAGCTAACTAAGTGTTAATATAACAATTTTATTGCTTCTCAGGTCGCAGCGTTGACTACAAGCGAGAAAGTTTCCAAAGGAGAGCTTTCAGCGTTGCAGAGAGAAGTCGAAGAATTACAACAAAGACTGCAAAGTGTACAAAGTGCAAGAAACTCAGAAAAACAGACTTTAAGTACCTTAGAGAGACGATTGGCGGAAGAACGACGAGGGAGATGTAACGCCGAAGCGCAATTAGCTCAAGAACGAAAAAGCCGAAAACAAGAAGAAGCCAGAGCCGCTCAGGTATATTTTCAATATTCCGACGCCTATTTTTTCTAAAAACAATTTGTAGGTGGCAGCACAATCGTCTAGGGAATGCACAGAAGCGTGCAAAGCACGAAGACGGGAATTAGAAAATGAGTTGGCTGAATCTCGGTCCGCGAAACATTGGGCCGAAGATAGGTACAAACAACTGGAGAGGGATAACCTCGCGATGGCCGAACAACTAAGGGACACGGACATCCTAATGTCCGCCTTGTCTGCCATGCAGGAAAAGAACTCACATCTCGAGAACTCGCTCTCCGCCGAAACGAGGATAAAGCTGGATCTGTTCAGCGCCCTCGGCGAGGCAAAGCGCCAGCTCGAAATCAGAGAAAGTAAGTAACTCGATCACCTACATAAGAGGAGCTTATAATTTGGATTTGCAGATGCCAATCGAGCACAAGAGAAAGAAATCGATGAGCTCAAAAGCAAGATCGCCCAAGTATTGGCAGTGATGCCAAACGACACATTCGGCAGTCCGACCTCGACGACTACGATTTCGAGGGTGCGGCTGGCTGAGAGTCCTCCAGGTTCCACGTTGGACCCCAACGCCACGGCCTACACGCCTAAAGGTTCCCTTGTGACTTCGACGGAAGCCTAGGCGCCCCCTAAATCGAACTATCCCCCACTTTTGAATGAATTCGGTCCTCCCCTACCCTTTGTTGTATCATAAGCGCTGCTGACTTGTTTGATTTGGGCATAATTTGGTTCCTTCAGATTAAATCTAATAAAGCGCTGTGGTAATCAGCTTCGTTAGGCTTTTTCTTTGAATTATTTAAATTATATAATAGCAAAATTTAGGGAATAATTTAAATAATTTCATCATTAGGATGTTAACATAGTAAACTAGTTAACTGTAGATTCAAATTTTAAACGTAACCAGTTTGAAGCTTTTAAACGATTTTATGCATTGCAGACAATAATTATTTTAATATTTGACCTGTTTAATTAATTTGACCTTAATTAGTAATTATTAAAAAATAGTTTTTTTATTCCATAATTATCGAAACAATAATTGTGTAAAAACAAAATACAGAAGTTCGCTTTTCAAAGATTCCAACTTCCTGTTCAAAATTTCAATTTTTTTCTCAAAAGTTTACATTCAAAGTTAAGGAAATGATTCAAATCTCGAAGCAAAACTTAATATTTGACGTTTTTCCCAGGAATCTTGAGATTACACTCAAAATTTTAAATAAAATTCCAAAACTTTAGAAAAAAAAAAAAAAATGAAATTTCTGATTGAATATCTAATTTTAATTTAATTTATTTTATGGAAATTGACAGTTTAACTGGTTAACCACAAAATGTCTGCTGATGTCCTTAAAACTTTGATTTTGTTTATTAATTATTTAACATTTCTATGACCCAGTTCGAAAATATTTGACTTGTAATTCCAGAATTGGATTTACTAAAAATTTTGTGTTTTAATGTCAAAATTAGGAAAAAAATCAAAATTTGGACATTTAAAGTTTTTCATGTTTTTCTGTAAATCTCAAATTTTTTAGAAATGCCTACATTTCCTGGAATTTTGCATTTAAAACCAGTTAATTTTTTTATATCATGAAGAGTCTAAAAGCAAATTTTATATTTAGGTTCCAATTTGCTACTGTACTGTTTTTTCTATTCTATTCTATTCTTCTAATTTACATAACAGATGTCCACAAATTCTTGCTTCAGGACACTAAAAAATTGTTTAATATTTAACACATCTAGGTTTTGGTTTAATCGATTCAAAATCTTATCACTAACATGTTAAATTACAATAGGTTGATTCAAAATCGTACTACTAAACATGTTAAATTTAAAATGAAATAATTCAAATTACAAAGCCAAAGAGTTCACCACAGCATTCTGCCCAGGACACAGTCTAATTGACTACGAGGAAGGAACCGTATTGTGCCCACGATGTATTTAGTATCGTTTGTTAGCTTATTTAATGTGATATAATTTATAATTATTGTGTACCTTACAAGAGACATGACGTCCTTTTCTGTTTGTATAATATTTAAGCACAAAGGTACTGATTTTTTGACAGGTGTCTCCCTAAAGTGGCTGAAAAATGATCTCTAAGAACGCGTTTTTTTTTTAATTTATCATTTTAAAGTAAGACTTTAAATGATTTGCAATTTTTCAACTTTATTTTTGCGTAGCAAACCAAATTTTTGGAATCTCATTTTAATTTTTTGATTATGTTTTATCTACCTATTTTATTTGAATTTATCCTTGAAGATGTACTTAATGCAAGAGTTATAATTCTGATAATTATCAAATACAGTAATTTTTATTTTATTGGGAAGTTTGTGCATAAGTGATCAGTTTTTGCCATAATTTAATCCTGTCTCTGTATTACTATTTATTTTTTTACTGTTGCTATTTTTTATTTTCAAAATAAACAGTTTTACAGCTTTTCTATTATTTTTTTTCTGTTTTCTAATGTCACACAAACTAGCTCTAAGGATATATTAACATTTAAACATTTGGGTTTTTTATATCAAATTATCGTGTATTGTGTATATTGTCTTATAACTTGATATAAAAAATTTTTGGAAAATAGGTAGACAGACGTATGTGTTTTCTTGAGGAAAGATTGTCAACTGAAGAATAAAGTTGGAACAATTTCGCTCTCTATGTTTTCAAGATGAAATTGAAAGATCAATCATAATAAACATGGCTTTATTGCCTGCATAGTGTTTTATTCAAAACAATGTACCTTTAACCTAACAAATATTGGGTGTTCAAATGAAAAAAAGCATCAAATGTACAGTGACTTTTTGTTAAAAAAGAATGCAGTAAAATAATCAAATAATAAAATAATGAGTCGCTTAAAAGTCTTCGAGATACTTTATACAGATTCAGTGGGATTTTCCATCAGCAGGTTTGTAATGATAGTAGTTAAAATGTATTAAAACTCTTCAGTTGTCAGTATGGTTATCTAGAAGGTAAGGTTGCGTTACGCCGTACTTTGAAAATGGGATTGAAAACCTTCCACTGTTCGCAACGCCATCTACTAATCCGCAAATGCATACACCATAGAATTCTATTTTATCGTAGGTCAAACTGCCAAACGAGTAGTTAAAATGTACAGCTAATGGATTGAAGTAGTTTTAACTTCAGCGGCGGACGCTCCTTCCTGACTAAAAGATGAATAAAGGATGTTCTAGACAGGCTTTTTTAGGAAAAGCCCAAAAAAAACGTTAACACGACAGTGATGTGATATATTGGATACTTTGTACCTACGACTGCCACCATCCATTGACATCAGTAGGTTCAATTTAAGCTCCCATTTTACAGTTTTCGCACAATGCTTGCTGGTAATACACAACAGAGGCCGCTGATGTCAGTGGGTGGAAATCAATCCCATTTTCATTCGACAAATTACGTTACCGATTCATCTACTTCTTATAGGACTTCCTAGTTGTCAGTCATTGATAACCTATTTAGAATATATGGTAAAAACAAGAAATTTTCACGGTAACGTTGATGTTTTTTATATGAATATCAGATATTTTATGAAAAGTACAGAACAAATCGCCTCGTAAGATACGCCACTGGCTTAGATATTTGACTGGCTATTGTTTTTGAACTGAGGCCAAAGGCCTAAACTTATTAAGAATTCTCGTAAGAAGATAATTTGTGGGGTTATGTTATTCTGCAAAGTTGTCAAAATTTTTAAGAAATTTTTCTTTTATTTTCCCGTTTTTTAAGTATGGAAGAACTAGAGGAAGAGTTCAAAGAGTTGAACGTATCGGATGAAGAAGACGATTCTATTGAATATGAATACATCCACGTTTTTAAGGTGCGTAATTTATAACCCAAAGGAAAAAGTGTCGAATAATTTTTTTTTTAAAGAATCCTACAAAATTGCCGATTAATGAGGTTTTTATTGAACGTACTATAATAAAGCAAAATTCAATTTGCGAAGTTGATGAAGTAAGTATTTTAGTTTTGTTGCTATTAACATAATTAATTAGGGGATTCCCTCTTTATAGGAAATGGATCCTTTTGTGGTAGATGTTGATCAGTTTTTTAGAACAGAACACGAAGTAGTGGCTGCACTGGTAACTATTTAAAATCAAAATGTGTTTACTTTTTACACAGTAGGGGGAAAAAGTCTGGTTTCATGCTCGAGTTTAACGATTGCTCAAATCTTGCACACTTTTACGAATATGAATTATCTAAAGATCTGTAGGGAAACTGAACTCTATTTCACTTTTACAGTAATTTATTTATATGGAAAAAATTGAACAATGTTTTACTTAATATTTGAAGCAAGAAAAACGATAATGTTTAAAAATAATTGTACTATTTAAGATGTTGCTGTAATTTTTAGCATGTTCATGTATTCATTGGTTATCGTATGATTTTCTATTGACATTATGTCAGGGGTGACATGTACTGATCAAGTAACGAACGTACACGAACATGCCAAAGGATTACTGCAGCACATTAGAGAGTGAGGCTCTATACACATTTTATGGGAAAATTTTCTCTTCACTTTTTACTTTTCGATGTCAAGTTGTAAATTGTCTGTGTTATTTAACATTCAAATTTCATAACTATTAAACTTTATTAAAGATTAAAACAACAGATATCCAAAATTTCAACATTGGAGTTTGCAGAGATATTGGAAAATGTTGAAAATGTGAAGGTTTCTCAATTCCAAATTTATATTCAATTTTCATCAATTATCCATTGAATTTGATTGATCTAAAAAGGGCAGCTATTAGGTACCGTTTTGGTGGCCTAAGGATGCGTTTAAATTAGTCACTTTATTCCCTATATTTCTCTGACATAAAAATATATCATGTCTAAACCATCATGAAAGAAGCTATCTGAAACTAATCACACAACTGAGATAAATTATTCGACATAAAACGTCGAAACAAACGTCGGCCAGTGTCTGACCTATAACTCAGAAGTTGTAGTCATCTACTTTCTTTTGAGATATTTGATGCGATTGCAATATCGCTTATATTGAGATACTATTCCATATAAGTAGTTTGCAAGTTTAATTAGACAAATTTTGATTATTTAAAGTAGCAAACACATTTTATATCGACTCTTTATCTCAGCTAGAACTGTCAGCAGTTTTATTCAGCTATATTTGTGTCAAAGTGTAAACGGGCAAGGAAATTAGACTCAGATATCTGAGATTTCTATCATGAAATAAGTATCTAATCTAAACGCACCCCAAGTTCCAAGTATGCCACTGAAATCTATGTTGATGCATTTTCAGGATAAATCCTGGATTCCTGAGTACATAGCTGCCTTTGAATATTACCCATACAATTTTAACGTTTCTGCAGAAGAAAACCACTGGTTTAAGGATAACAACAAAAACTACTATTCAATTTCTTGAATATCTGCTCAACTGCGACTATCATCAATTCTGGTGTAGCATCCTTTTTAACGACCAAGTCAGAAGTTCCCTTAAAGATTTCCTTCTGAATCCGATGCCGAATTATCTTTACAGAGATCTATCAGCTGAATTTAAAAGTATCTATATGGAAATTTTTCAGTATTTTTATCTAATCTATAGGCGTTTAATCACCTTCAGAGAATCAGAGGTGGGTTCTTGGCCTGGCGCACTCGCACGGAATTGAGATTAGGGTTTCATGAATCAGAAATTTAGTTCGCTGGCCCAAAAGCAGGTTTCACATAAATACATTGATCCGAGTGCTTGAATCCGAATTTACTATTTGGCTAACTAATTCAGATTCTGAGTTAGGAATTGAAATTCGAGAACCGAAATGAAAGCATTGTTATAAAACTTTAACCTAATCCGGAATTCGTGGGTGTGCGGCCGGCAACTGAATTTGTTTCGGAAACCCTAATCACGGATTTCGTGCTTATATGGCCTAGAGGTGACGATTGTGTGTAGCATTACTCATTTTAGACTGAATACATGTCTGAAAGTGTGGGGGTCAAATACTTGATAGAGAATAAGTTGTTGAATTTGCCGACGATTTTAACACTGACAATGCTGTATAGAAAGTGTGATGCGGATTTCATTCATAAATTGGCAGAATTGTACTTCTCCAATAAAGACCAGAAACAGTTCATTGAGAAGGAAGTGGAAGCCATTTTAGAACACTTTTCTGTGGTAATGTAATGTACAAAGATGTGGAGACTAAAAATTGTTTTAGGTATTTCAGATGATTGTCTGGCATGTGTGCGGGTTTCCCCCGGACGCAACAGTAATTCCGTTGTCCATTGAAGAAAGACCGAAATTGTTCAGTTTAAATTGGATTGAATCTGTGGTCGGTTACTTTTTAAATATGGTCGACTCTTTATATTGTTTGCTTTTTGTGCACCAGCCTGCTGTTAGGATTAGCTCTAAATATGGGGTTTCCAGAAATGTATGGTTTAATGAGGTATTGAGAAAACTCTTGTGAGATGATTATTTTAGGATATCTTCGACTTATGAAAAAATTTTTGATGAAATATATGGTCTGTTGGAAGAACGTGATGATTTACTGGAGCAGCCTGATTTAGCCAATAGGGTTTGGTATGAAATTGGGCTCGCTAGGTCGTTCTGTGTGGATAATTTTCATTCCTTTATTAGTTACTGTTTGCATAATACATTGGAAAAACAGTAGGTGTATTAAATTTTATTTCACAAGATACATTGTGCAAATGTTTCAGAGGAGACCCCGCTGCTCAAGAAGAATTTGTTGAATTTTATATTAATACGTTAACGTCAGCTTTAGAATATGAAATTTTTATCTGTGATTATAATGTTAAGTATAATGTGTCTTCTACCAGTGAAATGTTTGCTGCTTGTTATCCCCTGTATCCTTTTTACTATGGTAAACAAGTTACATTTTAAGTTTAAACTACTATTTCGTTTCTTGGAGAACTGTTTTGTAGGTATTCCTGTAATTGTAAATAGCAATATTGCGTTCAGGCAAACTCTTATATCAATTGAAAAACTTGAGGCTTCAATTTTGAATTCAAGATTTTAAGAAAATGGAAAAGAAAATAGGTTGAAAGTTGAAATTATTTCATCAAAATGGAAATTAAAAAAAAATCTCTGGTTTGATGTTGATATTTTGACTTTTATTTAAACAGAATCTCATTGTTTACTCAAGAACTTTGAGTCATTGTTTTTATGTTGAATTCTAACAAAACGATCAAATTTTACGCCATATTAAATTGTGTACATTTTTGTACCATATTTGCCCAAATTTCTTAACTAAATGTTAGAGATACCACAAGAACTGATTATATAGTCACATCGATCAATAATTTTGAAAGGAACGATTTCATTAAACAACACAAAGGTTGCAAAATAGAAACAGCATTCGCTTCCAAAGTTCCAAAACCAAGTGCCCCCAAAAGAGCCCGAAATAGAACCTGTACCCGGCTGCTCGTTCCATACGTCTCAAAACGGAAAAAGCGAAGAAGAAATCGAAGAACAAATACAAGAAATCATTGGCATGTTCCCACATTTAGGAGATAGTAAGTGTACAATATTTTTTTTTCTTTGCAATCACACAGAATATTTTCAGAGTTCATTTTGAAGTGTTTAGAAGCTTACAACTTTGATAGTAGTGAAGTTATTAATGCGATCCTCGAAGAAAATTTACCACCGCATATTACCGAAATTCCGTGTGATCAGATCAGGATTCCCCCGGAACCAGAACCACCTAAACCAGTTTTGGCATACCAAGGGAAAAAGCCTGATTATGCCGATACCATGGAGTTGCTTAACGACAGGACCGAACACAGTAAAATAAAAACGTATATTCTGGATGGCATGTAAGTTCCAGTTTTTGATCTTAACAGCAAAACTTATAAACCACTTTTGCCTCGAGTTATTCATTGTGGAGACTTTAGTGCGATAAAATGTTGATAATGTAATTACACTGCATGAGACCACGGGAACCATAAAAGTTGACCTTTTGTTATAAAATATTGACTTCAAGTTGAACTTCTGATTTTTTTAGTCATAAAAATCCGTTGAAATACAGAACTTGTCCCCTGAAACCAAGAAAGATTAAAAAACACAACAAACGTTGCTCTAAGCGTTTCGATAGCCAAGCTATCATCTTCTTGGTTTCAGGAGACAAGATTTGTATTGCAATTTTTGAAGATAACCAAGGACCAGTCCGTTCCACCAAAAAATAAAAATCCGTTATAAAATATTGATTCAACGTTGAAACTTCTGACTTTTTCCGTCATCTTCATCATAACATTTTTATTTTAAACTGAAAATTTCGACTGTTCTATCTTTAAATTGTGATTCTAAATTGAAAGTTTTGAACCATGAATTTTTAATATTGAAAAATATTTCCAGAAAAATTGTCGCTTTTTACCTCTGAATGTTAAGTTAATTCTTCATGGTGGACTATTGCTCAGAAACATTATCATTATTAATTAATTGTATTTAACATTTCTGCAATCCAGTTTGGAAATATTTAATTTTTAGTAATGAAAGTTGACAATATTCTGAAATATGACTACTGTGACGAGTTTTAAGTCACTTTTTGGAGAGAAGTCAAAATTTCGAGAGATCAAGGATTTCCAAAAAATATATTTTTTTTTATGTTCGTTATACACCTTAGATATTTCATCAGTAAAGTTAATATTGCTTCTAGTCAATACGACAACAGATACGATAACAGCGACGACGAATTCGACGATAGAGAGGTTGAATTGGGCGTCCCAGATTACACCCCTGAAATCAGCTGCGAAGGTTACGATAAACCAAATGAAGATGATTTAGTGAGCGACACAAGCTATAGTGATAACGAATTTGATGATGAGGGCAAACCTGTGGAGCAGAAGAAACCGAAGAATGCTTTCTGCGAGGATCCCTGCCGTAATACGAGCTCGGTATGAAGCACGAAGAGGTGCTAGAGGTGGTGGCCATCGTACTCGAGACGTGGTGGGGAAACCAAAGGGACAAGGACAAGATAAGAACGTCGTGCAGAACAGGCAGAAGAAAAACGTGAATAAATCTAGTAGGGCCAACCACTAATAGAAAGAGCGGCGCTCAGTGGAAAAGAAGCAGAGGAATGTTACCTGCTTAGCATTGATTTGCATTTTTTAGGATAAGTTTTACCTTGTTTACATGTTTGAAAAATAAAAGTATTTTTGTCTAATTTTATTTTCTTTATGAAAAAACAGCGAATTTGTAATTAATATATTTAAAATTGCGCCTATTCAATATTGCCATATACTCCATGTACAACTTAAAATCGTCAATCTCTAAATAATAAAATAGGCTAGTACAAATAAATACATAACTATTATTTATAAAATAAGTGTAAATTACATAATTCTTTCGTAAAACAACAAGTATGCCTGGGAAGATAGGACCTTCGATTGGGGGACCTCTGACACGTACGAGTCGCTGATGTAGTACCATTTTCCTGGGGGCGGTTCAGGTTCTCCTTGCGCGCCCTTGGGTGAACTGGGGGTCTTTTCTCGTTGATTTTTCGGGAGGAATTGCCACCTGTAACTGTTTGGCTCCAGCGGCGGCCGCACCTTAACGTACGCTACGTAATGACCGGCATGAATTGATCCACTATGCTCAACTACTCCATACAACGAATAGAGCACCTTCGTTTGACCGGATTCGAAAGATGGTAAATTGCGTGACCTTTTTGAACAGAAGTGAGCCAAGTCCAACACCATGGGGATTTTTACGTTTTTAGAAACTTTAACGGCCCGAAATCTGAACACCTGCAACAAATCAAAATCGAATTAAGTATATCCAAAATAACAATATATTGTAAAATCATATTTTAGCAGAGTTTAAACTCAATGTTGTCTCATGATTAAAAATATGCTGAAATACATAAATAAAATGATGCATTTTTGGGGAAGATTCAAGAAAGAAATATAAATTTCGAGTTTGAGAACAATATTTGCAAATTAAGTCATATTTCAAGATTAATTTCAAGAAAAATGCCAACAGAAATGTCTGCTTTTTCCAGGAAATCTGTTAAAAGAAAAAGTGAAACTTCAATTTTTAAGTCAATTTTTTAATAAATTTGGGTTTAAAGGTCCAAGCGAAATTTTCAATTTATCGCCTATTTCGATTTTTTATAGTTTTCAATTTAAACTGCGAGAATAAGTTGCAAATTCGACTTTAAATTCCAAATTCCTACTTTCAAAATGTCAAATTTAAGATCTAAACAGTGAATTCAATCTTAGGATTTTTTTTAAAAATTGTAAGAAACAGAATTATTCTCGAAATCTTAAGAAATAAAATTAGAAATTCCAAAATGAAGCCTGTACTTTTAATAAAAGTGAAATTTCGACTTCTTTTGAAAAGTTCCATCTTTCTTCAAATTCTCCACTATTTTTTTGAAATTTCCCATTGAAAGCTTTCCATTTGTCAAACATCTCTTGAGCTCTTAATGTCCGAGTTTAGAAACACAGGTCTTTTGTGTCTACAACTTATACATACTTTTATGAATTAACTCAGCACAATGAGCTTATATTTAATCAAATGATCAATCTGGGAAAAAACCGACAAAACACTTACCTGGAAGCGCTTTAAGTGAAGAATCAAGACAGCTGGTGGATTGTAAATGAGCAATTGTTTAGTGGCATTGGTATATACAGTCTCTTTATCAGGACCCCCATGACGTTTAGTGCAAAGCTCGCAAGCAACCTTGTTGGTTCCGTTCATCAATTCCCAGGTTGTAAATTGATTTAAACATGATTCTACTGAACATTCACCTTCCTCACACTGATACCTCGCAGACATGGTACTATTCCAAACAGTTGGATCTTCTTCGACATCTTCATCCATCTGAAAGTTTGTTTATATTAAAAACCAAACAATTAGCCCCTTGGGGCAAAAGTCTAAAAACGAAAATACATGAAACATACAAAAAAAAAGAAAATGCATCAACCTTTTCGTCTTCCTGTAACTGACCACCGCAAGCACCGGCGCCCTCACCGGAGAACGCTGCACGTCCAATCTTGTTTGTATCACCATCGTTCATAAGGCTAAGTTTGGCCAATCCAACTTTGAGATCGTTGCTTTTGTTGTGGACGAAAGACAGCCGAGATTCCGGCCTTTCTAAATCCTCATTTACGCTGTAACAAAACAGTTAAACTCAAACCGTGCCAATAATAAAGAACTTACTCTTCATTGGGGCTATTGTGGCCGCACAGAGGGCTACCCATGTCTATATTCGTTTCGCTAGACGTTGGGCTGTTTTCGGGGCTGACAGGGGAGGCGCTGAGCATGCCGATGGTGGGGCTGGGTACACCGCTATCGTCAACGGTCATATCGGGCGACGCCCCTCTGTTATTCGAATCGGGACTACTGTTATCCACTTTGTCAGAGTTGTATCCAGACTCCATACCCTTGGAGGTTTCATCGGCAACATGTGGCCTAGATGGAACCATTTCCTGCAACCAAAAATTAGAATGATCACCCCTAATCCTAATAAGACAGCCTTTTCGCGGCTACCTCCGCGTTATCTTCGACGTCAGCGTCTGATTCGCTCTCGGACTTATCCCCAGGTTTGTATTTGTAGAAACTCTTGCAAAACTCCTCCGCCATGTGCGAGTACTGGCCCTCGGTGTTCTTCTGTTTTTTATTTTTTTTTCTCTCTGCTCTCTTTTCCTTCTTCAGCTGGTGTTTCGATGGCTTATTATCCTCCAATTCTTCGGCCTTTCGCCTCAATACTGGCGGAATTTGTTTTTCAGAAATTCGGCAAGCTAAACATTTATGAGTTATATTTAATCGTTTAATATTAACGCGAATGTCACCTCAAATCTAGGAAAAGCTCAGCTCTATGAGACGTATGGTTGCACTCCAAACATTTCAATGTGCTTACGAGGACGCCTCTGAAGACTTGTTCGGTTGCTAATTGCATGTCAGATGCTTGTTGACCGTAAAATTTTACTATTTTCTTTTTAGCCTCATCCACTGTCGAAGGATCTGTTTTAAGTGAATAGCCTGGCAACAGTTGAATGTTATTCGGGAGATAGACAAAGGTTACAATCGACTTACCTAGTTTTTCTAATATTACAGCCTGGTATCTCTTTAAGTCTTCCTCTCTGACCGCTTCTAGTAGATGTCTAAGTAGTTCGTGGGAATCGTGCTGATCCCCGCCGCCGAATTGGGGCATCCGGCTGGTTAGTCGAGAAAATAGCATTCTGGGATTGTAAACCTCAGCTCTGCCGCTTTGGAGCTCCCGCAGCGTCTCGGCTAAACTAGCCGTGAGTGGTCTCCACTTCTCCAAAGTTCCTTCACAAATAAAAATTCTTATTTAATTTTGAATTAGGACTTTTCCTCGTAATTTTACAAAATAGTTTGAAACCTTGAATTTATGACTTTAAAATTCCACTTGATTTTAGAATTTTAGTGTCTTAAATGAAAATTTTGAAATGAAACACTGCAGTCGAAGAGAAAATTGGAAAAAAATTGAAATTTCTAAAGATTGAGAAAAAAGTATTGCAAAGTCAACATATATTTTTTCGAAAATTTTTGAATTGATGCTGGAATTGGGAAAAAACAAAAGAAAAACGATTCGGAATATCTTCCTTTTTTTCAAAGTTCAGTTTTAAAATTGAGTTTTTGAATTGTTCTTGTTTGGACTGTTTTCCCAAAATTCCATTTTCAACAACAAGGTAGGAAATTTGAGAAAAGGTCAACATTTTCTAAAATATGGTCAAAAGGTGATAAAAAGGCGAAATTTTTCAAAAAAAAACTCAAAAATAAAGTCAAAATATTAAAAATTTAAACCATTGAAAAGCAAATTTTTCAAAAATATAATTTTTTAACAATAACAGAAATTATCATAAAAAGTTTCTAAAAAAGAAAATCAAAATATACCCAAAAATTATTATTTTAAAACTAGAAGTTTCATAAAAAGTAAAAACTGAAAAAAGTCGAAATTTTCCAAATTAAGTCAAAATTTTGAGAAAGCTTGAAATTTTGGGAGTCAAATGAGAAAATGTCGACATTCGGAAAAAAGTTGATATTTTAAAATGTCGAAATTTTCGAAATACATAATTCTACATTTCCAGTAAAAATCGAATTCTTCAAAAAATGTCGGAATTTCCAAAAAGGTGACCCAAGAATTCTTGCCCTTCTTTCACGCGGATGAAGGCGCAGGTATCAGCTGGTATTATATAATTGCTATAAATTTGTTCTATAAAGGGCACCCAAGCTTATGTTGGTGGTACTACTTACCTTCCAGAGGTTCAGCTATAGGTGAATCCTTATCGTCGGGATTTAAGGGGCCCCCTGGCAGTCGAAACTCTTGCCCTGGTTGGCTGGTTTCATCAAGCAGTTGCAATAAATAAGGAGTTTGACCCAAACACTGCATAACAGAGTTGAAAAAACAGGTGTTGCCCAAATTGGACAAACCCCTGGGACGAGGTAGCACGTTGTTTGAGGAAGCAGACACTTTGGGTACAGCCCCTTTATCACCCGTGTAAGGCATCACAGCTGTCGAGATTTCCAATACCTAAATAGAATATTGAAATACAAGATAATTCATCTACAATTCTTCATATCATGTAGTCACAAAAGCATAAAAGACATAATTTTAAAACATGCACATATTTAAATTATTTCAATTCAATTTGTACTTGAATATATTACAAAGTAAAAACAAAATACTACCTCTCTTATATAAGGGATGTAGCTTTCAAGAGTATTAAGCTTTGTTAACGGATCTAGACATAGATTTACCCTATCGACAACAGGAGGTGTTCTCATTTTGCTCTCAACATGTTTTCTGAGGTACTCGACAGCCTCCAAAAGCTTCGCCTTGCAAGTTATATTGACTTCATCGTCGCACTCGTAGCACCAAACGGACCAAGTGCTAGTGTTCACAGCCATTGAGTGTTTATCGGAGTGTGGGGTCTCAAAATGCTTCAGAGCATGCCTATTCTTTGCCCTACCACAAGCATGATTACCACACTTTAAGCACATCCAAAGGGAGTTGTCGAATTCGATATCTATCTCCATGTCCATATCAAGGTCGATCGGGGGTGCCCCCTTGCATTCCTCACATTCATTTTTAAACCCCTTTCTGCAGAGTCTTCTTCAACTTGCCCCAAATCCACGGATTTGTGTATGTGTTTACACTCGTCATTTTGGTTTTCGTCGCAAGATTCGGTCGATTCATCCGCGTTGGGATCTCGCTGGTGATCCTTTCTACTCATGATTATTACTTCCGTTAACAGGTTCACGAACACGTTATGCTAACCCTAATTAATTCATCGAGAAAATAAATTTGTCGCGTGATAATCGTAAATACGGTTAAAACCCGTTTCTGGAGTGGGTATTTGAAATGTAATTAAATTGAATTCGTAATATATATCGTAATTTTTTCTAGATTTTACAGTGAACTCTACTTGACAGTTATTTGGCAATTCATCGAGGTTTGTAAAGAACCATAGAAAGTAGGTGACATTTGTAAACAATGGGGGCGTAACTTGACAATTGTTGCACAGGGCCGTCTTTCGCATAACGAATGGACCACAAAAGTGCTGACGTCACAGCGGCCATCTTTTCTGTAGTAAGTAAAAATCTTGCGTTTTAAACAGATTGAGTTTCATATCTTCAGGTAGTTCTGTCCATATATGTAATACTTCTATCTGGCGTGTTGTGTATAATCGCCACTACAAAATGCGTTGTCAAAAAGGTGAGATGAACGTATATGTCGCACCCTTTGGAGGACAACCATTCATTCATTTATAGCGGGAACAGATGACAAGATGGGCGGGAACACTAATAACCGAATGACAACAAAGACAACTAACGAGAAGCGGGATTGGTTAATAAATTCTGTCCTCCAAAAAGACAAACATATATATCCATCGCGCCTTTTGAACACAATCGAAGGTACAAAACACGCCATATAGAAGTATTACATATATGGTTCTGTCGGTTTTAAAATTATCATTCAGAATTTAATGCAATTGAGGTTATTAGTAGAATATAGTAATTAATTGTTTACAGTAATAAATATGGGTATTGAATTAAAATGAAACGAAAAAATTTGGATGCCGCTTAGGTACATGAATAAACAATAATATTTTTTCACTCTAGTTTTTCAGGGCTCGTAACAAGTTAAATCCGCCTCTGTTAAACGTTTATTTTAAATTTAGATTAGGTCAAGGAACTTATATGGTTTATTTAAAAAGCGTATTTGCAGCCAATGCCCTTTAAAATGCCTAGACAATCGTTGAAAAAAAAAGAAAAAAGACAATTTTACAAAAATAAAAATAATAATAGACGCTGATAGAAGCTTTATTTCCCAGAAATTTTCATAAAAGATCTATGAATAAGTGTAAAAAATTTAACAATTGTAATTAACATTCCTGTTTTTCGAAAAAAAAGAACACCTTTTTTAATTTTAAATTTTGGAAGCGCTGACCAGAGAAGACCTCTGTTGCCAATTTTTCCTTCCCCTGAAATTTTATCTCATTAATAATTGATTATTATTATTACTAATAATAACAGCGGTTTGGGCTTAGATAATAAAAATAAATAAATAAATAAATAAATATAGTCAAAGGGTTTGGGTATTCTATTAACCTTATTACAAATCTGGTATTAACAGCTTAAGAAATCACCACTTGATGTATAGGTCGCTAGTGGTACACATACTGTCATATCTATGATACAATTGAACATAGAGAACATTACTGATTAATGTTATTCTATGGTTGCTGTATTTTTCAATAATTGCAAACTTGATACAAATAGTGAAGTGTTAACTTTTTATAGATAGAAACCCAGAAATTTTGAATTATGTAAGTTGTTCTGACCTAAATTAATAAAAGGTGTCGGGTACAGAAAGAAAGCAATTAATTTTGGAATTTGGGGTTAACGCCGATCCGGTTTCATAGACTTGCGCTGTCACAAAACAATCCGAATGACAGAAAATGGACCCGTGGGGCGATTGTCAAAATAACGTTGTCACAATTTCGGAAATTTCACTCGCATTAAAATTTGAAGATAATTTTTCACCACTCTACGACAAATTACCAGATTCCGCACAATATTTGGCTGTGTTAGGTAAAATACGATCGTTGCGACGAGACGCAGAAATCATGTTTATTTTGCAGAAGGAAAAATTGCAACGACTAAAGAACAATCCGGACATTTTAGGGGGAGTTGGCCAAGAAGAGAGAAGATTGCATGCAACAACTGTTGGCCGGCGATTTGCTGTTGGATGAACAGATAGAGCTTGAAACGCCCATTAATAATTCCGCTTTGTTTAGAGCGGTGTTGCCCCAGAAGCAGGCTTTGAATCAGGGGGAAGTGGTCGAATTGGTGAAATACGATCAACTTGGAGCTGAAAGTGAAGCTGATAGTTCCGCCGCAACGGAAACTGAAGAGAATAAGTCACCGCGATAACTTGCTAGGTACTTTTAGTTTTTGTGACTGGGGTTTATTTTGGTCAAAATGAATGCTGTAGATTTGGGGAAGAAAGCTATTGTAATTATAACGGGTGCTTCAAGGGGTATTGGGCGCACCATCGCTGTAGAATTATCGAGAAATTTGAACCAAAACTCGATTTTTATTTTAATAGCTCGTTCAGGTCCAGGGCTTGAAGAAACTAAGTCTTTGGTGCATGAGGTTGATAAGTCTTTAACTGTTGAGCTTGTTAACTTAGATTTGTCAAAACCCGATCTTAAACAATATGAAACTGATATTTACTAATTTGTTGGCCAAACTTGATACAAATGGGGTTGAGCAAGCGCTTATTTTTCATAATGCAGGGACTACAGATGAGCTTAAGGAGGTTATGCATTTGACTGACTTGGAGCAGTGGCGTAAGCACTATGATATCAATGTGTTTTCAACTGTGCTTTTAAATTCGGTTGTTGTGAAGGTACTTCGCCCTGTAGCTCCAAGATTGGTAGTTGTTAATATAACGTCACTTTGTGGTCGCGTTCCATTTACTAATCTTGCAATGTATGGTTCTAGTAAAGCATCTAGGGAGCTTCTTTTTAAAGTCTTTGCAATCGAAGAGCCTAATATCTTGGTACTTAACTATTCACCTGGGCCTGTAGATACTGATATGTTTAACGGTATAATAAAAAATGCTGAGAGTGAGGAAGTTAGGAAAAATTTTGGCACAATGAAGGAAAGCACCGTTTTAACACCAGTTCAGACTGTTTCAAAATTGCTAAGTTGTTTGGAAAAGGGTGACTTCAAATCTGGGGACTCAATTGATTATTATGAAAGGATTTAATTGTGATACTGAATGTGATTTTGAAAAAACATGGCAAATGTTTCCATTGATATTTTTGAAGACTATAAATGTATCAAAAAAAATTTGTGATCCAACTCTTTAAACGCAATTTTTTGAGTAATTTTTTTTGCTTTAGCAGTCAATTTGGCTTAAGTATGAGTATTACATTCTTTATTTAGTTGTAAGCATATACATTTCTGCATTGTCCAGTTAGATATTAGTTATAATATTGCAATGGTACTATGGTGATGGTTTCATCCTGTTTCTTGGTCTTTGTAAGAAATGTTATTGGGATTGAATATGTACTTTGTTATGTGCTTTTTAATAAATATATTTTCTTTATTTTTTTTGGAAATTTTAGATTGTTATTGTTTATAATGTATTTTTTGTACAATATTAATAGTATTAACAGTCATGCATGATTTTTGGCATTGTTTTATTTTCCTCCCTTTATCCATCCATTTTTCTGATTGCTCATATAAACACTATTATTGGAAACTAAAAACATTAAACCAAACATGCTTTTTCATATATCGAAAGTTTTTTATTATACCACACTTTGCAATTCATTCATAAAGGGCGTTAATCTTATATAAGAGAAGGTACTTTCAGTAAGTTGAGAGATGTAAGGGTTAAATAACACTTGAATATGACAAATAGCCTAATTGAAAATCACTGTACAAGTTAGCAGTTGGATCACATTGTAATAATTATCAATGAGTACCAGAAAATCGTAAAAACCAAGATTCTTAAACTAAAGCTTTAATCAAAATATTGTTATTTTGAAAAAGCAAAATTTATATTTCATTAAATTTTTAATTCGAGGATTAAATCTATGAGGAAATAAGAAGCTCTCTTGACAAATGGTAATGGAGAAAGTTCTTTAAGTACCTTCTCTTGGAATGTTCACGATCATTTAGCACATTGTGAAAGCACAGACCAGATAGAAGAAAGGGTGAATTGGCGATACGGATCGCTGATACCATGACTGTAATTCCCACAGTATCATAATATAGTAGAACCTTTCTATAACGAGCAAGGTCAGAGGCGGTCATATTAGTACCTTTCAGCATATATAACAGCCATAAACACAGTTCTGAAAGTTTGGCAACGCAGCAGCTGAAAATTGGTAGGAAAGCGAAGGATTATTGTTTGCTATCAGTTTAAATATATTTCAAATAGGTATAAGTGTGTGTACATTATTGTTAGACAAAATAATATAATAATGGAGGGTCACACTTAATCGTTTTAAATTATTAGAATAAATCTTCATTCTAGCGGTAGTACGTGAATGGTTATTGGTTCTGTCGTCCGAGACAACAAAAATTTTAAATCTCAAATCCTTTACCTTGGCACATTTTTCTTAAAAGCAAATCTTCCATTGTTTCGAAAAAAAAGTACTCATTTTTAATATTCGTTTGGATCATAATCAAACAATAACAGACAGCTGATGCAGCAGATGTGCTATTTCCAGATTCATTGCGTCCAAAGACAATACGTAAGACAAATGACAATCTTTTTATGTTGATTCTTTTGTTTTAATAAAAAAGTAATTACATTTTATTTTGACTTACAGGGTAGTTTTTGTCAAAAAAATATGAAATATGTAATTAGGGCATTTCTTCTTCCTCTAGTTTTCCCGACAGTTTGAAGAGAAATAACCTCCTGAAGAACTGAATGAAAGATCTCAGCCCTCCACCCAAGTTTGTACTTGTATTTTTTTTTAAGAAACAGACTTTAGTTTCCTTATTTTCCCCCTAAATAAAGACATCTAAATGGGAAATTTCGCCTGACAAAGTAATTTTAAGGAACGCATTCATTCGTTAGATAAGATATGACTAATGCCGACCCAATAGATTCAGCAGGCTAGACGAAAGACCTACAGAATGTCCCTAATTGCTTCCAACGAAAAAAAAAAAAAAGTGCCACAAAACATATTTTTCTATTAAAATTTTGTCGATTTAACCTTGTTTATTATTATTCTCTATTAAGCGATGTGACGAGAATAAGACCGAGTTTTCACAAATAAATCATAATCCTTTCATTTTAAAGTGGAAATGAATTCATATCATTTTTTGATAAATTTGTAGCCGCCGCATTAATAGCTCGACTAGTCAAAATTACAAACGTCCATAAAGCGTTAAAGTGAAAACAATTTTTTATTTACTACACATGACGCCACACTTAAAATGTGAGTGACATGTCTTTTCTGGGTACTAAAAATTTGAAATTTTAAAATGGAAATAATGGATCAACTTCGTGTCTTTGTCAATACAAATCAATAATCTCTGATTTTTTATTCATTAGATTATCCTACTTACATAATCCATTTATTATAGTCTCAAATACCATAATGAAACTTTGTATCTATCATAGTCTTGTGTTTTAGAAATCCTCTTATCATTGGGCTCTGTCATCATCATTTTTAAAAAATCTCAAAAGGTTAAACTAGTTATTTGTTTCAGATTCCTGGTCATGCAAGGTTTTGCGTCAGCTACCTGAATGTAATCCAAAAGCAGATGAGTCCCCTACTCTTCCTAATTAAGCTAGCATGGGACTGCAGATATAAAATACCATTACTTATAACCTTAGGTTTTATGGCCCTAGATATTAGACTTCAAGTAGAATTGAACATTCAAACTAGGAGGATAAGGCGACCGAGGGCACCTTCCAACGTTTCGGCTGCTAGCGCCGGCTTAGCCGCAATGCCAAGTAGTGAAACAACAGAACGTAATAATAAGCAATGAATTAATGAGTAATGAGCGTAGAGTTTAATATTAACACGTGAATTTACAGCGGTAACAGATGAGACGACTTGGTCCACTATCGACGAAGAGTTAGTTTTAGACGCTTTTGCCCAAGAAGAAGCTGATGCTACCATTGAAGATCCAAATCAACCAAGCACCTCCTCTAGCAGAAACCAACAGCCTACAGACCAAAACAGAAACCCTGAAGACGATATACCACCTATAATTTGAGGAATCACTTTTGAATTATGTTTTATTTGAAATATATACTACAACTATATTGGTTTTTTGGCACAAGTATCACCAGTCGATTACGCCACGGATATATCAGTCGACTTCAGAATAATCAGCAGTTATCACTAGTGTTGGAATAATTAAACGACGAATACATTGAATTCGAATACTTTTGAGAATCGAATAAGTATTCGAATACAAAGAATCGAATTATGGGATAATAAAATACCTACTAGAAAAATTGTCTTGGCGGCCTATTCGAGGTATGTGGTGGCGAGATATGATTTTCAATTTCAGTACTTCCGTACCTATGCCCGTAATTGGTTAATTCCCTAATTGAATATATCTAAATTTCTTATTATAAATAAATCTTGAATTTTTAGAATTCACATACGTATCTCTAACTTTGATTGGATTCGCATATTGGCGCTGTATTTGCTGATATTGTTAAATTTCATTATTAAAATTGAGAGCCAGATTTTAAAAAGTACTCAAGCATTTCGTTATTTTATAATTTTATGAGAAGGATGAAGCAATAAATTAAAATTAGGTACATATTCGAATGCAGGAGTATGCGAGCATAATGCGTAACCAATCATCCCGGATAAAAATGATCTCGAATACAATATGCATTCAATAATGCATGTCTAAGATCTCGAATACAAGAATCGGGTACAGTATTCAACATCCGAGAAGTTAAGAATGGGAGATGTAGCGCAGATAGAAGACCGATTCGATTCACTACTCAGCATTCCAATGTTTTGTTGTATCGAACTACCACAATCTCGAATACATATTTTGTATTCGAATGCAAGCAAGTACCCGTGAAGTTATGAATCATGCGATGATGAGATGTTGCTTGCGCGAGGCGAGAACTCCGATATCTGGCAAACGCAAAACCGATTCTATTCATATTCTGGCTTCAACTCGTGGAGTCTGAGAGTATTCGAATACTTCAGTTGGTAATCGGATGTATTAGAGATCTTGGTAGAATCAAATACATCTCACAACTTGTATTCGAATAGCCCAACACCAGTTATCACCAAGCGTTCTGATGAACTGGCTGACTAACTGGAAGACCAGGCATAGCTTAAGCCACTGAATATGGACATATAAAATATAATAATTTTTGGTTCTACATAAATGCACCAGTGCGAGTTTGGGCTAGAATTTACTAATGACTCACAGAATTTATACAAAATAAAAAACTATGAAGAAATATCTTTAATAGAGGCTTTTTTAAAAAAAAACCACTAAAAGTATTTAATGAATTAGGATAAGAAGCTATTTACAAAGCACAAAGCAAATAAATGCGAGTTAAATATTTCAGTTACACGCAAAATACTGCGATCGACTAGAAATTTTTGAAAATAACAGCCTTTTTAAACAATTAACAATCACAAATTTTAAAAACAAAGAATATAAAATGCGTTTTAAAATATATCACAACTTCTTTTCTTGTTCTCAAGAAAAATAAATACCACCAATTTTTAAAATACTAGACAAAATAAATAAATACATATCCTAAAATGCAACAGCTGAATTATGGCAAAATTTGATTTCAAAGCTAATTTAATCGGCAGAGATGTGTCGATTTTTGACCTTGACGTCCTCGTCTTCATTGCGCGATAGCGGAGGGTGCGTGATCACTCCCAAACCGACACCACCCTCATGAGCCACCATGGAAGCCGCGTAAGTCCAGCGGTCGGTTTTGGGGTCATATACTTCTACAGTAACCAAATTTGAGTTGCCATCATATCCTCCCACGGCCCACAATTTACCCATGTTAGCCGTTAGGGCCACCCTACTGCGTTGAGCATTCATTGGGGCAACGTAAGTCCATCTGGAATTAATTCGTAAAAGAAAGTTGTGTTACATCATACATTTTCTCAAATGATGATTAATTATTATTGACGTATTTTATTTCTAGATGTTTATAATAATTATCATATTAATTATAAAATTACCAGGACTGCGTAATAAAATCATAATTACGATACGCGTTTTAAAAGTAGTATTTGATTGATACACGAAATGCCCTCCGTTATGTACACTATTAGTTGTCTAACCGACAGCGCCACCTCGTGTTTCTCATTGAAAAAAACTCTAGATGATATAGCAATATGCTGAGATAATAAGCCTTGTATATGCGAATATATACAAGTTTATTACGATGCAATTGAAATCTAATTTCATTAGAATCTAATGAAAACTAGACTGCAATTGCAAAGTTCACGTAGACGAGACAAAGCTTGTATCACGGGTTGCATCGCAACATCCATAGATACAAACGTCCTCGGCGTGACTTTACTTTCATCTAGTTTTGACAAACGACCAATTAAATGTTCTGTAATTAAACAGCTAAACGTGCAGTCTAGTTTTCATTAGATTCTAATGAAATTAGATTTCAATTGCATCGTAATAAACTTGTATATATTCCTATATACAAGGCTTATTATCTCAGCAGAGAAGAATGCTTCAATTAGCATGTGGCGAAAATGTTTGCATAATAAACAGTTAAAAGTCAGTTACAAGTCACCCGATAGAGGTTTACTCTCTTGGACACTTATACGACTGACTAACGGCTTTAAATTGGAAGTGTATACAATCACCGTACCATGCTGATGAGGCCAAGGAAGGCCGAAACTAGTCTATGGTTGCGATTGTACATATTTTCAATTTTAAGCACGTTTAACTGTTTAATTACAGAACATTTAATTGGTCGTTTGTCGATATAGCAATATGATAATACACTTTCACGTAGGGATGCAACATCGTTCAAAAAACATCGATGTTTGAACATCGATATTTTTTTAAATGAAACATCGATGTCTCTCTCAAACATCGGTTTTTGGTAATGATGCATCGATGCTTTTGCGATGTTTTTTTAATATTTAATTACGGGTTTACAGTCAAAATTTCGAAGTGTAGAAAGAATATCAATTTAAAAAGAATTTTATTTAGAAATTTCGAGTTTAACGTTAAAATTTGGACTTTTTACTCAAAATTCCGAGATTAAAATTGAACTTTCGACTTTAATCCCAAAATTTCGACTTTTTTCTCGAAAATTCAACTTCTTTCTCGAAAATTCGCCTTTAGTTCCGAGATTCTGACTTTTTTCTAGAAATTCCGAGATGAAAGTCAAATTTTCGACTTTAATATCGAAATTTCCAAAAAAGTCGTCTTTTTTCTCTAAGTTTCGAGAAAAAACATGGAAATTTCTACGTTAATCTTAGAACGTCGAGAAAAAAGTCACTATTTTGCGATTGTAATCAAAATTTCGAGAAAAAACTCAAAATTTTGCCTTTAAACTCGAAGTGTGTAAAACATTTTTTTTTTTAATTAATGGCCTTTCTACGCTCAATTTCCTTAATGATTTGTTTTGATGTGACAATTATTTTTCTTCCAAATTTAAATTTAGATTTTTCTAATTTATTTTTTCCACAAAATTTTGACTAAAAACTCAAAATCTACATTTTTGAACCGAGGATTATGATTGAAGATTAAAATTTTCAAAAAAAATTAGTCCTTTCGAGATTACAGCCAAACATTGGAAAAAAAATTCAACATTGAAAAGTTAAATTCAAAATTTTAAAAATGTTAACTTTAACCTCAAATATTTATAAAACATGCTCGAATTTTCGATAAAAAATTAACATTAAACTCCGGATTTGAAGGAAAGGTTCAAATCTTGAAAAAACTCAAAATCTATTTTTATATTTTTTGAACCGAGGATTATGTTTGAAGATTAAAATTTTCAAAAAAAAAGTAGTTATTTCGAGATTACAGCCAAACATTGGAGAAAAAATTCAACATTAAAAAGTTAAATTCAAAATTTTAAAAATGTTCACTTTAACTTCAAATATTTATAAAACATGCTCAAATTTTCGATAAAAATTTAAGATTAAACTCCGGATTTGAAGGAAAGGTTTAAATCTTGAAAAAAACTCAAAATCTATTTTTATATTTTTTGAACCGAGGATTATGTTTGAAGATTAAAATTTTCAAAAAAAAAAGTAGTTATTTCGAGATGACAGCCAAACATTGGAGAAAAAATTCAACATTGAAAAGTTAAATTCAAAATTTTAAAAACGTTCACTTTAACCTCAAATATTTATAAAACATGCTCGAATTTTCGATAAAAATTTAAGGTTAAACTCCGGATTTGAAGAAAAGGTTCCAATCTTGAAAAAACTAAAATTTATAAAAATAAACAGATTGTAAAAATGTCAAAATTTTTAAAAGTCAAAATTTTGGAAACAAAATTACAATTTTGATATACTTCGAAAATGTTGTAGACTAAATTTTGAAAAATCTTAAAATTTTTATGAAATATTAAATTTTAATAAAATTCTTTTTAAAAATGACAGGCAAAATTTTGTAATAATGCCAAACGGTATAAAAGCCGGAATTTTCAAAAAAATTTTGAGAAAATATCGAATTTTGAAAATTTTGTCAAAAGAATTCAAAATTTTTACACTTCATGAACTTCGACTAATCAAATGTTAATTCAAAATTCGTCGGTTAAAATTTCAATTTTTTCGAAAATTTCTTTTCCAAAAATTTTAAACTTTCAAAAAAGTCGGAATTTTAACTGACGAATTTTGAATTAACATTTTAATAGTCGAAATTCATAAAATTTCAAAATTTCAAAACGATTTCCAAAAATGTGGAAATTCTGAAAAATTCGATATTTTACAAAGAGTTGCAGTTTTGAAAAATATTAGAAAAATGTCAAGGCAACATTTTGAAAAAAATTTGTGAAAATCTAAATTTTCAAAAAAAAGACGAAATTTTTGAAGTCGTACTAATTTAATTTGAAAATTATAATTTTGAATAGAGTACATATTTTCAAAAAAGGTCGAAATTTTGGAAAACAGTCAAAATTTCAAAAAGGAGAAAATTTTGAAAAAGTCTAATTTTTTAAGAAAATCGGAAAATTTCTAAAATTGCTTAAATATTTAAGAAAAAATATTTTTTTTAATTAAAAAATAAGATTTTGAAAAAGGCTAAAATGTTTGTAAGGTCGTTTTAGTTTAATTAAAAAAATGTAACTTTGAAAATTAGCATTTTCAAAAAAAAAAAATTCGAAATTTTCCGAACCAGACAAAAATTTTAAAAATAGGCGCAATTTTGAAAGAATGGTGTATTTTAAAAAATCTAAATTAAAATTTTGATAATAGTCAAAATTTTGAAAAAAAAATAATCGAAAATTTAAAAAATTCCGAAATTTTCAAAAAAAAATTCGAGATTCGAAATTTTATAAAAAAGCCAAATCTTCCATAAGTTTTGGAAGTTTAAAAAATAAAGGAATGTTTAAAATGTTGAAACATTTAAAAAAGAAATAAAATTAAAATTTAAATAAATTAAAGCTCAAAATTTTGAAATATTTATCAAAATTTGAATTTTCCAAAAAAATTTAAAATTTTTAAAGAAAAAGGTCAAAATTTTAAAAAAGGCTCGAACTTTTTAAAAAATCAGAATAGATTTTGTTAAAACGCCAAATTTTAAAAAAGCAAAGTGTTGAGGAAACTTGGTTTTGAAAATCTTTGATGAATTCAAAATTTTCAAAAACATTCGAAATTTTTATAAAACGAAATTTTAAAGAAATTCCAAATTTTCGAAAATATCGAAATTTGGAAAAACAGACGAATCTTGAGAAAATAATCGAAATTTTGAAAAATATCGACATTTTCATAAAAAGTTAAAATTTTCAGCAAACAGTCAAGATTTATAAAAAATGTGTTATTTTGAAAAATTCGAATTTTGTAAATAAGTTTTTAAAACAGAAGATTTAAAAATTAAACCTAGAATTTATAAAAATAAAATTTGGAAGTTTGGTGTAATACAAAATTTTAGGAAAAAATGCTTGATTGAGGAAAATTTTAAGTTACAAAAATATTTCAAATTTTTAAATTTTCAAGTAAAGCACGAAACACGTATTCAGAATTTTTACTTAAAAATTGACGACTTCTGGAAAATTTGTAATATGGAAATTCGAAATTTTGAGAATTCTGTTTCGGTTTATTTGGAAATGTTTAGTTTCACTCGAATATTGATCTGTTTCTAAAAATGTTTATCATTTTTCTAAAAATTTCGAGTTTCTTTCTAGAGGTTTGGAATTAAAATACAAAACAAAAAATTAAAAATTCGAAAAAAGTAAATTTGTGTAAAAAAAGTTATTTTAAAAAGAGCTGAAAATTTTAAGTTTAAACTGGAAATTTTGATAAAGATAAGAATTTTCGTTTTGCCTGAAAATTTAAACTGACAAATACTAAATAAATAATAAATAATTTTGAATTTAAAATCGAAAGTTTAACAAATTCAGTTAATGTTTTCGAGTTTTATATTAAATACTCCAAAAACGTTTCTTAAAATTTTCATATTTCTTTCAAAACTTGGGTTTTTTATAATTTGCGAAATTCAATTACCTAAACTATGAATTTTCAAATAATTGCATTGCACTGCAAATTTAACATTAATTTGGGTGATTAGTTATAAAATTGTGTGGTCGTTTGCCCCTTCAATTCAAATGGAGCTACTTCTGTCGCGATGCAATACATCGATTTTTTAAACATCGTTTATAAACTGAACGATGTATCGATATTTTTTATGCTTTACCATCGATGTTTACAAGTGATACATCGATCTTTTTAAAACATCGAACTATCGTTTGCATCCCTACTTTCACAACACTTAATACACAAAACAGAAGAATTATGGCGAGCAGTTGGGGAAAGTTTGCGCAGAAATGCGCCTTTGATTACTGTCTCTGCGTTCAAGTATGCTCGTAACATGGCAGTGACAACATTTTTCAGATTAAATATCATTTGCGAAATAGTGACTTACTTATTTGTATCAGGATTGTACATCTCGACAGTTTGTAAAAAGCAACTACCATCATATCCCCCACAAGCGTACAATTTACCTCCAAGAATTGCAACGCCAAGGCGACACCTGCATAAAATTCAAACAGTTACCCACACTATTTCGTTAACATACTCATAATTTTACCGTTTCGTAAGCATAGGTGCTGCTTCGGCCCACGTGTTGGTGTTCCGGTCGTATTTTTCGACCGAATCGAAGATGGAAAGGCCATCATGGCCTCCTAAAGCATAAACATATCCCTGACAGGCGATCACAGCGCCGGCGCTTCTAAATTTGGTCATTGGTGCTAAGGAGCACCACGTATTGGTACTCGGATGGTACCTTTCAACGGAATTCAATGAAGTAACCCCATCGTAACCACCGCATACGTAAATCACATCACCCAATGCTGTTGCACCCAAAGCGCTAAAAAAACAGTCTACTTAGAATCGACATCCCAATACCCTCCTGCAAATCTCCATACTAAGTTACTTATTAACTCTTTTTATGTAAACGATAAACCTTTTATGTCCTGAGGGCATTGTGGTTAAGAAGACAGAATGCATTTGGGTGATTAAATGCACTTAAATGTAAGTTAAGGAAAAATTCTGCTCAGCAACGAACTCCAGAGTTTTCGGCTTACACTGAAAAATAACTCTCCACAAATTAGCTACATACTTGCCTCTTAGATGTAGCCATCAAAAGCAAGGAGGGGGGGGGGGAGGAGATTGCTTAGAACATGACAAAAAATACAAGATTTTCAGGTCACAAACCCCTTTGATAAAAAAAATAATTTGAGAAATTTGGAGAATTGGAGGATGAAATGGGAAAGATCCTTAACACCAATCAGTCAGTACCTTCGCTTGCACTGCATTGAACAAACTGTGGTCCATTCCTTTTTAACGGCATCATACATTTCAACGCTCGACAGTCTATCCTTCCCATTGTAGCCCCCAAATGCGTACAGTTTGTTTTTCAATACAGCCACACCCAAACGTGACCTTAACATAGTCATGGGTGGAGCCAAATGCCAAGAATCTGTCTTGGGATCATAGTATTCTACTGTGCTGAGCGAATCACCTAAAATGACAAAATAATTTTCTCTAGATTTCGATGCAATTAGAGCTTTACCATGTCTATTGAGTCCACCTACAACGTAAATAAAACCTCTAACGTCTGAAGCTCTGGGTGTAGTGCGGAAGCCTTGCATTAAGGACCTCCTTTCGGGAATTAAATGAAAAGTTCTGGCTTCATCCATTAGGTCCCTGCAATATTCATTTTAATATGTTAAGTTACAAAGCCAGAGTTTACCTGCACTGCAACGAGTATCTGACGAGTTCCTCAGTGCCTACTCGATCAGTTAAATACAGGGGGGACAATAAAGGTAGTCTGATCAAAGATAGGAGTTCAGGAAGGAATTCCTTTCTGGAATCCTTGTATTTAACCCAACGCATACACGCTTCAAAAACTTGCTCCTCACTAAACAACATTAAAATAAGTTGTACATCACTACTATTCCTGATCTCACCTATCAACTCCCAAATCGTTATTCTCCAATAATTTTTTAACTTCATCTACTGGCATATTCAAATATTCATCATTTTGCGAAACTTCATGAAAATATGTTTCTATGTACCTATCAGCAGATTCAACTAGCGAAGTACAACCTAAAGAATCTGCGAAAGTTCTAAAACCTAACGCGTTCTGGGGATGCAACCTTTAAATAAAAGACAAATAATAAACACATTTCTAAAGAAAAGCTTAAACACGACGTACCTTTGAAATAAATAATTTGCGCAAGCATCTCTAACTTTCGTTAGCTGTAAAAATGAGGCCCCTATCATGATACTTTGTACGTTGTTGGGATCCAAGGTTATTTGCCCTGTGTATGCGAAATTAATCAATAATTCCAATGCACTAAAAATCAAAACATTAGTCAGAGCTTATTTAATCAGTAGCTATCATTTATTATGGAAATCAATAGCCTACCTACGGGGGAGGGGAGAGGGGGAGTCGGCCGAAAAATAAAATGAAATCAATTGCATTTTTGGAAAAGAGTCGAAATTTTAAAGTGAAAATGTTGATAAAGACTCTGAAGGTCGAAATTAAAAAAAAAAGTTGAAAATTTTGAAAGATAAGTCGACATTTGAAAATCGATATTCGAGTATGTAAAAAATTTGATAAAATAGTGAATCCTGTGGACATGTTGAAAAATTAGTTGAGAAAATTATGGGTTTCATTGGTGTCTTCTAACATGTCAAATTTGCCATCCAAGTCCCACTGATTAGGAGATATGAGGCAAAATTTTCATTTATTTTGAAACTTTAAATGCTCATAGCACCTAAACCAAGTTATAGTTCAATTTTTCTTGGAGATTTGGCTCATATTGTAACGCAATGTAAATAGATAGAATAGAATTGTATAATTTAGTAAATAAAAAAAGTTTCTAGAAGGATCTGATAAGGGGAAAGCGGCCGCGATAACGAAACAAATGGCAGATAAGCGTTCCAGAAATTTCGGGAACGATAAGCCTTATCTGCCGAAAAGTTCTAGATGGGGGCCAAAACTATAAAAGGCGGTCAGCTTTCCCTCGAGTCCGTGTAATTAGTGAGTTAGTAGAAGTCAATAATAAGTGAGTTAATTGTTCAATTGTGGTGATCCAAGTTGAGTTCACTAATAAAGTGGGAATAATCCATCACGTGTAATCAATTGAACCAATAAGCCCGTAACAATTAGTATCAAAAGTAACCAGACACCTTTAAATGCAATTTGATGATTGTCCACAAAAAAATATTAAAATTTTAGTGAGAATAAATGTAAAAGCAAACGTTTCGAAATTTGGAAACTACATTTTTCTCTAAGTTAATATTTTCTGAAGGAAATCTGATTCGCAGGGACATAGTAACAAATATCGCTTATCATGGATTTTACAATAATCTTGTTCTCTTAGCACTGAATCGAAAGTACTGAAATGACACACGAGAATGTAATTCTAGATGATTTTTTTGTATTTTTCTTAGAAAAAATTGAATAAATTTGCTCAGTATTCAATGGGTTAGATGAAATCTTATCAGGATCACATTTGACTTGTGGGGTCAAGTTTGGAGACCCCTGACTAAAAACTCACTGTTTCAATTCCCAAACTCACTTCACAGAAATATGTCATGAGAAACTTACAGCGCGTCAATGTATTGCATATCTACTTCTTTATTCCGAGCTTCGATCATATCATTTAAAAACATAGCATGAAAATATGGAATTGTAGCTGCCAAAACTACCTTATGGGCCTGAATAGATTGCCCATCCACCTAGAAGCAAAAACCAAACAAGTTACATCAACAACTCGCCAACAACAAACAAAGCAGTAATTTAAAACTAAATCAAGACCAAGAAAGTTATTTTGTTTCCCCACTGATCAAAATTTAGTTCTACTACAAAATTAAGTTGTGCACAATACTTTTAAAACTGGAGGACAAAAATCTGATCACTGGAAGTTATAAAATTGTTTCGTGTTTATTTTAATTTTTCTATAAGCTATTTACGTTAGCGAGTTTGGCTACAGTCTACAATTAACAACAACACAATAGTACCCTCAAGACTACATCGCATAGTCGCCCCTGCCTGCGTATTTCATCCATACAAGGAAAAGCAGACGGAAAAAGATCATTTTGTTGGAAAACTAAGTTTTGATTGTTCACTTCAGGATTATACTTCGACAAACTGTCGCGGCTCTTTGTGCTGGCAAACGAGCGAGCACTGCACATTGTCATTTAGACACTTTAATTAGCTCTTTGGTTTTTAAAGTTATACAAACTTTATATCGTTGTTGTTAAAAATAAAACGTCAAAACAAACTGACAGTTGCCACCTGTCACTGTCAACGTTTAACACATGATATCTGTCATTGTATCAAGGGTAATCTCTGAAAGGTGAGATGGTCTGTTATTATGATGTCGCATTTCGAAAATTAGCTTCTGGCTAGTGACACACATGATTTATTTTACAATTGAATAATGAATTCTTAAAATTGTTTGGTATAAATAAAAACATTCCGATAATTCAGATTTTTTTTTCTCTATTTCAATTTCAGTAAAGCATGGAACGCACCCCTATCAAATTAGAGATGGGTAAATGGAGAAAAAAAATCGATATTTTGGACGTCGGTTACTTGAAAATTTTTGATTTACAGATTTGTTTAGTTGAATAAAAAAGTTTGTGAGATCGATTAAGTTTCTTAAATGCACTAATTACACAACAACAACAATTATTAACGGCTATGGTCATTTGCACCAATTCGATTTAATACATTATCATTTACCATTTTATTAATTTTGTAAATCACATTTTTTCACAAAGGCGTAGAAAGGACATCGATTAGAAAAAATATTTTTAGAAATTTCGACCCTACAAATTTCACTTTAATCTAAATACTTCGATTTTTTTCTCGAAATTTAAACTTAAATCTCGAAATTTGGACTTTAAATTCGAAATTTAGACTTTTTCTCGAAATTTTGGTAATTAAAATTAGAAATTATTGAACGCACCCTACTGCCAACTGTCAATATTGTTTAAAAGAGGACCGGAGGGAGCAACTGTCATCTGCCAATCTTAACCATAGAGCATAGAAATTTAGACTTTAATCTCGGAATTTTAAGAAAAAGTCGAAATTTCGAAAAAATGTCAACATTTCTAGAAAAAAAGGCGAAATTTCGAGATTAAAATCGAAATTCCGGGAAAAAGGTCGAAATTTCGAGTTTAAAATCGAAATTTTGAAAAGTCGAAATTTCGGGAATAAAAGGCAAAATTTCGAGATTAAAGTCAAAATTTCGAGAAAAAAGTTAGAATTTTTTTTTAATCAATTTCCTTTCTGCGCCTTCCTAGATATCCATTTTCCCGTTTTACGTCTAATTTGTGTTGTAGGCTCTCAATCATTTTAATCAAAAGAGTATTGTAAGGGGGAGCTACTGGACCCGTGAATAATACTTGAGATTTTTATGAAGATTTATTAACTCGAACACACACATCTTATAACAACCACTCGCATAGACTTGTCTGACTATTCTATGTAAAAACGCGAGAGCTGCTAGTGACAGTCGGGGCTGCCATCTGTCATCGAGATTGACCGCCAAATTCAAATTTGAATTCTATCGTCCTACAGTATCAAAATATTTATTGGTCAGCTATTGTTCCTGCACTTGGAAAACTAACTAAACTTTAGAGTATAAGATATCAACTCGTCAACAAATTGAGAATAAAATGTTCAGCTTGTAAATCGAAATCGGAGGAAAAAAACTATCAAAAAATCGTATGTAGTCAGATCGAGTCAACAAATAAATTAATCGATTCGAGAGAATCTGTTCAGATAAAAATGAGATTGCCCACCTCTAATGTATAATTATTTTGTCTATGGTCATAACCTTAACAATACAAATTTATTAATTTGTTTATTTACAATCGGTTGTCAAAAATTGCTTTTACTGAAGATTTTTATTAACATTTTCCTATAATTGCAATTCTGTTTTTCGAATGTTTAATGGTTTAATCTAATAAAAAAAATTACTTTTACGGATTCGGACTTTCCGTTCCAACTTCAGAATTGTCTCAAATTTAAGTAACAAATCTATGGGATACGCATTCCATGGGCTTTTGCAAGCTAACAATCTTTTTTTACCAATTTCACTTGCCAGTTTAATGTGTGTGTCGGCTAGAATGATACATGTTAAGTGCCGATCTGAATTTTATCCTTTCGGAAACGCAAAACGTCTGATCATCGATGACGCACAAGTACCCTGGGATATAAAGTTTTCCGAATACGATCCCCCGGAATACAATTCGCCTTCTTTGAAAGGAAAACCGTGGGCAGACCCAGACATCGGTATGTATTTTACTTGGAATAAAATAATAATTGAGTTCAACCAAAGGGTTGATTTAAATGGCGCTCAAGGCTACTAGTGGAAGAAAGGTTATGCCGTGATATTTACTGAATGTCATTTAGCTTTTGGATGACGTCACTGGTGTATTCAGAATTGACTCCGCAAGTATTATGTCACAGCATTCCAAACAAACCTGGTTACCAATAGGTTGTAAGACCTATTTTCAAATTCAGAAGCTATAAAAAATGGGAATTAATTTCTTAAGTACCTTGATTATCAATCTAATGAAGTCTTTAACAGAAAAAAGAACTGTAAATCTTGAAACAGTTACATAACCCTACTTTACTTTCAATTTCATTGAAAATTAATAGAGACAGAACGACAACATTTTTGTGAAAATCAATACTACAAAATAGTGGCAAACTATTAATATACCTCTTGTGGTCAAAATTCAAGTAATGTCCTAAAAAGAAGAACATTTGCGTTTGTTTGGAACGCAAATGACATCACAGATTGTGGAGTCAATTTGAGCGACGTTGGGGTTCCAAATTTCCGCACTTCTGACTTACTAAACTAATATTTATTCATATCTAATTTAATTTTAGTGTTGTTAACAAAATATTTCAAAATATTCAAATCAAATTTGTAAATATTGAGGGGAGTCCCTTAGTTACGTAATTGTTAAATATTTATTATTTCAAAGTACAGATGTACTTTTATTTATGTAAATGAACAAATTGATATTAGATCAACAATGTATGTAAATTCAATCCCTTTTTGGTACGCTTTTATTATATGGCAACAAAAAACTGAATTGTGTTACTAATGGGGCGGCTGTATTCAGTGGTGTTACTAATGGGGCGGCTGTATTCAGTGGTGTTACTAATGGCACGGCTGTATTCAGTGGTGTTACTAATGGGACGGCTGTATTCAGTGGTGTTACTAATGGGACGGCTGTATTCACTGGTTATACTAATGAAACGGCTGCATTCAGGGGTGTCAGTAATGGGGCGGCTGACCTTTCTCCTCAATGATGGTAAAATTGGGAAGAAATGAATATAGCATACATTTACGTGGCAATAATTATATAAATATAGAAAAGCTATTTTTGATTAATTTAAGCTTTTAACAACCCCAATAAGCAATATATAGAAGCTTTGTTATCTAAACTGATTTAAGATGACCCGAATTTCGATCCAAAATTTAACGAACTTGACGGCAGAATTAACCGAAGAAGTCACGGGGATCCTTACCTGATCCAAAACAAAAGACCTCTAAACCCTTGGGGGCGCACTGGCCTAAAAGGTCGCGGTGTCTTGGGAAGATGGGGACCAAACCACGCAGCGGATCCTATCGTAACGCGTTGGAAATTTATCAATGGAACACAGGCATATAATGCAGAAACTAAATTGTACGCGATAACACCTTCCTATACTGTGTGATTATTAAGCAAGTTTTTAGGCCCATTTTACAATTTTGCGCAATCCAGAGGAGGGATTCAGGCGAATGGGCGATTCCAGGCGGGATGGTGGATCCCGGTGAAAATGTTAGTGAAACTCTGAAACGGGAATTTCTAGAGGAAGCTTTGAATATTCTAGAAGCAGACAAGGGTGTGTTGTAGAATGATTATAATGATAAATTTTAACAGTTTACGAACATTGCAGATCAAGTTAAAAAAGATGAAGCTATGATTAAGAATTTTTTTAAACGTGGTGTAGAAGTATATTTAGGATATGTGGATGATCCTAGGAACACAGATAATGCTTGGATGGAAACAGTAGCTATGAATTTCCATGATGATGATGGCACAGCAGTTGCTAAATTCGAGTTAAAAGCTGGAGATGATGCGAAAAATGTTCAATGGATGGATATAAATTCAAACCTGAAGTTGTACGCCAATCATGCTCATTTCATTAAAAAAGTTGTTGAGATGAGACGAGCGCATTGGTAATTCATAATTAATAAAAATTTCGAAATATGTAATATTTAGTTTGTTCTTGACTTATATTTTATTTAATGCTAACACTGTTGCTTTTTTATCCACATTTCAATCATCGAAACCATTCTAAATATTACAAGTCTCTAAAATTAAAGTTAAAGTTGTGCCCATAGCTTCTAATCAAATCATAGTTAAAAAAATACAGCCTTTAGTACTAGAAATATGTAAAATATAAATGTCTCAAAATTTAGTGCTTAAAAGGACATACAGTAAAAAATGGCAAAATTTTTTCAACAATTTATTTAAGTACAAAGTTTACAAAACTAATAACCCATCATATAACACATTAGCAGATATAAAAAACTGTAATATTTATTAAACATCATTTTGAAGATGTTTATATTTTCTCAAAATGGCAGAATTTTGCATTAAAATGCTTTTGTGAACACCGTCCATGATTTCAAAAAATATCAACGGATTAACATTCTTACCTATTTGGTCTAAAATGAAGAAGTCTCCATATGACAGATCTTTGACCACAGTGTACATTTTTTTGCAACCCATGAAGCGATAGTGCCCTATTAGGAGGTACATACGAATGGTAGGGCGAAATTAAGGTACAAATTCGAAAGCAGCAGTAGACGGCGGTAAGTAAAAACAAAATATGTAACCAAAACCACAAAATCAAAAACAGTTTTTCATTCAGTACATTAAGAGGTAATATGCATAGAGCATCTTCGTTTTCTAAGGTATTGGTGGGCCCAAACCTGTAATATGTACACTTAGCTATCTTTGGGAAAACTTGATCCATTGGATTCAAGTTGTTGAATGTAGCGTATGCCAAACCGTAGTAGGAAAATTGACCAGTTAGGAAAAAGTCCATAAAATAGATCTGTAAACCCTGAAAAAATTGTTAGTTATATCACCATAAAAATATTAATAATCCTACTGTGTTAATCAAGTTTAAAAATTCACAAAATATGTAGCGAGCAGCGTATATGTTATGGGAAATTTTGCCCGTCATCAGATGCCTGATAAACTTTTCCTTGGATTTCTCGTTCCAATCTGGTGTTACCAAAGGACCGCCTAGAACAGGTTTCATTTTGGAATGTACCCTAGACTCTCACTAATACCTAACTTAGATTTTTCACCAGCAGTCCAACTCTTCCAGATTCCCAGGATTTCCACAGATATCTCGGAATGTAAAATAGGAGCGACTGAAAGCAAAATACAATGCACACCCATTGATAATACTTTTGCCAAATGATTTTATCATCAGGGCACTTGATATAAGTTGAGAATCTGCTCGGAATATTTTCTGATTTCGTTATCATCGTATACGTTGCCAGCACCCGGCAAAGTGCCTAAAAATGAAAATCTGTTAGAACCACCACATAGAGCTTTGAGTAAATAAATTGTGAAGGCTTTTAACAATTTATACTAATAATAATCTTAACTAAATCTTTCTGTCGCTTGTCTCCCTGTTTGTTACTTTCGCAGAGCTCAATCAATGAACTGATTTCGATGAAAATTCATATACAAGTTTCTTAAAACTCGGAATAGAAAGCAGGCTCATTTTTATCCGAAAAAACTGTTTATGGAACTTCCAAATGAATATAATTAAACTGTGACGGAAGTTTGGGTTTCAGTCAAAAAAACTAGTTTGGGTCGCCTTAGCCGAAACTTTTAAGATTAAAAATGAAATTTCCAGAATAAGTTAAATTATGAAAAAATTAGTTACAAAACAATTACGAGATTTCTCAAAAATTGGAAACTTGGAGAAAAAAATTGAAATTTTAGGATAAAGATCGAAATTCCCAAAAGTTGTGGCAACATTTTTCGAATAAATTCTACATTTCCAGAGTCGAAATTTTGAATTTAAAGAATTTTATGATGAAATTAAGAATTTCCAAATTTGGGGTAAAAACTACGCAGTTATAAAAATTCGTTTAGAGAAATGTTTAAATTTCTAGATAACTTGTTCAAATAAAAGTCATTACTTTAAACAAGATATTCCTTAACCTCAAATACGAAAACAAGTCTGACAAAAAAGACCGATCTATCAAAAAAATGAAAGGTTAAAAAATCGAAATTGAGCGGAAAAGTCGATATTTGTTCGAACCTATGTCTAATACCTATCAATAGTATAATAATATAAGGTCTATTACAAGAGTAGACCGAGAAGTATTAAAACAACCTTTAGATAAGTTACTAAAAAAATCAGCAGAATTAAAGTAGCTTCAGCGTAAACATTTCTATGATTAATATGTTGCTTATATCTTAGGGGTTGCTTGGTAGAAATAATCGAATTAAATGTTATTTTTGACAATTTAATCATTTTCAACAGAAATTGACATAAAATATAAAATAATCACTCTTAAAACAATCCCTAACAAATTAAAATATTTAATGATATTTAAATTAAGATGTCAAGAACACAGAACACCACAAAGAAATGTCAGAGCGCTGCTACACGAACATATTTAGATATTACTAGTTGTTGCCATTACAAAATTAGAAGTTCAGTACCTACTCTAATGCACATTTATCTGACATTCACTATACCTTAGGGATGTCGATTCCTTTTTAAAATAATCGATTTTTGGATCGATTCGAATCGTGAGCAAAGGTATCGATTCCCGATAAAATTGGGTGTTGGAAGATCGATTTCCGATTAATCGCCTTGTTGGTGAAATTTTTAAACATTTCTCATGAAAGAAAAATTTCTTAAACACTAATATTTATATTTTAATTATTTATTCCTAATTAGAAAAACCCGATACACATTTATTATCTGCTTTGTTTTTTATTTATGCATTTTTGGTTTTTTACGAAGATGTAGAAAGGGTATTCATTTATAAAACTATATTTAAAAATATGAAGTTTAAACTGGAAATTACGAGATTAAACTGGAAATTTCTACTTTATTTTCCAAATTTCGACTCTTTTTGAGGAAATTTCTTAGATAAAGTCGAAATTTCGGCTTTAATCTCGAAATTTCAACTTTTTTTTCACGAAATTTCAAGGTAAGTAAAAATTTCTTAGTCTAGGGTTAAGTTAGGCAGATGATAGTTAAATCTCACCTTAGAATATAAGAGTATATTTAAGCACCAACCCTTTTACAATTTAATATTGACACTTAGCAGTAGGGTACGTTCAGTAAATTCAATTTTTTATTATCCAAAATTTCAACTTTTTTCTTGACATTTCAAGGTTACAGTAGAATTTTGGAGAAAAAATTCGAAATTTCGACATTTTACAAAGGCGTAAAAAGGACATTGGTTTAAAAAAATATTTTTAGAGATTTCGATTCTTTTTTCGAAATTTCGATTTTTTCTTCGAAATTTCGACTTATTTTTCTCGAAATTTCGACTTTTATCTCGAAATTTCGGATTTAAACTCGAAATTTCGGCTTTAAACCCGAAATTTCGACTTTACACTCAAAATTTCGACTTTTTTCTCGAAAATTCGACGTTTTTCTTGAAATCTCTACTTTTTTCCTAAACTTCCGAGATTAATCTCGAAATTTCGACTTCAATCTCAGAAATTCAACTTTGATATCGATTTTTTTCTGGAAATGTCAAGAATAAGTCGCTCTGTAATAAGCACACTCTGTTAAATTAGGCAGACGACAATTACGTCCCACCACTCCTCTTTCCCAACAATCTTGAAGGTTGGTAGTAAGTAGGGTACGACCAATAATTGTTATTTTTAAGTAGCAAATTTTGGTCTTTTTTTTAGAAATTTCGAGATTAAAGTTGAAATTTCGAGAAAAAAGTCGAAATTTCGAGTTTTAAATCGAAATTTCGTGATTAGCATCAAAATTTCGAGAAAAAAGTCGGAATTTGAGAAAAAAGTCGAAATTTAAGTAAAATTCAAAATTTTGACCTTATAAGCTCGAAATTCCTAGAAAAAAGTCGAAATTTTAAGTTTAAAGTCGAAATTTCCAGAAAAATATCGATATTTCGATATCAAGGTCAAAATTTCGAGAAAAAAGTTGAAATTTGAGAAAAAAACGAAATTTCGCGAAAAAAATCGAAATTTCAAGAAAAAAGTCGATATTTCGATATTAAGATCAACATTTCGAGAACAAAGTTGAAATTTGAGAAAAAAAAAACAAAATTTCGCGAAAAAAGTCGAAAGTTGGAAAAAAAAGTTGAAATTTTGAGAATAAAATCAAAATTTCGAGCTTAAAATTGAAGTTTGGGAAAAAAGTCGAAATTTCTAAAAATAACTTTGTTTTAATCGATGTCCTTTCTATACCTTTGTAATATTTCGAAAAAGTTGAAATTTTCAGGAACAAAATCAAAATAATTTCCAGAAAAAAGTCGAATTTTGAGAAAAAAGTCGAAATTTAAGAAATAAGTCGAAATTTTGACCTTATAAGCTCGAAATTCGGAGAAAAGAGTCGAAATTCCGAAAAAAAAGTCAAAATTTGAGAAAAAAGTCCAAATTTTTTAGTTTAAAGTCGAAATTTCGAGAAAAAAGTCGAAATTTCGATACCAAGGTCAAAATTTCGAGAAAAAAGTCGAGATTTGAGAAAAATATCAAAAATTGAGAAAAAAACCAAATTTCGAGAAAAAAAGTCGAGCTTTTTAGATTAAAGTCGAAATTAGTAGAAAAAAGTCGAAATTTGAGAAAAATGTCGAAGTGGAATTTCGAAATAAAGTCGAAATTTTGAAAAAAAAGTCGAAATTTCGAAAATAAAGTCGAAATTTTCAGGAAAATGTCGATATTTCGATATTAAGGCCAATATTTCAAGAAAAAAGTTGAAATTTGAGAAAAAAAACGAAATTTCGCGAAAAAAGTCGAAATTTTGACAAAGAAAGTCGACATTTGAAGAAAAAAAGTCGAAATTATGAGAACAAAATCAAAATTTCGAGCTTAAAATCGAAGTTTGAGAAAAAAGTCGAAATTTCTAAAAATAACTTTTTTTTAATTGATGTCCTTTCTATGCCTTTGTAACATTTCGAAAAAGCTGAAATTTTCAGAACAGAATCAAAATAATTTCCAGAAAAAAGTCGAATTTTGAGAAAAAAGTCCAAATTTTGAGAAAAAAGGTCGAAATGTTGATTTTAAAGTCGAAATTTCGAGAAAAGTGTCGAAATTTGGATATTAAGGTCAAAATTTCGGGAAAAAGTCGAAATTTGCGAAAAACGTTGAGATTTCGAGAAAAAACATCGAAATTTCGAGAAAAAAGTCGAAATTTGAGAAAAACGTCGAAATTTCGATAAAAAGACGAAATTTAATAAAAAGTGGAGATTTCGAAAAGAAGAGTCGAAATTTTGAGAAAAAAGTCGAAATGTAACATTTTTTTAAATCGATTTCCTTTCTGCGCCTTTGTAACAAAATTGAAATTTTGAGAAGAATTCGAAATTTGAGAAAAAAGTGAAAATTTGAAACAAAAGTCGAAGTTTGAGAAAAAAGTCGAAATTTTTAAAATAATATTAGTTTTAATTGGTCTTTCTACGCCTTGGTAACATTTCGTTAAATTTTGATTTAAAAATTGAAATTTCTCTTTTTTTCTAGAAATTTCAACTCTAAATTCCAAATTTCGACTTATTTTCGAAATTTTGATCCTAAAGTCGAAATTTTGACTTTAATCTGTAATTGATTTAGAGGAGGAGAAGTCAAAATTCCGTGATAATTTTTTTAAATTGATGTTCTTTCTACGCTCTTGTAATTTTTACTTCAAAAAAAGTAAATAAACTTTTTTTAAGTTTTGCAGTGTATTTATTAATACGCGTGTAACGTTTTCATCACTAAATAACAGTTTTTAAGACCGGTAACTAGGTAATAAAATAACGTACAGTAATTTTTGCGAATATATGGTAATTTTAACTGCGTAAGTACGGAATTTTACCTTCAAATATATGGCAACACCGCACCACAGTTATCTTTCTTATTAGACTTATTCAGTCAACGACATAATGAATAAGAAGAAATGTTAATACTGCCATCTGTTGGTTTATTAACGCAGCTATTACTAGTAGATGGAAGTAGATAATAACATGACATAAATACACTTATATAACAAATAAAAATGTTTCTCATTAAATTTACAGTGACCTGTATCTAAGGTAAATCGATCCGATTCTTAGGATTTTTGAATCGTTCATTAGATCGATTCTATATTTGAGATCGATTTAAAAAATCAACCTTGAGACTTGAAAAAATCGATTTTTCGATAAATCAATCTTAGATCAACATCCCTACTATACCTGACAAATTTAGAGAGCTGGATCCAACTCTCTAAATTTATCAGATGCGATGAAAAATGTCCTTATTTGTTTCTGTTAAGTTAGATTAAGTTGCAATGTTTAGTGGTTAGATTAGGTAACAAATTGTCGGGCATTATAAATTATATTCTATGAACTTCCGTCTGTGCGTGATATTGCACGCCACTGAGTTATAAATTTTAAACCAATAGTACATAAATACGTATAATCATACTTACGGTTCAGATTACGTTTTATAATGTAAGTACCATGTATCCAACAAAACGTATCAATTAAACTTTTCCTATCTTTGAAATCGACATCACAAGTAATAGGTTCGCCGTAAAATTGTTTACTGGTTAGTAAAACCGAAAACGCTATGAACAAAATCACGGTAAACTTGTAATGAAGTTGAAACACTGAGTTGTCGATGTAGACATCTTCGCGTTTAATGAAAGATTTAAGAGAGTTCACAAAATCTATCATAATGGAAATTCCACCCGAGCTTTCTGGTCTATCAAACAAACGATAACCGGAAACGTTTCCTCTATGCGAAGCGGAATAAAATGCAACAACTGTCACTGACACTGAACAGCCAATCGGAAGTGCGGGAGAAGTTCCAAAGTTGACTACGCATCATGCTTTGCTATGTTTTTCCCGCCAACATTTAAATTTGTTGATTATACTTTTACTACTACTTTGAATCGAAAAACTGGAACGTTTAGGTTTAAACTATTTCGAATAAATAATTCTTAAATGAAGGTGAAAATTTGGACTATTATCTCATTGTTTGACTCTTTTTTCTCGATTTTAAACACAAAATGACAGGAAAATCCTCTATAGTCGATTTCAGATAAATCTGCATAAGAGTAGACTGTGGATTTCTAATTTTGCAGTGGCAACAGCAAGAACTAGTAATATTTAGACATGGTCGTGTGGCAGCGCTGTAACATTTCTTAATATAGAGATGCAAGATAATTTTAATATCGATATAAATATTGACAGCAGATATATATCGATAATCGATATTATCGAACATTTTTTTATCGATAATGGATATTTTGTAAACGGGATCCACTCTTAGAAATTTCTATGTATTTCAGGCATATTATTTTTTGTGACCTAAAAAAAAAAGGTCCTCGATCTCCATATTTTTGACCATCATTGGCGACGATTGGACAATTGATATCGGCTATCGGGCAATATCGATAATATCATATCGACGATGTTATAATATCGATATTTTTGCTTCGATATTATCGATAATGTCGGTCAACCGATATATCGTTGCATCCTATCTTAATAATGTTCTGTGTTCTTAAAATCCTAACCTATCGTTAAATAGTTTGATTTGTTGTCGGTTGTTTTGAGAGTGATTCTTTTATATTTTGTGTTAATTTTTACTAAAAATTACCAATTTGTTAATGACTCAAATAAAAAAAAATATTTAGTCCGATTATTTCTTCCAAACAACCCTAAAATATAGGTAACACATTAATCATGAAATTATTTTACGCGTGAAGGCAGCTTTAGTTCTGGTGATTTTTTTAATACCTGTTATAAACGCTAAAGACAACTTTAGAATGGAAAACGAAAGTAATAAAATAATTTTCACTTCTCCGTATATTTTTTACAAAGCATACATTCTTATGCCGACTCTTCACTCTCGCCGAGACGATACGAGGGAACCCGAGTGCGAGAATGTGGAAGCTACATTCGTTTTGACTCGCTTTGTCTCCGTTCGCCCCGGAAGTGCTCCGTGTCGAGTCGGTTTTTGGGGCCAAATCAAAGGAAATGAACACGATAACCGAGAGTGGGAGCAAAAGGGTAGATATAGCCCTCGCAGTTAGATTTGTCCTGTCAAATGTCTCGCCGAAACGTTCGGCGTGGACCCTCGGCGAGAGTGAAGAGCAACGAACAAAGTGGTGGTTCTCCTTGTTCATAGAATAATCATAATAATATGGGAAAGAAGGTCAAACGTAATCTATGGTTCATTTAACCACATATATGACAGTTACTTATCTAAAGGTTAATTTAATACTTCAGAGTCCACTCTTACATATTTATCTGAAATGAACTATAAATTCTGAGAAAAAATCGAAATTATAGAAAGAACTTAAATATTTAAGTCAAACGTTAAGGCTGTTTCAGTTAAAACTAAAGAAAATTTGACAAAAAATTAAAATTTCAAAAAAAAAGTCCAAGTTTTGCGACAAATTTTCAAATTTAATGTTACCAATAAAAAATTTTAAGTTTAACGGCCAAAATCGAGATTAAAGTCAAAATGTTGACTTAAATGTGGACTTTTCGATTTATTTCCAAATTTCCAAGTTCCACTTTTTTATTCGAAATTTCCACATTTTGACTTTAATGTGGAAATTTCGAAAAAAAAAGTCGAAAATGGAAATTCAGAAATAAATCGAAAAGTCCACATTTAAGTCAACATTTTGACTTTAATCTCGATTTTGGCCGTTAAACTTAAAATTTTTTATTGGTAACATTAAATTTGAAAATTTGTCGCAAAACTTGGACTTTTTTTTTGAAATTTTAATTTTTTGTCAAATTTTCTTTATTTTTAACTGAAACAGCCTTAACGTTTGACTTAAATATTTAAGTTCTTTCTATAATTTCGATTTTTTCTCAGAATTTATAGTTCATTTCAGATAAATATGTAAGAGTGGACTCTGAAGTATTAAATTAACCTTTAGATAAGTAACTGTCATATATGTGGTTAAATGAACCATAGATTACGTTTGACCTTCTTTCCCCTATTATTATGATTATTCTATGAACAAGGAGAACCACCACTTTGTTCGTTGCTCTTCACTCTCGCCGAGGGTCCACGCCGAACGTTTCGGCGAGACATTTGACAGGACAAATCTAACTGCGAGGGCTATATCTACCCTTTTGCTCCCACTCTCGGTTATCGTGTTCATTTCCTTTGATTTGGCCCCAAAAACCGACTCGACACGGAGCACTTCCGGGGCGAACGGAGACAAAGCGAGTCAAAACGAATGTAGCTTCCACATTCTCGCACTCGGGTTCCCTCGTATCGTCTCGGCGAGAGTGAAGAGTCGGCATAAGAATGTATGCTTTGTAAAAAATATACGGAGAAGTGAAAATTATTTTATTACTTTCGTTTTCCATTCTAAAGTTGTCTTTAGCGTTTATAACAGGTATTAAAAAAATCACCAGAACTAAAGCTGCCTTCACGCGTAAAATAATTTCATGATTAATGTGTTACCTATATTTTAGGGTTGTTTGGCAGAAATAATCGGACTAAATATTTTTTTTTTATTTGAGTCATTAACAAATTGGTAATTTTTAGTAAAAATTAACACAAAATATAAAAGAATCACTCTCAAAACAACCGACAACAAATCAAACTATTTAACGATAGGTTAGGATTTTAAGAACACAGAACATTATTAAGATAGGATGCAACGATATATCGGTTGACCGACATTATCGATAATATCGAAGCAAAAATATCGATATTATAACATCGTCGATATGATATTATCGATATTGCCCGATAGCCGATATCAATTGTCCAATCGTCGCCAATGATGGACAAAAATATGGAGATCGAGGACCTTTTTTTTTAGGTCACAAAAAATAATATGCCTGAAATACATAGAAATTTCTAAAAGTGGATCCCGTTTACAAAATATCCATTATCGATAAAAAAATGTTCGATAATATCGATTATCGATATTATCGATATATGTCTGCTGTCAATATTTATATCGATATTAAAATTATCTTGCATCTCTATATTAAGAAATGTTACAGCGCTGCCACACGACCATGTCTAAATATTACTAGTTCTTGCTGTTGCCACTGCAAAATTAGAAATCCACAGTCTACTCTTATGCAGATTTATCTGAAATGGACTATACTATAGAGGATTCTCCTGTCATTTTGTGTTTAAAATCGAGAAAAAAGAGCCAAACAATGAGATAATAGTCCAAATTTTCACCTTCATTTAAGAATTATTTATTCGAAATAGTTTAAATCTAAACGTTCTAGTTTTTCGATTCAAAGTAGTAGTAAAAGTATAATCAACAAATTTAAATGTTGGCGGGAAAAACATAGCAAAGCATGATGCGTAGTCAACTCTGGAACTTCTTCCGCACTTCCGATTGGCTGTTCAGTGTCAGTGACAGTTGTTGCTTTTTATTCCGCTTCGCATAGAGGAAACGTTTCCGGTTATCGTTTGTTTGATAGACCACAAAGCTCGGGTGGAATTTCCATTATGATAGATTTTGTGAACTCTCTTAAATCTTTTATTAAACGCGAAGATGTCTACATCGACAACTCAGTGTTTCAACTTCATTACAAGTTTACCGTGATTTTGTTCATAGCGTTTTCGGTTTTACTAACCAGTAAACAATTTTTCGGCGAACCTATTACTTGTGATGTCGATTTCAAAGATAGGAAAAGTTTAATTGATACGTTTTGTTGGATACATGGTACTTACATTATAAAACGTAATCTGAACCGTAAGTATGATTATACGTATTTATGTACTATTTGGTATAAAATTTATAACTCAGTGGCGTGCAGTATCACGCACAGACGGAAGTTCATAGAATATAATTTATAATGCCCGACAATTTGAATACATTTCAAATTAGGTAATTTAATAAATACTTTTTTGGTTACCTAATCTAACCACTAAACATTGCAACTTAATCTAACTTAACATAAACAAATAAGGACATTTTTCATCGCATCTGATAAATTTAGAGAGGGCTCTCTAAATTTGTCAGGTATAGTAGGGATGTTGATCTAAGGTCGATTTATCGAAAAATCGATTTTTTCAAGTCTCAAGGTTGATTTTTTAGATCGATCTCAAATATAGAATCAATCTAATGAACGATTCAAAAATCCTAAGAATCGGATCGATTTACCTTAGATACAGGTCACTGTAAATTTAATGAGAAACATTTTTATTTGTTATATAAGTGTATTTATGTCATGTTATTATATACTTCCATCTACTAGTAATAGCTGCGTTAATAAACCAACAGATGGCAGTCAGTATTAACATTTCTTTTTATTCATTATGTCGTTGACTGAATAAGTCTAATAAGAAAGATAACTGTGGTGCGGTGTTGCCATATATTTGAAGGTAAAATTCCGTACGCAGTTAAAATTACCATATATTCACAAAAATTACTGTACGTTATTTTATTACCTGTTACCGGTCTTAAAAACTGTTATTTAGTGATTGAAAACGTTACACGCGTATTAATAAATACACTGCAAAACTTAAAAAAAGTTTATTTACTTTTTTTGAAGTAAAAATTACAAGAACGTAGAAAGAACATCAATTTAAAAAAATTATCACGAAATTTTGACTTTTCCTCCTCTAAATCAATTACAGATTAAATAAATCGAAATGTCCACTTTTTTCTCCAAATTTTCACATTAATGCGAAGGCGCAGAAAGGACATCGAGTAGAAAAATAATCGAAATTTCGACTTCAATCTCGAAATTCTCGAAAATTTCTAGTTTGCAGGCTACATATCGAGCAATAGCATTTTTATCGCTTGAATTCTGTTTGTTGTCAAGATCAAAGTATACACAAATCACAGATGTGAGTACTCGGTGCAATTCAACCCCATCAAACTTTGCCTGTCCAGAATGGTCCAGAACATGTCAAACGAAATTCGCCTTAAGTCAAGGGCACTTAAGACACACCGCTATGTGTTGACGATGATCGCTCGACACGTGCAACTTTCATGATTTGCGATTTGAATTCTTTCGGTGAAGCATGTGCTGAAGAAACGAAGATAGATTCGCGTGGAGATTTGTTAGAAGGGCTGGAACGAAGATGATAGATTTTCTCAATTCCTTTAAATCGCTCATTAAATTGGAACATATTCGCACCGATAACAATGTTTTTAAGTTACACTACAAGTTTACCGTGATTTTATTGATTGTTTTTTCGATATTGTTGACGAGTAAGCAATATTTTGGCGATCCGATAAGCTGTGATGTGGATTATGACAAAAGAGACATTATTAATACATATTGTTGGATACATGGCACTTACATCGTAAAAAGAACCCTTAATCGTAAGTACTTGACTATTTGTTTTGTGATAACTTAGAAGTATTGCTTCAGAAAATATTTTACCGGGCATTGGGAACGAATTTGAGGCGAAAAAGTGGGATAAATTTAACATTGCATCTAGACAAAGCTTAGAATATGGGCCTAATGATGTGATAATTTGGCAACAGTATTATCAGTGGGTGTGCATAGTTTTTTCATTTCAAGCATTACTTTTTTACGTGCCCAGATACTTATGGAAAACTTGGGAAAGTGGAAGAATTAGGCTTTTGGTTAAAGATCTGTGTAAGTACATAGAAGTTATGATTTTAATTTCTGAACAGTTTTTTCATATTTATACACTGATTTTGTGCTTAGGATTTCTTTATTTTGTTACATTGACATATTTATGAGATTTTTTTAAATCATTTTGGTACAGCATTTTTTTAATGGGGAAAGCGTCAGCGGGTATTACGTCACGGCCGCCATTTTTCTTGCGGAAGGTGCATGGTACAAAACATCTCTTTACTTACTGCGTCAAAGATGGCGGCACTGACGTCAGCACTTTTGGAGTATTTAAATAATAAGATTTAGGAAAACGTAATGAAGTAAATTGGAAATTTTAAAGTTTTATGAGAGCAAGGAAATAATTGGCATGTGACTAAAGCCAGAAATAGATTTATTATCAACTTCAGCCTTAGAATATTATTCTAAAACTTCAGCTAGGAGCGTAATCATGTCAGAAATTGCTCTCACTCTATATAACTTAATTTGAAGAATCCTTATAAACTGGAACAAGGTAACTAAGAATGGATTGACCAAAAAACTCTTTTAGGTGGGCCTTTGGTAACGCCATCGTGGAATTTAGAAACAAAAAATAATTTAATAAAATACCTACTAAGTGGACGTAACTCTCACACACTTTACGCAGTAAGATATTGCACTTGCGAAGTTTTGAATTTTATCAATGTGGTAAGTATTCATTTTGTACGTTCAGAAAAAATTTAACTATAGAAATGCAAGATGCCTTTTTTATAAAAAATTGAAAGTTAAGAGCAGTACTTTTTTATTGTTTTTAATTTTCTTTCCTAACATTTTCTTACCTTTCAAAGTTTGGATTTTAATCTGGAAATTCCACGTTTTCTTGAAATTTCCTTGCAATTTATTTTATAAATTTTAAACCTTTTTGAATGTTTAAATTGAGGACAAATTTTGATCACCGAATTAATTGAGTGTAAATTTCAGGTAGCTCAAATCAGCTTAATGGATGCATTCCTTATGGGTGAGTTTTCGTTTTATGGGGTCACTGTTGCAACAGTTAAAAATTTGAATCCCATGAATCGATTTTTTCCAAAAGTGACGAAATGTGCCTACTACAGATACGGTCCTTCTGGCACACTAACGAACATAGATGCTCTATGCGTTTTACCTTTGAATGTACTTAATGAAAAACTGTTCCTTATTTTGTGGATTTGGTTATATTTGTTGTCTGTGATAACCGGCATTGCCTTAATATATCGTATTATAGTTATTTGTGCTCCTCGCCTTAGAGCGTATTTGTTAATTGGTCATAGTCGTTTTATAGGTTGTAAAAAAGCACATGTGATAGTAAATGAATTGTCTTATGGAGATTTCTTTGTTTTAGATCAAGTAGGTAAAAATGTGAATCCTATCATATTCTATGAACTTGTAGAAGGTATTCATGAGTTTATGAGAGCTAATAAAAAAATTTACACATCTTGTCCAAGCAGTATTATAGAAATATAGATTTATTTGTACTGAATAGATTTACTAGGTAAATTCCTATTATATTTTCTAAGAAAAAATACTTTATTTTTTATAAAAATATACTTAATTATAAGTATAAAGTGCCTATATTTTGAAATATAAAAATGTTTGTTAAAATTAAATATTCTATGTTTTTCCGTTTCATGTTTTGTATTTATGGAATTTATATTTGTTTGTATTTTTTTATTATGTAAGTAAAAAGTTTTTTTACTTTTTGAATATGTTTATATTATCTGTTTAGTATTTATTTTTATATTTTTGTTTTTTACTTATATATACAATATGTAACATTCCCACTTTTGATAGTTTTTGTATATAAATTATATGCAATAAAATACTTTTGAATTCATCCAGTGCACTTTCTCTTCAGTGTCAGTAACCTCAATAAATAAACTAAAAAGGATTAATTTCGTATAAGCTTAAATGTTCAAAAAAATCAGATTAATATGAATGTCGAGAAGTTTTTGAGTAAGTAAACTTTCAGTCAAAAATTTGGTGATCAAATCTCGGTGCCAAAAAAATATATAAAACATGGTTGGACTGGAGATCAAAAATTCGAGATTGAATTTAAAATTTTGGCTTTTTTCCTATATCTGGAGTTTAAATTCAAAATACTGTGGACGAAGTGGACGAAAAATCAAAATTTCATACTTTTTTCTTTAAATTAGGATTTTTAAATTAATAATTTTTGTCTTTCTTTAAATTTATAGCTACTTCACCTGTACCCACTTTTAAGTGAAATTACAATTTCAACTCGTATCAAAAGCTAGATTTTTTCCTGAAATTTCTACTTTTTTTCCACAAATTTTGTGTTAAAAAGACACAATTTTGAAAGAAACCAGAGTGCTAGTTACGCGATAATTTGATGGTGAATGAAATATTTAAAAATTATCTCGAGTTCATTCTTTTGATACGCCACTGTTTTAGATTAGCTAACTCTTTCTGACTACCGAACGCGCCCATTAACTGATATCTGCTTATTAAGCGGTTACTGTTTGATTCGTTTTGATTTATTTTAATTCTAGATAACGTGCTATTTTAATTATGTTGCTTTAAAGAACAGAAACGATAATATAAAGTTCATTTGCAAGAAAAGGACTGCTTTGAGCAACAAAAAATGTCTAATAATTTGAATCCCGAATTTGAAATCGCTCAACTGCCAAAAATCAGGTCTAGCCATCGAATCGATGTAAATATCCCCAGTACTTTTCACGTACCAACACAAACAATAACCAATGTTGATGTGTTAAATGTCAACTTTGTGTAACACCGATGTAATTCTAAAAATTTCTAATTATTAGCTAGATATCCCAAACAAAAATGTTATTCTGTAGCTAGTATCGTTTAATAAACATCCACGATGAGTAGAATAGCCAACGGTGAGTGAAAGCACCCGTGCGAGTTACCAGCGAATTTCTCTTATTTTTATGTCTTACATTTCAGGCAACTTGCCTTTGCCACCCATCGGTGGCGATAAAAGCAAAGATTGGCAGCTGGAGATTTTAATGGAAAAATTAAGATCGAAGGCGTCGCAGTACAAAAGTTTGGCTGAAATATTCGAAAAATGTCAGAATGACAATGCTTGTAGGTTATGTCAATGGGCATAAAGTGCCAATTTGATCGTTTGTTACTTCTTTTTTTTAGGATAAACGTTACGCTTTAGATAGTGTTGAAAAGAGCCAGCATCAAAAATGTTTGGATACTTTACAGCATTCCATAAAAGTCACTTCGTTGCAAAGTATGGTGGAAAGATTGGAAAGTTTAACGAGGCAGTTGGGGTGAGTTGTATTTTTCATTACTCTTATGATATGAACTACGTGGGGTGTCAAATGAAAACTTGTTGAATTGATAATTTTATATGCACTTTGTTACTTTGCGTATTTTCACGCATCGCTTTTGCTTAAAACTTTCTTCACTTTATCACCAACAATTCGAGTTGTTTTGTACACAATAAGCAGACTTAATTGTGCATTTGGTAATGTACGCTTAATTGGCGCATTGATTAGATTTGCTACATTTACAGCTTGATGTCAATATTATTTTTTGGTTTTATTTGTTTATTTTTTCTGCAGATTTACAGCAATTTTTCTATAATGTCGGAAATTTAACTTCGTTCTTGTGAAATTTCCATTATTAATTTTATTTCTTTTTCAGAAATTTTGAATTTAAATACCAAGTTTGAATTTTTGCTAAACAATTTATATTCTTTTTCTAAGCAATATTATCTGGAAATGTCATAATTTTTCTCCAAATTTATTTTAAGTATATGCCTTCAGTTTTTACCCTTTTTTTTCCTAATATTTCAATAGTTCAAAATCCAAAACTTGCAATTTCATAGAAATTAATTTTTTTTTTATTTAAAAATTTCAAGTTACAATTTAAGAGTTTTTTGCTAATGCTTCACTCAAAATTTTGACTTGTTCAAAATTCCTCATTTGAAGTTAAAATTTTGGCTCTGAGCTTAAAATTTCCCATTTTTTAGAAATATCGAGTTCCATTAGAGCATTTTGGAACTTACTGTTCTTTTTTTTGTATTGGTGACAAAAATAATGTTTTGAAGAGTTTTTGATGGTGATAGAAAGTTGGAAAAAATTATTAGTGATTATTCGGAAATAAAAAAATATGTAGTGTTAGTTGGGAATTTTTTTTCCTCAAGCAAAGTCAACTATATTTTCAAATAAGACTATAATCACTGATTGTTTTAGATTAAAATTTATGGTTGGACCCTCAGGGGTTGAACTATTCATATCTTCGGATATGTTCTACCTAGAGATAGTTTTGGATGAATCTGGGGCCGTAAATGATGTTAAAGTACACCATGAAGGAAAATCTGAACAACAGAGCTGCCAAGAACTCGTTAGTTGCCTATCTAGGGGCGACTTCCAAGATTTTACTGCCCAATTGGAAGGTTTCGCCTCCATATATCAACTAAATGCCGAAAAAAAGATCAAAAGCAAAGCGTTTATTGCTTTGCAGTCTCTAGAATCCGACTTGAGCACTTTGGCTCAGCTACAGTCGTTTATGAAGGAACCATTTAATCTCATCCATAAGTCTCCAGTTGGGATTCTGGAGAAAAGAAAGGGAGGACATCCGATGAAATTAACCTATTTTGTATCCCCATATGATTTGATTGATTCTGAAAAAGGCGAAATTGATCCCATCAATATCGATATTATCACTAGTAAGTCTTTGGGGTACAGTGTTACAGTTTGCGTTGAGGGCTCAGCCGCGCATAAGCTGCAAACCACAACTTTGATCACAGTTAGTAGAAATATCAACGGTAAAAGGTAAATCAGACGTTCTAATGTCAGTTTTGAGTCTTCATGTCCATCCTGTTACAGTTCACCATCATTTTCCCAACTTGGTAGTCAAAATAGCGCAGTAATACCAGCTTCATTTGCTTTGAAGCTTAATAAACCCATTCCCATGTGTGTCTCGTTGGTTAGACAGCTGCAAACTATCACTGAACTCGAATGGGCTGATCTTTCCAACCCTCAGCCTTTGTTAGGTTTAATTGTGAATCAAGCTAGCGAAGGCAAGTTACAGTCTGGAAGTAACAAAGGACTTTTTGTGGTAATTGAGTCTATGGATTTACTTTGTGCAGAAGTTAAAGATTCACTTTTTTAGACACTGCCCGATCAAAATCATTGTTATTTTATGACAGAAAATAAGAATATGGAAGGTGTTTTGGTACACAGCATTCCGTTTACGCATCCAGCAAAAGTATCGCAAATTTTAGTCATGCTGAGACAACAGGCACTTTTTAACACAATCGTCGGAAGCTGCGTGCGTCCTGACAGTCGACAAGGTAACAAAATCGTCAACTTTTTCAATTTCTTTTAGGCTATTTGCTTTGAAATAATAAATAACTCTATTTTTTGTCTCATGATGTGTCTGAATGAATTTTTTTTTTGCTAGTAGTTTTCATTAGAGCACTGAACCAAAATAGTATTGATTTAAATCTGAATGCAGGAGGAACTTGATGCTTCTTTTGCCAATCAATTAGGTTCATTAGATTAGTAATATGCTTGATGATGCTGGTCACTAATTACAGATGTGATAAAACCTTTGGATATAATAGGTTTCATTTAAATATTTTTCTAAGACTCATCAGCATAAGAGTTATAAAAAAAACATTTAAAACTAATAGCTCTGCAATTATAACAGATATAAGATACAGCATGTATGCGTTGCAGATTTTGAAAATATGACTCTCTTTGAAGTCAGCGCTCTCTCTTGGAATCACATTTCAATATCGCTGGAGCACCCAACAGAAGAAAGCATGGCAACGGCGGAAATCGACCTATCCGAAATATCGAAGCTGACGTGTAAAATCCACACGCCCGGCACACCGCCCCCCCAAAACACCTCTGATATCGCTTCCGAATTAGCCTCGAAAATTCTCAACAAATGCTTCTCGATCCCAGTAACGATGCGTGCCATTATTAAATTGTGGGAAAGGCAAGCTGTGCGTCGAACTCATTTTAACGGGCACGAAAATTTTAGTTTACCCCTCGATTCTTGCGATCCTGGTGGCCACAAGGGGGGCCCGGGAGGCGGTCTCGCTGAATTCGAGGGGTTAGATTGCAAAATCAAGCAGGAGTCCTCCCTTAATGGCAACATGATGATGCAGCAGCACCATAATTTATTTCTTAACGAATCGATGATGGCAAACGCAAATTTTTCGAATTTCCCGCCTTCTGAAGGTGTGCTCAGTAATTTGGAATTAACAAATATACTGTCCGGCGGTAGCCAGGGCGAGAAGAGCACAAAACGTCAACACAAACGGAAAGCTAGTGATGGTAAGTCTAATAACAGTTCAAATTTAATCTGCACAGTGCCAGACATTTTTACTTATTGCTCCCTGAGTTGTGGCGATAGCATTGTTTGGGGATCATTTGGATAACATAAGAGTTGAAAACGATTTTGAAATGATAACCTTGTTTTAAGCCGCCGAAAATATTTTCAAGTAATAAGATGTTTAATTTTCTAATGACGAAAATAATAAACTTTTTTTGTTAGTTTTGAAAACTGGGATCTACATTTAATGTCTTGCAGGATCCGTTGAAAGTTACCTGTGGCACTGTTAATAATATTTAACAATTTAAGCATTTAAAAAATTAACTTGTTATAATTTGTTTTTATTATTATATCAATTGATTAGTTTAATATTTCTATAGAGAGGTCTGCAACTACTAATAACAGTTATTCATTATTTTATTTTTTCTGTGCTTTTAAAATTAAACTTTGTAAAATGGTGTGATTTTTCATTTAAAAAAAATATTTTTAAAAGGCGAGAATTTTTTTATTTTATTTATATTTGCTTTATGGTTATGGTTTTTACGCACCATAAATTTGTTAGAATGTTTAATTAACGAATTTATCACCTGGATTCTATGAACATTGTTTAATGTTGACTGTTGGATTAATTATAGATAACTGGAGGTCTAGCAAACGGAAGGCGGGAGAAGAAACAGAGATTTTATTAGAAACCTCCAGCAGCGATTCAACGTCCCGAAGTACTCCGTTCTCCCAAGAAGCGGAAGTAGCCACCCCAAACTCAGCCTTGGGGTTTCAATCCGATCTTGAGCTGTCAAGTTTGGATCCCACCGAACTCCTAGCTACGCAAGACAAGAGCCAAGACTTCGTCGGCGCCATAGACGACTTGGAGGGGGTCGAAGAGATGCTTTCTGATGTCGTGCAGAAGGAAAAAATTACTTCAAACCTGAGCATTACACCGATTACATCTGGGGAGGGGTTTAGGGAGGAACCGCTTGCTACCAATACGATCACAATTACACCTATAGTGAGCGGTAAAGCGGAAGACAGATCGAAGGAGCGAAGGCGGGAAGGATAGGGGGAAACCGGAGAAGAAAAGGAAGAAGCGACGAGACGAAAGTCCCATGGGGCCTCCGGAGAAAATACCTTCCACTAAGCCGCCGACCGAATCGCCCCCATTGAGCACACCTCAGTCACCCAACATGGTTAAATACAATGCGTCCCCAACGCAAAACAGGAACCTAAGTGGGAAATCGAGCCCGAATTTGGATCCGTCCTATCATCAAAGGAAACTCTCATCAAAGCCCGAAGCATTCACCAGCTCACGTGCCGAGCAGCCCAAAGCATATAGCGGGAATCTCGAGTCCGAAAAACCACGGTACTTCTCCCAAGCATTCGTCGACTAGCGGCTCTGGGAAACCCAGCATGTCGACGCTGAAGAGCGCCGCTAATTCCCCCAAGTCGGACAAAATCAAATCGAGCTCCAAGGATTTAACCGGTGGAAGGGACAAGGAGAAGAAGAGTTTCAGTGTGGGAAACGCTAAAATTAAACCAGCGACGGTGAAGGTGAAAGCCCTGGATTTGAGTGATTCTCAGGATGGGGTTCCATCGCCTAGTAGCTCATCAGATAGTAAAAGTAGCGGACAGAAGAGCAGGAAAGGTAACATGCTTTCCGCAATAGTGGACAAGCTGAAGTCGGCCCAACACTGTGATCTTCCCGCAGGATTTAAGCAGCAAGTCTGGTAGCGGGAGTAAAGAGAGGCAGATATCGAGTACAAAGTCTGGTGATAACAAAACGGGGGTTAAATTGGGAGAAAATAAAAATTCCGAATATATGGTTAAGCCGAGCTCGGATGGTATCAAGTTGACCATCAATAAGACAAGGACGAAAGATGGCGCGAAGATCGCCAAAGTCAGCGGGACGCCTAAGGTGCACACTGGATTGAAGCCAGGGGTAAACAGTGGTCCAGCTTCTAAAAAGCCCCAACACCAATCGCAGAAGAGCAGCAGCCCGACGTTGAAGCCTTCCACAAAGCTGTCATCAACATCAACTTCAAATAAGTCATCCGGTGCGCTGAAGTCATCTAAGTAAACCGAGTAGCTTCGCCAAAGACCAGCTCAAGTGCGACGGATCTATCGCGCTAGCAAGGACAGGCCGAAGTTGAACAAAAGCAGTTCGGAGAAATCGATTTTTTCCAACAAGGAGCGCGGGAAGTCGAGCCCCACGCAAAAAGACGAAGTGGACGCTCCCTATAAATTCACCTCTACGCTTATGATGGAAGGCTTGATGAAACAACTAGACAAGAACTTCCAAATTCCGAAACTCTCTGCGCGACTGAGCGACGACAAAAAGCCGAAACCGAACGAAAACTTAAACAACGTCAGCCGCAACGACAAAATCTACGACTTGTCTAAACCCCAAGAAGTAAAATATCCTCTGGCCCTGCCAAAATCCATCGAATCGATCGAGGCGAAGATTCGAAATAATCTAAACAACGCGACCCCTATCAATCTACGTAAAGAAGACGATGATGACAGGAAGAAAGCGCGGACGGGCGAGTCGTTGAATTTGTCCGCTAAGAGCGTCGATTTGACTTCTAAGTTTTTAGCGCCGCCTGCCAAAGATGAGAAACGCGATTGCGAAGGGGTTGCCAAAGAAGGGAAAAGTGTCGCGTTGGCGTTTCCGCAGTCACCCTCTGTTAGTGTTCATATTGTGAAGTCGCCGGCGCCCAGCCCTATTATAAATCCGAGTCCTCACGCGGCGTCGCCCTGCATAACCGATGACGAACTGATGGACGAAGCGCTTGTGGGTTTGGGTAAATAGTTATATATTTAACTTGTTTAATCAAGGCGTGTAACAGGTATTCTTGGAGCCTTATATTTTGCGTAGGTGTTGTGCAATTTGCTTCCTAGATGATTTTAATTTCAAAATGTGGATTTATTTTCTAGAAACTTTGTATTATAGAGTATGAAGTTTTTTTGAATTTCACTAATTTACATATCAATTCAGTTTTTTTAGATTTCTTTTTTTAATTTAAATCAAATTTACATCCTCAATTTTAAATTTTTTCAAAAATTTTGTTAACAATTATTTATTTCTTAATTTTGGGAAGGATATTGATTAATCTTCTGTGTCAAACATTGATTATAAAATAGAAAGAACATTTGAATATTGAATATAAAAGGACTAATTGTCACAGTTTTATTAGGTGAATAATTTTTTACATATTCCATAGAATATTGTTGAGTTTTCTCTTAAACAAAAAGAAAAAATAGGAAGCAATTGTATAATTATTGATATTAAGAATCAGACATATTGTAAAAAATTCACATTTTGTTTACTTCTGCAAGAATGTTATTGCTTTCTGATACATTTTAGTCAACTAGTCTATCATCTCTTTAACTTGATCCTTCACCATCAGATCTGAAGAGGGTCACCAACTGTCCAAAAAATAATACCTTTTATTATCTTTTGTTACATAATAATTATATTCTCATAGGATAAAAACCTTAGATATTTGAAAAGTAATTAATTATTTTGGCATTTTAGCAACACTAAAGCAGCTTTTTTCAGCTATTTGGAGAGGTTGCGGTACAAAAAAAGTTGAGAAATGATGAACTAGTTTACCAACAACGACAACAATGTATTGGAGTTCAAAAGATATTTTTTTACATCAAAGAATTGTTTCTCTTGCTTGTGCAATGAAATCTAAAAAAAGGTATCAAAGTGCTTCCATTTAAAAACTAAGATTAAGGCTCTTGGAATACTTTTGATTAGAAATTAATTAAATTGCGTAATTTATTTTTTTAGGATAAATAATCAGGTTCCTAAATCGGTCATTTCCCGCTGGTTCTGAAGTTAGATCAAAATTTATTTTGATATGAAGTTTTGAATTTTTGAGGTAGTTTTGGTTTTTTGTACATAAACCAAGATAGGAGAATTGAGCATTTAATTAAATGGATATTAATGCTTTCTTGCATTTTAAAATGATCGAAAACGTTGTAATTTTAAAACATGGGTCCATTAATATTGCTTTATATTTATTTGTTTTGCAATTGTTATAAAAGTATGGATAAAATGACAAGTTTTGTACATTTGTAAATATTTGTATTCAATTATTTTACTACTTAGACAGTTAATTATATTTAGGAAATGGTCTAAATAAGAAAATTTCTAATTATAATTCAGGATAGGCCTGGAATGATTTTTCTTGGTTAAGCTAATTACTTGCTGGGAAAATTGAACTTAGGCCAAAGTTATATATACAGGGTGTACAAGAACTTCCATTTTAGGTAAAATTGTTAATTTCCTGGAAATAGAACTTTTGTTTGAATTATTTTTAACCAGGGATCTTATTATTAGTGAGAAATATGAATGCTTTATAATCTTTATTTGGTTTAAAATGATATACTTTCAGAAATCTTTTATCTGTTGTACTGCTACACCCTGTATATGTTTAAGTAGGTAATTATATTGTATTGGAGTACTATTAATAGTATTTATTAAATTTATTTTGTGTTGTGCATATCATAGTACAAAAATTGAACTATCTGGAAGGAATATCAAAATATGTATTTTTTTAATGGCAATAATTTGTTGACATATTTTAATATTACCTTCTTTCATAGTTAAAAATATATATACAAAAATAAAATATTTACATTATTGAGTTGTATTTCTTCCTTTTTTTATTATGAATTTTTTATTCTTAAAATAGACAATAGGACCTGTTACAACCAGAATACAAGGGACCAACAAAAAGGCTCACTTTAAACGATTCTTTAAATTAACACCACTGTTTAAATATGAACAACAAAGCAAGGGATAAGAAATTCACTCATTATATCTGATTACTTCTTATAACTGCTCTCATTATAAAGGGATTCTAACGGAAAGGGAAATTTGTTTCAAATTAAAGCATCCACAATATGAACTAATTTTGTTTATATTTTTTTGACTTCAAATTTTTATATGCTTCTATTATTTCCCGCTGTTGTTTGTCCAATTGTCTCCTAAGTGCATTGGGCAAATTTTTCCTCTTTCCTTTTTTGTCAATAGCTTTGTTACTAATATTCGTTAGTTTCTTGGTTGATTTCTGTATCGATTCAGTTGTTTCTGTGGATCCTTTATTATTAATCAACTTTTTCAATAGTAATTCCTTCTGACCAGGCTAAAACATTACATTAATACCAATAAGATAAATACAAAATACACAATAATGTCCGCTTATAACGAAACCTTCGGCTATGAACTTTTACTTACAAAGAACCAAATAATTGTCATTTCTAACCCTTATACTTTGTGGAATTCTTCAATATTCATAACTATTGAACTTTATTAATGATCAAAACAACAGATATTAAAAAACATCATGGAATTTTTAATATATGTTGTTATTCGTTAATGAAGTTTAATAGTTATGAATACAAAAAACCAAAGGCACACGCCTGTATAAAAATAAAATATTCTTTTACATTCATTATGTTTTTAGATTTTATAAATTAAAATTGATCATTTTTCATGAGACATCGATTTTTTTAGCAAGCAATAAATTGTTTTTTCTTTAATAATATTAAATAAAGGTTGCATTAAATTTATATATTCTTGTATGAAAAGGCGCCAAATTTTGTTTTGCCCGGAGCGCTCAATACCCTAGAACCGGCCCTAGGCACATCTATTAACATTAATCGTCCCTCGACTGTTTCTTATAAACGAACAGCATTGTAGTAAATAATTACCCTATGTGTAGTAGATTTTTCAGCTTTTTTGGGGGCGGCTAAGCTCGGTGGTTCATGAGCAACCTCACCGAATTTCACTTGATCTTTATAATTTTTAAATTCGTCCAATTTGTTGAATCTCTCTGTTTTCTTTCTTTTTTTGCAATTTCAACTTTCTTTTCTGCGACTTGCTTAGTTTCTCTTCAACGACTACACTCTTTTTAGCATTCTTTTTCATCTTCTTCTCCTTCTTAATTTTTTGAATCATCAACTCCAGTTCATCTTTGGGTCGTTTTTTCACGCTTTCAACTTTGCCGGTTTCCCGGTTCCGTTTAATTTCTACCCCATATTTCTTTTCAAACGCAGCTTCTTTTTTAACGTTGTCGCACACCCTGTTAACTCTCTTGAGGAACTCTCTATCGTTTTCACCCTTACGTTGCTGGAAATCGCCAATTTTGTTTTCGCCCTTCTGTTTTTTTGGTTTCTTTTTAAAATCGCCACTTTTTGTTTTATTTTTCAAATCTATAATGCGCTGCAGGCTCTTGGGGATGATCTGATCGTCTGGATTGGCGGGAGGTGCGTTGATTTTGTCCTTAAGGCTGCATTAGACAACTTTGCTTACATTGCGAAATCTCGATGGTACTTACGACTTACCTATTTAGTTTAACGGCATGTTGTTTTTCTGGGTCTCTAACGCCTCGGTGCTTCCTGCCTGGTATTTTTCGTCCCATTTTTGGCAATTCAATTTATGGGGTTCTGATGAGGTTAGATTGTTTATTGTTGAGGTTATATTTCATAAAACATAGGTTATCTTCTTCTTTGTAATATTTCTATATCTGTGATTTTTATAATGATTCTTAAAATAAAGATGGGAGTAGTTTGTTTCTACAGTAGATCTTTTGGTACCTCCGACTATTAAGTATTAAATATTATTATTATCATCAATCAGATATGCCATGATAATTATATATATTTAATACAAAAATTCTAAAATAATCTTACAATAAAAAACGGTATTTATTATAAATCCAGTAATTTTAGCAACCAATTAAACCATAGAATAAAACAGATTTGTGAATGTTACGGTCTTAGTTTTTCTAAATTAACCAGACCCAATAAATCAGTGGTGGTCCTAAAACTTGAAATAAAGGGGAGTTTTGGCAAAGATTCATTTTTATGTAATCTTTGATTTACAAATATCCACAAGCATTTAAGGCTATACTAGATTTAGGATGATTCCCTACAATTAGATAAAAACAAAGTTCTCACATTAATGATCCAATTGAAAAAACTTTAGCATTGCATCTTCATGTGATGCATTATTACATAAAATTTAAAAAACAACGTTCAATTCCGCAATTAAAAGTACTAAAATATTTCCAGCTATTTTATTGAGTAAAGTAAATTGTAAATAAATATAATAGAGAAAATATTGGCTTAGAAGAAAATTTTTTAGGCTGCTACATCGAAAAAGCGATCAATAATGGCAGATACTTCATCAGGTTTATGTTTGATGTATTTCTCCGGATTTTTCGTGAAGTTAATTTCTGAATATCTAAGGAAAAAGAAGTAAAACAGAAAAGCAATTTAAATACACATAAAAAACTTACGCATTGTAAAAAGCATTGTATTTCGGAATGATTAATTCTTTATTATCACGTTTTATGCTCTCTCGTAATTCGACGTCTGGTATAGAGTAGCCCCTTTGAACTTTCGAAATTTCTTCTATTTCCTTGTTGAAACCCTAAAATCACACAAGATGATAGATAACACAACGTTAATAATGGTTTGGCAACTTGATTATGGAATAAATTAATTTTAAATAACATTTTCAACTCCTGACTTTTTTTTGCCTGATTAAATTTTTCTATAATTTCTTTGTCCTTTATAATAACAGATTACTGTTAAAATATTCAATTCATGTGATTGAGTAAAAAACCTAATACTTAGTTAAATCAGCTTGAGAACCATTAACTATCATTTCACATTAAAAAAAGTATTATGGGAGTTAAGAAAGCTGAAGTTGCACTTACAGAAAATTTTTCTTTAATAACAGCGCGATCTCTGTCACGTAATCTGCTTGAGTGCAAAAGGGATTCATCAATTCGAATATAATTCAACAATTTGTCCCAACTGAAATAAAACGTAATTTAGACTGATTTAAATAATATTTAAAACACAGTTCAACCTTTCGGAATATGTCCTTATATGTTCTTGTATCGAATTGTGATAAAATTCTTCGCATTTCTTCTCCGATATGCTATACAACTCCAATAAGTTGCTTCTTTGGAGCGATTTAAGTATGTAATTGTTATTATTCAACCTAAAAATTGCTTTCAATGCTAAATCATTATATTGCTCGCTTTTGCTAATAAGCGTGTGGTTTAACTGCGCCAAAACTTTTTCTACAAAACCAAAAATATTACACAAAACTAAACACTGCTTTAATTTCATACTAATATATATGCCAATTAATGCTTTGTTACTATCAGCAGCTTGTAGACGGCTCAATTGTTGAACATATCCCGGGTCCTGGGATAAAACCATACCAATGGTTTCCGTATAATCCAGAAGTTGTTCCAAAAACATTAAAACATTGCTAGTCAATTCGTGGACAGTTCCATCACTGGGTAACTGAGTGACAGAATCTGATTTTAAACTCTCAATGAAATCTTCCAACGCTTTCGAACCTGTCGAATGTAGCATATTCAAGATAGAGTCGAACTTTGCCTTTACTTTTGGATCACAACTCTCCACGGTTCGGTCGAAATTCTGGTTTCAGGGCTCTAAGTTGCTTGAGGATTGGGAACAGAACCAGTACGGTGGCGAAATCATGACGATTTATGCACTTTTTCGCTTTAGATACGATATTCTAAAAAAAAACACGTTGAAAGAAGATGAAAGCCTCCATGTTTGAAGTTTGGGAATCTCCTTGGTTTTTGGTTGAACTTGCTTCAAGTAAAGCTAGTTGGCTGACGTTTGGTCACTTAATGCTGAGGACATTTTTAGTGTCAACTTTGGAGACGTCTTCAGCATCAGCTTTGAAGATGCTTCAGCATCAGTTTTGAAGACGTCTTTAGTACTGAGTCACGAAACTTGGTTCAACCCATAAACCAAGATTCTCAATTGATAGATTCTGTTGTACCTCTCCGTCTTGAACTATAGTATCCATTGCTTCTCGTACAATGATTTCAAAAACTCTGGCTTGGTGGTTGGGGGCAATAATATCTTTCATCAAGCTTTGTTCAATTTGCATCAACTTATGCAGTGCTATTATTGTAATTAAATAATTCTCCATCTCCTGCTCATTGTCGAATTCCTCGCCACTGTAAGAGGTGTCTTAAAATTCAAAAACATGCTTAATTAGTAATGTTTCTGTCTAGATTGTTTAGATTCTACCTAAATGTGAGGCTCTTCTGGTGCCCAAAGATAACCCAGTTGAATATTCTAGCGTCTGTGATGCTTTCATGAGCATTCTGTTGGCTTTTCTTTCAAAGACATGCAGTCTCCTTGTGGATGGTTTACGAGTGGCTTCATGTCTGTTTTGGAATTTAGGTCGCTGCGTTAAAAAATGGACAAAATTTAGCAGATTTCCGTATCACTTCATTCAAAAATGTAGGTTTACCAGCATTGGAGAACTAGCAACCCCATGGACGCTTCCACCGCTGATCGATTTTTGATGATTTCTCAACATGGTTAAAGAGCGCTGTAAGACTCCTCCTCTTATTTTACCATAGACTGTTAAATGCTCATCTCTGCCATTCTTTATTAACCAATTAGCAATCTTAATAAGTTTCAATTTTCCGCTCTCAGGAATTTGCGTTGGAGGGGTTTTGGGTTCCTTAGAAAGATCTAAAATCATTTTGACTAATTTTAATTGAATGTTGGATGTTTAAAGTTAGATTTAAATATTTTACATGATTCATAACTATTAAATTTTATTAATGATAAATACAGCATGAGATATAAAAAATTCCATGATGTTTCTATAAACATTTGTTATGATCAGAACTGGTATCGCTTTTCAGCATCAACGGTGGTTATAACAAATATTTATAGAAACATTGCGGAATTTTTAATATCTCTTGTAGCATTTATCATTAATAGAGTTGAAGGGTTATGAATTTTAAATAATTTCACACATTAAGGGTTAAAGTTGTCAATTATTCTACACAAAACCATTCTTACATTATTAGGTCATATTGTGTAAGGCGCCCATAGTACGTACCATCTAAGCTTATTAAATCCATCAGGACTACTGGCAACAGAGGGGCGTTATGCTTATCCAGAATACTTTTAAATTCAGAGTTCAGTTTATCACTGCCCTTGTTAAAAAGAGTGGTCTATAAGAAAATTTGGAACTTAAATAGAGATACTGATCAGCATATCAAGGCTTACCACATTCTCAAGTTCAACACTCTGGGGAATATGCTGTTCAAAATATTCCTGAGCTTTGGCCAACCGGTTTAAAGATTGGACATAAAGATCCAACTCGGTCATGGATTCTCCAGGACCTTTTTCTACGACTCCTTCAACATCACTGGATACGTCATAATAGCTTATAACGTTGTCCAGCAACTGAAGTGTATGTTCAATATCTGGGAAATTTGATTAAAGACTTAATTATATTGACGGCTTCAGTTAATTAACAAAAAAATAAACCAAGTAATAGTAACATTCACTTATAATGAAACCGCATATTCACATATAACAAACCAATCGCTAAGGTATAGACGGATTAGAGTACTGTTATTAATTGTTGCTTAATACGTTCTTCGTTTACAACGAACCGATTTTTTTGGTCCCTTGGACTTCAAGTCATCGAGTTGAAGTTCGTTATAAGGGGCAATCACTGTTTTTACAACATTTAGTTAAAGGATACTTTGTTGGGTCTTTTGCAGAACTTCCGTTTCTGTATAAACAGGCAAGATTGTATCTTCAAGTCTTGACAATCGCTGCTCGAAGGTGTTCAGAATACCATCAATGCCTTTTGTAATTTGAGCACTTTTTTCCAATCTCTCCTTTAACAAAGCCAAATTGGTTCGTTCCTAGAAAAAAATAGATTAATAACTAACGTATTGAGTTGACTGCTTGACGTTACCTTTTCCAGTTTGGCTTCGATTTCGCATTTTGGTTTTTCTATAATGTTCATATTTTAAAAATTCTATTTTTGACGTTTAACATCAAAATATAACCCAAAATTTTTTTACACCCACCGGATTGACAGTTGCCGTTTGATCTACGGTAAATTAGCTCTACTGTATTTTATAGCTAGTGCTGCCAAAGTGATTGAAGTAAACTGTGGTACTGCCTTTCAAATCTTTGTTTACTATTATTATTCGTTTATCTTATTATTAGAAGAATTTGATTAGAAGTTTGTAAATGTTTGTTGTTTAAAATTTTGATACATATTGCTTTCAAATTAATATATCTAATAAAGCAGAGGCGTAGTTAGAGACTAGGGTTGAGGTGATATTTTTTTAACATTTTTGTCTAGTTCTAGATTTTGAGTTTTGAGTATTCGCACTTTCAAAAAAAATGGTTAAACTTTTGAGAGAACAGTAAAAACCTTGAGCTGAAAGGTTGAAATGCCGTAAAAAAGTCAAAACACCGTTTAAAGTTAAAGATTTCCAGAAAAAAATATGAATCAAAAGTGCGAAATTTGAAAAAATCTGAAAGATTTAAAAATTTACAATTTACGTAAAAATTGAAATGTTAAAGATTGAAGAGATATTTCGAGATTAAAGCCAAATTTCGAAAACTTAAAAAACATTTAATTGAGTTTAAAGCCAAAAGGACTCTAAATTTTGAGTTTTAAGACGAAATTTCGAAAAAAAGTTGCGTTTTCGGGTTAACGTTCGAAATTTGCTTAAAAAATTCGACATTTAAAAAAGTTTTGAGTTTGTAATTTAAACTTTAGGGAAAAACACCATTGACAGTGTTAACGCGAAATTTGGAAAAAACCCGATATTTCGATAAAATGATCTGAAATAGAAAAGTCGTTAAATCGATTTTGGTTTACGTCTTTGTAGTTATCGGGTTGGCGCAGAGGGCAAATATTAGTTTAGTCCCACGCTAGTCGTTTCATTTTCCCACATAAATATTGTATATTTTTGGATTCATTTTTTATTTCTTTGCTTGCAAGGGCCTAACACCACACGCACATTTCTACCGATTTAGGTACGCCACTGTTTCGCTTAATTTTCAAATGCTTCTATGTTTGTTCTCACAGCTGGTAGATATAATATAACAAATATGAAATGTTATCTACAGTCAGATCTGTGAATATTGACAAGGTCAAGGCAAAATTTCCTGTCAATTGTTGACATCAACGAAATTAATCTGTTAATGTTAGAAAATAATTTCCGATCATGATATAGTACATTTGCTATTAATAGTTTATAAACTGTAAAAATGTCGATTGTTCTGGTTGTAAAATTAATCGTTTAATTGTGCATTTAATTACGTGGGAACCATTTAAACCATGGACATAAAGAAAGGTAACAATGATCACAAATTTCGACATAATACGTAATTTTCTTTATTAACAATTTCGATAAATTGTGTCTAATTCTTCTCGCATTTAACATCCGATAAACCAGCACTTATTCTTCCTATTATTTTCTATCGAGAAGGGTCGTACGCTAGAAATTATATTTGTATCGTCCTAAAATATGAAAAGAAAGGATGGTAAAATCACTTTGGGAATGCTAAAAGGTAAAAAGGTATATGTCGTAGAATTTCTGTTTTTTTCTTCGAATTGCCTGTCCTGTAGATTAGAATACCAGTAGAATTTTCAGATATGTAGATTTCCCTAATTATGGATGGCGGTAGTTTAGATTTTTTAATGTCAAGATGAAACTTGATTTAGAAGGCAAAGATATTGAAGTGTATGTTACCGTTGATTGCAATTTAATCTAGATATGTTATTAATGTTGTTACCAGTGGTTCTAACTTTCTCAATCATCACTCAGCAATCAACGATAGCATTGATTGAATGTAGTGCACCTGAGGATTCATTCAACTACTGAACGATTCAAAGGAGTTTGCTTTCTTCTGAATCACAGACAGTGGTCATAGAGTGATTGATAGTTCGGAAAGTGGCGGAACATTTAATCATGGACAGCTGAACACCAGTATCTTTGTTGTTGCTAATTTTATTTTTAATAATTATGAATATGATCGGAAATCAACATTTTTTCTAGGCAAATCCATTACCACGTCAGTTCCCACTATTTCTATTAAATTTCACGCTAATAATGAACAAGTAGAGGAATTATATGTTAGTGATGATGAACAAAATCATTCCTGCATTAATAAGCAAAACGTATCACCTGGTACAACCCCAAGCAGTTCTTTTACAGGTAGGTGGATTGGTCAGCGGAAAGTTGCTTTATTTAATTTTTTTCTTGGGGTTTATCAAGTTTTGTTGCATTAGTTCCTTTTGTCAAGGTTCAAGATTAGCTTGCTTTTTATCTCACATTGATAAATTCGTTATTCACTTATTAATTGATCTAATTTTAGAATAAGTTGCTCTTTATCACTTCTCATTTCGTTCTTGTGTAGTTTACAATTTTTAAGTTATGCTAATTAAGTTTCCTAAATTATACCGGTTGGTTTAGTTTATCGTTATACATGTAGGTTCCACAGAAGCTGAAGGAAGTCCTCTAAAATTTTTACCTCGTTTGGTAAAGAGATCAACCAGTATTGATGTTTCTCACGGATCCAACATCGATTCCACTACACCTTCAGATCCGTGGAGGTTTTTTTCAGATATTAAAGTAGGGCGTATCTAATTATGCCCAATAAATCCTAATTTTTGTTTGCTTAAAGGGTAAAATCACTAAAAGTGTTGAGGACAAAATAACTGAAATAAAAGCAGCAAGAAGTCAAGAAGAAGGTTCCCCGTCAAAGAATAAATTGGAGAAAACTAGCAAGGATAATTCTAGTCTCTCCGATTCCGAAGATTTATCTGAAAGCAGCATTTCGAAGACTTGTGGCATTGTGTCCACTACAGAAGGTAATAGCATATCAGATTCAATTTTAGGTCAAAGCTGACCATTGTAAATAGTAATAATAATTTAACAAATGAGGGTTTTCTAGGAGTGGAAATGTCTAGTGATGAAGACACGCCATCGTTGGAAAAAGACAAAGACAAAAAGTCAGACAGTCCCAAGCTCAGTGTTACCCCTAGCGTAAAACCCACTCTCCGGCAAAGATTTCGAATGCTTAAATCTCGCGGTATCGTAAAAGAAGGCACCGTCAGTATACCAACTCTCAGCAAATTATGTAACATTAATAGCGACAGGGTTGAACAGGTGCCACCGGAGCAAGCTGATGAAATAGAAAGCGGCGTAGATGCGCTGGAAGAGAGCACTTTCCACGATGTGGATGGTGAGAAAACTGAGGAGATTTTAGAGGAAGTATCCAAAACCTTCGACAACATAGAAATGGATGGTGACAAAGTTTTGAACGTCAGGGAAGTCACTGGACAGGAAATTAGAAATATGGTGGAAGTGGGAGGTGGGAAAGGGGTGAAGACTGTGTTCTCACCCTCAGGCTTTGTCGACTTGCGTTGGAGAAAAGTTATACAGGATAAAGATTACACGTGAGTATAATTTTAAATAATTTGTAGCTTGAGTTTCTTAACTTGACCTAAGCTATCAGGTCTTTGAAGTTAATTTTGAAGTTTGGTTGGTTTATAGGACATTAAATCAACATTTCAAGAAAAACCTACAAAATCCTTAAACATTTTCCAACTTTCAAGGACATAATATGGTTGCCGTTTGCAAGGGATTGAACTTGAAAAGATGAATTTTTTTTTCTCAGAATGTTCAATTGATAATGAACTAAATCAAAGTCAAAATATTGGTGCTAAAGTCAAAATTAAGAGTTTAAATGACTAATAATTTTGAGAAATTACAAATTTTGATTTTATAAAAAAATATATTTATAATTAATGTACATTTAAGAGCTCAAGTTATAAATTTTGATATTCACATTAACAAGATAATGAATTTGGCTTTTACAGGTTATACGTTATTGGTGTGCTCATTTTGTTATATTTTGTGATACATCATTACTACAGCTATGGCGCCGGTTTATTACTAGGTATATTTATTAGCGTTGTTTACTTCAAAATTAAACTTAAACTATCACAAAGTGTCGCTTACTCTCCCAAATTTTCACACTTAAGTACTAAAAGACTTCCACAACAAATATTCGAAATACCACCTGTTAAAGAATATCAGCCACTACTAAAATATGAAGTAAGTTAGAATAACGTAACTGAAAAGAAGCGAGTCCTAATCCAATTTTTTAGGGATGGGTTAATGAATATCCAGAACAGTATAACCCGCATACTTACCACATATGTCAAACACAACCGGTATACTTAAAACTTCAAGGAAATTTGTTGAGAATTAGCAATACAACATCAAAAGTACCAAAGAGGGCCATGTGGGACGAACCCATCATAATTAAAAACTTTACCAGTCATAGAGTTTACAATTTATTGGACGCAAAAATTACTTTGTTACCTGAAGGCTTGGCAAAAATAAGGTATGTGCAAACTAGGGTTGTTAGGGACGGTTACGGTTACTGAGCTCCAGAACATCCATAGTGCAAACAACACGAGAAGTTGCGATAATAATATCTTTGCCTTAGACATTGGAGCAAAAAATATCCAATTTGCATCAGCCTGAACAAAGAACAATTAACAGACGAGGAAACTTTGGCTAAAATGGACGTAGAACCAGATGAGAAAAGTATTACGAAACCAGCCTCCCCTAAAAGGAAAAGTAGTTTTACCTTTAGAAAAAGAAAATCAACAGTTATACCAATGGTGAGCATATGGAATAGACTTGTAGTTTTCATCTCTTTATCACGTACGTTAAAGAGATGAAATCTTTTTGTTAGCGACTGTGTTGAGTTGGATTATCTTGAGGTAATCAATTTTTTGTAGTCGCAAAGATTCAGCAAACTAACTGAAGAAGAAGAAGATTACGAACTGGATTCAGATATTTCTAGATCTAACAGTCCATCCCCCACATCTGGTGACTTATCAGTAAGTTTTCCCGAGAAGATAACATTTGTTCATTGTTCATTTGTTTGATGTTTGGCTTATAGGATGATGTGATATCAAAGTCCATAAAAGCTATGGACGAAATACTAAAAAATGATTTGAATAAAGGAGCAGAGGATGACAATGATGATAGTCTGACAGATGGTTGGACAAATTGCGTATTGGACGTAAGTTCTCTTCACTAATGGGCCACGTTTAGTTTACTTGTTGGCTAGGCTAGTTTGAAATTAATCTGTCTAGCTACGTAGATCTTAAGATTACATTCGTTAAGTGTATATGGCTAACTAATGGCTGTAAGTTGGAAATATTTGTGGTGGCCATACCATACTCATGAGGCCAATTGGTTCTGTCGTTTGTTGGTTGGGAATATTTTCAACTTTTAGCGGATTGAATATTTAATTGGGATCGTTAAATTTAACATACCTAAATGTATGTTACTCTAAGGGCACTTGTATTTAACGGATGTTGCTATACAACCCATAATACAAGAAAGTTACTTCATTCCTAGTGATCTCAGTGATTTTAGTCATATCGTACATTTGGTTGCAAATTTAAATTAGTCTTTTCTTATCAGGAAAGTCCGACTGAGGCCAAAACCAAGCTATACATCTTCGGCAGAACTGATAGAGAAAAGGAAGACTGGTTCAGAAGACTTTCAGCTGCGACCCACGTTGGCGTTCACATTCCTAATCACGAGGCTGTAAGCGGCGACTTAAATGAAACTATATCTTCCACACTTTTGGCGACTGCTCTGACCGAAAACGAATATTTAAAATACATGGCGTCGGTTATGAATCTGTCCAAAAAAGTCAAAGATGAATCGACCGAGGAAAACGCCCCAGAGGAACCAAATAGCGAAGTCGCTTGGGTAAACGCGCTTCTGAGTCGGGTTTTGTTCGATTGCATGCGTAATCCCAGTTTTACGGCTCGGCTTAAAGATAGGATTCAGAGAAAGTTATCTTCCATAAAGCTTCCCTATTTTATAGAAGAGTTGTCCATTACTGAGTTGAATTTGGGGAAATCGCCGCCGTTATTTTATAAAGTTAGTAAGCCTAGCGTCGATCAGAGAGGTTTATGGGTGGAACTTGAGATGCGCTTTGAAGGCTTAGTTATATTGACCTTGACGACCAAACTGAATTTGATGAAATTGAAGCAACCGCATCAAGACAATGGTAAGAATTTTAGAACGGAATTGGTCTAGTGCAGGGGACGGCAAACCGCGGCTATTTTAAAAGGCTATTGCGACTCATTATATTCCCTTAAAAAAATAAATAAATAAAAGCTGGAATGGACAGACACGCAGAAAATGAGTACTCATTAAACAAGTGACCTACAGAAGACGAAATTTCCAAAAATTGTTAGGAATTTTTACGTTAAATTTTGACAACAAAGTTGTGATTTTAAAAAGTATTTTTCCGAAATTTTTAATTGATTTGTGAAATTTAAGAATAGATCTAAATTTCTAAAAAAAGAAACCTTTGAAAAAAGGTCAAATCTTCAAAAACTATTTTACTTAACATTTCTAATTACTTCAAATTTTTACCTTTTTTTATTAAAAAAAATAGACAAAAGATGAATATTTGAGAAATAAGTCGAATCTTCCAGTAATTCAAATTGAAAAAAAGTAAACATTTTCACAAATTGTTGAGTTTTGAGAAGAAAGGAAGTCTTGAGGTAAAAGTCTAATTTTACGAACAAAATATATATTAAAAAAGAACACTAATGTAGAGAAGAGTTCAAAAAGTCTAAATTGCGAAAAAAAAGGCAAATTTTGAATTAATGGTTTACATTTTGAGAAATAAAAGGTCTTTTGGGTTAAATATATTTTTGCTTGACTACATGAGTCAGACTGCTTTCTGTTTGTCCCATATTTTGTCTGATTTATCTGAATTAATTTAGAGAGGAGGTAAAAAAGTCGAAATTGCAAAAGAAAGACCAATTTTGAAGTAAAGATTTAAATTTTGAGAAATAAAAGGTCTTTTGAATATATTTTTGTTTGACTACATGAGTCGGAGGGGTCTCTCTTTGTCCCATATTTTGTCTGATTTATCTGAATTAATTTTGAAATAAAATGTAAAATCAGAAATAAAATTTGAAGCTCTTTGAAATTTATGAACTCAATTTTTTTATTGCAGCTGGCTCTTTCGGTTTAAACGTTTGCTGACCCCTGACCTAGTGCTTAAGTAAATACTCGTAGTGTCATTTTAAACTGTCAACTGGTGAAAAATCAAACAAATTTTGCTATTTAAAATGTCTTCATTACTGACAACAGAGCTGTCTTAGCAAATATAATACAACTGTATAAATGTGGTTTTAACAAAACTGTACAGTTTTGCAAACTATTGTTCTGTCTCATAGAATTTCAAATTTAATATAGAAGCGGCATTCATTACAACAAAAGTGAAGATAACATAAAAATTGAGACCATCAAAACATTCCGACTCTTTCAGTAGCATAACTGAAAATACTTCAGTAAAGGTACAAAACTTCAATTCATTTTCAAAACTATGTATATTTTATTAAATTGCTTTTTTTAGAAAATTTCAACATATTTACAAAACGTATAATTAAAATTACATGAAAAATGTTTTATGTTTGAACAAAATTAATTTGGTTAGTGAAGTACTAATTCGCTTTATATTTTTTTTGTCAAAGTCATTTTTTAAATCATGCTGAATTCGCAAATTAAAAAAACGTTTCAAGATGAGTTTTATTAGCAGATTAGCATGTCCGTCTATTATTTCATCTTCTAAAAAATGATCACAAAAATTGTTGTAAGTAGTTTGAGGTAAATCAGAAATTGTTTTTGAAATACAGTGGGTAATTATGTGGAACTTTTTTTAAAGTAAAGGCTGGTAAATTTAATTGATCTGAAACATTTTTCTGCAACTAAACAAATTTCTATAACAAAAGGTGAAGCTTTTGTTAAGGATGCATAGCATGAAATTTTTTTCTTTCTTGTAAATGAGAATCAGAAAAAAATGATCAGCTTTCAATCACATCTAAACATTTAATACAAGTTAAACATTTCTTAATTTGTTTAACAGTGAACCTTGCTATGTAAATTACTACGTGCTGGACATAATCAGTCATCAACCAAGGTGACACGTCCAAGAAATTTTGAGGTTCTAGGTCCTCACCTGTTGTTTCCATATCTAAAATATCGTCTGTTTTGGTAATATTCCCACTATTACAAAATAAAATTTGCATCGAAATCAAAATTTACTACATTTCCTGTAACAAGTGCAGATATTTGAGACTTAATTATTAATTTTTTAAAAGCGGCCTTACATTGTCTTGGTGTAGGGTTATTGTTGAAGCCATCTCTACTCCTAATTGAACCAAAAACCAATTCCAAATGATCTTGCGATAATTTGTAGGTGAGTAGATGCTTAAGAAGTTGTTTTTCTTCGATATAAATTTTGTATATTTCTTTTAAACTTGAGATATTTATTAAAAAGCCTAAAAAACCAGTTTTTAAGTTTGTGTTGATTATTGGTACATCATCACAAGTAATGTTTAAAATATAATGAGTCTTTTCATCAAAAAACAAATAGAAATCAATTTTTGAGGCATTAGAAAAAGGTCTTTTAAAACTATATTTTGCAAATCTACTTCGACTATTGAAAATATCAAAGAGATCATTAAAGGCTAACACAAATTTTGCGGTATTTTCACATCCAATGAAGTCTGAATTCTTCAAATCTCTTGTCAAAAACATCAATGCATCTGCAACACTTTTACTTAAAAGTTGTGTTGCAAGTTTTACTTTCATTTTAACTCCAGTATATTGAACGTGTCGAGTTCTTAGTTTGGTTGCCGCGTGTAATCCAGAACTTTTTTAGAGATTATTTAAATTTTCAATGAATTTCCAGTCAATTAAAATTCCATCTTCATCTTTCTGTACTCGTTGACAACCAAAGCAGTTCCTCACTAATTTTATCATGTGACATGCGTCACGTAATATAAAAACTTTCTCTTCTGTCACGGGGTATTTAAAATATGTAATTAAATTTTTAGGATCGGTGAAATTTATTCCAAGAAGCTTGGACATTGTGATGAACAGGTGCTCCATCAAATGTCAAAGATGAAATAATTATACCCGTATCATTGACAATTTCCAAAGTTCTCATAATGACGTTCGCTCTTTCTTCCTCAGTTAAATCATTGATCAAAAAGTATCCTACGTAAAGTTTCCAATTTTCATTCAGGCAAACTACCATTAAAACCAATGCATTTTTTGGCGTTGGTATAGTGTCTGATTTCAATTTAGAGCCAATATCGATGTAACCTGTAAAGCGAGTGCCTGTCCATTCAACTTTCGATCGGATTGACATTTCGTCTACGACTAAATTACAAATCGGAAGTTTTCCCTTCTCTTTCATTTGAATTGCTTTGGTTGTCAAAGCCTTTAAAGCTTCGGAACTATATCCTGGTGCACCATTAACTGTTTGTAACCATTTTTCTATAGTTCTTGGATGAGGCAAAGCATCATTGAAATCCTTCCTTACAAAACTATAAGCTTTTGGCGAGTAAAAACAAAGAGTCAAAGCAAAAGACCTTAGTTCCGGCGAATATTTAACTTTTGTTTATTTTAATAAAACGATTGAAAATTGCAATAGCACTTGCAGGAACCGATGATTCAACAATTGCAACAATTATCATTCAAAAAAAGAGTTATTTTTAAGAAGCTGAACCAATGATTTCAAATTAATAACTCTTTGGTGGAGACGCCGATTTTTCTGTTGTGAATGTCTTATTTTTCTTCTTTGGTTTTGAATTGTAGACCTTAAAATTCTGAATTTTGCTGTTTTAGTTTTAGTCGGTGATGAAAAATCCCCACTACTGAAATCACCAGCATATCTGATTTTCCTTAAAAAAATGAACTTTGATAGTTTCTAATTATATCTTTATTTTGCATTAACATACTTTTGTTTTGGTTTTGATTGCTTCAAAACTGCTTCAGTGTCCGATACTGTAGCCGTTACTGAAGACGATGTAGAAGGCATGTCTTTAGACCTAGTTTAAATAAAAAATGTTTTTTAGCAAAATGAGTAGACATTACTTTAAAAACCATTTTAAATTAACCAATATAGTGTACCAAATTTTTTATATTCTCTTAAAACAGAAAAATTATATGATTTCTTAAAATAACCGTTATTATAAAAAAGATTGCAAAACATTTCTCAAGATTTCTTACAATAAATCGAGTAGCATAAAACAGCTGTGCGTCCATGAATCTTACATTTTTGTAAAAATTTCCATATCCGGACCAGCTTTTCTAAATCTATAATTAAAAAATTACGTAGATAGCTAAATCTGAAAATATTATTTAATTACTTTTTACTAGGCGGAGATGTTGAAGATGTACGCGTAAAATTACTGCTTTCATGAACATTATGTTCTTCATATATCTCCTTAAAGGAACTATAAAACATAGACATATTAAAAAAAATAGTTATAATTTACTCATTTTACCCAGTCAAACTTAATGTGTCACTAGAAGAATCAGAAAATATTTTTGTTTGCGGATTATCTCTTTCGGGTGTTTTCAAAACTACGCTCTCTTTATCTTGAGACATGGAAGGTCTAAAAAAGTTTAAGCAGTCATCGGGATTGCCGACAAAAGTGAAAACGCAAGACTGAGGAATAACGGTATTTTTTGAATTTTCAACCCACTTGTGACATCAAAAATTAAAATTTTACAATTTGCAAACTAAAATTATTAATATTAGTCTGGTTCTTACTTCTATCGGCATTCCGGACAAAAATGACGTACATTTTTATAGGGTTTATTTATTAATCAAAATATATGATGGGCTGTGCATGTCAGTACAAAAAAATATAAATACAACTTAATTAAAATAATATCTAAATAAAAAAATCGATCACACATTCTTAATTCTATTACTCATAGAATTTTAACAATTGGTTTCGCGGCATAAAGTCATAAGATTTTTTTATTTGAAAACTAAGTACAAAATTATGTAATAATAATGTAGATGTATTTCATAAAAAAAACTTACAAAATATCTTTACTGAAAACTTTTGGAACCACTCCTTTTTTCAAAACTCTTCTACCACTTGGTTTATCTTCAATATTTTCAGGATGAAAATGCTCTGAACAAACTTCACTTTTGTCAGAAATGTATTTATTACCAAGTCCTAAGATTGAGAACCACTCATTTCTTAAATTTTGATCTTTTGGGACCCTATTCAAAAATTTTAACGAAGAGCAGTCGTATATGACTTGCTGTTAAGGTTACTTACTGATGAAAAGTTATTTTGTCGCTTTGAGCGATATTTTTACCAACTACTTGCCTTTTACGACACACAATGCACTGTCTAACCATTCTGTCTTCAAATTAATAACTAATAAACCAAAACTTCATCTAATTTTTAAAGTAAACAAAGACTAAACTGATGAACAACGTTGTAAAACTTGGTTGCTTACTACAAAATCTAGAGATTGTCTAAACATTTTAACCATAATTTCAAGTATGTACATTTCAATTTATGATGACTTTCAAATTGCATAAATCAATTAATAATCTGAAAAATGTGTCGCACAAAAATAAACAAAAGATTACATTTGATTCTAAAAAGAACAAATCTTTATAAAAGGCAGGACAAAAGAGTTGATATACTTGGCATGACGGGTTACAATTCTTTAAACATTCCGACTCTAATGCTGTCTCAAAGTTTATGTTAGCTTCACTTGTGTTAAATTGAATGCCGCTTCTATATTAAATTTGAAATTCTATGTTCTATCTACTCCAAAATCAATTGCAACACCACTCTGAAAGCCCGGATCGCAAAGATAACGCAAGAAGATTTTTATTTTCGTTCTATTTGCTAGAGTCCGACCACTAGTTTTTGCGACATCATTAAAAAAAAATTCTTAAGTAGTCAACATTTTTTTTTCAAGTGGAATACGTTTTTACATTTATTATTGCTTATATTTTTACGTTGAATATAAGATTTACTAGCATGAACAGGCATAAAAGCAACCATTCTGTTTGAAATATAAATGACAAGCATGGAACTGATTAAACTTACATAAAAACCAGCATTTACTCTCAAGTAGGAATATTTACTTGATTTTATTTAACAAATTTTAAATATTTACTTGACATCAAGACAAGTAAAAGTATTTATTTATGAAGGCAGTAAATACTTTTATCATTCACTTGGTAATAAATTATTGCTTAAAAATTGTCAAATAAAAGCGTTTACTGGATTTTATTCGCCTGGCCCCATTATGTTCCAAACTGATTTTTTATTTATCATTTTGTTTCAATGTTTAGAAAAAGCGCCAACGGAAAAATCGGCCATGTTCAACTCCGACATAGATGACTCCGCTGAGAGTAGCTCCGATGAGGATTCCGCCCCAGTAATGCAAAATTCCTCACCTCTTGACGCCTCCGGTAATCCGGTGGCCGGTTTAGGCGGCAGCAGCAACACCAGCAAGAAGTTTATAAAAATGGTCGACAAAATAGCCGAGTCCAAGTTTTTTCAAGCGGCCACCGAATATAAATACATCAAAAAAGCAATGGTGGGCGTGTCGAATACAGACTTGAGGCTTACCGTCGAAATTCGAGCTTTGAACGGTACTTTAGTGTTGAATGTTCCGCCTCCGCCCAATGACAGGATCTGGATAGGGTTCAGGCCGGTTCCGGACTTGCAGATTTCAGCGCATCCTATTGTTGGCGAGAGAAACATAACTTTCCTCCATGTGACCAGTTGGATTGAGAAGAAATTAGTGCAGGAGTTTCAAGTGAGTTATGTTGTTGATTATGACCCAAGAGCAGTGGCTGCTCGTAGCCAAAACTAATGGGGGTGCTGCGACAATGTTTAGTGTTTTATGTTTGATCAATTTCTTCAAAATTTTAACTTTTTAAAATTTGGACTAAAAATTTCGACATTTTCAAAATGTAACTTTTCGAAAATTTTAGACTTCTTAGAAAACTTGACAATGAAAATTTTTGAATAATGTCGCGTTTTTTGAAAGATTGAATTGTTTCTAAATTTCGATTGTATTCCAAAATTTGGACCCTTTTCTTGTAATTTCAACTTTATTTTATTTTTTTACAACTTTATTTTATTTTTAAGTATTGACTTTCCCGAAAATTTGTGTATACACTTTTAAAAATATCTCCATTTTCGAAAATATTTATACTTTTCGGTGTTTTGTTTTTTTAATTTTTTTTTTGAAAATTAAGCACATTTTTGCAAAATTTTCACCCTTTGAAAATTTTTACTTTTGACTTTTGACTTTTCTTGAACTGGTCTTTTAACTTTTTAAATTTTCGACCTTTTCCAAAATGTTTTCACTATTTTTTTTGAAAAATTATAATATTTTTATTAAAAATTTCGATTCCTAATAATTTCGACTGTTTTTTAAATGTCGACCATTTCGACTATTTTTGCAAAGTTTCGATTTTTTGAAATGCAGACATTTCATAAAATTTCAATCTTTTTTAAAAAATCTGTAACCTTGGTTCAAAATTTTAAGTACCAAACATTTAAACTTTTTTAAAACTTTTAACTTCTTAGTATTTCGGCTTTTGAAAACGTCGATCTATCTGATAATTTTTGGCTTGTTTTCAATATTCCAGCTTCGAAAATTTTGGTTTTTATTGATAATTTGAGTGAACATATCCCAATTATTCAAAATTTAAACTTTTTTAAAATTTCAAATTATTTTAAAAACTTGATAATAATTCTCAGATCTATTTAATGTGTCTAGTTTTGATATATTTTTTTTATTTTGAACTATACAATTTCGACCTATTTGTTCAAAAATTTCTTTATTTTCAAAATTTTGACTTCTTTTGGAAATTTGAAAGTTTTTGAAAAATTTTTGCATTATCCTTAAATTTTTTATATATTTTGCATATTTCTCAAAATTTAGAAAGATAAAAGTGTTAACAATTTTGACTTTTTTTGAAAATATTAACCATTTCTTAAATCTGCACTTTTCAAAAATTTTCAAATTATTTTTTTAATTCCAGTTTTATTGAAAATATTGGTTCAAATTTTTCAAAATTTTAGCCATTTTTCAAAATTAAAAATTTTTGAAACGCTTAAAAATTTCGACTAATTTTTTGATTTCAACTATTTCCAAAATTTCGACATTCTTTGCAAACTGTCGACCCTTTATTTAAAAAATTTTGATTTTTCTTTTAAGTGAGACATTTCCTAAAAAACTCGTTTTAAAATTTTCGACCAATTCGTAAAATTCTGAATTTTTCTAAAAAATTTCGACTCCATTCAAAACGTCGACTTTTTTTTCAAAATTTCGACTCTTTATAAAACCTTCACTTTTTTTTAAAGGTTCGAACTTTTTTCAAAATATTATTTATAATTTTTTTCGAACATTTCCAATTAAATTTTTAACTTTAAAAAAAAATTAGTTTTTATTTTAAATTTTAACTACTCAAAATGTCGACTTTTTCCATAATCTTCCTTTTCAAAATTTCAACCTTTTTGATAATTACGAATTTTTTGATTATTTTGAGTTTTCTCCGATATTCAAAAATTTATCTGCTTTGAAAATTTAATTAAAAATTCTGCAATTTATTTTAAATGGCGATATTTTTCCGAAATTTTGCCTTTTTCCATTCGCAAAATTATTGACTATTTAAAAAATTATTTTTTTTAGGTATTAACTTTTTTCAAAATCCTTATTTTCTTTGGAAATTTGACTTTCCAGGAAACTTTCGAAATTTTTAAAAATTTCACTTTTTCCAAATTTTGGGTTTTCTGATAAATTTGGCTTTATTTTTTATAACTGGTAATTTTTTTCTTTTTAAATTTATACTTTCTGGTATTACTATTATATTTATTATTTATTTACTACTATGTTAAAATAAATATTACTTCTAATAACAAAAATTTCGATTTTTAAAATTGTCCGAAGCGTTAAAACAAATTTTGAAAACAGTTTATGTACAAATAAATCGTTAAAATTTAAATTTTAATCTCAAAATATTGACTTCAAGCATTAAATTGTTGATTAATTTTTTTGCAACATTTTGATTGTTTTTATTTTCTAAATTTTGAGACTCTTTCCCGAAAATTTCAATAATTCCCACTTTAAAAGTCGAAATTTTAAGAATATTTTTGACAATTAATTTATTTTTAAAAATTGTTTTTTTTTCTTTGATTTCTAAATTGTTCTTTATTTCAAAAATTTCGTATACAAATAAGAAATTTCAACTTTTCCTAAAAATATTGTCTGCTTTTTCTTCAAAATTTGCTCTTAAAGGAATTCAAACTTGAGAATGTTAAGAATAAATTCAACATTTTTAAAAAAATTGGAAATTTTGATTTAGAATTTTCTTTGGTCCTATAGTAGTAGTAATTTTTTTAGAGAAAATCAAATTCCAAAAAATGTCGAAATTTACAAGGTTCATTTTTTCTTGAAGTTTCAATATTTTTCTCAAGGAGTTAATTTTCTCTAAATTTATTTACATACATAAAACAAAGTCGTGTTAGTTACACCATTTATAAGTCCAGAACAGCTGAACGGATCCTTATGTTCTTTACTTTGTTGGAATAGCAGAATAAAGACTAAAATATTGAAAAAATTCACATGTTTATAAGAAATCCGTGTACAACGCCATCTCTAATTCATAACAGGAACATGGCAGAAGTGTACCGCAACCTACACTAACCGTAAATGTGTTGTAATCAGTTTCCAGTAGATGGCACTGTACTTGTTTTTATTATGGCATTTTTAGCGGTTTTCGCGTAGGATTCATCTGGCAACGGGTGAGCGTACTAAATATTTTAATGTAAAATTTAATTCGACTAATTAGAACATAATATTTTTTAATTCTGAATTGGTACGAAGTTCGCTATGACCAGCTTGTATTTAATAATTTTCAGAGTTTCTTATCAAAATTACAAAATAAAAGGACTTTAAAACATTAACATTTCTGAAAAACTGAAACATTTCTACAAATTAGAGAAATCAACATTTTTACAAGAAAAAATATATTAAAGACAAAATCTTTAGCAAAAGCCGAAATTCTAAAAAAAATCCTTTGTATAAAATGTTTACAGAAAAACACAAATTTCATGGGAAAAAAAATCAAAATTTCTTAGAGAAAATCGAAATTTGAGAAAAAATTTGAAATATGTTTACAAAAAAGTTGCAATTGAAATTTTACAAAAATAATCCAAGACTCGGTTATTTCATTTTAGAAAATTATCGAAATCCGAAAGGAGTTGAAAATTAATTTATTTTTAAATGTCTTCGTTTTTTCTAAAATGTAGACATTTTTATAGAAATTTTAGAGTTTTTTGCTAAACATTTTTAACAAAATAAGAAAATAAAATGAACTATAAAATATCAAAGTCTAGTGAAAAAACTTGACACTTTTAAAGCAAATTGGAGGAGCATAAAAAAATCTGAAGAGATTGAAATTTCTAGAAGAAATTTTAGGAACAAAATTTTCAGAAAAAATAGGAATTTATAAAAAATTACTTTTTATAAAATATTGAGGAAAAATGGGAACTTAACGAAAAAAAAAATTAAAATTTTCTTAAATAAATCGAAATATCTAGAAGAAACTCAAAATTTTTATACAAAAAAGTTGAAATTAATAGCGAATAATCGCTATTAATTTTTTTTCTAGAGAAATATTAGAATGCAAAAAGAGTTGGATTTGGATTTTATTTTGAAATTTTAATTATTTTCTCAAAATTTTTACAAAAATGAGAAAAAAAATAAAATAGATTTTAAAATCCCGTAACTTCATAAAAGAAACTTAACATTTCTATAAAAAGAAATCAGAGAAAATTAAAAATCTCTACAAAAAATTGTTTAAGGAAAAGTCTTCGGAAAATTTTGAGAAAAAACTCGTAAGCGAAATTGGGGGTGCTGCAGTTCCACAGTGTCTATACGCGAGCCGCCACTGCCCAAGAGATCAGAAAATTGCTTGTTTCTCTTCTGTGAAATTGGATTCCTTGGTGCCCCAATCGGGTCTATTATTTTTTAGCAGGAGTGATTTTTTTGGATATACTTCTTCCGGGATTGGATCGTGTCAAAGAACCACTAAAAGTGTTCGACGTTTCGCCCAACATCGTAGGGGGCTTCTTCAGGAACAAAGAAAAGAAAAAATAAATGAAAAGAGGAATATGAGGGAATTACGCATAAATGAAAGAATGAAAAGGCCAACTTTCAAAACAACAGAGCACGGTAACTCAGTATGTCCACCATACCAGAGGCAAAACTCTTTTGAATTGAAAATTGGTACAAAGGATAAGAAAGTTTCTAAACTTCTAAACTTTCTTATCCTTTGTACCAATTTTCAATTCAGAAGAGTTTCGCCTCTAGTATGGTGGACACACTGAGTTACCTTGCTCTGATGTTTTGAAATTAGGCCCCTTTTTTCATTTTTCATTTTTGTATATTTCTTTGTATTTGATTTCTTTGTTCCTGAAGAAGCTCCCTACGATGGTGGACGAAACGTCGAACACTTTTAGTAGTTCTTTGACACGGTCCAATCCTGGAAGAAGTATATCCTGTACTGACTCTGGCCGTGGAAGCCTTCGTTATCATATGAAGTGATTTTTTTGTTTAAATCATTGGTAGGTAACCTGCAACTGAATAATGAGGGGCTTAATTTTATTTAATAGACAAAGTTATCTATTTTGTTTGACAGATGAGGTTTTTTTTAGTCATGAGTTTTATTCCGCACATAAAGTGTTTAAAATTACCAAGTTTACAGTGGTTGTCTTTTTTTTTTTTCAGAAAGTAATGGTGATTCCAAACATGGAAGATTTTATTATACCTGTGATGATATCCAAATTGCCAGAGTAAAATCTTATGAAAATTATACATTATAATTCGTGATAAGTTCTACAGGGCTTTTTCTATTTACTCTAGTCTTTATATATAGCTGTATTTTTACCAAAGTTTTGTTATTCACTGACAGATTTTATTTTTTGTTAGATTGACTTAAAAATCAAAATCGTTGTCCGATGTTTAACAATCATTTTTGTTATTTTTAAGTGAATCTGTTTTGTACTTACATTAGCACTATTTTTAAAGACGGATATCTAAATTTAACTACTGACAATCTGGATCCTCCAATAGTATTATAAATCGTTGTGATATTTTGAATATTGAATGATGTTTTTTCATCCAAATTTGTGGTTAAGTTAAAACTAAATATAAGACAAAGGAGTATTTTCTCTTTAATATATTTTGAGTTGTGTGTATTATGTTTTTGAAGCCCTTTTTTATTTTGGTTTAAGGTAAATGTTATTTCTATATTATTTTAAGAAGAGAAATATGTATAACTATGTTTTAATAAAAAAATATTCAAGTCGTTGAAATTGTTTATTCTTGAGTTACCTAGGGCCGCCGCGTAAGGTGTGCAGGTTGTGCGTCATACAAGGGCGCCTACTCAAGAGGGGCGATAATTTGATTGATTTCTATGTCAGAGTTTTCTAACTGTCCCTTCGCTTAAAACACTTGAAATTATGAAATTTTGACTTGCTATTTTGTAGGGCGAACAAAGTTTCCGATATTTTTTTAACTTCGAGTTTTTCTGCCGAATTTCCATCTTTCAACTTGAAATGTTCGAAAGTTGCAAATTGTTAGAATAATTTGAAATTTCTAAACTAATTAAGATGATCTTAAGAAATAATTCCATTTATAAAGAAACAATCGCGAAATTTTAAGTGAGGTAGTAACTGGTTAAGAAAAAGTCGATAAAACATGAATAGAAGAAAGGAGAATGTTGAAATTTAAGTTTTGTACTTAATATTATTTCAGGTTACAATACGCGCATTAATTATAAAGTATTTGTGCAACAATGTCTTTAAATTTCTCCTCTACTGTAGTACGCAATTTACGTATGTAAGTTGTGTTAGTGCAAAAGTTTGCTCGGTGTAACCATTAATTTGGTAAATTGGTTTTAGGTTTTAGGAAGTTTATGTAGCGAAATAAAACTCGACTGGGTTAAAAGTGATTTATTTGACTTAGTTCACACAATTGCAGATTTTTTTAAGTCCTCGGGCAAGAGAGATTGGTACATCCTATAAAGCGACTTTCAAGACAAAAGCATTTCTTGCATTGATCTACGATTATACTGCCCGTTCCAACGTCTTTGCACTTAGGTCCATATGCTGCGCATAAATCACATTTAATTAGTAAAATTGTTATTATTATTATTAAAAATAATACACCCATTTGCATATAAGTAATTATTATCTTTTTTGGTGTAGTTGTACTCAAAGTAATAGATACCGTCGATGTTATGTATATTTTTCCAATTTGGTCAAAATATGCAAAAGGTTAAACATTTCTATCTTCAAGTTCTAAAATTAAGGAATAAAAAACAAAATTGATGGCGTAAACTAGGGATTTTGAAAAACAGTTCGAAATTTTGAAATTAAAAGATATTTCGAAAAAAAGCTCTCAAAATGTCAAGTTTAAAAATAAAACTGTCGAAAAAAATAGAAATGGACGGATTAAACATGAAATGTTCCTTAAAAATGTCGTTAATTATGAGTTATTGGGGGATTTATATCCAGCATCAATTTAATATTTTCAAATTATTAAAATTTCCAAAAACTGATGTACAAATCTTGTAGCTTGAAACCAAGAAAGCATAAAAAACACAACAACAATACATTAGAGCACTGTTGTTGTGTTACTTAATCGTTCTTGGTTTTAAGGGACAAGGTTTTTATATCAATTTTTGAAGATAACCAAGGTTTCATCAAAATTTAAATTTCCAATTTTTTATTTTTTCAAATTAATTTAGGGCAACGTAGTCACACTACATTCTACCTACTAACACGACAAGGAGTTTCCTTTTGTAATTTCTCTGTTTTTCGCAAGATCTGGATGTAAAATTGGTTTTGGGTTTTAGGAAGCTTGGGTTGTCGAATAAAACTTGATGGCGTTAAAAGTGATTTATTTGAGTCCGTTCACAAAACTAGATTTTTCTAAGTCCGTTTTCGAATTAAAAATTGATTTTTGATCATAATTTAGAAAACGTAATTTTTTTTTCTTTAATATTACAACACGTAACTACTCTGGCCTTACCTAAAATTGAAGAAAAATATTTTCTATTTTTCAAGTTTAAAAATTTCATGCTGGAACTTTGAGTTCAATTTAAGATCAAATTTCAAGAAAAACCTAAAGTTTATAAAAAACTAAATCTGAATTTCGGGTTTAGATATTTCAAATTTAAACTCGGAATTTTCATAAAAACCTTAAATTATTTACCCTAGAGTTGAAAACTTCTAGAATATACGAACTTTGGCGAATAAAATCGAAAATTTGAGAGATATTTTTCTTTCATAATTTTGGTTCTCTATCGAAGTTTTGACTTTGACTCGTTTTTTCTAAAAAAATTGATTTTTACTGTATCACCTTTGTTTTCTAGAACCTTCGATTAAAAGGTCAAATTAAAAAATAAATAAAAATAAAAAAGACCAAAAAATATAAAATAAAAAGTTTTGAATTAAGATTTTGCGGGACAGTTACAATTTAAAAAAAAAATCAAATTTATTTAAAAAAAGGGTTTTCAAAATTTTTACCCTAATTTAGAAGTCTTGACTTTAAAGCCAAACAATTGATTTTTTTTCTGGAAATGTTACTGAAAACTTCAAAATTTCCATAAAAAGTACAATTTTTCAGAAAATTTTGTTGAATGTATTTACCTTTTTTCGATAATTTAACTTTTTTTCTGAAGTTTTAAATTTAAACTTGTAGGTACTTTTTGTTATTATTTTTTTCTAAAATGTCGAGCAAAATTTAGTTTTTCTCTAGCAACCTCCTAACCCTTTTTATCGATTTTTGACTTTTATTCTTTAATTTTATACATTTTTTCTCGAAATTAAGAGTTGAGACCTGTGACTGTAAGAAATTGACAAATATAAGTTTAAAGGAATATTCGACTTTTAGGTCGAAAGCTCAACATTTTCAGGACTCGAAATTTTGAAATTAATTTTGAAAACTTGTTTATCATTAATTTAGTTTGTTTTTCCTCAAATCTTGGAGGTTTTTAAAAAATGTTGTCTTTTTTCTTGAAATTTGGATATGTTTTCGAGATTTTGAATTAATATTCAAAGTAAAAAATAACATTTTTAAATTAAAATCAACAATTTTTCCCCAAATGTGCAACTTCAATTATTTCTAAACTTAAATGTTTTATAAAAAAATTGAAATTTTAAGATCAACGACAAATTTTCTGAAAAAAATAAACGCGAATTTCAATTTTACGACGAGATTTTAGAAATAATTTCAGCTGTAACTAAAAAGTTTTTGAATAAATTTAACTTTTTTAGAACGAATTTTTGACACAAAAGTGCAAGGAGCAAAGGATTGAACTTGCAAAGTTCAGTGGCCCTTTGCAAGGCCAAACTTGGCAAAAGTTTTGAATTTATACCAGGAATTTAGCGAAACCAATTACCTAATATTTAAGAGAACACACAACTTTGACTTTTAAATTCTAAACAAATGACAGTTTTGAGGCTAAAGTTGAAATGTTGAGAAAAAAATCAAAGTTTTCAGAATAAAAATTACTATTTTAACGCACGTTTAAATTATACATTTTTTAACATGTCACCATTTGTCTTTGTCTTTGTCTTCCAATCTTCCTGTGGGGTCAGGAATTCCTTCCTTTTACCCCTTCGTCGCTCTGTTCTTTCTATTAAGAACTTTGTCTCCTCTTGTTGTTTCTGTTTGCTTCTTTGCCTCTTGAAAGACTCAGACCTTCCATGTCTGCTTCTCTCTTTTTTTGCAGACTTTACATATCTGCCCTGAATACACCCTCTTCACGCGTATGGAGCGCCTTGCTTTTCTTTTGCCTACTAGTCATTTGACCGAGCCCCCGGGAAAACCATACAAAAACCCGGGGTTAGTAGACTGCTTGCTGTCTTCTTGATTTACTCTACTATCTTCAGTAGTTCCTGCATTTTCTCTAGGAAGTTGTTAACTTCTTTTGTTGTTGCTCCTGAGCTGGAAAATTGCATTATCATGTCACACAAAATAATGCTTACCTTTGCCCTTTTGTCTTCTTTTTTTTCCTTCTTGTTTTCTCTCTCTTCTTGCTTTTTTGCCTTTCCGGCTTCTCCTTTTTCTGCCTTCTTTTCGTTGTCTTCACTCTTTGCCCTAACTTTACTTGCATAAGAAACTCCCTCGATTCTCTTTGCAGTATTGGCTTTGCTGTTTTTGGTTTTCGGTAATGCGGGACAACCGCGATAGCTCGCAGGGTGAGCCCCTTCGCAGTTGGCGCATTTTGCCGGTTGTGTCTTCGGAAGTTCGCATGCCTTTGTCGCATGTTTTTGCCCGCATTTGACGCAGTTTGGGTCCGCGTGGCAATTTGTTTGTGTGTGTCCGTAGCTCTGGCAGTTGAAACACTGCCCGACGTCTTTTCTTCTCCTGAGGGCCTCTACTCCTATATCTAGGCCGCAGCAGGTTTTTATTTCGTATATCTTCTTCTTGTCTCGGTTTAGCTCAACAAAAACGAGCGGCATTATTGTCCTCTCCTTGCTTCGCTTATACATCCGAACAATTTTAGTTGGATGAAATCCTTTTTCCTTTAAATCATCTTCAACTTCTTTTTCTTTTAAGAAAGTGGGAATTCCTCTCAATACTACCTTGAGGTTTCTTTCCTCTGAAAGGGAGTACGTGTGGTACTGAATTTTCTTCTCCTTGAGTTCCTGTACAAGGGCTTGATGATCTTCGAGACGAGTAGGGTAGATTTTTATACCATCCTTACTCGCTTGTGCCTTGATGTATGCAATTTTCTTTGTGTTCATGATATTCGCGGTGACCGACCAATTTTGCTGCTCCCGCAGAATAACTGGAGGTACCTGTCCTTTTCTTTCACAGGTTTTGTTGTTGCTTCTGCTTGGCTTTGCTTGAATAGCCGTTATTTTGAATTCTTCAGTCCTTTTGCGCTTTTCGCGCTTTTCCTTTTCTTCACTTTTCTTTTCCATCGTTATCCTCTCTGAGTTAACGACAGAATTTTGGGTACTTTCTTCGCTTTCTTCTCCTTTTTGTGTAGAGATTAAGTCTTCATTCTTTTCTTCAGCAACAAAACTTACTACATTTTCTGTAGCTTTCAAGTCGCCTATTTTCTCTTCTAGTGCCGATTTTAGCAATAAAAGTAATTCCGTCAATTCCTCTATCGACATATTTTTAAAATCGTCGCCGGATATCGAGCTTGTTGCCCTTTTGCAAGTCTTCGCCTTTTTTCTCTTCATTGTCGCACAATTCCCTTGAAGAACAAACCTCTTTATTCTCGCACGGTCACTTCACTAAACTTTAATCGCACTGCGGTGGCACCAACGATCTGTTGACCTGGACGCACACACAAATAATAATAATAATAATTGTCACCATTTAAAGTTAACTGTAAAAATCTCGATCCCAATTCCAAGATCCCGGCTTTTAATCGGAATATCATGTTGGACTTTATGCTAAAATTTTGACTGGAAATTTAAAAATTTCTAGGCTAAATTTCAAACAGCGAGATTTTAGCAAACATTTTGAAAAAAAATGATATCCTGGAATTTTTGGAAGATTTAGGAAGTCGACAGCAGGAATTTAAATTTGGGATTTCGAAAAAAAAATTAGAATACCAAAATCAAAGTGGAATTTGAAGGAAAAAAATTTACGAAAAATCGAAAATTTGACTAATAATTTCAAAAAATAGAGATATCAAATGAAGAAAAGAAAATTTAAAGTTAAAGAAAGAAGTATATTTATAATTTTTTTAAAAAAGTTTCCAGAAAAAATCGAATTTGCAAAAAACGTTGTAAGGAAAACCGTGTTTCTCTAGCTTGAATAAAAAATGCGCTACTACAACAGAGGATTTTTTTTTAATTTTAAACTCGAAATTTTAGGAGAAGAAGAGAAATATTTCTAGTAATTTCCAGATAAAAACTCAAATTTCAAGAAAAAGTCAAAAATCTTGAAAAAAGATTCAAGTTAAAACCTAAAATTTTAATTTGGGTTGAAGTTCTGATTATAAAGTCAAAATTTTTTAGAAAATGTGGAAATTATGAGTTTCTAATCTAACCTAATCAGAAATGAGAGATGAAGATGAGATGAAAGTTGTATAGAATTGTGTAAAGTTTAGAAAAAAAAATTGAAATTAAAAAAAAATCCAATCTTAAGTATAAAGTAAAAACTATTTTAATTATATAAATTCGACGAACTTAAATAAACCTGATATTTTTTTCGGTTTCGTTCCGGCGAAAATAACGGTTTTTTTCGGTTTTCGGATTTCGGTTCAGTTCCGATTCGAAGCCCTGTTACGTATAATATTTTTCGAATTTGGTCAAAATATGCAGAAGGTCAAAAATTTCTATTTTCAAGCTCAAAAATTAAGGAATAAAAAACAAAATTGTTAGCGTAAACTAGGAATTTGGTCAATATGATTAATTTAACTATACCTACTAGCACTTTAACTAAGTGGTTTGATATCGGGTTAGATTTAATCAAATTGAATATGAGGTACCTCTCTCTAAACCAATGATTTCTAATCTTCTTCTGTTAGTGAAACACGTTAATTGAAATTTTATGACACATTATAATTTTTGCCTTTTGGTTAGATACTTTCAACTTTTCGAACCTAATAATAAAGACTGAAAAAAATGCATTTTGTATTTTTTTTGCATTATTTGCAACTTTTTTCGTTCATTGAAACTAAATGCACTTTTACATCAACTTGCATTTTTTGTTGAAAACTCCTTGGACCCCTTCTCAACAACATTTGAAATTGTTCCGCAATATGTAAATTTTTTGGTTGAAATAATTAAAATTTTCAGTGTTTATAGATTTGAGTTTAAACTCGAATTTTTTAAAAAAAAATTTTTAAAAGAAAGTAAAAAAGTAGACCAGTGGAAAAAATTAAGGAATCAAAAACAAATTCCAAATTTTTAAGTGATTTTCAACAGGCTGTAACTTAGGGAAAAATGGTCGTACAGAAAATCTAAAAAAAGAAAACTGTAGTTCCAAGTGTCTAGTTTTTGCACCTGAAATTCGAAATTTTTTAACGTTAGCGGTTTTTAAGAAATCTTAAAAAACCATCGACAAACGAATTTTTGAAATTTTTTTGGTATATTTTGGGCCTACGGACTTGAAAACGTTTTTTCTTGAGTTAACTACTATATGGACCGGATAGCTTGTTTATTCACCGTTAATTTTTTCTTTAAAAGATCCTGATCCGATCACTTGTCGCCGATATCTCGGTAACAAGTGATCATATTGTGTTTGATTATCGGTAATCAAAAGGATCATTTTGTCTTTGATTATCGGTAGTTCAGCAGTTTTGAAAACTTCAATAAATGGCTCTACAAGGTTTTTGGATTTTTTTAAAATTTTATTACATGAACCTAAAACAGCAACAAGAAGGGTTTTTTGGGTTTTCCTTGAAAATTAAGCGCTAAACTGGAAATATTAAAAAAAACGACTAATTATTAAGTATGTACTTTATAGCTCACGATATCCTACAAAAGCCCTACAAAGATACAATTCAATCCAGTCACTCGTTTGTTGTTTGTTTGAATTTTTGAAAAAATTAAAGGATTACGTTTTTTGCCCTAAAGAACTTGAAATCTTTATTAAAAAGAAAAATAACTTTTTCTCATCTTTTTTCACATTTTTATTGTAAACAGCGATTAAATTTATGAAAAACACTTAAAAAAAATACAAAAAAAATTTCAAAATATTCAAAAAAAAAATTCAATAATTTAATATCAATCTCTACTTGTTCTAAAAAATTAAATTTTGATCCCCTATTTTGGGTTTCAAAGTCAAAATTACAAAAAAAAGTGCAAAACATTTGATTTTTAATGAACAATTTTGAAATTAAAGTTATAAATTGCGCTTTTTATCAAAAAATCGGATCTTTAATTGCACCTTTTTAATTATTTTGCTTTAAAATTTCGATATTTATACATTTCCAAAAAGAAAGTTAGGTCAACGCTATAACGCTGTTAGGTCAACGCCTGTTAGAAAAAGGACTTTTTCTTTCAAAATATTCAAAAAAAATTTAATATCAAGCTCTACTAGTTCTAAAAAATTAAATTTTGATCCCCATTTTGGGTTTCAAAGTCAAAATTACAAGAAAAAGTGCAAAACATTTGATTTTTAATGAACAATTTTGAAATTAAAGTTATAAATTGCGCTTTTTTATCAAAAAATCGGATCTTAAATTGTACTTTTTAATTATTTTGCTCTAAAATTTCGATGTTTACATATTTCCAAAAAAAAGTTAGGTCAACGCTATAACGCTGTTAGGTCAACGCTGTTAGAAAAAGGACTTTATTTTAATAGCGTTGACCTAACTTTTTTTCTCGAAATATTAAATTTACTAACAAAATTTAGCTATTTAAAATCGATTTTTTTTCATTATTTTGAAGCCCCTTATTAAAATATAGAAATTAATACATTTTTTTCAATACCTTTCAACTCTTTTTTTAGAATTCTAGGATTTGCAATTGAAAATAATTTTTATAATGAATTTTTTATACTAAATTTCTGAAAAAAAAATTTTGTACAAATTGTACAAATTTTTGTACAGATTTTCGGGTTTAAAGTTTATGTATTATTATTATCACTAAGGGGTCGGTCATCCCTGTAGCACTGACTGAAGCTATCGCTTATTGTGCCCCCCACGATTACCTCATAATAGGCCCATTCTTTTGAACAATTCCAGAACCTCCTTCATGGATGTCTCCACTATTGTCTTTGGTTCAGTCAGAGCATTCCCAAAGCTGGAATGTCTATCCCTTGCCACAGCCGGACATTCGCATAATATGTGTAAAGGAGTCTCTTCTTCCTCCCCACACATTCTACAAGTAGAATTTTCTTTTACGCCAATTGTTGTAAGATGTTTCATTAGGGCACAGTGTCCCGTAAATAGTCCAACTGTCCACCTGAACTGATTTTTGCTTAACTGTAATAGTTCTCTGGCTCTCTTTTCTGATGGTTCGTCAATGAACTTCCGCGATTGCCTCAGACCTTTGACACCCCTCCAGTGAGTGTTCTTTTCTTAAGAGTTCCTTTATTACCTCTTTTGCCGCTTTGTAGGTAAGCGGACAAGTAGGCTCCGGCCCTACTAGAGGAAACTCGCCTCCCCTTTTGGCTAGAAGGTCTGCTCTTTCATTTCCTTCAATTCCCCGATGGGCCTCAACCCATCGGAGTATAACTGTATTGTGTTGTGCCAAGTTTTTTAGCTTATCAACACAATCTTTGATTGTACTAGAGCTTATTTTATAAGCTCTCAGCTCTTTTAGTGTTGCTTGGCTGTCGATGTAGATCACGATTCTCTTATTTTTATAAGACCTCTTGATCATTGCTTCAGCACAGGCTGTAATTGCAGTAACTTCTGCCTGAAATGCGGTTGCCAAAGATCCCAGGTTTATGTGAATTCATTCCCTGGCTCTTTGCTGGTTATTCTCGCACCAGTACTTATCTTTGTTTTGGTTTCATTTGTGAATCAGATTGATCAATTTTCTCTTTTTGATTCTACTAACTGAACTCCCCTTTCTGGTATTACTACCCGGTAGGGTTTGTGAAAGTTGAGGATGCTCGTTGTTCTGTCCGATGGCATACCTAGCGCATGGTTCGCACAGATCCGCTTGAATATTTCTATGTGGGATGTTGATCTAGGTGATTCCATTCCATATCCGTTTGTTTTTAGCCTGTAGGCTGCTGACAGGGCCTTCGCCTCCACCATCAGATGAAGTGGAGGCAGACCTAGCAGTGCTTCCATGGCTGCAGTGGGCGTTGTTTGCATCGCCTCTGTTATTCATAAGCAAGCTAACCTTTATACCTTGCTTAGTCTGATAACACTTTCCTTTTTTCTCGCTTTATGCCACCAGATTAAAGAACCGTATGTTACTATGGGTACTACAACCTTGGAATATATCCAATGGACCATCGCTGGTCTGAGTCCCCATTGTTTTCCTATCATGCCTCTACAGGCCCATAGGACCTTAGTCGCTTTGACAGTAACTTTTTCCACGTGAGCACCGTAGCTAGGTTTGGTATCTAAGGTAAGTCCCAAATATTTAACTTCCTTACTCAGCGGAATTTCTTGTCCTCCTAAACTAGGCTTCTTTAAGTCGTTAAGATTCCTTTCTTTAGTCAATGCGACTATCGTGGTTTTCGCAGAGTTCACTGTTAGTCCCTCTGCTGAATACCAACTTTCTGTAATATTTAGTGCCCGTTGCATTAATGCTGATACGGGCCCTGGAAATTCACCTCTAATTAATAAGGTTAGGTCATCTGCGTATCCTTGCGCATGAAATCCTTCTAGTTCTAATACCGTTAGCAGATCATCCACCATAAGGCTCCACAGAAGTGGTGGAAGTTTAAATCTTTTTGTTAAAATTCTGGATTAAACTAAATATTGCAAAACTCAGTTTTTTTATTGCACTTTTTTACAAATTTTCTAGTTTTAACTTAAAAATGTTGCTATTTGTCATCGAAATGTTGTTATTTGAAATCGAAATTTCGTCGAAAGTCGCTCGAAAGACGTTTGTGAAAGAATTTCGAGGAAAAATTTTCAAATCCTTTGAAGATATTTAAACAGAAAAATCGAAATTTCGACATTTTACTTGAAATTTTCACGCCGTTTCTAAAATGTCACTTTTCCTACAAATGTCATTCTTTAACAAGAAATGTTACAGATATTTGTTTTATGAAATTTTTCAAATATTCTTTAAATGTTTTTGTAGAAATTTCGATTTTTTTCCCCTGAAACCAAAAAAGATGAAAAACACAACAAAAGTTGCTCTAACGGTTTCGATATCCAAGCTATCATCTTCAGAGAGATACTGACTGAGGGGCAAGATTTGTATTTCAATTTTTAAAGATAACTAAGGACCAGTCCGTTCCACCAAAAAAAAAAAACTTTTTGTAAAAATTGCTTCAATTTTATGTAGGAATTAGGGTACAAATCTTGTCCCGTGAAACCAAGAAAGATTAAAAAATACAACAACAGTTGCTTTGACGTGTTTTAATAGCCAAGCTATCATCTTCAAAGAGGTACTGAGTATATCTCCAAGAAAGATTAAAAGACACAACAAAAGTTGCTCTAACGCGTTTCGATATTCAAGCTATCATCTTCAGAGAGATACTGACTGAGGGGCAAGATTTGTATTACAATTTTTAAAGATAACCAAGGACCAGTCCGTTCCACCAAAAAAAACTTTTTGTAAAAATTTCTTCAATTTTATGTAGGAATTAAGGTACAAATCTTGTCCCGTGAAACCAAGAAAGATTAAAAAATACAACAACAGTTGCTTTGACGTGTTTTAATAGCCAAGCTATCATCTTCAAAGAGGTACTGAGTATCTCTCCAAGAAAGATTAAAAGACACAACAAAAGTTGCTCTAACGCGTTTCGATATTCAAGCTATCCTCTTCAGAGGGATACTGACTGAGGGGACAAGATTTGTATTTCAATTTTTGAAGATAACCAAGGACCAGTCCGTTCCACCAAAAAAAAACTTTTTGTAAAAATTTCTTCAATTTTATGTAGGAATTAAGGTACAAATCTTGTCCCCTGAAACCAAGAAAGATTAAAAAATACAACAGTTGCTTTGACGTGTTTTAATAGCCAAGCTATCATCTTCAAAGAGGTACTGAGTATCTCTCCAAGAAAGATTAAAAGACACAACAAAAGTTGCTCTAACGCGTTTCGATATTCAAGCTATCATCTTCAGAGAGATACTGACTAAGGGGACAAGATTTGTATTTCAATTTTTGAAGATAACCAAGGACCAGTCCGTTCCACCAAAAAAAAACTTTTTGTAAACATTTCTTCAATTTTATGTAGGAATTAAGGAACTAATCTTGTCCCTTGAAACCAAGAAAGATGAAAAAATACAACAACAGTTGCTTTGACGTGTTTTGATAGCCAAGCTATCATCTTCAAAGAGGTACTGAGTATCTCTCCAAGAAAGATTAAAAAACACAACAAAAGTTGCTCTAACGCGTTTCGATATTCAAGCTATCATCTTCAGAGAGATACTGACTGAGGGACAAGATTTGTGTATTTCAATTTTTGAAGATAACCAAGGACCAGTCCGTTCCACCAAAAAAAAACTTTTTTAAAAATGTTCTTCAATTTTATGTAGGAATTAACGTACAAATCTTCTCCCGTGAAACCAAGAAAGATTAAAAAATACAACGACAGTTGCTTTGACGTGTTTTGATAGCCAAGCTATCATCTTCAGAGAGGTATTGAGAGTATCTCTTTAAGAAAGATTAAAAAACACAACAGATAATAGCTTGGCTATCAAAACGCGTCAGAGCAACTGTTGTTGTGTTTTTTAGATTAAAAAACACGACAGATGATAGCGTGGTTATCGAAACGTGTTAGAGCAAATAGTGTGTCGAAATCTCGAGAAATTTTGAATTTTCCCACATATTTTTGATCCTTGGTTATCTTCAAAAATTGATATACAACTCTTGTCCCCTGAAATCAACAAAGATTAAAAAAAACGCAACAGATGATAGCTTGGCTATCAAAACGCGTCAGAACAACTGTTGTTGTGTTTTGTTAGATTCAAAAACACAACAGATGATAGCTTGGCTATAGAAACGTGTTAGAACAAATAGTGTGTCGAAATCTCGAGAAATTTTGAATTTTCCACATATTTTTGGTCTCGGTTATCTTCAAAAATTGATATACAAATCTTGTCCGCTGAAACCAAGAAGGATTACAAAACACAACAGATGATAGCTTGGCTATTAAAACGCGTCAGAGCAACTGTTGTTGTGTTTTTTTAGATTCAAAAACACAACAGATGATAGCTTGGCTATAGAAACGTGTTAGAACAAATAGTGTGCCGAAATCTCGAGAAATTTTGAATTTTTCCACATATTTTTGGTCCTCGGTTATCTTCAAAAATTGATATACAAATCTTGTCCGCTGAAACCAAGAATGATTACAAAACACAACAGATGACAGCTTGGCTATCAAAACGCGTCAGAACAACAGATGATAGCTTGGGTATTGAAACGTGTTAGAGTAAATAGTGTGTCGAAATCTCGAGAAATTTTGAATTTTCCCACATATTTTTGGTCCTTGGTATCTTCAAAAATTGATATACAAATCTTGTCCTCTGAAATCAAGAAAGATTAAAAAACACAACAACAGTTCCACCAAAAGTATGTGGGAAAATTTAAAATGTCTCGAAATTGCAACACACTATTTTAAAAGAAATTTGGGTTTGATTATGTAATTAAACTAATTTTTTTGTTCACATTTCGACTTTTTTCTTTAAAATCCCAATTTTCCTTAGATTTTCCTTTTCCGTTCGTTGTAAAGAAATTTTTTTTCTCAGAAGTTTTAGATATTTTTCCTTTTTCAGAAATTTCGATTAGGTATTTTTCCAAATGTCTATTTTTCCAAAATATTGTATTTAAAAATATTTCAAAATTTGTAAGAATTTCGATCTTTTGAGCAATTTTAATTTTTGTTTGTCTTAAAAAATGTTTTTTCTTTCTTTTTTATATAGGAACTTTCGAAATTCTTCCTCAAATATTCTAGTTTTCTCCAAAATTACTTTCGCAGCAATTTCGATTTTTTTCTTAAAATTTCAACTTCTCGCGAAATTTCAACTTTTCGCGAAATTTCGATATCTAAATACAGTAAGACTTCGCTTAACGCTGCCCCGTTTAGCGCTGTTGCGCTTTTTTATTGGAATAATGAGATTTCCCGAAAATTGCAGGCACCATTGGGCTTTCCCTAAATTTAAAGTGCATACAACATACACGTATAATTTTTTTTGATGAGGTTACGAAAAAAGGTTCGAATGGAGTGTGTAAAAATATTTGGCAGGTTCTAAAAGAGGACGATGACACTAGAAACTCTGTTGATATGAATGAAATAGTCGAATTAGCGAAATTTCGATGTCTATTTTTCCAAAATACCGTATTTAAAAAGATTTCAAAATTTGTAAGAATTTCGATATTTTGAGAAATTTTAATTTTTGATTTACCTTAAAAAATGTTTTTTCTTCCTTTTTTATTTTATATAGGAACTTTCGAAATTCTTCATCGAATATTCTAGTTTTCTCCAAAATTACTCTCGCAGCAATTTCGATTTTTTTGTTGAAATTTCAACTTCTCGTGACATTTCAACTTTTCGCGAAATTTCGATATCTAAATACAGTAAGACTCCGCTTAACGCTGCCCCGTTTAGCGCTGTTGCGCTTTTTTATTGGAATAATGAGATTCCCTGAAAAATGCAGGCACCATTGGGTTTTCCCTAAATTTAAAGTGCATACAACATATACGTATAATTTTTTTAATGAGGTTACGAAAAAAGGTTTGAATGGAGTGTGTAAAAATATTTGGCAGGTTCTAAAAGAGGACGATGACACTAGAAACTCTGTTGATATGAATGAAATAGTCGAATTAGCGAAATAAACAGGTTTAGAAATGTGAAAGATCTCAAAGAGATATTGATGATGACCTCAAGGAAATAGTGGATCAAGAATAACACAAAAATATTAAAAATAGTGTTTCTGAAGAACAAAAAAAATTTTGAAGGGTATTTCTAAAAACCAGGTTAACCACTATAACAGAAATTATGAACCAATTTATTGAAAATCAAGCAGGTTTTGATAGGAGTTCAAAGGCAAGACAAGGTGCCATGGATGCCTTTTCCACATGTCGACAACTTCTTATAGGGCACTCAAGAAAAATTCAAATGGCATTAGGCGCCTTCTTGATCAGAAAACGGAAAATTCGAAATGTAGAAGAATGCGAATGATCTAAACATGAATGGTGACTTACTTTTTATACCCGTTTTTCCTTAACTCCATTATGTACATGAACAGATGACCTCGTTTAACGCTGTTTCATATAACGCTCTACTGGGTTGGAACGTGACCCCCGCGTTAAGCGGGGCTTTACTGTATATAAAAATTGTCAATTTTTCCTCAGAATTACGGCCTTACCTCAGACTTTTAATTAGAAGCTTAAAATTTTTGGAAATTTCGACTATTCTCTAATTTTTTTAAGAGAAATTAAAAGTATTGATGTTTCGATTTTTTCTTGAAATTTCCACTTTATTCAGACTTGTATAAAATTCGACCTTTGGAAAGTTTTTTGAAATTTCGATTTTTCTACTTTAAAACTCTACTTTTCTCTAGATTTTTTTTAAAGTAACAGAGTTCAATATAAAACAATTTCATATTTTCGCGACACACCTGAGGACTTCTAGCACACATTCGTGTGTCGTGACACACCGGTTGGGGAACTTTAAACAATGACACACTTTATTATTACAGTCAAAACCGGATATAACGACATCGTTTACAACTGACGCATCGGTTATTACGACGATCCCGGCGATTATTTTAAAAGCTAACTGTACTGCCAGTTGTATTGCTTATAAACTACCGGTTACAGCGTCCGTAGTTTATGGTCCCTTCAATGTCGTTATATCCGGTTTCAACTGTATTTGTATGTCAGTATTTTGTACTTCATTAGTCACTTACTTTAACTGTGAGATTTATTCAATATACATAACAACTAAGTGATTAGGTATTTTCGGCTAATTCACTGGTCAACAAAATTGAAGTTTTATCATGTCACATGAACTGCTTTTGTATTTTTTAAATAGGTGTTAGTTGTTATCATTTAAAATAAGCAGTTTTTGAAATTATCATCAGCCTACGAAGTTTGTTTGTAAAATTTTTGAAAAATGATCAATCTCTATGAAAAATGTACCGGGTGGCCAACTAAGAAAGGACGCCGGCTACATCTCAGCAACGAACCATCCCACAGTTTTGAGAAAAAAATTTTAATAAGAAAAGTGGCCCTGCAAAATCGCTGGAAAATATTTTTGAGGTTCTAAAATGACCACTAGGTGGCGTAATACGAGCTGAATAGAAAATTACGATTTTCTCAACAATTTGCTTAATTAAGATATATCAAAAATTTATGAATTGTAATCGTAGAGTAGTTTCGATATGTTTTTCTTTTACACTCTTTCTTTTATCTCTAAAAATAAAGTGGTGGGGAGACATCGAAAAAATTTTTTTTTAAATACCATTTACTTCAGTTAACCTCAATAAAATTTAACAAATTTAATCTCTATATAAAGAGTGTTATTTAGTCTATCGAACGCACTTTCATATGTTTTTATTTTAAAATTATTGTCGTTGCTACAGCGCGTTATATAAAATGGTAACAAATTCCGCCGTTTTTCTAAAAAAATTAAATAGGATGATATGTCAATTCTGATATCTTAAAATAGAGAATTGAAAACCGTAGATATCAATGAAAACCACAACTCGATATCTTTTGCCGAACATGAGATATTGGACAAATAAAATTTCAGTAGCGTAAAAGCTTGATGACGTTGTTTACCATTTAGAATACGAAATCAGAGGAGGTTTAGAATTTGTTTTACATAATATAAAAATAAGTAATTAACATACCTACAATTATCTAATAGTAATAACAGTGAATAATGTAAAAAAATTAACCGAAGAAACAATTTAATATTCAAAATAGTAAAAAAAAGACACTGCATTGCATTAAAAATGTTAAATTAATATCGTCTACTGACTTGAAGTCCTAGATGTTCAAACTAACTGCAACCCATCATTTTTATGCAGTCAATCCTCTGACGAATGAACAACACTGCAATTTTTACATTTACAATTGACCATTCTACCACTCTAAATAGTGTTTCTTATTCTTTCGATCATGTCGTTTCCTTTGTAGGCTTGTTGGCAAAACCAAGGTCTTCTATTTACCTGACAAATAAAAATCAAGGCAAGTCAGATCTGGGGACCTAGATGGCCAAAAAAAGTGACTTCCACTTCCTATCTACCTGCCACCTGGGCCTGGTTTTAAACGGTGGTTTAGCATATCCCCAAGTCATTAGCTATTCTTCTAGCACTTAAATGAGGATTAAATTTTACATATTTTAAAACAGTTATAATATTTTGCTCAATGCGTCCTCTACGTTATCTTCTGAACATAGCAACATGCACATTTCCTGTGGTGCGTATGCGATGTATCAGTCGAAGGAAAACTCTTTCACTTTGATTGCGTTTTTCGAGATACTGCACGCGTAGATTTAGCAGCATCACTTGCATTTTCATGCATTCGAAATAAATGATTCGTTAGCATGTCAAATGCTTCTTCATTTATTTAGGTATTTTTAATCATAAAAACTGAAATATAAATCTTGTCCCCTCAAACCAACTTTTTATTTTATAAAGAAATATAAAAGCGGAAATAACAATTCAGTTAAAAGAGCAGGTAGTAAACACATTTGCAACCTTAAAGGTTTGCACTTTTTTATTTTACTTTCGCAGTTTTCCTTCTTTTTTTAGGGGCCACAACCAGTTCTGTAGACAAACTATGTGATTATTCATAACTTAAACTTTTTTTGCCAATATCTTTGGTTAGACAAAAGATATCGAGTTTTGATTTTTACAGATATTTAGAGCTTTTAATTCTCTATTTTAGGATATCCAAATTGATATATCATTCTATTTAATTTTTTTTAGAAAAACGCTGAAATTTGTTACCATTTTATATAACTCGCTGTAGCAGCGACAATAATTTTAAAATAAAACCACGTGATAGTGCCGTCGATAGACTAAATAGCACTCTCTCTATAGAGACTAAATTTGTTAAATTTCCTTAAGGCTAACTGGAGTAAATGGTATTTACAAAAAATTTTTTTTGACGTCTCCCCACCACTTTATTTTTAAAGACAGACCAAAAAGAGTAAAGCAAAACAAATTGAAATTATTATACGATTACAATGCATGTATTTTCAATATACCTTAATTAAGCAAAATTTTGAGAACATCCTAATTTTCTATTTAGTCTTACCTATTACGCCACCTAGTGGTTATTTTAAAACTTCAAAAATATTTTCCAGCGATTTTTCAGGGCCACTTTTGTTATTGAAATTTTTTCCCCGAAGCTGTGAATTGATTCGTTGCTGAGATATAGCCGGCGTCCTTTCTTAGTTGGCCACCCGGTACATTAGGAACTTATAATTTTTGTTTTTCTAGATTATTTAGTTTTTAATTGGTCCCTCTTGATCAAGCAGTAGTAGTCAGTCAACACCCTTGAGTTTAATCTGCCCTGATGAAGTTTTTCCATCATTGGAATGTCCGCATGAAAGTTTTATCATTTCTTATCACCTAGAGCCTCCCAGAGCCCCCCAATTCTTAGGAATAATGTCAGGATATGTGTCTAAAAAATGAATCTTGATCCCCATATTGCAACCCAAAGTTTTATACTCCAATAACAGTTTTTTAACCAAATATCTTTAGATGTCATTCTTATGGTAAACCAACAAATTTCCAACTAAATTTTTGAAGCATCTTCATGCAGATTTTTTAAAAACGCTTAATTTTTCTTTAAACAACGAGTCTTTTATTAATTTTCTTAATTTGAGGTTCTACTACTACTACTACTTCACTCATTTTGGGGAATTTCTCTTTGAAATATAAAAATCCATTTTTATTGGAACATATCCCCTCTAGAAAATTTTTGGTAAGCCTAATTTGATTATGAAGTGGCAGCAGAAATATACCAGAGAGCTTTACAAGTGTGAATGCTTTACAGTTTTCTATTTACAAATTAAAGATCTACGTGTAGAACAAACTTTTTCCTATTTGAGATTTTTTCGATCCCTGGTGTCCCATTCACATAAAAAGTACCCAAATTTTAATGATAAAAAAGACTTCGAATGAAAAATTAATATGATCACGATATTACGTTTTATTTCTAATAAATTTTTTAAGATGTAAATAATATATGGACCTAAATAAAAACGAACAGTATTTGGGAAGACTACATTTCCAAAAATAAAGTTTACCTTGTCACAAGAACATTGGGGATGATGGAAAAAATAAGTACGGTTTTATGATGGGGGTAGGTCGTCCAAACACAATTACCTACAGGCACGTAGCCAGGGGGGGTCCAAGGGGTCCGGATCCCCCCCGAAATGAGTATTCGCCAAAAAATATATGATGATACGAATTGAAATATCAATAGAAAAATGGTTGATTGTATATTTAAGCATGTAAATAATTTCCGAAATTCCCAACTACTACATTTATGATAAGCAAAATCGCCATGTAGGCATTTTAAGAAAAATTGGCAATGAGCTCGAGGCTTCCCAATATATGCTTCAATCGCCACGTACGTGCAACAGTGGCATTGCAGTCAAAGGACATATTCTTATACCTAATCTACTTTATTATATTAGGTCATATTTCATATTGCCAAACTGTCATAGGAAATACAATACAAATTATGATTATGGTACGAGTTAAGAATTGGGCGACAAGTCGACTCTTGATCGGTGATAAGTTAAATAGGTGAACTTAAAATGGATATTAGGAAATTTTTCTTTGGTAAGTTTCACGTTTTTATTTGTCAAATTTATACATATAATGTTAAGGTCACTAGATTTTATTCTTTATTTTTACTAATTACCAAAATGGAAAAAAAAGAGGCAAATACGTAAAAATAATTAATGTGTCTTCTTATATTTTCTGAAGAATATTTTCTAGAAATTTTGATAATTTAACAAAATTCCGAGTTTAAATTGAAAATTCTAAATTATTTTCTTCAATTTTACGTCTCCGTAAGCACATAATCGATTTTTTTAATTTATTTTTTTTTTAATTCCAAGGACGTATAAATAATTTTTTGCCGATTTCTGGTGTTTTTTCTCAAAAATGTTTTACTTTTGATTCATAAATTTTCTATATATTGCAACGTTTTTCTAAATTTTGATTATTTTTAGAAATTTTCGAAATATCAACTTCTTTTGTAAAGTCCTTTTAACTTTCTTTTTATTTTTGATTCAAATTCAACATTTCAACTTTTTCAGAGATTTCTTTCTTTTGATAACCATATTTATACGCATTTTGACATTATTTTCAAAATATTCATTTTAATTTAAAAATATAAACTTTTTTTTAAATTCAAGTTTGGACTTTTAATTTTCCTTTTATTTAAACAAAATTTTCATTTGAAATTCCAACTTTTGATGTTTTTAAGACTTAATTTTTATTTAACATTGTGAAATAATTTAGAAATATCAACATTTTTATTTTTCCTTTTCGACTTTAAAATCGAAATTTCTAAAAAAATGATTTTATAAATTTCGTTTTTCTTAAAATTTTCAGTTTAGCTAGAAATATTTTATATAATGTTTGCGTTTTTTTTTGTGTAAAATTTGAAATTTTTTTTAGGACCTTTATTTTACAATTTCAGTTTTTTTAATTTCTTTTCTAAATTTTTCGCTTTGCACTAAAAATTGTGTGCTTTAATTTATTAAAATTTTAATTCTAGTCACGAAAGTTCTACTTTTTTAAAAAAAATTCTAGTTTAAACCCAAATTTTTTGCTTCATCAGAAAATTTTCGGTTTTTTCTCAATATTAAAATTTTTTCTAAATATTTTGGTAAACTCAACATTTTTAGTTTAAAAAAAATTGACTTTTCGAAGCTCCTGGATTTTTTTTGATACAGCTCTTTTCTTTTTTCATCCTTTTAATTTTTCGTCCAAATTTCTGTTGTTCCTGAAGATTTTTAGATTCACTCTTTTCCTTTCTAAAATAAATTTAAAGTTTCGACAAAAATTGAAATTACAAATTAAAATGGAAGCTTTTATTGATTTTTTTTTATTTCATATTTAATATCTAATATTCCTAATTTGGTCTTTGATCTGAAATTTGAAGCTGTTCTGAAAAGTTAAAAAAACACGTATTTTGAAAAAAATACTGGGTAATTCTAATTCTTTTTTCTCAAAATGTCGAGATAGACTTGATTTGAAAGATTTAAATATCGAGACTGAAGTCGAACTTGAGAGTTTCAGATTATAGTTCACATTTCGAAGTGAAGATTGGAAATTTTACGCAAAAGTAAAAAATGAGCACCAGGTAAAAGACCAAGACGTTTATTGATTTAACAACCAAACTTTTTTTTTAAATTTTGCAATATTGCTTATTTCGAAGTTGGAGTTGGACCCTCCCCGAACGAAAATCCTGGCTACGTGCCTGATTACCTACCAGAGTTCGTGTGACAAAATCAGTTGACCAGTGTTATTAATACTTTGACTGTAACATTTATGGTATACAATTTTTGCTACATAATATATAATTTAGAACGTATCCTGCACTAAACTGGAAATTATAACGAACTTCTGAAACTAGAGAATCATTTAAATCAAATTTTAGATTGCATTATTTTTTTTTATTTTGTAAATGTTGCCAACTATTTAAGTATAATTCTTAGATTACACTTTAAAAGATTTATACTTACTAGCATCGTCAGCGTCTTTATCAGAAGTTACCATCCCTAAAAAAGCTAAAAACACAAAAAGTATTAAACAATACTTCATTTTCTGTCTTTATGGAAAAATATATTTCTCTTTACTAACGAAGGGGGAATACTGTTAAAATTATAACGAGATTTACAACTTTTATAAGTAATATACTTGTTATCAGTGTTGTTTATTGCCTGTAAAGAACTGTGATTAAATGTATCGGAAAGATATTTTCCAAATCATTGATAAAACCAGAAGTTTACACCCCGCACGTTAGTTTTATAGGGTAAAGTGCTAAAACCATAAAGTTTCGACATTTTCTCTCAGTATTACCTTTAAACTCTAAACTGAAATTTCCGAAATTTCTAAACTAAAAACTTTGAAAGAAAAAGTTGAAACTTCAATATCAAATTCAACATTTTCATATTTTTCTTTCAAAATTTTCAGCGTTTTATCGGAGTGTTCAGCATAAACGTGAAATTTTGATTTTTTGTGGGTAATTTATAAGACCGTTTGGAGTTTAGACTCCAAATGTCAGAAAAAAGCAGAAGCTTCAACATTAAACTAAACAACATTGGATTCACATTTAAATTAACTGCAAGTAGAGTGCAGAAATAAAAATAGACGGTCGCCTTTTTATAGTCTGCAATTGTCGGGGGAAATTAAATTCAATATTTTGATGTAAAGATAAAAATTTTTAGATAAAAGTCGAAATTTCGACATGAAAATCTAAACGTGAGAATCAAGTTGTAATTCCGAGAAAAAAGTGTTTTGAGTTCGAATTCATTAATTCTAATTTTAAAATTTTGAGAATAAAAATTGGCAGCTTCGAATTTAGGGACTAACTTTCGATTTTTTCACCGATATGTCGAGAATAAACTCAGAAGTTTGGGACTAAAGCCGAAATTAAGAAAAAGGCCAAATTTGGATTAATTTTAATTTAGATTTAACCCAAATTTGGACCGAAAGTACGATATTTTGATAAAAGGTGTTTCCAGTTTAAAAGTAAACGTTTGATTTGATCTACTTCCAAAAATTTTAAGATTGAGACTTCGAAAACGTGGACATTTTGATATTGAAGTCGAGGTTACGAGAAATTTCCGGAGTGAATTTAAAATTTCTGCTGAAAACTGGAAATTTTTAGAACAGAGTAAGAACTTTGAACTTGAAGTCGAACTTCCGTTTTTTTTTCCAGAAATTTGGACTTTAAAGGCGAAATATCGAGTTTAAGTTAAAAGAGTTAACAGCCAACTTTCAGTATAAAAACAACTTGTATTCTTTTGGTTTTACCAATGATTTTTATCATGAATTTTTGCTTTTTGTTTTATCATAACGTTCGACTTAGATTCAAGATCTCAATACTGCATCGATAAACTCACTTCTCCTTGAAACACAAATCTTGTCCCCTGAAACCAAGAAGGATTAAAAAACACAACAAAGGTTGCTCTAACGCTTTTCGATAGCCAAGCTATCATCTTCAGAGAAATACTGCATCTCTCTGCTATCGAAACACGTTAGAGCAACCTTTGTTGTGTTTTTAATCTGTCTTGGTTTCAGGGGACAGAATTTGTATTTAAATTTTTGAAGATAATCAAAGACCAGTCCGTTCCACCAAAATCACTTCTTTCAAAGCTTTGACAGCAAGTGCGAACATGTTCTTAAAGTATCATAAATTTGGTGAGTTGTTTTCACAAAGCATTGCGGAATAAAACTCAGTCAGCGTTAACTAATTTATTGCACAAAATTTACAGAAGTGTAGATTTTCCTAAGTTTTCTAGCATAACAATTAAACACATCCTTCTAAATGTTCATCTCGACAATTACATTCATAGCATCTAATTGACACAACAAAGGTTGCTCTGACGCTTTTCGATAGCCAAGCTATCATTTTCAGAGAGATATTGCATCTCTCTGCCATCGAAACGCGTTAGAGCAACCTTTGTTGTGTTTTTAATCTTTCTTGGTTTCAGGGGATAAGATTTGTATTTCAATTTTTGAAGATAACCAAGGACCAGTCCGTTCCACCAAAATCACTTCTTTCAAAGCTGCGATAACGAGTGCAAACACTTTCTTAAAGTATCATAAATTTGGGAAATTGTCTTTACAAAGCATGTTGCGGAATAAAACTCAGTCTGCGTTAACTAATTGATTTCACAAAATTTACAGAAGTGTAGATTTTCCCAAGTTTTCTAGCATAATGATTTGACACATCCTTCTAAATGTCCATCTCGACAATTACATTCATAGCATCCATCTAATGGATACAGCAAAGGCTGCTCTAACGCTTTTCGATAGCCATGCTATCATCTTCAGAGAGATGCTGTATCGTTCTGCCATCGAAACGCGTTAGAGCAACCTTTGTTTTGTTTTTAATCTGTCTAAAGGAGACAGGATTTGAATTGCAATTTTTGAAGGTAACCAAGATAACCACTAAAATCACTTCTTTCAAAGCTTCGATAGCGAGTGCAAACATGTTCTTAAAGTATCATAAATTTGGTGAATTGTTTTTACAAAGCATGTTGCGGAATAAAACTCAGTCTGCGTTAACTAATTTATTGCACAAAATTTATAGAAGTGTAGATTTTCCCAAGTTTACCAACATAATGATTTGATACATCCTTCTAAATGTCCATCTTGACAATTACATTCGTAGCATTCATCTAATGGACACAACAAAGGTTGCTCTGGCGCTTTTCGATAGCCAAGCTATCATCTTCAGAGAGCAGTGGCGGCTGGCGTGTAGGTACTGTGGAACTGCAGCACCCCCAATTTCGCTTACGAGTTGTTTTCCTAAAATTTTCTGTACACTTTTCATTACACAATTTTTTGTAGAATTTTAAATTTTTTCTGATTTCTTTTTATAGAAATTGTAGGTTTCTTTCATGAAGTTGCGACATTAAAACCTATTTTATTTTTTGATCAAAATTACATTTTCAAAACTAATTCTTGTAATAGTTTTGAAGAACAAATTAATATTTCGAGCAGGAATTAAAATGTTAAGAAAAAACTCAAATTTTTTTGGAAATTACAACATTTTGAGAAAATAATTACAATTTCAAGAAAAAATCTGAATCTAACTCATCTCGCATTTTACTATTTCTCTAAAAAATAAATTAATACGGTGTCTTCGAATTTCTACCTCAAATTTCATTTTGTATAATTCAGTTTTTTTCAGATATTTCGATTTATTTAGGAAATTTTAATTTTTTCTGCAGTTTCCATTTTTCCTAAATAAAAAGAAATTTTCTCGAAATTTCCATTCTTCCTGAGTGTTGTTTTTAAAATTTTGTCTAGAAACTTCAACTTCTCCAGATTTTTCTTTATGTTTCTCTAATTTGCTTTAAAAATTTTAAGTTTTTTCACGACACTTTGATCATTTAAAGTTCATTTTATTTTGTAGTTTTGGCACAAAAATGTTTGGAAAAAACCCTGAAGGCTCTATAAAAATTTCAACATTTTGGGAAAAACAAAAAATTTCGACTTTCTTTTTCAAATTTTTTTTCAAATGTTGATTTGTTCTCTAAAAAATTTTGCTTTTATGTCCCATGAAATTTGTGTTTTTCTCTAAACATTTTATACAAAGAATTTTGTTTTAAAAATTCATTCCAATTTTCCTGGAGATTTTGTCTTTAAAATATTTTTTCTTGTAGAAATTTTTGACTTCTGTCTAATTTATTTTAGAAATTTAAAAGTTTATTAACGAAATTTTAATATTTTAAACTTCATTTTGTTTTGCAATTTTGATAAGAAACTGAAAATTATCAAGTATAAATTTAGGGAAAATAAACTTCAAATTTGCATAAAAATAATTTTGGGAAAATATTGAAATTTCAAGAAAAAAATGAACCTTGTACAATTTGACATTTCTCTAAAAAATTACTGCTACTGTAGGACCAAAAAAAATTCTGAATCTGAATTTAAAATTTTTCTACAAATATTAAATTTATTCTGGAAATTGTCAAGTTCGAATTTAAAATTCAAATTTCGATAAAAAGAAGAGAGAAATTTAAAGATTAAACTCAAAATTTCAAGAGAAAGCAGCTCATATTTCTAGAAGAAGTTGAAATTTTTTATTTGTAAACAACATTTTTCAAAATAAAAAATTACATTTTCGAAATGAAAGTAAAAAATTGTTTTGAAATAAATTAATTGTCAAAAATATTTTTATAACTTCGATTTTTAAAATGGAAATTATTGAAATTCTTGAGAAAAAGAGTCAACTTTTCCAGAAGAGTCTCAAAATTTCGAAATAAAAATTAATCAGAATGTTGAAAAAAATTCACTAATAATTTACTGTTCCTATTTAATTTTTTTCTAGTAATTTTGAAGGTCCAGAGGAATTTCAAAAATCAAAGTCAATTTTTTGTGATCAAAATTTAAATTTTGACAATTTATTTGTACATAAAATGCAAGTTTTTTTGGAAATTTGTTTCAAAACTGTGCACAATTTTAAAGATAGAAAATTTTGTTATTATTTTTTTTTAAATTCGAGTGTTATTTCGAAATTTTTCTCAAAAAATGTAAATTTAAAAAGAAAAACCGTACCACTTTTAAAAAATAAAGCTTAAGTTATCAGAAAACTCGAATTTAAAAAAAGTCAAATCTTAAAAAATCACTTCTTTCAAAGCTTCGCTAGCGACTGCAAACATGTTCTTAAAGTATCATAAATTTGGTAAATTGTTTTTACAAATCATGTTGCGGAATAAAACTCAGTTTGCGTTAACTAATTTATTGCACAAAATTTACAGAAGTGTAGATTTTCCCAAGTTTTCTAGCAGAATGATTGGACACATCCTTCTAAATGTCCATCTCGACAATTACATTCATAGCATCCATCGAATGGAGAAAACAAAGGTTGCTCTGACGCTTTTCGATAGCCAAGCTCTCATCTTCAGAGAGATACTGTATCGTTCTGCTATCGACACGCGTTAGAGCAACCCTTGTTGTGTTTTTAATCTGTCTAAAGGAGACAGGATTTGAATTGCAATTTTTGAAGGTAACCAAGATAACCACTAAAATCACTTCTTTCAAAGCTTCGATAGCGAGTGCAAACATGTTCTTAAAGTATCATAAATTTGGTGAATTGTTTTTACAAAGCATGTTGCGGAATAAAACTCAGTCTGCGTTAACTAATTTATTGCACAAAATTTATAGAAGTGTAGATTTTCCCAAGTTTACCAACATAATGATTTGATACATCCTTCTAAATGTCCATCTTGACAATTACATTCGTAGCATTCATCTAATGGACACAACAAAGGTTGCTCTGGCGCTTTTCGATAGCCAAGCTATCATCTTCAGAGAGCAGTGGCCGCTGGCGTGTAGGTACTGTGGAACTGCAGCACCCCCAATTTCGCTTACGAGTTGTTTTCCTAAAATTTTCTGTACATTTTTCATTACACAATTTTTTGTAGAATTTTAAATTTTTTCTGATTTCTTTTTATAGAAATTTTAGGTTTCTTTCACGAAGTTACGACATTCAAAAACCTATTTTATTTTTAATTTTGATCAAAATTACATTTTCAAAACTAATTTTTGTAAAAGTTTTGAAGAACAAATCAATATTTCGAGCAGGAATTAAAATGTTAAGAAAAAACTCAAATTTTTTTGGAAATTACAACATTTTGAGAAAATAATTACAATTTCAAGAAAAAATCTGAATCTAACTCATCTCGCATTTTACTATTTCTCTAAAAAATAAATTAATACGGTGTCTTCGAATTTCTACCTCAAATTTCATTTTGTATAATTCAGTTTTTTTCAGATATTTCGATTTATTTAGGAAATTTTAATTTTTTCTGCAGTTTCCATTTTTCCTAAATAAAAAGAAATTTTCTCGAAATTTCCATTCTTCCTGAGTGTTGTTTTTAAAATTTTGTCTAGAAACTTTAACTTCTCCAGATTTTTCTTTCTGTTCCTCTAATTTGCTTTAAAAATTTTAAGTTTTTTCACGACACTTTGATCATTTAAAGTTCATTTTATTTTGTAGTTTTGGCACAAAAAGGTTTGGAAAAAACCCTGAAGGCTCTATAAAAATTTCAACATTTTGGGAAAAACAAAAAATTTCGACTTTCTATTTCAAATTTTTTTTCAAATGTTGATTTGTTCTCTAAAAAATTTTGCTTTTATGTCCCATGAAATTTGTGTTTTTCGCTAAACATTTTATACAAAGAATTTTGTTTTAAAAATTCATTCCAATTATCCTGGAGATTTTGTCTTTAAAATATTTTTTCTTGTAGAAATTTTGACTTCTGTCTAATTTATTTTGGAAATTTAAAAGTTTATTAACGAAATTTTAATATTTTAAAGTTCATTTTATTTTGTAACTTTGATAAGAAACTGAAAATTATCAAGTATAAATTTAGGGAAAATAAACTTCAAATCTGCATAAAAATAACTTTGGGAAAATATTGAAATTTCAAGAAAAAAATGAACCTTGTACAATTTGACATTTCTCTAAAAAATTACTGCTACTGCAGGACCAAAGAAAATTCTGAATCTGAATTTAAAATTTTTCTACAAATAATAAATTTATTCTTGAAATTCTCAAGTTCGAATTTAAAATTCAAATTTCGATAAAAAGAAGATAGAAATTTAAAGATTAGACTCAAAATTTCAAGAGAAAGCAGATCATATATCTAGAAGAAGTTGAAATTTCTTATTTGTAAACAACATTTTTCAAAATAAAAATTAACATTTTCGAAATTAAAGTAAAACATTGTTTTGAAATAAATTAATTATCAAAAATATTCTTATAACTTCGATTTTTAAAGTGGAAATTATTGATATTCTTGAGAAAAAGTCAACTTTACTAGAAGAGTCTCAAAATTTTAAAATAAAAATTAAACAGAATGTTGAAAAAAATTCACTAATAATTTACTGTTCTTATTTAATTTTTTTCTAGTAATTTTGAAGGTCCAGAGGAATTTCAAAAATCAAAGCCAATTTTTTGTGATCAAAATTTAAATTTTGACAATTTATTTGTACATAAAATGCAAGTTTTTTTTTGGAAATTTGTTTCAAAACTGTGCACAATTTTAACGATAGAAAATTTTGTTATTATTTTTTTTAAATTCGAGTGTTATTTCGAAATTTTTCTCACAAAATGTAAATTTAAAAAGAAAAACAGTACCACTTTTAAAAAATAAAGCTTAAGTTATCAGAAAACTCGAATTTAAAAAAAAGTCAAATCTTAAAAAATCACTTCTTTCAAAGCTTCGCTAGCGAGTGCAACCATGTTCTTAAAGTATTATAAATTTGGTAAATTGTTTTTACAAATCATGTTGCGGAATAAAACTCAGTCTGCGTTAACTAATTTATTGCACAAAATTTACAGAAGTGTAGATTTTCCCAAGTTTTCTAGCTTAATGATTTGACACGTCCTTCTAAATGTCCATCTCGACAATTACATTCATAACATCCATCTAATGGAGAAAACAACGGTTGCTCTGACGCTTTTCGATAGCCAAGCTCTCATCTTCAGAGAGATACTGCATCTCTCTGCTATCGAAGCGGGTTCGAGCAACCTTTGTTGTGTTTTTAATTTTTCTAAAGGAGACATGATTTGTATTTCAATTTTTGAAGATAACCAAGGACCAATCCGTTCCACCAAAATCACTTCTTTCAAAGCTTCGTAAGCGATTGCAAACATGTTCTTAAAGTGTCATAAATTTGGTAATTTGGTAAATTGTTTTTACAAAGCATTTTGCCGAATAAAACTCAGTCTGCGTTAACTAATTTATTGCGCAAAATTTACAGAAGTGTAGATTTTCCCAAGTTTTTTCTAGCATAACGATTTGGAACATCCTTCTAAATGTCCATCGCGACAAATACATTCATAGCATCCATCTACTACTACATCTCCTGATCCAATTTTTTGGCATTTAGCTTCATAATCTGATGGAAATTGCACTTAATTAGCTTAGTTATTACAATGTCTGGTTAATTTATTTTGTTATTAGTGGGTTGTTTTATACCAAATTCTTACCAACAATACATAATGCAGGCCCAGAACCGGGGGGGAGGGGGTGGGGGAATTTTTGATTTTACACTAGATAAAACTGAATTTTCCAGATGTGCGGTCTTTTTAAAAACCATTTTTAATGAATCATTTTGTTTTCGTACCGAAATGCAAAAATGTTTTTTTTCAAATTTGCCGCCATTTCTTTTTATTAGAGACCGAATTTTAAGCATAATCAAGCAAGGTAAAAAGGTGAGCAAAATGTTAAATTAGGCAAAAACGGAAACCTAAAGAAGGCACCAAAAAGGTAAAATACTCTAAGGCATTAACAGGCCAAAACTAACAATTAACAAAAAAAAAAACATTATTGTAACGCAATGTAAATAGGCGAAATAGGATTTAGAATAGAATTGTAGAATTTAGTAAATAAAAAAAGTTTCTAGAAGGTTCTGATAAGGGGAAAGCGGCCGCGATAACGAAACAAACGGCAGATAAGCGTTCCAGAAATTTCGGCATTCGATAAGCCTTATCTGCCGAAAATTCTGGAAGAACGCGGGCCGAAACTATAAAAAGGCGGTCAGTTTTCCCTCGAGTCAGTCAGTTAGAAGCAAGTGCAATAAGTTGGTTAGCAATTAGTAAATAATTAGTGAGTTATACTGTTCAGTTGAAGTGTGCCGAGTTAATTCAGTAATAAAGTGGGTATCATCTATCACGTGTATCAATTCGAACCGATAACGCACGTAACATTATAATATCTCAGTCGAAATAAGAAAAAATAATAGATTTTAGGTTATACTCAGGATATTCAGAAAGAGTATAACATTTTTAAATGAAAAAGCTCTTAAAATTTCGAGTTCATTCTCGAATTTTCGCCCTAAACCTTAAAATACATTAAACTCATTCGAATTTTTTCCAAAATGTTGACATTTTAAATCTGAGATTTCGTTTCTAGAAACATTTAAACTTTTCTTAAAATTTTTTTTTTATATGAAATTTCAATCTTACGTTTTAAATTTTATTAAAATAATGTTGAATTTGCAAGTTTTTTAAGCTTAAATTCCCTATTTTGAAAAAAAAATTCAAATTTTGAGAAGAACTGGAAATTTATACAAGCGATTTTTCGGGATTTTACACCAAATTTTGAGAAAAACTTGTATTTTGTAATAATAGTTTTACAGTTTTGGAATTTAAAAATTTAAATTTTTAATTCGGTTTTTGAAAAAAATTTTGAATGTTAGGCCTTTTACTAAAAAATCAAAATATCTTATAGGCCGTTTTTTTCAATTTATTTAACATTTCTTCGGCCCAGTTTGGAAATATTTAAATTTTTATAGTTTGTTGATAATTTTCTAAACAATTTTTGAGCTCAAATGAGAGCGAAACATCGATGTCCAGTGCTACAACCTTTTTTATGTATTTTTTTACATTTTCCTAATTCATCAAAAAACAAAAATTTTTTATTTTTTCTATATCTAATTTTTGGTCTCCTATTTTTCATTATTCTATTCTACGTAAAATAAACTAACCTCTTAATTTGTGAACTGTCTTGAAGTGACGTTTTCAATAAATTTAAATATCACGTAGTCGCATTTCAAAAATTGTTTAAAAAATTGTCAACAAACTATAAAAATTTAAATATTTCCAAACTGGGTCGAAGAAATGTTAAATAAATTGAAAAAAACATAATATTTCCGGTCAATAAGGGTCTACCATGAAGAATAAATCTTATAGGCCGTTATTTTGAGAAGATATTTTTTAATAAGTTATTTTTATGAATTTCTTCTATAACTTTTCTAGCATGGCGATTGAACTTTAAAAAAAATGTCTAAAATGTCGATTCTTTTATAAATTTCGAGTTTTACACTAAAACTTGAGCATTTTTAAGTTGGAAAATTCAGGATTTTATTAATAACCTTAACCCACCAGCTTAATTCGAAATTTTTTGTTATGAAGTTGATTTGTTTATATATTTCGATTACGATTTCGAAAATTCGACTTTTTTCTCCAAAATTCGAATTCCAAGTAAAAACTTCCAAAAAAATATTGAAATTTCTATCTTAGTTATCAAATATCAACTTTAATTAAGAATTTACTTTACTTTTAATCACGACATTTCAACTTTAAATTCACATTTTTAGAAAAACTTGATTTATAAAATTTTTATAACTTTTTACGACTAGTTTACAAATGTCAAGATTAAAGTTAAAATTTTGAAAAAAAATGAGCTTAATGACTTAAGTTTATTTTTCAAAATTTTTACATTAGCACTGGTTTCAAAGTTCAGACTTTTTCAAAATATTCTGACTTTCTAGACATTTAATTTATAAAAAATCCCCTGGCCATTTTGAGAAAACACTAAAAGTTTCAGGAAATATCAAAGTTTATTTTTTGAATTTTGTTTCAAGACAAAATGTTGAGTGTTATTAGTTTTTGTTAATAGATTTTATCCTTTGGAAATCATAGATTTTTTTTAGAAAATTTTGACTTGAAACCTTTTTTTTCAAAAATTATGGCTTCTTTTTTCTTCGGATTTAGAGAGTAATTCTAAATGTCAACTTATTTCTAAAATTTCGAATTTAAAAAACTAAAAATTTCGAGTTCGAACAGGTCACATTAAGAATTAACATATCCTAATTTTGTTCGGAAATTCACGTTTTTAAAAAATTTAATATTTTCAGAAATGTTTAATAATGAATTTTGGTTATTTTTAAGTATAAACAGGGTCGTAATTAAACTTTTTTAGAACGAGTTTGTCCACTCTAAATGTAGATTTTTCTGGACATTTCGAATTAAAATTCCAAATTCAAAAAACTCAAGATTAAGTTCAGAATTTCGATATCTGACGTTTTTCACAAAAATTTTGGCGAAATTTTTCGGTTTCTAGAATGAATCGAAGTTTAAAAAAATATTTGTGGGTTTGAAGTAAATACCAAGATTTTAAACTTTAAATTTTGAGAAAAAAAGCAAAAGTATTAACATACTTCGCATTTAGCAAAAAATCTAATTCAACTTGAAAATTTCCAAGAAACGGTCGAAATTTTAAGATTAAAGGTAAAACTTACAAAAAAACGATAAAAAACTTTATAGCAAAAACTTTTTTTCGAAATTCGGAAGAATCAAATGCATTTCGAGATTGGAAATTCAGATAGCAACAATAATTCCCAAAATTGCCCAAAATAAAAAACAAGGGAATTGAAGTTGTTGTCAGTTAGAAAAATAATCTTCCAAAATTAAGAAAGAATATCCAAATTCTAAATGTTCGGGTGCAAACTTTAAATTTGAGATAAAAGTTAAAATTATGAATTTGATCGAAATTTGAAAAAAATTAAAAAAAAAGGTTTTTCTCCAGCTGACTTCAAACTATATCTTTAAATAGAGCACTTTCTATAGGCATTTTTCATACAAAACTGCAGGTTATCGAAGTCAAAGATAAATTTTAGAAAAGGAATATCTTTCGAGTAATTTTATCATCTTACCCACACATCTGCTTTTATTTGGAAATTAAATTAAGATAAATAGGCAACGTTGTTGTTAAATTACTTTGTTAGAATGTTAGAAGAGTTAGACAATAATAATATTAATAGTAAAGTAGTATTGGACCGCAGCTTCTGAGCTCTAACCTAAACGCAAACAAAGACTAGGTAGCTTTAGCAGAAGGATCGCAGCCGCCCCCTCCGAAAAAACCCTGGTTACGGGCCTGCAATAATGTATAAGCTTTTAGGCAATCAAGTCGACAGTCTTGCAGGTACAATCAATTTCTATACATAGGGCCTCGAATATATTTGCCAGTTTGTGTTTCGAAAAAAAAAACTAATGATTTGCGTAAACACTTTTTTTTTTGCTATAAAGTTCTTTATCGTTTTTTTGTAAGTTTTACCTTTAATCTTAAAATTTCGACCTATTTTGGAAATTTTCAAATTGAATTAGATTTTTTGCTGAATGCGAAGTATGTTAATACTTTTACTTTTTTCTCAAAATTCAAAGTTTAGTTATGTATATTAAAAATACTAATATTTTCTGAGGATAAATTTATTTTTTGAAACACTTAGATTTTAGTCAATTTTATGACCATTTCAGAGAAGCCGTGCACAATAACAAAATTTTACTGGACGTTTTCCCTTTAAATGATTCCAATTGGCGAGGGTAGATTGATATGTCCGGTAAAAATGAAGCAAAGAGTTACTTTTTCGAGTGAGTTGTCATTTATTTTTCAACGTAATCTCCTTTTAGAGCTTGTAAGACGATGCTGGAGTTTTTTGATCCTCTCTTTGTAGTAATCTTTCGTCCTCCAAGCCATTGTTTTTAATTTGGAAAAAGAAAGAAATCACTCGGGGTTTTTTGATCCCTTCTTTGTAGTAATCTTTTCCAAGGCCCCCAAAATAGCCTTAATTTCAGAGATAACCTCCAAATCAGTTCGAAATCCTCGTCTCCCAAGCCATTTTTTCATGTTTGGAAAAAGGAAGGCATCATTCGAAGCTAGGTCTGGAGAATATGTGGATATGAAAGCATTTCGTAGCATAACTCCACCAGTTTGGCCTTTGCAATGGCGGAAGAATGAACATAAGCGTTATCGTGATGAAACAGGACTTTCTTCTTGGCAGATGAGGCCGTTTTGTTTGATTTTTTGATTGGTTCAAGTGTGTAGCGTAATAGTATCTATTTATTGTCTTTCCTTTTTGGAGGAAATCAATTAATACTGTACCTTGTGCGTCCCAGACAACCGTAGCCTGCTGATGGAACCACCTTGGCCTTCTTCGGAGCATTGCCACCAGCTTCCCCCCACTGCTGTCTTCGGTGTGTAAAAATGAATCCATGTTTTATCTGCAGTGATAAAACGGCGCAAAATTCATTTGGGTTTCTTCAAACAGCCGCGAATTAGCCTGAGAAAGTGCCACTCTTTCACGTTTTTGGTCAATTGTCAACAAACGCGGCACCCATCTTGCCGAAAAATTTTTCATATTGGAAGTTTGTTCATATGAGATGTTTACAGTGTTGGTTATTTCTCTCAAGTTCCTCGTCGATCTCCTAATACGATGTCGTGTAATTTCGTGATCATTTTTGGAGTGGTTATCTCCGTTGGATGTCCTGAGCTAGGAGCGTCTTCCGTGCTTGTTCCACCACAACGAAACTCAGTAAGCCACTTGTGAATCACCTTAAGTGGTGGAGAAGATTCACCTCAGAGACTAATTCACCATAATGCTGGATTCTGGATTCGAGGTGGGTTGCCTAGAGTTTAGGCCAGCACTAAGGCCACCCTTTCTATGCCAGTTATGCTATTCCCGTGATTGAGGTGTCCTTGGTCATTCATTCAGCCAACTAACCTTGTTGAGAAACGCTCTAATATCTAGTATCTCTCTGAAGATAATAGCTTGGCAGTCAAAACGCGTTAGAGCAACCTTTGTTGTGTTTTTTAATCTTTCTTGGTTTCAGGGAACAAGATTTGTATTTCAATTTTTGAAGTTAACCAAGGACCAGTCCGTTCCATCAAAAAAACCCCTAATACTTAGCAAAAGATTTTTTTTTCCGTGATGTCTTTTTTGCATAAAAAGTTATGTTTTACCAACACTCGAAATTTACTTTTTTCCATTTTTAACAGCGAAAGAACGACTTGTTTGGTCTAAACAACTGACAAAGTAATACTAATTCAAATATCAGTATGAAATTTCGAGCATGTATTCTCAAAACAATGATCTGTCCAAATATGTTGTAACTTGTATACTGGTATTACCACTTCATTCATTTTTACCGGACTTATCAATCTGCCCTCGTACGACAGACGATCTCGAAGAAGATAGCTTATTAAAGAAGCATATGTTGTAATTTTTGAGGAAAATTTCTTTCAGCGTTGATTGAATCAATGCTTTCGGTAACGAGTTCCATAGCTTGGAAGTTCTATAGAAAAAAGAGTCCCCGTAAACAGAAGTCCACACGTGTCAAGGTGGACCGCTCTCTCCGATTGTCTTGCATGCCTCAAAAACCTTTTCCCTGGGGGGATCAATCCTATTAGTTCCTGCGAGCATTTCCCATGATGGTACTTGTAAAAAAGAGATAAGTCACCAATCACCCGCCTCTGTTCTAGTGCTCTAGTGTTTCAAGAAAATAGGTCACACTCTCATCAATTAGGCGAATCGCTCTTCCTTGAATTGACTCCAAACGAGCTAAAGTGTGCTTTGGGACTGCACTCCAAACACGAGAACAGTGTTGGCTAGTGTTGGCCTAACTTGAGCTTTATATAGTATCAGTAGCTGATGAGATGTGTCTTTTTAGAGCTGAAAAGACACATCTCATCAGCTACTGATACTTCTGAGAGGCGGACTTGACAATAGAGCATGGAAAAAAGTCGAAATTACGAGAGAAAGAAAATCCACAGTTTTAGAAAAAGTCTTAACGAGCTCAAGTGAAGTCTTTCAGAGAAACTAAATTTAGTAACTTCTTTTTTAAAGGTCTTTCATGAAATTTTCACTTTCATGGAAGATCGTCATTACCATAGTGACCTTAAACTCTAATATTTGACTTTTTTCTAAAGCTTCGATCAAAATATCAATCACTGCTTGGAAATTCGGATCACATGCTTGTAGCAGCCTTTCGGCTCGCTTCATATACCACCTCCTTCCCAGACGCGATCCCGTAAGGTTTGGCACTTTAACTCTGCAAACTGGAAAGAATTAAAAGACTTCTTTGCATCTTTCCCATGGCAGGAAGTCTGCTTTAATTCAGACAACCCTCCCTTAGTCACCGAATCCATCACGGAAACTATCCTGATTGGTATGGAATGCTCAATTCTCCACTCCCAAAAAAAGTCTGCTTCCAGTAAATCTTGGTTCAGTAAGAAATGTGCTCGGGCTGTCTCCTGCAAAAATCACGCAGATCGTCGTTGGCGAAATAATCTCTCAGTCGAGACTCGGATCATATTTGTAGATGCACGAAATTCTTGTAGACCGGTTATTGACGAGGCAAAAAGTAATTTCGATCGTAAAATGCGCCAGAGACTTATCAACTGTCCGAACGGTTCCAGGTCCTTTTGGAGATTTGCAAAGTCGATTGGAAAGAATTTTACATCTTCCAATTTTCCACCTTTACTAGATGAAAATAGCAATATTGCTACTACCTCCAAGAAAAAGGTTGACATATTAGCCTTAATGTTTGCTCAAAATTCCAATCTTGATTCTCGAAACGCAGAACCTTCTATTTTTCCTAAGGTTGGCACTTCGATGCCTGAAGTTGTTTTCAGACAACGCACAATCAGGAAGATTCTCTTTGAGCTGGCGGCACCTCGAAAGCTTCTGGTCTTGATGGTATTCCCGCTATTGTTCTTAAGAAGTGTGCCCCAAAGTTGACTCCTGTCCTAAGCAAATTGTTCACACTCTCTTACAACAAATGTGTGTTCCCTGACATCTGGAAATCTGCTAGAGTGCAGCCTGTCCCTAAAAAGGGAAAAGGGAATCTGGCTAACAACTATCGCCCTATATCTTTGTAACCCGTTCTATCTAAAGTGATGGAAAAGGTTATCAACTTCGAGATTCTCAAATATCTGGAGAAAAATAGAATCATCTCCTACAGCCAATAGGGTTTTAGACAACAACTTCCACTGGTGATCTACTGGCATATGTTACTCATATCTGTACCTCAGCTATGGAAAAACATGGTGAGGCTAGAGTTATGGCATTGGATATCTCAAAGGCTTGCGACAGAGTCTGGCACCGATCTCTTCTCGCCAAATTAACCTCTTATGGTCTTGCTCCTGGACTCTGTCATTTGATATCCAATTTTCTCGCTGACAGATCGCTTCAGGTCGTTGTCGATGGCATCTGGCATCTCAACCGAGACATTTGCGATTCACGAGGGGGTGCCTCAGGGGTCTGTTCTGTCTCCGACTCTATTTCTGTTACACCTAAACGATCTCTTAGCTTCAACTTCCAATCCCATATATAGCTACGCAGATGATAGTAACCTTGGGTCATCTTTTTTCTCCGACAAACCATTATCTATCGCTGCTTCAGATCAATTAAGGGGACAGCAGATACAGACGATTAATCGGGATCTCGAGATTATTCTGGAATGGGGTAAGAACAATTTCGTCTACTTCAACACTTCAAAAACTCAGGCCGCGGTTTCTCTAAGAAAACATCAAGAGATAATGCAACAAACATACTAATGGAGGGTCAAAACCTTTCGATGGGATCTAATCTATCTATCCTAAGAGTGAATGCGAGCATTAACTTCTCTTGGGACGATCATGTGCGCGCCATTGCCAAATCCGCCTCTCAGAAGCTAGGCTTTCCTTTTAGAGCTAAAAAGTACTTCACATCTCATCAGCTACTCACACTATACAAAGCTCAAGTAAGGCCAACACTAGCCAATACTGTTCTCATGTTTGGAGATCAACCCCAAAGCACACTTTAGCTCTCTTGGATTCAATTCAAAGAAGAGCGATTCGCCTGATTGATGACGAGAGTTTGACCGATTCTCTCGAAACATTAGAGCACAGGCGTATGGTTGGTGACTTGTCTCTTTTCTACAAGTTGTATCATGGAAGATGCTCGCAGGAACTAATAGAATTAATACCCCCAAGGGAAAGATTCTTGAGGCGTACTAGACAGTCGGAGACAGCAAATTCCTGTGCGGTCCAACTTGACACAGTGAGGACTTCTGTCTGCGGAGACTCCTTTTTTCTATAGAACTTCCAAGTGATAGAACTTGTTACCGAAAGGAATTTTCCCCAACAATTACAACCTATCCTTGTTTAAGAAGGCAGTTCATTCGCCATCTATCCTTATTTCCGCATCCTTCTCGCAGTGCTTTGAAATCATAATGGGGTTACCCTTTACGAGTGAATAAAATTAAAAAAAAGGGCCTAAACTCTAGGATTTTGAGAAAATCATTTTTATAGAAAAAAAAACTCAAAATGTATATCAAAAATCCAACATTTCTTCTTGAATTTTATAGAATGGTATTACTCTAAAATTAAAGTAGACATTTTGAATTTAATATGTACAGGGTCTTTGGTTATAAATGCACCTCCCCATTTATGTTTCGAAATATGACAGATACAAAAAAATCTGAATGCAAAAGTTTCAAGACCCTTCTTAAATTTTGATTTGAAATAAGTTTGCAATATACAGGGTGTTACGTTTTTTCAGAATCAAAATCAACTTTGGTTTTTTAAACGAAACACTCCAATTATTTTTCCATTTTCGAATTCTCGTAATAATTTCACGTATGTTTTATATAACATACCTACATCTAAATTCAACTGTTTTAGAAATATTGATAGTTATAAATCGCCAATATGACCTTGATTCTTGATTTTTCATAAATAATAGATATCTATAAGAAATGTTAAATATAAAAGATTATAGAAAACGTCCAAATTTTTATTTTAAATAATTTTGATATATACAGGGTGTTTAGTTTTCTACAATCCAAATAAATTTTTGGTTTGTATACCTTATTCTCAGATTCAACATTTCCAAAAATGTTGTTAGGTAAAAAATCGACAATTTTCTAATCTTAAAACAAAAACCTGTACATATAACTCTAAAACTGTTTAGTATAGAAGAAATGGGCTCCTCTTTTCCTTTTTATTTTATTAGTGATATATTTTGAAGTAAGCCAACATTTTATGTTACTTCATTTTTTTTATTAAGGTTTTAGTCAAAATGAACTTAGGATCATATTGACGATTTACAACCATCAATATTTCTGAAACAGTTAAATTTAGATAAGAGGGATGTTATATAAAATATATGTAGAATTTGCAGGAGAATTCAAAAATGAAAAAATAATCGGAATGTTATATTTAATAAACCAAATTAGGTTTGGATTCTGGAAAACTAAACACCCCACATATCGTTAAATTATTTTAAACAAAAATTTAGGCAATTTTTAAAAACTTTTAAATTTAATATTTAGATATAGATACCGTATTATTAGTATAAAATCAAGAACACATTGATGATTTATAATTGTCAATTTTTCGGAAATAGTTGAATTTAAATATGGATATGTTAGATAAAGATGTGTAGAATTTTTAGGAGAATTCAAAAATGAGAAAATAATTGGGGTGTTCTATTTAAAAAACCGAAGTTGATTTTGATTCTGGAAAAACCTAGCACCCTGTATATCGCAAACTTAGTTCAAATAAAAATTTAGGAAGGGTCTAGAAACCTTCGCATTTAAAATTTTTTGTATCTATCATATTTCGAAAGATAAATGGTGAGTGCATTTATAACCAAAGACCCTGTACATTTTGAGCTGTTTTTAAAATTGCTCTTATTTTTGAAAAATCCTGAGTTTAAACTAGGGATTTTTATTTTTTAATTTCGTTTTTTATCTATTGCTGTTACCTCTCCGGATTTAACCATTATCTCCTCGGGTTGATCGATTCTAAGCCGAATAGTTTTTTTAATCAACAACTTACCTATGCAATGCAGCGGTAGTATAAACTCTCATATAAAAAAAGTATATGAGGGCTGACTAAATCCAACAAAATTTAAAATACAAAAACACAACATACCTACATTTTGAAATATCTTTTAAGAAAATAATTCTACTTACTTTCAAATTTACCAATAGCTTCAACAGAAGCTGCTATTGCTGAAAAAGCTAATAAAACAAAACATATTAAGTGATACCGCATTTTTAGCTTTTATTGGAAATAAATTCCTCTTTACTGAGACAATACTGAACAAATGATTTACGACTTTGCAATAAGCAATATAATTCAATTTTATTTTATCACCCACAACGGTTTGTTAATTAATGGGTTAATGCATAATATAAAAACAAACAAAATATGTATCGAAATTAGGTCGAAAACACATAAACTCACAAGGAATCAGCCGACTCCAATCCAGAATATGCCTTATGCGAAACGTAGACATAAAACCCACCCTCTACACCAAAAACCATTACCAGGAATGAAGCTGGAATGAAGGACCTGGCGTATGCTTAACCGAATGCTAATCGGCGTTGCACATGTCAAGACAAATCTGTCAAAGTGGGGCATCGTAGCCGAAGATGACATACTGTGTGAATGCGGAGAAATCCATATGTCTCATCTAAGATCATGTGGGCTATGCCCTTCAAAATGTACTCTTGATGACTTGTGGCTCGCCCAGGCAATAGACGTGGCCAGCTTTTGGGCTGAAAATTTGTAAACGTTGGAAACCACGGACTAGAAAAAGTAAAGTAAGTTTATTGAGAGGAGTTTTGTGAACGTTTTGTTGAACAGTGTTTCTAAAAGAAGTAATCGGAGATAGAAAGCGAAAGAAAAAAGGCAACATTTTGAGGTGAACATGTCAACATTTATGGAAAAAATCCTGGTTTATAAATTGTACAAATTATTTCATTAACACAAGTAAAGTATTGAGGAAGATATTTTTTTTTGAGGGATTAATTATGCAGCAATGCGAAACCTGGTCCGGTGTTAGCAAATATTTATCGAAAACTTGTGGAATTTTTTAAATTTTGTTGCGTTTTATCGTCAATAAATTTTAATAGTTATGAAGGATTGATTAATCTCCATTTATACAGGGTGTTACAAAAGTCCGGGCCGCTACTTCAGGAGCATATTCTACACATTAAAATATGAAAAATGTTGAAATACATTTTTTTCTTTAAATTGCCTCCTAACGGAGATATGACCATTTAAAGATGGCGCCCCTAAAGTGGTTTTTTTACTACAAAAAGTTAACGGTTAGTAGCAAAGTCATGAAATTGGGCAAGCAGTTAAAGAATTGGATTAGGCATATTCTCATGTAACATATTTTTTAAATAAGCAGTAGCGTGGTGTGTAGGGGGTTGCCCTCGATTATTTTTTGCCGTAACTTTTTTGTATTGCAATATTTCGACGCAAAAGTGCCATAATCGTAAAAAGCAACATTTTTTATACAAAAAAGGTACTCTTTCTCAAAGTCGCTAAAAGTAACCGTTTCCGAGAAAAAGGCGTTTAAATAATCCTATCCCGTCTTCGAAATTCTAACTAATTTGTATAAGAAAAAATAAGTTGGTCATGCAAACTGATCGTAAAGAAAACAATTGTACTTGACAATATCTGCCAGAGATTGACGTTGTGTCACTGATAAAATTTGGTCGTAAGCTGTAAACTTTAGCAGTTTTTGTTGTCAATAGTAAGTGTAGTAGTTTTTTATTATTTTGATAAAATGGACTATTCAAATCAAGATGGCCGATATGCATTTAATGTACGGGCTTGCAAATTGTAATCGTGCTGAAGCAAGACGGCTTTATGCTGAACGTTTTCCTAATAGACACCTACCAGAAGAAAAATTGTTCCAGAAAATTCATGCTCGTTTATGTGAAACAGGAAATTTTGTTTTCAAAGGCGAACGTGTTGGAAGGCCAAACGCAGAAGTTGCTAATTTAGAGGAGCGTGTGCTTCAGCGAGTTGAAGAAGATCCATGTGTCAGCACTAGACAACCTGCTTTAGCCGAAGGAGTAAATCACGTAACTATCTGGCGAATTTTGAAATCTTACCAATTTTACCCCTATCATTTTCAAAGAGTGCAAGGGTTACTTGCTGCTGATTATCCTCCAAGAATAGAATTGTGCAACTGGCTATTGCATAAGATCGCTGAAAATGAGAACTTTCCATCGCTCATATTATTTACGGACGAAGCGGGTTTTACCAGAAACGGGATACTTAACTTTCACAACATGCATCAGTGGCAAGTTGAAAATCCCAATGCAGTTATTCAGTCGAGACATCAGCAACATTTTTCACTTAACATTTGGGGAGGAATAATAGGGGACTCTATAATTGGACCGTTTTTTTTACCTCATAGGTTAACAGGAGCATCATATAGACATTTTTTGCAAACAGAGTTACCCGTGTTACTTGAAAATGTTCCACTCATAACAAGACAGCGAATGTGGATAATGCACGATGGGGCACCTGCCCATTTTAGTGCAGTGGCTAGGGAATTTTTGAATAACAACTATCATCAACGATGGATAGGTCGAGGAGGTCCGATACCATGACCAGCTAGGTCTCCTGACCTCAACCCACTCGATTTCTACTTATGGGGACATCTAAAGCAGATCGTCTACTCCACACCAGTTGAGAATATCAATGATCTTCGCGAACGAATTGAAAATGGGTTCAACCAGATTCACAAGTCACCAGGCATTTGCGAAAGAGTAAGGAGTTCCCTTAGAAAACGAGCCGAGCAATGTATTGCTGCAGGGGGCAGTAATTTCGAACACTTGCTTTGATTTTTTTTTTTCTTAATTTTGTACTATTTTTATATCAATGCAGTTAGTAGTGGATAAATTAGAAAATTGCAAAACGAATTCTAATAAATGCAACAATTTTGTTTAAACGCTTTTTTCTCGGAAACGGTTACTTTTAGCGACTTTGAGAAAGAGTACCTTTTTTTGTATAAAAAATGTTGCTTTTTACGATTATGGCACTTTTGTGTCGAAATATTGCAATACAAAAAAGTTACGGCAAAAAATAATCGCGGGCAACCCCCTACACACCACGCTACTGCTTATTTAAAAAATATGTTACATGAGAATATGCCTAATCCAATTCTTTAACTGCTTGCCCAATTTCATGACTTTGCTACTAACCGTTAACTTTTTGTAGTAAAAAAACCACTTTAGGGGCGCCATTTTTAAATGGTCATATCTCCGTTAGGAGGCAATTTAAAGAAAAAAATGTATTTCAACATTTTTCATATTTTAATGTGTAGAATATGCTCCTGAAGTAGCGGCCCGGACTTTTGTAACACCCTGTATATCTAAATGGTACCTTAATATTTTCGTTCCTTAATATTTATGTGTTTAAATTTTTTTATAAATATAAAGAAATCGTGCAGTCACACATTTGAATTAAAATATAAATATTAGTGGCAAAGTTCTTATCTTTTATATATCCAAAAGGTACCTCAATATTTTCGTTCCTTAATATTTATGTTTACTGTGTTTAAATTTTTTATAAATATGAAGAAATCGTGGTCACACATTTGAATTAAAATATAAATATTGGTGGCAAAGTTCTTATCTTTTAGAAAATTTTTTGCTCCTTAAGAATATATTTTTAAAATATTACCATACTTGCAACAGCTTTTGTGGTATTTGCGAGAATTAAAGATTTTTTTTATTAAATAACGATTTTTCTAAGCACCACGAGGGTTTTTTTAAGTTTCTAGAAGGTTTTTTCCAAAAATTTCTAGATGCCATTCCGAATCGAATGGGGTTTCAACCATAATACTCAAAGAAAGCTAACTGGAATTCATAAAGTGTACTCCTTGACTCTGCTAAATAATAATGATAAGTAGTTCCAGTATTCCCAGATAATAAATTTGTAAAAACAATCACTCAAAGATAAACGATTTTTATTAATATTTTAAGAATTTTATTTCTGATTTTATTGCATCTAAAATTTAAGTATGCATTATTGGGAAAATGTTTTCTACTGCAAACGTGCTGATATTGTTAATGTTTTTGGCTGGTGCTTTTGTGCAAATTTCAATGGTTCCAGTCGATAATTTTAAAGGTGCAATTTTTCCTTACTGTGTTTTTCTACTTTGAATTATAAATGAATTATCTAAGACTTAAAAAATATGTGAGCCAAGTCTTAAATATGAAACAAAATAGCCCCCAAGAAAATCAAATAGAACAAATTACCAAAAGTTAACGATTTGTTGTTTGAGTAATATTGCATTTCAAATTAAAAAATATACGTTGGTGTTGAGTGTGTTGAATTGGACACAAATATTGGATTTTTTTACTCAAACTTTACCAAAATATTTTAAAACAAATTGTTGATAATAATAATAATTTGGCTATGAGAAAAACTGATTAAAATTCTTTGTAGGATCCTTGAACATCCAATTAATCTCCTAAGACCAAATTTACTGAAAATTATGTAACTATTAAAATAACATTTAAATGTCAAATGTTTGACTTTCAATAAACACGAAATTTAGTGAAAATATTTTTTTTGTACTAAAATCATGTGGATTTCGATTTTTGATTTAATTTAAGAAATTGCTGATGTTCAAGTACATGTAAAAATTTTGAGGAAGACCTTTTTTTAAATAGTATCAAAGTTTTTTTTTTCAAATTTCGAGATATTTCGAAATTTTGGCTTCCATTAAACACGAAAGTTCAGAGAAACTATTTTTTTTTGTACTTAAATCTGTATATTTCGATTTTTGGCTTTAATTTAAAGAAATTGCGATGTTTAGGTAAAGTAAAAATTTGAAGAAAAGCCTTTTTTTAAATCACATCAAAGTTTTTTTTATCAAATTTCGAGATAATTTCGAAATTTTGGCTTTTATTAAACACGAAATTTAGAGAAAACATTTTTTTAAACTTAAATATGCTGGTTTCAATTTTTGGCTTTAAATTAAGAAATTGCGATGTTTAAGTAAAGTAAAAATTTGGAGAAAGACTTTTTTTAAACACATCAAAATTGTTTCTTAAAATTTCGAGATAATTTCGAAATTTTCACTCTCATTAAACACGAAATTCAGAGAAAATATTTTTTTTATACTTAAATCTGCATATTTTGATATTTGGCTTTAATTTAAGAAATTGCAATTTTTAAATAAAGTAAAAATTTGGAAAAAGACATTTTTTTAAACACATTAAAGCTTTTTCTTCAAATTTCGAGATAATTTCGAAATTTTGACTTTCATTAAACGCAAACTTTACACAAAATATATTTTAATACTTTAATGTGCAGATTTCAATTTTTGGCTTTAATTTAAGGGATTATAAAGTTTAAATAAAGTAAACATTAAGAGATAGACTTTTTTTAAACACATCAAAGTTTTTTCATCAAATTTCAAAATAATTTCGAAATTTTGTCTTTCATAACACACGGAATTTGGAGAAAATATTTTTTTTTATACTTTAATGTGCAGATTTCGATTTTTGGTTTTAATTTAAGAAATTTTGACGTTTAAGTACAGTAAAAATTTGAAGGAAGACTTTCTATTAAACACATCAAAGTTTTTTCTTCAAATTTCGAGATAATTTCGAAATTTTGACTTTCATTAAACACGAAATGTAGAGAAAATATTTTTTATACTTAAATCAGCAGATTTCGATTTTTGACTTTACTTTGAGAAATTGCGATGTTTAAGCAAAGTAAACATTTGGAGGAAGACTTTATTTTAAACACATCAACGTTTTTTCTTCAAATTTTCAAAGTTTTGACTTACATTTAACACAAAATTTAAAGAAAATATTTTTTTATACTTTAATGTGCAGATTTCAAGTTTTGACTTCAATTTAAGGGATTATAAAGTTTAAGTAAAGTAAAAATTTGGAAAAAGATTTTTTTTAAACGCATCATAGTTTTTTCTTCAAATTTCGAGATAATCGAGAAATTTTGACTTTCATTAAACATGGAATTTAAAGAAAATATTATTTTTGCATTTCAATGTGCAGATTTCGATGTTTGGTTTTAATTTAAGAAATTGCGACGTTTAAGTACAGTAAAAATGTGAAAAAAGACTTTTTATTAAACACATCAAAGTTTTTTCTCCAAATTTCGAAATTTTGACTTTTATTAAACACGAAAATTAGAGAAAATATGTTTTTATACTTAAATCCTCAGATTTCGATTTTTGGCTTTAATTTAATAAATTGCGATGTTTAAGTAAAGTAAAAATGTAAAGGAAGGCTTTTTATTCGACACATCAAAGTTTTTTCTCCAAATTTCGAAATAATTTCGAAATTTTGACTTTCGGTAAACACGAAATTTGAAGAAACAATTTTTTTATATTTTAATGTGCTAAATTTCAATTTTTGGCTTTAATTTAGGAAATTTTGACGTTTAATTACAGTAAAAATTTGAAGGAAAACTTTTTATTAAACAGATCAAAGTTTTTTCTTGAAAATTCCAGATAATTTCAAAATTTTGACTTTCATTAAACACCAAATTCAGAGAAAATATTTTTTTACACTTAAATCAAGGGATTTCTATTTTTGATCCTAATTTAAGAAATTGCGATGTTTAAGTAAAGTAAACATTTGGAGGAAGTCTTTTCTTAAAACACATCAAAGTTTTTTTAATCAAATTTCGAGATAATTTCTAAATTTTGACTTTCATTAATCACTAAATTTAGAGAATTTTTTTTATATACTTAAATCTGCAGATTTCGATTTTCGACTTTAATTTACAAAACTGCCGATGTTTAAGTAAAGTAAAAATTTGGAGAAAGGCTCTTTTTTAAACATATCAAAGTTGTTTTGGTTTTCATTAAAAACGAAATTTAGGGACAATATTTTTTTTATACTTAAATCTGCAGATTTCGATTTTTGGCCTTAATTTAAGAAATTGCGATGTTTAAGTAAAGTAAAAATTTGGAGGAAGTCTTTTTTTAAACGACATTAAAGTTTTTTTTATCAAATTTTGAGATAATTTCGAAATTTTGACTTTCATTAAACATGAAATTTAGAAACAATATTTTTTTATACCTAAATCCGCAGATTTCGATTTTTGGTTTTAGTTTCTAATTTAAGTGAAATAAAAATTTAAAGAAAGCCTTTATTTAAACACATCAAAGTTTTTTCTTCCAATTTTGAGATAATTTCGAAATTTTGACTTTCATTAAACACGAAATTTGGGGAAAATATTTTTTCATACTTAAATCTGCAGTTCTTCATGGTAGACCCTTATTGACCGGAAATATTATGTTTTTTTCAATTTATTTAACATTTCTTGTCAACAAACCATGAAAATTTAAATATTTCCAAACTGGGCCGAAGAAATGTTAAATAAATTGAAAAAAAACAAAAAACTTAAATCTGCAGATTTCGATTTTTGACTTTAATTTAAGTAATTCCAAAGTTTAAGTAAAGTAAAAATTCGGAGAAAGAGTGTTTTTTAAACACGTCGAAGTTTTGTCTTCAAATTTCAAGACAATTTCGGATTCACATCAATTCAATATCGATTCAAACTCAAAAATATTGTTGTTGACATGCTACATTTTTTGTTTGTTATTTTTTCTGACCTAATCATTTCAACTTGACTTTAAAATCTCTTAAGGATAAAATATCAACTTTAAGATCCAAATTTTCGATTTTATAACAGAGATATTAGGAAAGTAACATTCTAAATAACACGGGTTCTTAAAAATAATTTTTGGAATCTTACAATTTGCACTTTTTTCTCGATATATTGATTTAACAAATCGAGTCATAATTTCAAATTAAAAAATTAAAATTTTAAGTTTTAAGTTTTTATTTACTATTACTAATAGTTAATAACTTACTATTACGGTGACTAGTATGTACAATTTTTCAGAACAAAAAGGCCAGTTTACAACATCAGAAGATAGATGTATTATCTGCAGACATTATACCAGAGGAACGACATCGTGTAAATATAGAATGGATTGTGGATTTTGAGACTTGATTTTTGTATATTTCTTATAAAAAGAATCATTTAATATTAAACGCAATTCTTCATGTTTCCTTTTGTCCGTTGTCTTTGTATAAACCTGTTGGTCGCTCTACTCCAGTTTTCTTGCTTTGCCCTGTCACAAGGGATCATACATTTTATTTAAGGACAGTAGCCAACACGTACAATGAGAGAAACCAAGCAACCTCCGAAGAGTGAATGAGTAATAAATTTTAATAAACCAACCTCTTTTTTCATTTCATCTACCGCGAGTGTAATGTTCCTTCGAAAAAGCAAAAACAACGTTTAATAAACAATACAATCCTCGAATAGTGATAGCAAGGCCAGATTTCTGGCCCAACGTTCGGAAAATTCTTTACATAAGTCGACCTTACTACCCGATTTAAAATAAAAACAATCAACCCACATCCTCAACATTTTGGTCCTTCGAGCCGGATCGAACCCAATCACAAAATTTTGGTCCTTCGAGCCGGATCGAGTCCAGCCACAACACCTTTTTAGAAGTTGGTACCATCTTACGCAAGCATTCCTTAATGATTTATCCAAACGCTGAGGTTGTCTTTTTCGGCGATTTCAACGTACATAAGATCCCCAGGTTAAGGTTTTCTTTCCGAACTGGCGACGTGGGAAGGGTGGCAGAGGCTTTCGCCATCACTTGTGAACTATCACAATTGTTTGAGGAACCTTCAAGAATTCCTGATGTAGATACCCATCAAACTAATCTACTCGACTTTTTTGTTACAAATTCTCCAAATTCGTATAAAATCTCTGTGACCTCACCGCTTGGAAATTCGAATAACAAGTTTATAGCAGCCTTCCTCTCACTTCATATACCACCTCGTTCCCAGACGCAGTCTCGTAGGGTTTGGCACTTTAACTCTGCAAACTGGGAAGAATTAAGAGACTTCTTTGCATCTTTCCCATGGCAGGAAGTCTGCTTTAACTCAGACAACCCTGCCTTAGTCGCCAAATCCATCACGGAAACTATCCTGGTTGGTATGGAATGCTTATTTCCCCCCTCCCAAAAAAATAAATCGCCATGGATACCTTCTAAAACAGGACTTGCCCTACTTCCCAACCCAGTTATAGCTCAGATAACTTCATAATTAAGCACATAATTTGTAGTATACAGAATGATAATTTGGAACCAATTATTGAATAACTTTTGTATTCTGCAAACTGGGAAGAATTAAGAAACTTCTTTGCATCTTTCCCATGGTAGGAAGTCTGCTTTAACTGAGACAACTCTTCCTTAGTCGCCGAATCCTTTAAGGAAACTATCCTGATTGATATGGAATACTCAATTCTCCACTCCCAAAAGAAGCCTGCCTCCAGTAAATCTTGATTCAGTAAAAAAAGTGCTCGGGCTGTGTCCTGCAAAAAACGCGCATATCGTCGTTGGCGACATAATCCCTCAGTCGAGACTCGGACCATATTTGTAGATGCACGAAATTCTTGTAAACAGGTTATTGACGAGGCAAAAGGTGATTTCGAGCGTAAAATGCACCAGAGGCTTATCAACTGTCCGAACGGTTCCAGGTCCTTTTGGGGATTTGCAAAATCCATTGAAAAGAATTTTACACTTTCGAAGTTTCCACCTTTACTCGATGAAAATAGCAATATTGCTACTACCTCCAAGGAAAAGGTTGACATATTAGCCTTAATGTTTGCTCAAAATTCCAATCTTGATTCTCGAAACGCAGAACCTTCTATTTTTCCTAAGGTTGGCACATTGATGCGGCTGAAGTTGTTTTCAGACAACGCACAATCAGGAAGATTCTCTTTGAGCTGGCGACACCTCGAAAGCTTCTGGCTTTGATGGTATTCCCGCTATTGTTTTTAAGAGGTGCGCCCCAGAGATGACTCCTGTCCGAAGCAAATTGTTCACACTCTCTTACAACAAAGGTGTGTTCCCTAACATCTGGAAATCTGCTAGAGTGCAGCCTGTCCCTAAAAAGGGAAAGGGGAATCTGGCTAACAACTATCGCCCTATATCTTTGTTACCTGTTATATCTAAAGTGATGGAAAAGGTTATCAACTTCGAGATTCTCAAATATCTGGAGGAAAATAGAATCATCTCCGACAGACAATACGGTTGTAGACAACAACGTTCCACTGGTGATCTACTGGCATATGTTACTCATATCTATACCTCAGCTCTGGAAAAACATGGTGAGGCTAGGATTGTGGCATTGGATATCTCAAAGGCTTTCGACAGAGTCTGGCACCGATCTCTTCTCGCCAAATTAACATCTTATGGTCTTCTACCTGGACTCTGTCACTTGATATCCAATTTTCACGCTGACAAATCTCCTCAGATCGTCGTCCGAGACATTTGCGATTAGCGCAGGGGTGCCTCAGGGGTCTTTTCTGTCTCCTACTCTATTTCTTTTACACATAAATGATCTCTTAGCTTCAACTTCCAATCCTATATACATATAGCTATGCAGATGATAGTAATCTTGTGTCATCTTTTTTCTCCGACAAAGCATTATCTATCGCTGCTTCAGATCAATTAAGGGGACAGCAGATACAGACGATTAATCGGGATCTCGAGATTATTCTGGAATGGGGTAATTAATTTGGTCGACTTAATTAATTTGGTCGACTTCAACGCTTCAAAAACTCAGGCCGCGGTTTTCCCTAAGAAAACATCAAAAGATAATGCAACAAATATACTAATGGACAGTAAAATCCTTCCGATGGAATCTAATCTATCTATCCTAGGAGTGAATGCGAGCACTAACTTCTCTTGGGACGATCATGTGCGTGTTATTGCCAAATCCCCCTCTCAGAAGCTAGGGTTTCTTTTTAGAGCTAAAAAGTAGTTCACATTTCATCAGCTATTAACACTATACAAAGCTCAAATTAGGCTAACACTAGCTAATACTGTTCTTATGTTTGGAGACCAACCCCAAAGCACACTTTAGCTCTTTTGGACTCATTTGACAGAAGAGCGATTCGCCCGATTGATGACGAGAGTCTCATCGATTATCTCGAAACACTAGAGCACAGGCGTATGGTTGGTGACTTGTCTCTTTTCTACAAGTAATGCTCGCAGGAACTAAAAGGATTGATCCCCCCAAGGGCAAGATTCTTGAGGCGTACTAGACACTCGGAGACAGCAAATTCCTGTGCGGTCCAGCTTGACACAATGAGGACTTCTGTCTACGAAGACTCTTTATTCTTTAGAACTTCCAAGTTATGGAACTTGTTACCGAAAGAAATTTTCCCCAAAAATTAAAACCTATCCTTGTTTAAGAAGGCGTTTCATCACCATCTATCTTTGTTTCCGCATCCTACTCTCAGTGTTTTGAAAGCATTATGGGGTTACCCTTTGCGAGTGGATTAAATTAAAAAAAAACTGTTTTAAATCATCCTTTAGTGTGTTAAAGGATATGGGTATGGGTATGATGGTAATATTCAACTAATTCTAGGGGGCTAATTCACTCTCCATCTAGCTGCCCTCATGAATACCAAAATTAAAGTTGAATCTTTAAAATTTAAATTAGAAATTGCAAAAAAATCTATTGACGTTTAACGCGGAATTTTGACTGGAAATTAGATATTTAAAAAAACAAGCAATTTCGAATTTAAAACAGAACTTGTGACACGCTTCCTAAAATTTAGAGGTTTGGAAATTTAGAATTTTAGTTGAAACTCTCATATTAAAGTCGAGTCACCGAAATATTTCAAGTAATTTAGATATTTATTGGGTCGTCAACAATTAGACGTGCCCGCAACTGCATCCATGATTGTACTGTCATGAGCCTCCGTTATGAGAATCTAAACGCTAATAAAATATTGTCTTTTCAGGCCTAAATGAGCATTGGCCGCACTTTATACAGCCGCACTTTCACAGACAATGCATAACCTAGTCCAGAAGTTTCTTAGTTTTTTAAGCGTAAGTGTAGACGTTTTCTCAATGTAAATAAATAAAGCTTATGTTATAAAATAAAACTTGACTGCATTAAAAGTAATTTATTTAAGCGAATCTATTCGATTTTTGCCGAAGGACATGCTGGTGGACCTGGTATACATTTTTGCAGCATCTTAAACAAACAATAACAAAGAGTACACTTATCTTCGCTGATTATTGGGCCCTCGTCAATTTCTTTACATCGAGCTATATGGGTTGCTGAAATGATAACAAATTATCCTCAATTAGTGATAAAATCATTATTATTATTATTGAAAATAATATATAAATTAGAAAAGTATAAATTTTTCTAGAAACGTAATCTCAGATTTCCCAAATTTTTTTGGTCGAATTTGGAATTAGAATTCGGTTTTTCGATAATAATAACAAATTTTGACAAATGATCAATGAAAAATTATATTTTTAATATGATTTTAAACGTCAATTTTAAATTTAAAAACACTTAAATTTTAGGAAATATTTTTTTCGAAATCTAAAAATTCAACAATACGTGAGTGATGCAAAAGAAGCATTTCCTGACAATTGCTTACAATTACTGTATGTTGTTTACGTAGAAAAATAAATTCGTCACGTGGGATTAAAAAAAATGGAATGCGGTTTTATCTTTGCAGCTCATTTATGTAACAAATAAAAAAATGTACACGTCACATCACACACGTTTTAGACATGAATTAAAATGAACCACACGATAATTTATGGGCAAACAAAAGTTTTTCCAACATTATCGGAAGTGTGTGCGAATTTAATTAAAATTACGACATGTAGAATTATCACAGCTGATTAATACACTGTCGCTGATTTTACTAGAAAGTGACACACGAGGATTCAGGAAATCATTTATTTATTCGATTATTGATAAGCGCTTTAAATTTAAAACTATTAATACATATAAATTAACCTAATAGCCAATGTAATCATTAGGATTGAAAGTAAATAGCTGTGTAAGAAAATGAAGTTGTTTTCTTTTGTATTTTGTATATTCTGTATTCTCGTATGTTTATCTGAAATTAATGCTGGTGCCCTAGAACGGGATGATGTGCCACTTAAAAGTGAGTATCTTAATGGTTTAGCTTTTTACAAAATATTCCATTTTAATTTTGGTGAAACAGAATTGGTCCTTGGTTATCTTCAAAAATTGAAACACAGATCTTGGCCCCTGAAACCAAGAAAGATTTGTATTTCGAATTCATTTTAAAAACTGTTAAAATATTTGATTTTATTTTATTTTTATCCTTAATGCTCCCGTACAGCACCTAAATCAGAAAAATATCTTAAAGATATCATTATAGCGATAACTTTAGGAGCCATAGAAATGTTAACATTTAGATAACTTTTCTTAGTCGTCAGATTACGGCCATCCTAACAGATACCTAGATGTCTTTAGCATGAGAAATATTTATGTTAACATAATGGTAACTTTCTGACAATAGTTCCCGATGTCAGACTCTAAAAAATTTTGACTGTAAGAGCTCTTTAAGAGAATTTATTGCTAATCGGTCTCCTTTGAAGACAGTCGGACGGTCGAACATTATTTTTTCTTGGAAATTGGAGCAATGTCTGACAATGCCATTTTTGGTAAACTTTTCTTTCACTGTGCCTCCTTCTAATCCTACTCCTTTTTTTATTAAGGAAAGCGATTGGCTCGAACTGCGTTGCATTAGATTATTAATTTGTCAATTCATAATACAAATAGCAGTTGGGCCAAAGTGTAAAGAAAAGTAAAATGTTTTAAAATGCTTCTCACAATAAAAAAGTGTTTCCTGAAATGGTCTTACAAGGTTGACTTTTTTTGCAATGTCTATAAAAAATATAATACATTTGTCTATATATTATCAATAATCAAATAAAAAATAAACAAACATTTTGTTCCGGAATATTAAAGAGTACCAGAAATAATGATTTAAAGAAATGGTTCCTTAATAATAACTTTTATCATCAAAAACTTTGGTAATAAAGCAATCTGTTTTTAAATAAGAGAATTTTTTTAAGAAACAATTTTTTTCTAAAAATCATCATTTTCATAATGATTAAAATCCCAAACAGAGAATTTAATAATGTCCTCATCAGGGTTTCGAATCGGAACTGAACCGAAAACCGGAAACCGAAAAAAAAACCATTATTTCTGTAAAAACGAAAACCGAAACTGAATCGAAAAGAAAATATCGGTGTACTTGGGTTCAATGCAGATTCAAAAGTCCACAGTTGACAAAACCTCTCCACTTTAATTTCAACTTTATATTGAAAGTCTCGAATTACAACCCAATATTTTTTCTCGATTATTATTATTGTATTGTTCACGAGTCTTTTTGAAATTTAGACCTTTTTTTAATAACATTTTATATTTAAACTTATTTTTATTTTATCTTATAAAGGTCAGCTTTAAATATAAAACTAAGAATTTTTCTAAAAATACTGACGTTTATTTTTAAATATTTCAACATTTACTACTAGCATTTGAATTAAAATTATGTAGAATTTTTGTAAAATAAATTTCGAATATTTTCTCCAATTTCACTTTTTTTTTCTCAAAATTCTGGGTTTACAATTTCAATTTTTTCCTATTATTTCAATCGTTCTAAACAATTGATGCCTGATCCGTAGCTTGCGAGCCACATATGGCTTGCAGTAATTTTTGATGTGACCTGAGGTGCCTATGAAGAAAAGGGGCATCCCATTTAATTTAGCAAATTTATGTTTTCAGACTAAAATCGAAATTTCTAAAAAAAGCCAAAATTTCAATTTTAAAATCGGAAAAACATAAAAAAAATTATCTTTGACGTAAAAATTTAAAACAAAGCTTAAACAGTTTTAAAAATTATTCGAAATAAATTTATTTTAATGAATTCAATTGTCAGAGTTTAAATTAAACACGTTAACACGACATTTTGAAAAAAAAAGTGAAATTTTAAAAAGTATAATTTTTAACTTTAAATGTAATATGGTATGCAAATCTTTGAAAGGATAAAAAACTTTTAAAACAAAAATATTCTCGAATTTTCAATTATCAAATTGAAACACAGAATTTTGAGAAAATATTCATATTTTGAAAAAAACTAAAAGTAATTCACAAGAATTCAGTTCTAACACGAAATTTGGAGAAAAACGTCCAAATTTTAAGTATAAATTCGAAATTTCGAGAAAAAAGTTTAACCCTTAAGATGAAAGGTCAACATTTTGAGATCAAAAGACGAAATTTCCAAAAGAAAGTCTAGATCTCGAGTTTTGTAGCAAAATTTTAGAGAAAAAATATTAAGGTTTAAATTTGAAGTCAGAATTTTCAGAAGAAACTCTCCAAGAAAATGTTAAAATTTCTGCCTTATTCTCGAATTTTGAGAAAAAAGTAAAAAATTTGATGAAATGGCTGAAATGTTAAATTAAAATTTTTGGGAAAGGCTTTTCTTTAATAAATAGCATTATTTTGGAAATGTTGACTTTTTTCTCAAAATTTCCACTTTAATCTTAAAATGTACTACATTTTGAGAAAAAAGTTTAAATGTGCATAGAAGCTCAAAGTTGATAAAAACAAATTTCAAGTTAACTAAACATTATGAGAAAAATTCGAACATTTTAAGAGAAACTAGAAGTTGATAATTTTGTTTTAATATAAACTTCCAAGTTTGTAAATGTAAAGTTTAAACATGAAATTTCGATAAGTTTTCAAAAATTTCGAGATTAAAATCAAAATTTTGAATTTTTTTTAATAAATAATGTTTTTATTTTGATATAAACTTTGTAAGAAACCTGAATTTTTTCAAGGTTTTTGGTTAAAACTAATTTTTTTTTTTATAATTTGGAAGTTTACCTACGTTATTAGTAGCTTTAAATGATTAAAATCTAAAATAGCAAAGTTTCTTAAAATCTTTGGTTTTTCGTCAAACTTCGAGTTTTCTGTCAAAATGTTTAATTTGAAATTTAAAATTTTACTTTTTTCCTAAAATTCCAACTTTAGAATCAAAATATCGACTTTATTTCGACTTCAGTATCAAACTGTTGAGTTTTCTGGAAATTGTGAGTCCTAAGGTTAAAACTTCAAAAAAAAAGAAAACAAAATTTCACCTTAATCAGAAAATTTTAACTTTAATCGATAAATTTCGACTTCCATTACTTAGGAGATTTGATATTAAAACTTTTGGTAAAAAAAAACTTAAAAGTTTATGAAACTTTTTTATCAATTTCCGTATTTAAAAATCTTACCTCGAAATTTTGATAAAATTTGGAATCCTCAACATTTGCTTAAAAATTCAAAGTTTCTAGAAAAATGGGAATTTCATTAGTTATTAAATTTTAATCTTTGACACGTTTTTCACTTTTAATCAAAAGTTCGAATTGTTTGCTTCAAATTTCTTGAAACTCTTTCACAATTCACAATTTCAAATTTTTCTCGAAATTTGACTTCATTTTGATAATTTCGACTCTTTTCGAAACCTTTACTTACAATTTTTGATTTATTCAAAATATTGACATTTAAAAATTTAGTCTTTTTTAAATTTTAGACTCTTTTTTAGATTTTTGACCTAGTTTCAAAGCTTTACTAAAAAAAAAATGTCGACTTTTAAAAATATCGACTCTCACAATTTAGACTTTATTCCCAAATTTTAACCTTATTATGAAAATTTCGACTTTTTTCGAAACTTTTACTTACAATTTTTGATTTATTCAAATTATCGACATTTGACCATTTAGTCTTCTTTAAATTTTAGACTCCTGTTTAGATTTTTGACTTATTTTCAAAGCTTTACCCTTTTTCAAAAAATGCGGACCTTTAAAAATATCTACTCTTTCACAATTTCGACTTTATTTCGAAATTTTAACCTTATTATGAAAATTTCGACTTTTTTCGAAACTTTCACACTACAATTTTTTAAATTTTAGACTCCTTTTCAGATTTTTGACTTATTTTCTAAGCTTTACCCTTTTTCAAAAAATGCGGACTTTTAAAAATATCTACTTTTTCACAATTTCGACTTTATTTCGAAATTTTAACCTTATTATGAAAATTTCGACTTTTTTCGAAACTTTCACTTACAATATTTGATTTATTCAAATTGTCAACATTTGACCATTTAGTCCTTTTTGAATTTTAGACTCCTGTTTAGATTTTTGACTTATTTTCAAAGCTTTACCCTTTTTCAAAAAATGCGGACTTTTAAAAATATCTACTCTTTCACAATTTTGACTTTCCATCGAAATTTTAACGTCATTTTGAAAATTTCGACTTTTTTCGAAACCCCTACTTACAATTTTTTAAATTTTAGACTCCTTTTTACATTTTTCACTTATTTTCAAAGCTTTACCCTTTTTTAAAAATGCTCACTTTTAAAAATATCTACTCTATCACAATTTCAACAGTTTTCTCGAAATTTTAACCTTATTTTGAAAATTTGAACATTTTTAGAAACCTCTACTTACAATTTTTGATTTATTCGAATTATCGACATTTGAAAACTTAGTCTTTTTCAAATTTTGACTTATTTTTAAAGCTTTACCTTTTTTTAAAAATATGTCGACTTTTAAAAATATCTACTCTTTTATAATTTTGAATTTTTCTCGAAATTTAAATTCATTTTGAAAATTTCGACTTTTTTCGAAACCTTCACTTCCCGTACAGCACCTAAATCACAGAAGATATCTTAAAGATATCATTTTAGCGATATCTTTAAGAGACACATTTAGATAACTTTTTTTAGTCGTCAGATTACTGACATCTAACAGATATCTATAAGATGATTTTTATAGATGTCTTTAGGGTGAGAAATCCTTATGTTAACTTAATGTTAGCTTTCAGACAATATTTCCCTATGTCAGACTCTAAAAAATAATGACTCTAAAAGCTCTTTAAGAGAGCTTATTGCTGAGAGGGTTACAATTTTTGATTTATTCAAATGATTGACATTTAAAAATTTAGTCCTTTTTGAATTTTAGACTCCTTTTTAGATTTTGGCTTATTTTTAAAGCTTTATCTTTTTTTTTAAAAATGTCGACTTTAAAAAATATCTACTCTTTCACGATTTCGACGTTTTCTCGAAATTTACCTTCATTTTGAAAATTTCGACTTTTTTCGAAACATTTACTTATTATTTGCTTAACTTCAACTTTTTTTCAAAACTTAAGACTTGTTAATTTGTAATTTTTCGAAAAACTCTAGCTTTTTGGCCATTGTTGAAAATTGTAACTTTCTTTTTTAAAATTTTGGAAAAGTTTGACTCGACTATTTAAAAATTTTTGTTTTTCGTAGATTCGATTTTTTGATTTCTTTTTTCAAGACCCAGTTTTTAAAATTTCAAACTAAATTTTTACTATTTCAAAGTTTTGACCTTTTTTTAATATCTCGAATTTTCATTTTTCAAAATTCTATTTTACTCAAATTTTTATATAAATTTTACACTTATTTTTCTTTTTCAAAGTTTTATTTTAGTCAAAGGGTCAATGTTTATATGAATATTACACTTATTTGAAAAATTCTACATTTTTTGAAAATTTAGACATTTTTAAAAATTTGAATTTTTTCAAAATTTTTACTTTTTTGCATTATTCAATTTTTTTTGAGAATTTTCATTTTCTTTTGAAAATTTCGATATTTTGTCATACAAATTTCAACTTTTCACCAAGGTTTTGGCTTTTTCCAGCACTTCGACTTTTTTTAAAAATTGCAATTTTTTGTTGTTGAAAATTTCAGCTTTTTTGGTGGAACGGACTGGTTTTTAAAAATTAAAATACAGTATATCTCTGAAGACGATAACCTGGGTATTGAAACACGTTAGAGCAACCTTTGTTGTGTTTTTTAATCTTCCTTGGGTTCAGGGGACAAGATTTGTATTTCAGTTTCTAACCTTTTTTCAAAATTTTGACTTCTCGAATCTTCAAATTTTTGTAAATTCGACTGTTTGAAAAATTTGCCTTTTCCAAAACAGTTTTAATTTTTTTAAAGAATCTGCCGTATGTAACTTTGACCCTCATTTAAAAGATTCTGGTTTTTAAAATATTTCGATTTTGAAGAGTTGGATTTGTTCAAAATTTCCACTTTTTTAACATTTTTTAGATTTTATTGTCAAAATTTTGATTTTTCACGAGGTTTTGACTTTTTTTAAAATTACGACCATTTTTCAAAAGTTCGACCATTTATTATAATTTCGACCATTTTCCAAAATTCCAAACTTTTCTTTTAAATTTTGACTTTCTCGAATCTTCCAATTTTGGCCTTTTTTTTAGGAAATTTCTAGAATTTTTGAGAAACCTGACATAATGCAAATTTGACTCTTGAAAAATTCTGCTTTTAAAATAAATGAGCTTTTTCTTTGAAAAGCTAGATTTTTTCAAATTTTCCAGTTTTTTGTTTTTGATCTATTCTTAGAATTTCGAAAACTTCGATATTTTATTATTAAAATTTCAGCCCTTTTGTGAAGTATTGAATTTTTAAAATTTTGAAATCTTTTTAAAAGCTCCATTGTCTTGGAAATGTCGTCATTTTGTTATCAAAACCTCGACTTTTCTTCAAGTTTTGACTAATTTTCAAATGCATATAGATCATTTTTCAAAATTTCTACTTTTTTTAAAAATTTCGATATTTTGGCATAACAATTTCGATTTTTCATCGAGGTTTTGGCTTTTTTTAACACTTGGACTTTTTTTCGAAATTGCCACTTTATTTTGAAAACTTCAGTTTTTTTTTTTTGGTGAAATGGACTTGGTTAGCGTCAAAAATTGAAATACAGTATCTCTCTGAAGATAATAGCTTGGCTATCGAAACGCGTTAGAGCAAACTTTTTTGTGTTTTTTAATCTTTCTTGGTTTCAGGGGATAAAATTTGTATTTCAATATTTCAACTTTTTTCAAAATTTTGAATTTTTGAATCTTCAGATTTTTGTAAATTCGACTGTTTGAAAAATTTGTCTCTTCCAAAAAATTTCTCATTTTTTTAAGGAATGTGACGTAAGTAAATTTGACCCTCATTTAAAAGATTTTATTTTTTAAAATTTTTCGATTTTGAAGAGTTGGATTTATTCAAAATTTCCACCGTCTTAAAATTTTTTTAGGATTATTGTCAACGTTTCGATTTTTTCACGAAGTTTAGACTTTTTTAAAATCCCGACCATTTTTCACAATTTCGACTATTTTTCAAAATTCCAAATTTTTCTTTTAAATTTTGACTTTCTCGAATCTTCCAATTTTGGCCTTTTTTAAAAAAGAAATCTAAATTTTTTAAGAAACCTGATAAATTTGGCAAATTTGACTCTTGAAAAATTCTGCTTTTTAAAGAAATTAGCTTTTTGTTTAAAAAGCTTGATTTGTTTAAATTTTCCACTTTTTTGGTTTTTATCTTTTTTTAGAATTTCGAAAACTTCGTTTTTTTATTATCAAAATTTCAGCTCTTTCGTGAAGTATTGACTTTTTAAATTTTTGAAACCTTTTAAAATCTCCAGTGTCTTGGAAATGTCCTCATTTTGTCATCAAAACCTCGACTTTTTTTCAAGTTTTGACTATTTTCAAAATGCATATAGATCATTTTTCAAAATTTCTACTTTTTAAAAAAAATTCGATATTTTGGCATGAAAATTTAGATTTTTCATCGAGGTTTTGGCTTTTTTAATTCTTGGACTTGTTTCAAAATTGCCACTTTATTTTGAAAACTTCAATTTTTTTGTTTTTGGTGGAATGGACTGGTCCTTGGTTAGCGTCAAAAAATGAAATACAGTATCTCTCTGAAGATGATAGCTTGGCTTATCGAAACGCGTTAGAGCAACCTTTTTTGTGTTTTTTAATCCTTCTTGGTTTCAGGGGATAAGATTTGTATTTCAATATTTCAACTTTTTTCAAAATGTTGACTTCCTGAATCTTCAAATTTTTGCAAATTCGACTGTTTGAAAAATTCGCCTCTTCCAAAAAATTTCTGATTTTTTTAGAGAATGTGACGTATGTAAATTTGACCCTCATTTAAAAGATTCTATTTTTTAAAATATTTCGATTTTGAAGAATTGGATTTGTTCAAAATTTCCAGTCTTAAATTTTTTTTTAAAGTTATTGTCAACGTTTCGATTTTTTCACGAAGTTTAGACTTTTTCAAAATTCCGAACATTTTTCAAAATTTCGACCATTTTTCACAATTATCGACTATTTTTCAAAATTCCAAATTTTTCTTTTAAATTTTGACCTCTCGCATCTTACAAATTTTTGTAAATACGACTGTTTGAAAAATTTGCATTTTCCAAAAAAAAATCGGATTTTTTTAAAGAATCTGACGTTGGTAAATTTGACCCTTATTAAAAGATTCTGTTTTTTAAAATATTTCGATTTTGAAGAGCTGGATTTGTTCAAAATTTCCACCGTTTTAAAATTTTTTAAGGATTATTGTCAACGTTTCGATTTTTTCACGAAGTTTAGACTTTTTTAAAATCCCGACCATTTTTCAAAATTTCGACTATTTTTCAAAATTCCAAACTTTTCTTTTCAATTTTGACTTTTTCAAATCTTCCAATTTTGGCCTTTTTTAAAAAAAAAATTCTAATTTTTTTGAGAAATCCTGTACATAATGCAAATTTGACTCTTACTTGAAAAATTCTGCTTTTTAAAACAATGAGCTTTTTCTTTGAAAAGCTAGATTTTTCAAATTTTTGACCTTTTTGAGTTTGATCGTTTTTTAGAATTTCGAAAACTTCGATATTCTATTATCAAAATTTCAGCTTTTCAGCGAAGTACTGACTTTTTAAAATTTTGAAATTTTTGAGAATCTTCATTGTCTTAGAAATGTCCTCATTTTGTCATTAAATTCTCCACTTGTTTCCGAATATTTGACCTTTTTCAAAATACATATAGAACATTCTTCAAAATTTCCCCTTTTTTCCTTTGGAACTTTTCAAAATAGTGACTATCTTCAGTCTAGGAATGTTTGTAAATTTGATTTTTTTAAAAATTTGCCTTTTTAAAACAATCTGTTTCTTAAAGAATCTGGTTGGCATTAAAAAGGGGCATTTTTTACCCTTTAAACTGAAAAGTTTCAAAAGAATTTTAAATTTAGAAATATTTTCGAGTTTAAAATATAAATTTTGATAAAAAAAGAGCTCAAATTTACAGTTACGTAAAAAAACCTGAATTCTGACACGAAATTTCGAGAAAAAGAACCTTGTTTTTTTGGTGGAACGGACTGGTCCTTGGTTATTTTCAAAAATTAAAATGCAAATCTTGTCCCCTGAAACCAAGAAAGATTAAAAAACACAACAAATGTTGCTCTAACGCGTTTCGATAGCCAAGCTATCATCTTCAGAGAGATACATCTTTCTTGGTTTCAGGGGCAAGATTTGTATTTCAAGATTTTTGTAATTCACAAACTACTAACATGGCTGATTACCGGGACTCCCTAAAACGCAAGCAGACCCCTCTCTCGATGGTCCTGGATATATTATCTTATATACACCAAAAATGGGCTTATACTTTTTCATTTATTTATTTTTCATTGTATTTTCTTAGAAAACAAATTTTTTTTGTGGAACGGACTAATCCTTTGTTATCTTCAAAAATGGAAATACAAATCTTGTCCCTGAAACCAAGAAAGATTAAAAGACACAACAAAGGTTGCCCTAACACGTTTCGGTGGCCAAGCTAGCATCTTCACTATTCTTAATATTCCTAGTAACCAAAGTGTCTAAAAACGGTAATGTTTCTTCTTTTTCTAAGAAGATGATAGCTTGGCTCTCGAAACGCGTTAGAGCAACCTTTGTTGTGTTTTTTATTTTTCTTGGTTTTATGGGACAAGATTTGTATTTCAATGTTTAAAATGTGCAAAAATAAACAGTATATGATATTAATAATAAAATAAACATTAAAACTTTTAGTTTGTCAAGAGTTTTAATAACAAAAAATAGCTTCACTATTTAATAAAAGCTTTACACGCCCAGAAAAGATACAATTCTAGCAGCTGGTAAAAAATAAACAGATAAAATAATAAACGATGCCATGCATTTATCAGTTTCGAATCTGAATAAAGCACCAGAAATTATAGGATGCAATTGTTATCTTTAGAAAATTTAAATTTTACAATCTCTAAATTATATAAGTGCATAATGATAAGGGTCGCTGCAGATCCAGTGGCCGCACTTTCAACTTTCTCATATTTGCAGGTATCAGTTGGCAAAATTATTACGGCATTCGATTTTCAAATGGCCGCACTTTCAATAATAGCCTCACTTTATGCAGTCGCACTTTATGCAGCCGCACTTTATGCAACTGTACTTTATGCAGCCGCACTTCATGCAGCCACACTTTCAACTACAACCACTTGATTATACATAATAGTCAGGGTATGGATGTAACTAAAGTTACAAAGGTCTCTAGTACTGGGGTAACCTACATTCTTGTATTGTGGGTTGCATAGCAACATCTATTATATAGAAGCACCCTTTTGAAATTTTTTGAACGCTACTTGAATTTTTTCAAAAAATTTCTGGATTACCATTCCGTATTGAATGACACCTTCAACCATAATTTTCATATGATGAGTAATGGAATTCGCTTCAGTGTATTGTTGACTAAACTATTCGTTATGAACTTACAGATAACCAATTTAATATAAATATTTAATCTCAAATTAAGTAATTTAGCATGAAATGTGTAATCTTTAGTTAAACAACTTAACATAAAATGTTTAGATTTAGGATATAGTAAATGTATGGTACGTCAGTGATTTTTCAATTTAAATTTTTTATTTCTTTTTCAGCTCGTGACTGCGGAACCCTTCTTCAGATTATATCGGGTAACCATTGTCCAAGGAAATGGAAATTTATGAAATTCGACTATTTCGAAACCTACAACTCTCATTAAATTTATGTAATTGTATTTGGTTTTGTTGATGTTTTCCTAGTTTAATTTGATGGTACCTGAAATTTTAGTATATGTGTTCAATACAACAATATTGTTTATTAATCTTTTATATTTCTTTAAGTCTGATACTGGTTAACATTAGTCTTATTTATTTATCTGTTTGTCTTTTGAACAAAACGTAATAAAGATTAACTTATTTTTTTACTAACAAATAAGAACGTATGAACTTAAAATGATTATTCGGATCATAACATTTCTATTTTTATAAATTTACTATGTTCATTAAGATCTGTCGATATACATTTAAACAAACAGACCCAATGTGGGGTTCCCTTACTATGGCAGTTGCTTATTTTTTTATTTAATAAATATTGAAACAAACAGGAGATAATTCTTTTATTTCGTATGCATTAGTTCACGTTTTAGCTGCACTTACAGATAAAAATTATCAAAATAAAATTTGTGCCAGATTCTAAACACTAAATGACCCTTGTAATTAAAACCAGTCACATTATGTCTGTTATTTTCTAACTTAATGGATACTGTGTGCATTTAATTGAGAAATGATAACATTCACTATCTGCTGAAAATAAGACAAATCTCATTGTAATTGTGTCAGTGTCTTTGTGTATTTTTCTATATTTACATTGAACAAAGATTTCTAAAACTATGATTTAAATAATTCATGTTCATGTGATAGAAACTAAGCTTCTAGGCTAGATTAAAAGTGTTTGTTAATGTGCTACGACTTCAATAAACTAGTTTAAAAAAAAGATGATCAAAAATGTCGTCGACGCTGTTTATGAAAATACAGTTTACGAGGAAAACGAAAAATTTATATTTGAACCTGTGCCGGGAAAGTCCAAGCGAAGTTCGAGGAATCTTTACGCTGCTGCAGTATCAGGTATTTCTATGATAAGATTGATTCTTGAGAATCTCAAAAGACATCTAACCAATAAATCACATCGTAACATTTTTCAAAGTAAATCAAAACTAAAATGAGTTATTTTTATGATGAAATTGTTCTCGTGCAATTTTGAAAAAAAAACAATTTCCATTAAAAATAAAATGTGCTCCCGTCACTTGACTCATCTGTAAATACGAGGTGTGTTCAAAAAGTAAGGTGACTATATTTTTATGAAAAAATATTTATTTATTCATCAAGATTTATAGTGTTCCCTTCTAAGTAATTCCCCCTCAGATACAATGCACGTGTGCCAACGCTTTTTCCAATCTTTAAAGAACTTTCTCATAAGCACTTTTCTGGAGAATAATTTAATTGTATTTAAAATTGCCTGCATGCGTTTCAGGCTGACATTCTTGATACATACGAGGTGTGTTCAAAAAAAGTACGGTGACTATAGTTTTATGAAAAAATATTTATTTATTCTGTCTCCTTCAAAGTAATCCCCCTCAGATACAATGCACGTGTGCCAACGCTTTTTTCAATCTTCAAAGCACTTTTCATAAGCACTTTTTGGTATAGCCTTGAGCTCCTCTAGCGATGCAGTTTTTATTTGATCAATCGTTGCAAATCTCCGCCCTTTCACTAGGTCTTTTAAATTTTGGGAACAGGAAAAAGTCGCAGGGAGCCAAATCCGGCGAATATGGTGGCTGAAGCATGATTGTCGTGTTGTTTTTGGCCAAAAAACCTCTCACAAGCAACGAGGTGCATTATTTTGATGCAAAAACCATGAATTATTTTTCCACAATTCCAGAGGTTTTTTTCGTATTGTGTTGTGTCCGCCTTATACCTGCAGCTTCCGTTAAAAGTAATAAGTATACAAATCGCCCTTAACACATCCTTTATGGTCTATTGCTTAGAAACCGCAACCCTACCGGAAGTGACAACTGATTATTAATTCTAAGTCTTGTTCTTCCTTAATAGCTGATTTCCGAGATTTCTTATTTTTTATTACTAGCCACCAAATATCACCAGAATTTTAAATGGTTTCCATTCGCTAATTATATTTAACATGTTCACGTTTCCCTAATGGTTCTTCAAAACTTTTACCAGTTAACTGCCCTTTGTTCCTTAAGTTAGCATTCAAAATTATCTTCTCATCTTATCCCAAATAGGGGGGATTGCAGAAGTTTATAAAAAGCTGTTCCTTCTAAGACAAGTTAGTAGAGGTTATTGTCATAAAGTAGTGGTTATTGTTATAAAGTGGTGGTTATTGTCAAGTAGTAGTTATTATCGACCAAGCTCTATTTATAAGTGTATTTTCAATCTAAAATAAAAATTAAATTAGTACAGTACGACTTTGTGTGCAATCTGCAAGAATTCCAACAATTGCTTCTCGTAAACGACACACAACTTTCAAGGTAATACTCCTTACTGACCGTACGACCTTGAGGTAAAAACTCCTGACGCACTACGCCATGGTAGTCGAGCAGTGAGCAAAACTTTGACATTTGATCGGACCTGGCGTGCTTTTTTCGGTCTTGGCTCTCCTGGGTGGTTCCATTGGGACGATTGGGCTTTGGTTTCGACGTTTTAACCATATACCCATGATTCGTCACCAGTTATGACCCTTTTGAGCAAATCAGGATCATCACTGACGTCATTCAAGAGCTCCTGAGCGATGCTCATGCGAAGGTTCTTCTGATCAAAATTCAGAAGTTTCGGAACAAACTTCGCTGACACACGTCTCATGCCCAAAACATCCGAAAAAATTGCATGACACGAGCCGACATCCTCAGCAACTTCTCCCGTGGTAATTCGACGGTTTTCAAAAATAATTTTCTTTACAGCTTCGACGATATCCTCTGTTGTTGATGTTCTGGGGCGTCCAGAGCGAGGTTCGTCATTGGCTTCTTTTCGACCATCTTGGAAGAGTTTTAGGGCAAACTTACCGTACGCCACTCTCAACATTTCAAGTGTTTTAGAGCACTTAATTCCATTTTTTTGCACAAAATTTGATGCAAGTTCTTTGCTCTATTTTTTATAATAATAGAAGATTGCCAAGCACAACAAAATACGTCTAATCTTTTTATCTGTAAAGAACAAACTAAGTGTGCTATGTATTTAAAACTGTAAACATATTTTCGGGACATCTGTACCAACACAACAACAACAACAATATCAACAAATCGATAATTGAATGTACGTTGCTAACCAAACTTGAAAAGACATCTTTCTTTTTGAACATACCTCGTATATAAATATGCATCATAAATATTCATCAATTTTTTCGGCCCTTGTTTCTATTAAGTTAGAAACAATTTAGATAAAGCTTACAAAAAATATCATTATTATTTTTTTTTAAGAGAAAATATATACGTATACGTGTAGATCATTTTGTTATTATAATAACAAAATCATCTACACAAAATTAATAGAGTATTTCAAGTCTTTTAAACGAGCTTATAAATTAAATTCAATGTTTATGTAATTTTCTAAATATCTCAGAAACTACACATTCAAATTCCCTTGATTTCAAACCATTTTAATCAGCATTTTGTAAAAGATGAAGATCAGTGGCGGCTGGTCTTAAAGAGCACAAGAGCGCGCGCTCCTCGTGAAATGAGCCGATCTCTTCTTTTCTATTTAATGTAAAAGTCTTGGATTTAGCACATTTTTAAACACAAAATAATGATATACTAATTAACTAATAATACTTGTGAGTGACTTGGAATAAAGTACTGTGGTGAGTCGAGTTCTACTAAACTGTTCTATTTCCTCGTTTGTTTTATTTAATTGAATTTTATTCAATATTTTCTTGGAAATATTAAATCTACAAATATTGTACTATATAAAATTCTTTGTAACATAACGTTTTGCGTGAGAAACAGATTTCTTAGCGTTCTACAAATTAGATAAGGGTTATTTGTTAGGCCTGGTTTGTTTCAAGCACAGATACCTAAACTGAGTAAAATAACATGTTAGTTTTGAAGGACCGCTGAAAAATAGAGTAATAAATAAGGGTAACATGTCAATAACGGAGACCGTAGCAAATATCTCGGCAAGACCATGTGGTGGTAGACTGGAGGAATTTGACGTTCAAAAAACGCCCTTATAAACACGTACAATTGTAAGTTATTTAAATTTCAAATTATCGAAGTAAAACTTGCAAGATAAAGGGACGACATTATTCAAAAGGGGTTTGCAGTTTGATATGCACTTTAAGAATCCTTTTCAAAATTTATTTAAGGGCTAATCTGAATTAGAAATATTTAAATTAGTAGAAATTCTGCATCCTCATGCCCTCTAGCGAGATGCAGAGGATGTCTTTCGGTCCCCAGAAGTTAAGGGTAGGGGGACGTGAAGATAAAACACAAAAAGACCAACTTTAAGGTAGTCAAGTACTAAACTTCGATGAAATTAGTTTAGCAACTATGTTCAACTTCCGGACTTATAAAAACGAGTACGAAATACGGGAGTTTAAAAAAAAGGACTGCTTCTGTTTGTGCTAATTAACGAGAATGAACAAAAAAAAAACAATTTCTGTTCAACGTGAAGTTCTAGTGCCATTTATGTGATGTTTGCTACGGGATAAATAGGCAAGTAAATTTTAAATTGTCCCATGATTTTATTTGATGGTTTTCCGCTATTATATGATTTAATTAACTTTTCCTAAAATTTGAGAAATACTTGTTCCTAATTTTGATCAATATGGGGTTGGGGGGCGTACACAAAAAAAAGAAAGGAATTTAAAAATTCCACAACAAACCGAATGAATGAGAAAGTCGTTGTTAGAAAATTATTATAGGGCCAAGAACCCTACCGCTGACTGGTGCAACTATCAGTCTCTGTTTCAAAAAAAGGAAACAAAAATAAAACAAACAAAAATACAAAGACAAGAAAACGAAAAGGAAATAAAGCGCATTCGCTTCATACAAACATTTTCATTTCCATAAGGACGATCTTAGTGTTCTGCTGTTGGAAGCTGAGTTTCCAGGGGTTTCAAAATAATTTATACCCATCACCACAAAGGTCCGGTAACTGGCAGCAGACACATATATTTGGGGTTTTACTGATGATGTTCTGCAAGTTCTAGAAACGTGGGCATTGTACACCTTAACATCCTAGAAGCATAAGCCACAATGAGCTCTTACCTAGTTCTTGTTTTGGTTGTATTCACCTAGTGCTACCTCATTCACAGATTCTCCTTCGTAGGTTGCTTGAATCCCAAAAATATAGGACAAGACAACCTGGCCCAAAGAGAGCCTTATAGATCTGTTGACAAATGGGGAGTACTAACGTAAGTGGACGAGCAGTATCAGCATCAGCTCTCGTTAGGGTGATGTTTTGACGAAAGAAATGAGAACTTCTTGCTAGTTTCTAATTTTAATTTAAATGCTTTTTTTTGTGCCAAGTCACGCTTAGCCACTTTCTAAGACAGGAAACGTCCCTTTCTTTAGAACAGTAGCCGTAGAAGTAGATGTAGTGTTGGAAGGGCAAATTCTGCTCAGAAAGTTTCTACGAAATCTGAGCCATATTTCTAGTCTATTTTATGACACTGGTTTGAGTTCGAGTGATTGAGTTTGGTATGAGAAAAACAGAAAACAAGCAAAGGAAAGAAAGAAAGAGTGAGAGAACGAGAGATCTGTAAGATTGAATCAACATTTATAAATTTGATTTATTACGATAAATCACAACTTCATTTCCAAGCTTGAGCTCCATTTTCTCATAGCATTATCCTTTGGATATTGTTAGCTCAAAGCTTTAACAGGAAACTGTATGCTATGTGAAGTATGCTTGAATTAAGAAGCGACAAAAACACAAAAGAATTGGGGAATAAAACAGACACCTGAAAATAGTTTGAGAACCTCTGTGTACAAACTAACCAGCGAACGCCCACCGATAATCAGGTACAAAGTTAGCTGCCTTTGGTTTGAAAACCTTTGAGTACAAACTAAATGGCTCAGCTGGGGAAAACATTGCGATTCTTAGGGTTAAAATAAACTTTGGGAAATTAATAACCGACGCACCATATACGAGCGAAAGAGTTAAACCAAGAATGCCAGATTATTTGTGCTTAATGAATTCTCTTAATTTTCTAAAGAGATATTTCTCTCAGATCTGTGTCCAGCAAATTTAAACAAGTTGAAACAAACAGGTTCACTTTATTTTGTTGTATTATGTTTAAGAACACTTGAAAATCACAAACTTGAAATTTTGTTGATTTATTTGTTGACCTATTGTAATAAAACGTTGAGGTCAATTGTTGTTTGAATTTGATAACACTTTCCTGTCGACTCTACGAGCTGGGGCTACAAATTATTGGAATAAAATAATTTTAAACACAACGTAGACAAATTGGGTCCGAAAATCCAAAGTAAATTATTCTTCGAAATTTTTTTAAAAGATGAGCAAAATTCGACAATTTTGAAAAAATATTATATAATCACTGGTTATGGTCACAAACGGCTGGTCGATCATCACAGTACTTAAACTTTTATTCCATTATATTATATACTATGAGGAAATTGAAATACGTTGGTGCGCGCAGAATTATGCACCTAGCGTGGCTGCCATGCGATGTCTATCAACGGCCTCCACGTGATACGGAGAAATAGACTACTGAACACCACGTTAAAGCTAGCCCGCAGTGCGGTACGCCGCTCCGCTGAAGCGATGTTGCCAAATGGTGAGTACGAGTCAGAGTTTGAAGTGTGTATTTACGGTTTATGATGCGTAGGTGCCGGCTGATCTGATTGCAATATCCGCTTACAGGCCTAACTGCCAATAGTACGGCTATTCACAAAGAGATAGCAGTACCCATTCTCGGGTCTAATTATTAATTTGTAAATTTGGATTTAAACAATTTTGCTGAGAAAGTAATGAACACTTTATTTCTTTAAAAGATCGTAGAGCGGAATTTGTTTAAAAAAATATTTTTTTTAGTGTTTTTGTAGAGTTTAATTAGAACTTTGTAATAAAATATATTTTATCTTCAAATGCAGTTTTCATGAAAAAGTGATATAATTTTATTCCTATGAAAGCACACAATTTTAATTAAGTAATCTAGAACCGTAACCAGGTGCAACCGCACAGAGTATTTTAAGGGGCTCAGAAATGTCGATACTGTTTTTTTTTTGTACTCGATGAAAATAATTTTGGAGGCTATAAGATGTTAATTAAATTTAATTCGTAAAAATACTATTAAATATCATAACTTTTGTATCACTTTTGTTTCTCTTAAATTTAATACCTTGCTATGGCACTGGAGTCACCTAAACTCTTAACTACTAATATTTTTGCACAGGGCATCGAACCTCTATTTTTTTCGTTCCGGTTTTCGGTTTTCGTTCCGGGAAAAAAATCATATCGGTTCCGTTCCGTTTTTCGTTCCGACAAAAATGGAGGTTTTTTCCAGTTTTCGGTTCAGTTCCAGCTGACTCACTTTTTAATTTTTTTTCATTTAAATTGATTTTCTAACATAATTCAGAAGATGTTCTCCCTATTTTTTAAATATTATAGCATAAACCTACTGTGGTAATGCTTAAAATTTAAAGGAAATATTTCTCGAATTTTCGAATTTAAAAATTTCAGGCTGAAACTCTGGATTCTGGGTTCATTTTGAGTTCAAACTTCAAACAAACCTCCAACTTTATAAAAAAAATTAGCTGATACCCGCATTCGCCTAGGTAGAAAAAAGAGAAAGGATCCTTTGGTTATATACTTTTCGAAAGTTTCGACTGTTCTGAAGAATTCAATTTTTATTGAAAATTTTGACTTATTTCGAAAATTTCGACAATAAAAACCCACTTTTTCACAAAGTCGATCTTTTCTCGTTCGACTTCCAAATTTTTCGAAATTTTAACTTGATTTCGAAAATTTCAACTTTTTTCAAAATTTTGATTTTTTGAATATTCCAAATTCCTCAAAATTCTGTCTTATTTGGTTGATTTTGCTTTTTTTGAACATTTTACTTTTAAAACTTTCGTTCTTGTTAAAAATTTTATTTTTTGAAAATCACAAATTTTTTTGAATATTTGGAATTGATCTCGAAGTTGTTTGACATTATTTTTGTAAATATCAGAAAGGTCAGACTCGAAATTTCATCTTTTTTTGCAAATATAACTAATTTTAAATTCGATTTTTTCAAAACATTTCAATTCTTTTTATAAATTTGAATTTTTTCAAAGTTTTAACTTTTTGCAAATATCGACTCTCTCGAATATTTGTTTTTTTTAATCAATATTTTTTCAATTTTCACTTTTTCGCAAGATACTGACTTTCTAAAAATGATTACTTTTTAAAAGTCTGCCTTCGATTTTTATTGAAAATTCTTAAACATTTTTCGATTTCCTTAAAGCATTTCGTCTTTATATTTTAAAAACTTTCAAATTCAAATGTTCTTTTTTCTTAGCTCCCACTTTTTTCAAATGTTTATTTATTAATCGCGAGACTTTTTCAGTTTGACCTATCTCTAAGATTTTAATTTATTTTCGAAATTCTGAATTTTTTGAAAATATTTACACATAATTTCCATCTTTTCTCCAAATTGTTACCTTTTTTCAAAATCTTGATTTTTTCTGTAAATTTAATGATGTTAAAAAACTAACCTTTAAAAACTTCTACCCTGTATTTTTTTAATTTTTGACCTTGGTCAAACTTTTGACAATTTCTCAAAGCTTTGATCTTTTTTTGAAAACTGAGACTATTTTTAAAAATTTCAACTTTTTCTCGAAGTTTCAGCTTTTATGTAGCAAACTGAACTTTTATTGGAAACATTAGATTTTTCTTTAATTTTTGTTTCTTGAAAAATTAAATGTATTCCTCAAAATTCCGACATTCTTAATATTTTCAAACCTTTTCCAAATTTAGACTTTTTTTTTTAAAAACTTCGACCTTTTTGTCATCGAAATTTCGACTTTTTCTCGAAACTATAACTTTATCAGAATTCGATTTTTTTTGGAAAATTTCCTCTTTTTTCAAAATTTTGGATTTTTTATAATATGATAATGTTGAAAACATTTTTTTTCAAAACATTTACCTTCTTTTTGAAAATTTCCACTTTAGCTTAAAATTTTTACTATTTCTCGAAGTTTCAACTTTTCTTTTGATAATTTCGACTTTTTCCCGAAAACTTTCACTTTTTTCAAAATTACAAATTTTTGAAATACTTTAAATTTTTTCAGGATTTTAATCTTTTTTGAAAAATGTTACCTTTTATCATCAAAATTGGGACTTATTTTCGAAATTAAATATAGCTTCATCCAAAATTTGAAGTTTTTTCGAAATCTTCAGTTTTTTTTCAAAAGTTCGAGTTTTTGTGATAATTTTAACATTTTTTAAAAATTCGCCTTGTTCCAGAATTTTTTTCAATTTTGGGAAAGAATCTAATTTTCCAAATGACCAATTTTTAAATTTTGAACGAATTCTACAAAAGGAATTCAAGATTTAACTAAATTTCGATTTTAAAGCTGCCTAAATTCAAAACAATCTAAATAAAAAATCGCAGCAGATTGAAATATAGCGTAAACAAAACCAGATAAAGATTGAAAGTTTAAATTAGACATTTTCTAACATGTCATCGTTCCAAGTTTACCCTTAAAATTTCGACTTCAATTTCAAGATCCCGGCTTTAAATTGGAATATAAATGTTGTATTTTTCTCTTGAAATTTTGACTGAAATTCCCAATTTCTAGGAAAAATTAAAAATAGCAAGATTTTATCACAAATTTTGAGATTTTGGGAAGTTTTAAAAATTCGACATAGTAAAAAATCATTAGAATTTGAAATTTCGAGAAAAAAATTGGCATATTTAAATTAAAGTAAAATTTGAAGGAAAAAATTCAAGACAACTCGAAATTTTTATTAATAAGTTCAAAAAACCATGGTATTATATTATAAGAGGGAAAATCCAAGTCTGAGGAAAAAAACAAAGTTTGAAGTTGGAATTTTCGGAAAAATTCAAATTTGCAAATAAAATTGCCAGGAAACTGGGCTTCAATGAAAAAGACTTTACTGCTTGAGTCCATATTTACTATAGCACATAAAATTTGTATTCTAAACCCGAAATTTAAAAAAAAAAAAGAAATATTTTGAGAAAAGGGTCCAAATTTCAAAACAGAGCCGAAAATTTTGAAAAAAGAATATTCAAGTTATACAACTTAAAATTCAATTTGGCTTCAAATTTTGAGAATAAAATCAACATTTTCTTAGAAAGAGTGGAAATTGTAGGTTTCTAATTGAACTTTCAAAAAAATGTTCTTTAAACACATAATTTTGAGATGAAAGTTGCATGAATTTGTGTAATATTTTGAAAAGGAAATTTTTTAAAAAATCCCAAACTTTAGGGTAAAGTAAAAATTATTTTAAGAACATACAAATTCAACGAACCGAAATAAACCGTTATTTTTTTCCGGCTTCTGTTCCAGTTTTCGTTCCTACAAAAATAACGGTTTTTTTCGGTTTCCGGTTTTCGGTTCAGTTCCGGTTCGAAGCCCTGTTTTTGCATCTGCGCATCCCCCTGTCAAAAAGTCACCAGCCGCCACTGATGAAGATATGTATAAATACACAAGAAACTTTCTTAAAAAGAGGAACTGCAGCGCATCACGCTATAACGAATAGTTATCAATATTCAAAATTATATTAACGGCGTGTTTGCGTGTTACATATAACAATACAAAAAAGTAGTGGATCAACTGGGTGAAATATCAATGAAACAAACTTTATAGTTTTCCTTTGGAGTCACGTAACGTCAAAACTTTAAGGAGCTATCTCCTTTGAAGGATGATCGGTGAATAGTAAACGGTGACGGCAAGTCGAAGTAAATTGTTTGCTTTACTCTGGGAATTGTATAGAGCGAATCGATTTCAAAATTACGTTGTCTCCAAATTTTCTCGTAGATAAAAATATTTGAGCATTAATCTGTTCTAAAAAAGTATCAGAAATGTTCCTTGTACAAAACAAAATTTGAATTTCTTTTATTGCTAGCTATGTTACTTGCTGACACTATTGTGAAGTAATTTCTCTAATCTGTTTCAGTAAATTTGATTTCCTTCGCAACCGGAATCGCCTGCGCTTGGACATCGCCAGTATTCCCAAAGCTAACCTCCACCAACGATGAGAACCCCCTGGGACGTATTTTGACGCCAAAGGAGGAATCCTGGATCGCTGGCTTACTAAGCTTGGGGGCGATAGCAGGCCCCTTGGTCGCCGGCTTCCTTTCGGAAAAAATCGGCAGGAAGAGAACCCTTCTGGTCGTGGCGATACCCATGATAATTTCGCACGCATTGGCGGCATTCGCGACCAGTCCAGCGGAATTCTACCTGGTTAGATTTCTAATGGGAATTACAGTGGGTAGCACGCTTACTGTAGTACCTGTGTATGTCGCCGAGATCGCCCAGGATCATAACAGAGGGGTATTGGGGTGCGCCCTTGGGTCTATTCATTACGTTTGGTTGCTTGTTTGATTTTATTATTGGGCCGTTTGTTTCAATTCAGGTATTTAATATCGCTTGCTTGCTTCCATCGGTAGCGTTTCTGGTGATTTTTGGCGTTTTTATGCCCTGAGTCACCTAGTTATTTGGTTACTAGCTGGTCGAAGTGATAAAGCAGAGGAATCGCTCAAATTTCTAAGGCAATGCTCCTCGGTAGAAGTCGATAAAGAGATGATTGATCTGATTAGGAATTCTTCGAACATGGAGAATAAAAGTGGCAGTTTTCGAGAAATTTTGAAATCAAGGACGCTACTCAAGGGACTGTTTATTTGTCTAGGAATAATGATAATGCAACAAATGACAGGTATAAGTGTCATTGTGGGTTTTCTTCATCCAATTTTCCAAGCTACTGGTAGTAAAATCTCCGGTGAAATAGCCGGTATAGTTATCGGAATTATACAGTCTCTTACAGTTGTCGGCGCATCAATAACAATCGAAAAACTCGGAAGAAAATTCCTCCTCATCGTTTCCGCCATCGGTGCCTCATTCTCTTTAATAGGTCTTGGAGGTTATTTTTATTTCAAATTAAACAACTTCAACGTCGACGCCATCTTCTGGCTGCCCATCTTGAGCTACGTATTTTTCATTATTTTTTTCAACGTGGGATTAGGTCCGGTACCTTGGGCGGTTATGGCCGAAATTTTCCCATCCAATGTTAAATCTATAGCCGCCACGCTGAGCTCCATGAGTTGTTCTTTGAGTGCGTTCTGTATAACGTACATTTACCCTCTGCTTTCACATTATTTAGGGGATGGCGGAGACCTTTTGGTTCTTTGCCAATTTTTCTTTTCTGACAGCTCTTTTTGTCTATTTTGTCCTTACCGGAAACGAAGGGGAGATCTGCCGAAGAAATTCAGTTGGTTTTAAGTCATAAAAAATGATGTTGAAACGGTTGTGAAATTTATGTCAACTAGATCGTTTAGTAGTTAAGCTAAAATTAACATAAGTTAAGATTTTTCACTCACACTTGATGATGTCATCTACTATGAGCTCTTTAATAGACCTTGGGGGTTATTTTTATTTCAAATTAAACAACTTCAACGACGACACCATCTTCTGGCTGCCCATCTTAAGCTACGTATCTTTGATTATTTTTTTCAACGTGGGATTAGGTCCGGTACCTTGGGCGGCCATGGCTGAAATTTGTCCGTCCAATGTCAAATATGTAGCCGCCCCGCTGAGGCCTATAACTTGTTCTTGTATAACGTACATTTACCAGCTGCTGTCACATTATTTGGGGATGGCGGAGACCTCTTGGTTGTGCGCCAATTTTTCTTTTCTGATTGCTCTTTTTGTGTCCTATGATGGAACGGACTGGTCCTTCCAAAAATTGAAATACAGAACTGGTCCCTTGAAACTAAGAAAGATTAAAAAACTTAATCTTTCTTGGTTTTAGGGGACAAGTTCTGTCTTTCAATTTTTGTGTACTTTGTCTTAGGAAAATCTATGGAAGAAATCCAGTTTGTTTCAAGTCGTAAGAAATGGTGTTAAAACGGTTATGAAATTAATGTCAACTTAATCGATCATCTTAATAAAGTTAACATGAGTTACGATCTCTTACTAACAATAAGAGTTGATGAAGTTACCTATTATGAGCTGTATTATTGAATAATATGTCTCGTTTCAGTGCATGGACCTTAATTTTAAGATTAAATACAAAAATATTGTGAAGTGTTTTAGTAAACAATAATTGTGTATGATTTATAAATATTTATTTAAGATTTTTGTAAGTAAGACAAATATTTGTAAAACTATTATACAGTAAAATATCCAAGTTTTGTTATGAATGATTTAGCCAATACGAGATCGAGAAGTTACTCATGTCGAGAAGTGTTGCAAAACATCGGCTCCGCATAAATCCAAAGTTAGGAGTGGTTAAAAGTTCGAATTAAAACGCAAAAAGTAGGTGAATGATGGACAAAGTGTCAATGATCAATTCGAATATAGAAGAACAATAGTGACTCGACAAGTTGCCTAGCTAATTAATATAAACAATTTTATAATAATAGTATTGGTGGCATATTGCTGCATAAGCAACCAGGTGATAATCGGGCGCCGCGACAAAAATCATGCCCCGTTGTGGGACATGTGATAGCGCTATCTCTCGCAACAAACCAGGTGTTTCTTGTGATGGCCCCTGCGGCAATCAGTTCCATATTTCATGTATTGAAATTCCCTCTAAATTCTATGCAGTTCTAACAGAGGTATAGGGTTTATCCTGGAAATGCAAAGGTTGCTCAACTATTTTTTTTTTTTGATGGAACGGACTGGTCCTTGGTTATCTTCAAAAATTGAAACACAGAACTTGTCCCCTGAAACCAAGAAGGATTAAAAAACACAACAGAGGTTGCTCTAACGCAGTTTTCTCTCTGAAGATGACAGCTTGGTTGTCGAAACGCGTTAGAGCAACCTCTGTTGTGTTTTTTATTAATCTTTCTTGGTTTCAGGCGACAAGTTCTCTGTTTCAATTTTTGCTCAACTATATCTAACGAAATCAGCATTAGAGAAAAGATTAAATCAGAATGTGCAACCCTATATACAGAAGTAATGAATAAATTGGAAATGTAGAGAGAAGACTTTATGAGAAATTTAACATAGAAGTTTCCCAATATTTCGATACAATCTTCTCATTCTACTACGTAAGTATTCTACTCTCAGGCTCTCTCTAGAAAACAAACAAAAATAGCTATAAAACCAAAAAATAAAAATCGGGATAATTCACAAACAAAATCCGATATCCTGGAAAATACTGATCCTGGCTTTACTCAAATATGTATCAGTAAAGTAAAGGCCAGAAAATATGGTGGAATCGTTGTTGAATGTAACTCCTATATCGAGTCAAGCAAGCTCAAAGAAATTGTAGAGGAAAAACTGACCGACAACTACAATGTTCACGAGCTAAAAAGTATCCACCCATGTATAAGAGTTGTTGGATTATCTCAGAAATTTGATGATGCTACCCTATTACAATATATACACATGCAGAATAAGGACTTATTTACTGACAACCGTGAATGTGACATACTGCGCCTCTGCCCCACAAAGAAGAATAATAAAATTTTTCAGTCCACATTGCAGGTCGACTCACATACTTATGATAAGGTAGCAAGCAATGGTCACTTATTAATAGGCTTAGATGTATGTGCAGTATATGATGCTCTGCAAGTGCCTCGATGTTTTAAATGTAATAATTTCAATCACAGCCATAAGTCATGTAATCGGGTAGTTGTCTGTCCCTTATGCTCGGAAAACCATGATGTAAAATCATGACTGCTAGCAAAGAACAATTCAAGTGTAACAATTGTATAAATGTCAAACAAAACCAGAAGGAAGACATTGAAGTAAATCATGCGTTGTGGGATTATGCCAAATGTTTCGCCTACAGAAAGGTTCATAAAAAATTTAAGCTCGACCTCTTTGGTTCAAAATAGCAATTACTCTCTCCTAAACAATTATCAACAAATATACCAAAAGAAAACTCCTGTCCTTTACATAAATTAAACTTATATTACCAAAACATTAAAGGTTTGCGTTCCAAACGAATTGTGTTCTATCAAAATACGCTCTTGGAAGAATACGAATTTGTAACATTAACCGAAACATGGCTTGACAATTCGGTTAATACTAGAATTATTCAGTGCAAATTATAAAGTTTTTAGAAATGATAGAGATAAAGTTGCATCCGGGAAAAACAAAGGAGGAGGAGTTTTGGTTGCTGTTTTAAATACTGTTCATTCTGAATTAGTCGAAATATTTGAACAAAACATAGAAGGTGTCGGTGTAAAAATAAATACAGTAAATTGTTTTTATTTATGCTGCGTGTATATATATATATATATATATATATATATATATATATATATATATATATATATTTGTATCCTGCGCAGGTTCGGTCTCCCTCTCAAAGGCCATTTACATTTAATAGGTCCTCCAGGTCAGTAGGTCCTCCGTATATGGAGGACCTAAAGGTTTTTAGTGTAAATCGAATCCTGCGGATTTTATGTATTTTCGTATATCTTAGTTTGAGCGTCTGTCACTGCATGTTTCTGCGCTGGCTTCGCGCGGCGTATATCGGCGTATATTCTTCCGCCAAATTAAGCAGAATAGGTCATCCTGTGTATACTGCAGTTGAAGGTGCTGCGCTGGATAGATCATCCATGTATCCGGCAACATTGAAGTTGTATATCGGCCATCTTTATCGAATATTTTAGGCAGGATAGGTAATCTTCGGTATATTGCAAGTTAGAAGCTACAGTAAATAGATCATCCATGCTATTAGTAGAGGCAAGCTTATTAAAAACTTCGCTGTTGCTAACCGAGAAATCCTGAGTATATTGCAAGTTACATGTTACGCTGAATAGATCATCCGTGATGTTGATTATATTACTAGGGTTAACTTACTAAAAATTTTAATTCTTTTAAATGAGCGCGGTATATTTCCGAATAAACTTTGTAGGAAGAACTTGGGCCAATGTATGATAGAGAATTGCTATACGAAATTTTTCGCACTTATGGATTACCATTCCGTGTAATATAAAAAGAGACCCACCGAAATTTTTGACAGAAATCAAAACCGAATTTGTGTCCTGTCCTGGTTTTGAGCAATCCTACACTTACTGAGACTTGTTGAAATGAACACCATAAGTTCAAATCAAATGTAAATTTCCTCTACTAATAAGAGGCTTATCAGTATTAAATCCAATAAGAGTAATAAATTATTCCACTTTCCGTGTGATATTATTATTATTAAATTTTTCAATGAAATTCCTATAACCTTGCTTTGGTATACTTGTTGTTAAATATTTTAGTAAAGCTTTTCATCATAAGAATCTTGGTGAAACGGACTGGTTCTTGGTTATCAATTTGATTGATCAATATTATCAATATTGAACAATCACAATCAATATTAATTAACAGAAAATTGGAAATTCGGCTAAGGTTGAATTAAATAAGAGACAGTAAATAATATGAAGTATTGTTCACAAATTGTTGGTAATGAATGTACAGGAAAAAATATTTAAATGAAGCGTCAAATGACCCACGCATTTCAAAAAGTTATTGGTCAGAATTTGTCAGGTTGTTTGCGAATTTCTATTGGTTAGACACATAAGATGACAAGCGCGCGTTTTTTAAAACATGAAATTTGCGTCTTACATTAACTTTGCAAAACTTTCTGCTAGTGTAATAAAGTCTAGTGATCAAGTTTAGGAACGTGATACTGGCAATAGCAAATAAAAATATGGGCGAAGGCCCATTTAATGCAGACTATCTTGTAGAAAAAGTTTCAAATCTGCACATAAACAATTGCAAAAGCTGAAGTTATATATGGACTATTTTTAACAACTATTTTAGGCAGGATAGGTAATCCTCCGTATAATGCAAGTTAGAAGTTACAGTAGATAGATCATCCAGAGACCAAGATCATCCACGATATTTATTCACCCAATAGAAATCCAACAGATCATGTGATGGATTGCAACCAATAATCTTTTGGAATGGGTCGCGGTATTTGGCGCTTTCCATATGCAATGACGCTGATATAACTAACAACTAATTGGAGGGAAATTTAAATAATAAATAAATTATAATTATTGATTCATTAAAATGTACCGCCTCCACAGAAACATGCAAATAAACCGTGTACAATACTACCGAATATTTTTATGAACTAATGAATTTATTTATAAGTAGTCGCTGTGTTTATAATTTCTATTATCAAAGGCTGCTTGGTAAATATAAATAAAACTAAACAAAATCGGTTTTATAGGGTTCAAGTTACACAATTTAAAATGGGCAATTCAGTAGCTTTTTTTAAAATAAAACTCTTTTAAATCTCCTAGGTAAACAAATTTTCTAAACACTTCTAAATCTCTCTTTTAAATGTCTTCAATGTACACAGTTTTGTACTTTTATGGTATTTATATTGACTCCAATTACAGCTACGGATTGACCCTTACGAATAGCGGCAATAAGAATCATTTTCGCATTGCAACATATCGGAAAAATGGTTAATGCGCGAAGTTCGTCTCTCCTACTAATGGCGCCAAATTTAAATTTAGTGAATACATTTGCATTTTTGACTACATTTAAATATGTTTAAAACCTGGTGGTGTTATCTTTTAGAATATAGCTAAACATTAGAAAATAAATCTATTTAAAGCATCTTTTACTGCTTTTTCCGTTAATTCAATATTTTATATTTTAGCATCTAGAGGGCGGCAAATATGTTTGAATTTTTGGCTGCATTTAAATGTCCAACATAAAAATATAACTAACATTATTCTACGACTGTCATCTATTAGAATACACTTAAATATTAAAAAAAATCTACTCACTGCATCATTTACTGCTTTTTCCATTCATTTAAATATGGATGTTTCATATTTAAGCTTCTAGAGGGCTTTTTGCTGTATTCTTTAGTAAGTTGACAATTTTTATTTGCAAAAAATTATAATTTCCTCTGCATTTTGATTAGAATTGAATGTAATTTAAGAAGCTGACTTATAATAAATTGATAATAATATAATGTAGAAGTCAAAGTTTTCAAGATATGCAATTTAATAGTGTGTAGTAATTTAGCAGGTTATAATAATTTAAAATTATAATGACAAACTATAAAAAAGCGTATTTGCTACGGACTAAATTCATTTAGAAAAATCTTCGATTCTATAATTTTACCTAATTCGATCTACATCTTAAATCAAGATATTTTCTACGCTTAGAAATCTCAAAATTCATGTAAAATAATTCCAAAAGTAATGACAAATAATTGGCTTAAAAATTTTCCTCGAAAGATTATTACTTCTTGAAAAACTCGAGAGAAATATTTATTGTTTTTTTGTTTGTTTTGATTTCATTCAGAAATTTCAAGTATTTTTACTGCTTTTATAATGTTTTGATTTTAAATTTAAAATGTTGTCTCCTTTTCCCATGTACACATTAAAACATAATTTCAAAGGTGAACTTGAAATTCAAACGTTTCCTTAATTTTGATTTCAAATTTATACCTTTTTCTTTAATCTTTGAATTTTAAGATATATTGCTTTTATATAAAACTTTTACATTTATAGAAGCTTTGATTTTGCTTTTTTTCGTAATTTCAATCATCTCGAAACTTGCTTTTTATTTAATTTCAAACTTATCCTCGAAAGTTACATTTTCAAAAAAGATCAAATTTGATTATCTAATCTTTTTCCAAATCGATTCCAAATTTCAAATTGCAAAGTTAAAAATCTAACTTTTTTTTATTAGTAAATTATATTTAAAAACTGAATGGAAGAAATTGCTGTTCATAATATTGACTTGATAAAATTTCATTTAAGTCTCTTGTAACACCGAAAATTCATATGAAAAAATCATGAAGGGTAAATTTATAGAACAGCAAAATATTAAATAGTTATTTGCATATTTAAACTATCAATTTTATAATGATCATATTTTTTTTACTGCCCTTTTTGTTATAAATGAAAAACAAAGGAAATAACTTTTTTACAACAAATTTCTCCTGCTTTATTCTAGTGTATTAACGTATTGTACATTGCATATGGAACATAACAATGTGCTAAAAAACCTAAAAAAGCATAAACATAATGTTATCAACTACTGTTTACAAATTAATCTGCCAACGCTGGGAGTTTTTATAATTTTCTTTTACAAATTGTAAAACATGCTTATTTATTATTTTCATTTGAAATATCAATTGCATGTACTGGACTAAAATAAAAAACAAAAATTTAGGAAAAAGTACACAATTTATTAACCACTCTAAAAACATTTTGCGAGAAATCCACATTTTTCTTCTACATTACATTAATTTTTATAATTATTTTATGTTAGGATTACTAATTTCAGAATCACTGACCGTTATAACTATCGTTTTACTTAAAGACGGGAATAGAAGTTCATCCTAATCAGATTCAATATCCTTAGAAATTAAACGTTTGGATGTTTTCAAAATTCAGATCAAATTTTGCATGTACAGTATTCAACTAATATTGAAAAACCAATAAATAATTCATTCCATCCCTCCAAATTAAGGTAAATAAATACGTTAGTAACCGAGTACCCGGAGAGTTTTCAGGCATGCAAATAACGGATAATAAACGATTTTAAAACATACCGATGCCTAAAAAATAGACGCGACGCAAAAATAATGCGATGCGAGTGCGCGGAGAGTTTATACGCACGCAAATACGGAACAATTAGCGTTTTCAAAACATGCCGATACCTAAGAAATAGATCGCAACGCGAAAGTAATGCGGTCCGCGAGATTGTATGGGATAAATGAATCACGGCTTCCCCGTCCCCCACTTCAACACGCGTGCACCTGGCAATAGTTTCAACTTAAAATTGGCAACAAAGCCGGATGACTGATCCACTGCAACATAGATCCCGCCAAAATATACAGGATGACCCAAAGCTGGTACTTTAACTGATGAATATACTCCAGATGACCGAAAGATGCCGTTTTCGTCAGAGGATATAGAGATATCAGCTTCGATGAAATTTCAAAAAATTTTTGCTCAATTTTTTGTGTGATTCGTATTAAGAGTACCATAATAATCCAGTATACGCATTAAAATTTAATATATATGCACTCCTTCTGGTAGATGAGTTAATTCCGGGTTATATGTAAGATGACCGATAGATAGCGGGATGCAAATATATATATATATATATATATATATCACCCAAGAGCGGTATAATAACTTATGGATCTGTATTTCAACACTTGAATCCTTAGTTGTAAAAAATGCACAAATTGTTGTTGTTGGAGATTTCAACATTCCGGAGTTCATATACGATGAACACGAATTTGACACACCAGAGAAGAAGGTAGTTCGATTTTTTATGAATATGCAAACTTCCACCAATATAATACAATACTAAATCAAAACCAAGTAATTTTAGATCTCATATTAAGCAACCTTGAGGTTAAGGTAAACAAATGTGATAGTTCATTCTCAAATGAAGATAAACATCATCCGTCTCTTCATGCAGACATAAAGTATATTAAGGTACCTAAGCAATGTTCCAGTGCAAAAGAATATGTATATAACTTCAAAAGAGCAGACTATTTGGGCTTACATAAGATTATCCAAAGGACTGATTGGAGCTTCTTATACGCATATAAGGATATAAATCTTGCAGTAAAGAAATCTTATGATAAAATTTATAAAATATTCGATTTATGTGTGCCAAAAAAACTAAAACGCAGAAGCAAATATCCAACATGATACAACAAAAGCGTTATTAAAAAACTGTAACTAAAGGAGAAGTTTAGGAGAAAGTATAAGCGAACAAACAGTCTATTTTATAAAAACAAATATAATGATGTCGGAAACCTTCCCCAAACTGAAATAAATAGTGCATATAATAACTATATTTTTCATGTGCAACAAACAGTCATCCAGGATCCAAAACATTTTTGGAACTATGTAAATTCAAAAAAGGACAGAAATGTAATCCCTCAAAAAATGTATTTTGACGAGAACGAGCTTGAAACCGGTAGTGATATTGCCAACGCATTTGCCGCACACTTTCAGGCTGTATATCAGCCTGAAACACTGAACAACGATAAATTAAACAAGAATAACACTACCATTAGTTTAACAATTACAGCAGAAAATGTATATCAGGCAATAATCAGGAGGTATATTGTATCAGACAAAATATCTCCTAACAAATGAAAGGTTGTAACGAAGTTCTAACTTCACTACTTGTATTCTTATTCAATTTAAGTTTAACATGTGGGCTCTATCCAGATTATTGGAAAGAATGTAGATTGACCCCGATATACAAAGCAGGAGCCAAAAATTTAATCATAAATTATAGACTTGTGGCAGTTATTGGTGCAATATCAAAAGTTTTGAAATCATCGTGTATGATCTAATTTTTAGCGAGGTAAAAATGGAAATTACCGAGACCCAACATGGGTTTATGCCGCACCGGTCAACGGTAACAGATCTAGTAAACTTAGTACACGATGGTAGAGAGGCAATAAATAGGAACAGTTAGCTGGATATAATCTGCACGGACATGTCGAAAGCGTTTGATAAGTTGGACCATCAACTACTTATATTCAGATTAAAAGGTGTTAATATTCATGATACACTAATTAATTTGCTAAGTTCGTATCTAACCAACCGAAAAATGTTTGTAAAGGTCAATGGATTTTGCTCCAATATCTTTGTGCCAATTTCAGGGATACCCCAGGGTTCTAATTTGGGGCCACTTTTATTTCTACTTTTTGTAAATGATTTACCTCAAGTTATCAAGCACTCGAAAAAATTTCTTTTTGCAGACGACTTAAAATTGTACTCGGAAATTACCTCTATAAATGACTGCATTCAATTGCAAGAAGATTTGCAGTCGGTAACAAAATGGTGTGCTGAGAGTAAATTATTTCTAAATTTTTCCAAATTTCCGTTTTGACCATATCACAGGAAAAGCAAATAATTAATTTTAATTACATGATGGATGGAAAATCTATTACCCGCTTGGACAAAGTTAAGGATCTGGGAGTTTATATTGACTCACATTTAACATTTATATACCACATCGAGACAATAATAAAAAATAGCATAAGGAAATTTGGCTTCATGGTAAGGAATACTCAAGAATTCATCGATATTGCGGCCATAAAACTGTTATATAACAGTCTAGTAAAAAGTAACTTGGAATACTGCACTATTGGCTGATCCCCACGGTATGCAGAGTATATAAACAATGTTGAAATGGTGCAAAAAATTTATGAAATATCTACACTTTAAAGAAACCGGTAATTATAATAACTTTGGACATTATCTGGATCTACTGAAGAGATATTCGTATCAAACATTAGAACAAAGGAGGATCCAAGCAGGTGCTATATATTTATATAAGATCCTGCACAATTTAACCGATGACATGTACATTTTATCCTTGCTACCAATAAGAGTGCCAAGAATCAATAGCCGATCATTTTATATATCCCAGCCAAGGACAAATATGTATCAGTTAGCGCCGATAAATCAGTTTGGTATTATTGGAAATAAAATTAGTAGAGAAATTGACATATTCCAATGCACGTTAAATATTTTTATCTGAAATATTCGTAAAATAGATCTTAGTAATATCTATAATTTATATAATTAATTATCCTGTAATACCTAGATTTAAATTTTTGATAATTGTAATCCTTACCCTATAACTGGGCTAGCCTGTTGTGTATTGTAAATAAATAAATAAATAAATAAATAAATAAATAAATAAATAAATAAATAAATAAATAAATAAATAAATAAATAAATAAATAAATAACTGTCGAAAGGGGTCTTCTTAATGAAGAATTATTTTCAGGATATCACTAGGCACAAAAATTACGAGGATATAAAAATTCAAAATTTGATGATGATTTTCAAAAGGGTGTAACTCGAAGAAAATTGGTCACAAAGAAAAATAAACCAAAGCAAATTGAGGATCCAAGATTCTAGTTCCAAATTTTTTAACCTCAACAATTTTTGAGTAATTTATTAGAAAACCATCGATCACACTTTTTTCCAAAATATTTGCTGACCTTTGAGAAAGTCCACAAACTTCAATATTTTATTTCTAATGATCCCAACACAAGACTCTTCTAAATAATTTAATTCTTTTTGACTAGTCTTCGAGCCCGGTACGATGATTTTTCACTGAATTTTTTTCGTTTCAAAGCAAAGTTATTTTGACTTGGTAATCAGTAACTCGGAAGGAATGATCGTATAGAAAAGGCGAATAAGGATTTCAAAACTGTAAAGTATTTTTTACAAGCCCTTATTTTGCTTTTAAATTTAGTTCAACCTTTTGCTAGACATTTGAGTGTCGTGTACTGCTTCTAGTAAAAGGGAAAGCTGATCGATAAATAAGAGCGAAAATAATGCAACTTTTTTTTCAGGTTACAAGTTCAAACTGCTCTGCTTTTAACTGTAATGGATTAGAAAAAATATTCCTTGCTTAAAACAATTTTAAAAAATCTTGGACGATTAGTCGCAATGTCGACGTTAAGAGTCAAAATTTTAGGATTAAAGTCAAAAAATTGAAAATTTTGATGTTTTACAGTCAAAATTTAGAGCAAGTATTAAAAATGTTAAGAATAAACTTGGATAATTGAAACAAAAGTTTAAAATGCGACATAATTTCTCGAAATGTATTAAAATAGATCCAAAATTTTGTCAAAAAAGCTTAAAATTTCGAAAAAAACTCTATATTAATAAAACTAATTTGAGGTTTTGCTCGAGATTACGTTTTTAAAAATGAAATCTAATTTTCAAGTAAAAACTGGAAAGTCTCAGAAAAAAATTAAAAATTTCGAAAAAAAAGATGCATTAGGATCGACATTCGCGTCAAACACTACGACACAACGACAGTCAAGTCAAACCTAAACTCGTAATTTATATAAAGATACACTTCTTACAGATTTTTCTCAAAATTTAGATCTGAATTTTGAAATTTGAAATCTAAAATACAACGTTCCATTTTTTTATGGAATTTTTAACTTCCAAACGCCACTTTTTCCAAATTTCGACTTTTAATTTGTTAAAATTTCTCCTTGAATTAAGTTTACAAAAAAATTGTAGTAGTAGAAATGGAAAAAATTTAAAATTCTTAAAAATGAAATTGGTGTCTTCACATGAAATTCTGAGAAAGAAGTTTTGGATTTTAAGGACAACAAATATCTGGAGGAAAATAGAATCATCTCCGACAGGCAATACGGTTTTAGACAACAACGTTCCACTGGCGATCTACTGGCATATGTTACTCATATCTGTAACTCAGCTATGGAAAAACATGGTGAGGCTAGGATTGTGGCATTGGATATCTCAAAGGCTTTCGACAGAGTCTGGCACCGATCTCTTCTTGCCAAATTAACATCTTATGGTCTTCCTCCTGGACTCTGTCAATTGATATCCAATTTTCTTGCTAACAGATCTCTTCAGGTCGTCGTCGATGGCATCTCATCCGAGACATTTACGATTAACGCAGGGATGCCTCAGGGGCCTGTTCTGTCTCCTACTCTATTTTTGTTACACATAAACGATCTCTTAGCTTCAACTTTTAATCCTATATACAGCTATGCAGATGACAGTAACCTTGTGTCATATTTTTTCTCTGACAAACCATTATCTATCGCTGCTTCAGATCGACTAAAGGAACAGCAGATACAGACGATTAATCGGGATCTCGAGATTATTCTGGAATGGGGTAAGAACAATTTGGTCGACTTTAACGCTTTAAAAACTCAGGCCGCGGTTTTCTCTAAGAAATCATCAAGGGATAATGCAACAAGCATACTAATGGGCGGCAAAATCCTTCCGATGGGATCTAATCTATCTATCCTAGGAGTGAATGCGAGCACTAACTTCTCTTGGGACGATCATATGCGCGCCATTGCCAAATCCGCCTCTCAGAAGCTAGGCTTTCTTTTTAGAGCTAGAAAGTACTTCACATCTCATCAGCTATTAACACTATACAAAGCTCAAGTTAGGCCAACACTAGCAAATACTGTTCTCATGTTTGGAGTTCAGCCCCAAAACACACTTTAGTCGTTCTTTCTTCTAATTAAAATTTAAATTTTTCAATTTTTTGTTTTAAATTTTGGTCAAAATCTTAAAGATAAAGTCGAAATGTTTGACAAAAGCTCAAGTTCAAAGAAACGGATTCAAAATTTTGGCTTGTTTGAAATTTCAATTAACTCAAAATGAGATAAAAAATTTCGGATTCAAAGTCCAAATTTCGATATTGTAAAGTGGACAGTTCGGGAAGAAGTTAAAATTTCATGTTTGATTTCAAAATGTCTAGTGAGTTATTTTTTTAAATTTTGATTTTAATTTCTAAACTTCAAGAAGTCAAATTGTACTTAAAAAAATATTAAAATTTCGAAAAATATTCCCAATCCGAACAAAGTGGAAATTTCGAAAAAAAAGTCAACATTTTCTAATTTTTTACCCTTTTTGTTGTTGTATTTATCGTAATAAAGTTTAACATTGCGAAATAAAGCAACTTTTTCAAAACTACAACTTTTTGACAATGTTAAGTTTAAACTTAAAATTTTATATTCTTTTATTTTAGGTTTTGAATTAAAAACGTCGCTTTTCTCAAAATTTTTAGTACATAATGATAATTGTAAGCTTCTAAATCTAGAGTTTTTAAAAAGAATTTTATTTTCTTAAAATTGCTACTCTAAAAATCGAAAATTTGGGATTACAGGGGAGAAAATTTTATAATTTTCAAAAAAATCGTTCTTAAAACTTGGGAGTTTAAAGTTAAATGTTTACCTTTAAGGTTAAAATTCTGATCGAAATATACAGATTAAGTCAAAATAACTGAAATTTCTACAAAAATAATTCCGGAAAGTTTGAGTTTCAAATCAAAATTTCGAGAAAAACTTCGAACTTCCTCCAATAGTATAAGCATCTTAATTTCATTAAAGCCAAACTTTCCCGTTTAAAATTAAAATATGTAGATTAAAATTAAAAACAATTTGGAACTAATACTTTGTCTAAATGTTGTGTGCAGTCCAATACGTTTCAGCATTTATCAGATTCAAAGTTTCGATTGAAACCACAGATCGATTTCGATCTTATTAGATCTCGTCAGTTTGGTATAACTAACTTGGATCGATTTTTTTCAAAAATGAGATTTTTGTATAGAAATGGAATTTCCACTTTACTCATTTTTTTTTAGAAAATTCGGTTTTTAATTCGAATGCTGAAAACAGTTCCGGTACGCCGATACTAAAGAATCAACGAACAACCTCCGGTGTCTCCTAAGTCCCGCCACCTATTGGTCCATAGAAGAAACTGCGGACAAACTCCAACAAAAAAAAATTAGTCAACTTTTGGAATTAGGTAAAAATTGTAAATTTAAAGGTAATATTTTTTTTTTGAAATATTGAGTTTGCAACAAGCATTTCAGAGTTAACTCGGAATTCCAAGAATTTGTTTTTAAATAAATCAAACTTTTTCGAATTTTTGATTTTTTTTATTCAAAATTTCAAATTTTAATATAAAATTTATCTAAAAAATGCTCGAGTTTAGGGTTTCAAGTCTAATCTTTCAGTTTAAATTTCTAGAAAAACTTGAATTTTTTAACTACTATTTAGGAACTTTTTATAGAAAATTGATTAATCTTGTTCCCTGAAACCAAGAAAGATTAAAAAACACAATAACAGTTGTTTGTCTTCAGAGAGATATGCATATCTCTCTTTCTCTCTGTCTCTCTCTCTCTCTCTCTTTCTCTCCCCCTCTCTGTCGCTCTCCTCTCTCTCTCTCTCTCTCTCTCTCTCTCTCTCTCTCTCTCTCTCTCTCTCTCTCTCTCTCTCTCTCTCTCTCTCTCTCGCTCTCTCGCTCTCTCGCTCTATCGCTCTCTCACTCTCTCGCTCTCTCGCTCTCTCGCTCTTTCGCTCTCTCGCTCTTTCGCTCTCCCGCTCTCTCGCTCTCTCGCTCTCTTGCTCTCCTCTCTCCCTCGCTCTCCTCTCTCTCGTCTCCTCTCTTTCTCCTCCCTCTCTCTCTGAGATACATATCTCTCTGAATAGCTTGGCTGTCGAAACTTGTTACAGCAACTGTTATTGCGTTTTTTTAATCATTCTTGGTTTCAGGGAATAGATTTGTGTATAAATTTTTAAAGATAACGAAGGAGCAGTCCGTTCTATCGAAATTCCACAGAAGAGGCGCAATTTCTATAAACTCTGTTTAGAATCTTGCAAACTTTACTACTGGTTAGTAACCTTGATTTTTAAGTTTAAAGCATTCAAAGTTAAAAGTTGAAAGTAAAAAGAAATAAAATTTAGAATTTAAATTTAATATGTTGAAGGATTGCGATTTTGAGACAAAAATTCAAAAATCGAAGATTTACTTACGAAAGTTTTGAGGAAAATTGTATTTCCATTTTCTTCCGAAATTTCTAATTTTTTTTTTAGAAATTTCACCTTTTTGATTTTTTTTTCAAATTTTAATGTAAACATCGATGTTTTATAGTATTTTTTGAGGTTTAACTTTCAACTGCTTTCTTAAGATATTGACTATAATTTCGAAATTAATGCTTTAAACCTCTTTTATTTCAAAATTTTGATTTATCCCCGAAATTTCTAATTTTTTTTTTAGAAATTTCACCTTTTTGATTTTTTTTTCAAATTTTAATGTAAACATCGATGTTTTATAGTATTTTTTGAGGTTTAACTTTTAACTGCTTTCCTAAGATATTGACTTTATAATTTCGAAATTTATGCTTTAAACCTCTTTTATTTCAAAATTTTGATTTACAAGCCGAGTTGTACCTCAAAATGTTGCAGCTTTTTCTTGAACTTTCTGAATTCTTCAGGATTATTCTGAACATTTCAGATTTATTCTCAACATTTCCTTTTAAAGTCAACTGACAACATTAAAAAAATATAGAGCTTTTTATTCAAATTTGAATTTGCAAGAAGAATGCAACCTAGGCTACAAATTCATGCAGCCCTTCAGGCGTGTATAGTGGAATCATAGGTAGCTGAACTACCAACAGTTGAAACACTGCCACCTAGCAAAGCGGTTGCTCTCTAGGAACAATTTCTTCCCAGAAGACGAGGATTCTAATGCACAGACCACAGACCAATAGGTTTGAACATTTATTAGATTTGAATTTTGGAAACCAAAGACCGGTTTTGATCTTGTTAGATCTCGTCAGTTTGGTATATTCAACTCGAATACTAACAAATGTTTCGACAAGTAAGTACTTGACGTCTGTGAAATCTTTAGTACTTACTTGTCGGAACATTTGTTAGCATTCGAGTTGGATATACCAAACTAACGAGATCTAACAAAATCGAAACCGGTCCTAGGTTTCCAAAATTCGAATCTAATAAATGTTCAAACCTATTGGTCTCTGCATTAGAATCCTAGTCTTCTGGGAAATTGTTCCTAGAGAGCAACCGCTTCGCTAGGTGGCAGTGTTTCAACTGTTGGTAGTTCAGCTACCTATGGTTCACTATTCACGCCTGGAGGGCTGCATGAATTTGTAGTCTAGGTTGCATTCTACTTGCATACGACATTGTTGGCGATGGTCATAGTTTCTCTGTGGACCAATAGGTGGTAGTACTAAGAGTCACTCGCTTGACGTCTGTGAATTCTTTAGTACTTACTTGTCGGAACATTTGTGAGCATTCGAGTTGGATATACTAAACTGACGAGATCTATCAAGATTGAAACCGGTCTTTGGTTTCCAAACTTCGAATCTAATAAATGTTCAAACCTATTGGTCTATGCATTAGAGAACAAATTTGAACTAAAAAAATGGTCGAAATTTCTCAAAAAAAAATCGGAAATAATTCAGAAAACATCTGGAATTACTCTGAAATTTTGACTTGAACCTCGAGTCTCCCTAAATTTAAAATTTGTGTCACGTGCTAAATGCACTTTGGTCAAAAAACATTCAGTTCAATTTTCATTTATTTTATAAATTTTAATGTTCGATGATATGCAACCAGTGAATTACGAAAATGTAAGAAGTGTTACGGCCAAAATTTTCGAATTAGAATTCTTTGTCATGGGCATATACAGAGACTAAATAGACTGAGCATTTCAATGTTGTCTCATGCGTACAGTTGAAGCTAAAATGCGGGGTAGTGGGAAGCTGCATCCCACTACTCTTGGACATGGCCGGATTAAGTAAAATTTATAAATACGGAACTTGCCGCGTAACGATTCTAACGATTTAGATGAAACTTTAGAATTAGGGGCTTTTGGACCAATAGGATAATTTTTATAAGTACTTTTTGGTAAAAGTTCAGGAGAACTATTTTCAAAGACATCTTGGTTTAATAGTAAAATAATTTTCTTTCAATACGCGACGCCTGTGTACAATATTGTTAAGCCGGTGCTGTAAACACGTCATGATTGCAGTGAAATGGCGGCGCGCGCACGCCGATAATTGAATATTTATATATTTCATTTTTACCTACCCAAAGAATGAAACTCTTGATTTTCCTTCACTAATGTGTTCACTGAGGTTTCAACAATGATCCACAATACACTTCCCCATATTTTCAGGCCGTTTTCTAAAAAAAACCCCGATGTTATGTTCGCAACGGTCTGTCAAATAATGAGAGTGCGTTGCAAACTGGGTTGAGCTAGGCTTCCGCCGGGCTTTCAACTGGCTTCACTGCTTACCGTCTTACGTTCAGTCTATTTAGTCTCCGGGCATATATGTAATACTTAAGTATTACATATATGGTCATAGGGTTTGATCAGTCTTAAATCATTTTTGAAAATTCTCATATGTTTTTGAAGTTCTGCTAAATTCTAAGAGAAGGGATTATTTTGGTGGAACGGACTGGTCCTTGGTTATCTTCAAAAATTGAAATACAGAACTTGTCCCCTGAAACCAAGAAATATTAAAAAACACAACAAAGGTTGTTCTAACGCGTTTCGACAGCCAAGCTGTCATCTTCAGAGAGAATCTGAAGAAGGGATTATAATTTCTGAGAGCAAACGGGGAGCATTAATGTCAAGAAACTTGGGAAGGATCAGGTAGATTCCTATTATATGAATTTGTAAAAATGTGTGGTTTTGAAGGATTCGTATTTCGATTTCACTTTCAAAATTTCAGTTGTAAAGTTGAAATAAAATAAAACTTCAGCTTTAAACCTGAAGGTATCAAAAAGGAGAAATTTGAAAAAAAGAAAAAGAAACAAAACCCTTATGATCAGTGTCCCGTCAAGGGCAGCCTTTGGGGTGGCGAGCAGGGCAACCGCCAGGGACCTCGCTCTTGCAGGGGGCCTCGCTCACTCGCGCAATAGTACGAATTTTAATGTTCATTTAAATTTCGCGCCTTAAGCCGCGCACTATCAAACTCGACTCGCTGCTTTCTTGCGTGATAGTTGCTCCAAGGAATGTTTCTTTCCTTCTCTTTCATATTGACGAAATTTCGTTCCAGTGCCACAAGTGCTGCCACCTGCAAGGGCTTAACAAAACCTAATAGTACTCCATTACCTTCGTGTTTACGATTCGGGGAATTCTCGTGTTTCATTTCGCCTGTCAACTGTCGTCGGGTTATGCCTTTATATTAGAGTTATCATTTCTAAATCCCTGATTCTTTTAAGACATTAATGCACCTTAATTTATCATGATTAATAATTTGCTATCTTTGTGTTTATTAAGTTTTTTAAATTTCCAATAAGTAAATTTTAAAAGTCTAAATTTAATTGTTTATAACTTTGTATTTCTCATCAAGCATCATCATTAAAACTTATGGGCGTAGGCAGGATTTCGTTCAGGGAGGGGCAAGAATCATTTGGAAAAATTAATAAAGAAAACCGGAAAACATTCCGGTTGAGTATATGTATATTTTCATTTAACTACGTGAACTGAGGAATTGAGAAAATGAGAAATTTAGAAAAAGAGCCGAACTTTGTAAAAACAGTCGGAAAATTGAATCTAAAATAAAAACCGAATCTTTCGGAAAACTTTGAAAACTATCGAAATTTCAAAGATTTCGAAAAAATAACGATTTTTGGAAAATACCGTCGAAATGTCGAGACAAAGGTTGAAATCTCTTGAAGAAAAGTGAACATTTTCAAGAGAAAGTTTAATTTTCAGAGAGACGAATTTCGAGGAAAAACGAATCGTATTTGAAATAAAATCCTAACCTTTCGAAAAATCTCAAAAAAGTTGAAAATTCTAAAAAAATTATATTTTTTAAGGTGGAATTTTGTGAAAAAAGACGTAATTTTCAGAAAAAATTGGACCTTTGAGAAACATTTTTCACTGTAAGTGGAGATTTCCAGAAGCATAAAACATCCCTATTTGAAGTACGAGTGAAAATTTCCAGAATAAGACAACAAAAAAACAAATCTGAAAAAACCGAATATTAAAAAAATGAAAGTTCAATTTTGAGAGAAAAATGTAGAATAAAGTCGTAATTTGGAAAGCGACGAATTTTGAGAAAAAAACCTACTTTGGGAAAGGATTTTTTAGAAAACCAAAATTGATTAAAAACCAACCCAACCTTTCAAAAGAACTCGAAAAACGCCGACAATTCTAAATATGCCAAAATATTTTCAATGTGAAAAAATGTGCAATTTCCTAAAACACTTTTCTCGACATTTTTACTTTTTTATTCTTACTTTGACATAATATTTAAAATTTAAACAAAAAAATTGAATGTACAAGAAATCTTTTTCTCGCAATTACCCAACAATATTTTTTTCAAGATTTTTAATTTTCGATAATATACCGATCTAATTTAGAGAGAACTGACAAATTTTGAGAAAACTGAAATTTAAAGGAAAAATCAATTTTGAAGAAAAAGTCTAGAACATTCCAGAAACTAATCGCGTTTTGAAATAAAAGTTAAAATTTCGAAAATAAGGCGAAATATGAAATTGAAATTTCTGGAGTCAAATTTAAAAAAGCCAAAATTTAAAAAAAAGACAAATATTTAGGAAAGTGGCAGAATTTTGATAGAAAAAATGATTTCCGTAAGAAGAGTCCAAAAAGAGAATTTTGAGAATAAAGTCGAAATTTCGAAAAAGACGAATTTAAACTAATTTTAAGAAAAAAATTTTTAGCAAAGTTGAATATCGAATTTTGATATAAAAATATCGAGAAAAAGGCAAATTTTAAGAAATTTGTCAAAATTTCTGAAAAATCAAATTTGAAAAAATGAAAATCTTCAAAAAAACCTGATGTTAATAAAAATAAAGGAATTAATAAAAAATCTCTGAAAAACAGTCGACATTTCTAGAAAAAGTACCAAATGAAGCATCAAAGTTCGAAATTTTCCAAAAAAATTCAAACTTTAAGCAAAAGTACAATCTCGAGAATAGCATTTTATGAAAAAACGAATCTTAGAAAAAGTCACACTATTAAGAAAGATACCAATGGATATTTCGATTTTTTCTCTTGAAGAACAAAAAAAAGATCGAAATTTTGAGAAAAAAGTCGAAATTTAGTAAACATTCGAGGAGAATTTAGTAAACATTCAGCAGAGTCAAATTTTGTTGAAATTTTGGAAAAAGGACAAATTTTGAGAAAAATGTAATTTCTAGAATTTTCTCTTGACCGCTTGAATCAAAGGCAGACATGCATGCTCATCAGAAAAATTTTCAAATAAATATTTTTATCAAAAAATCGATCAACTTTTGAGAAAAAAGGAAAATCTTGATAAATAAGTCAAAATTTTCGGGAAATCCAATTTTAAAGAAAAGCGGAAGTTTCCGAAAAAAACGAATTTTGAGAAATGGTAGAATTTTGAAAAATAAAACGATGAATCTTGAGATACAAATTCGAAATTTTGACTTAAGTCGGATTCTGCTGAAAATTCGACTTCTTTGAATTTAAGGAGTAAATTTGAAATTTCGTAAGACATTTATGAAAAAGACAAATTTTGAGAAATAAGTCGAAATTTCAAGAAAATGTCAATAGCCTAAAGAAGGACGAATTTTGTGGAATGGAAATTTTTTAGAGAAAGTCTCCTCAGTTGAATATAAATTTTGGTTTAAATTGAGTCAAGCGCCCTACCCTGCCCTATTCTAGCTACGCCTAGGGTAGATGTACCGTTTGTGGCCACTGTTCCGTTTGTGGCCAGTCTGAGATGTATAGGGATATATTATATATATTATTTTATGATAGCATTTTATAGTGTATTTATAGGGTTTTTGTGTGTGTTGGCTACGCTGTAAACTTTTCCCTATACTGATTGAAAGTATAGTTTGAGTGATTATTAAAAAAAATATCTGGACGCGTGGTGTATCTCACCAAATTATAACTAATTCTTATAAGAATCTCGAGAAAGTAAATTAATCATAATTATTGCAAATCTTAATATTCTTTAAAATTTTAAGCTCTATAGTAGCTAGATAACGTAATAGTATGTTAAAAAAAATTAATTTACTTATAATAACCTCAAATACTAACAAAATATCCCATGGCCATAAGTGGAACAATAAAAACATGTGATTGCTATTTGTGGCCATACCATGGCCACAAATGGTGCATACACTATCCAGTTTTGGCCATAATTTTTACTCATTTAATGTATTTTGCTGCCCAACTGTATGTTATTTAATAATTAATATTCAAACAATGAAGATAATATTTCGAAATAGAGACTGGAAAAGAAACGTAGTGTTGAAAGATTATTTTTTATCTGTTGCAGGTTAAAATGCCATCAAGGAAAAATCAGAAGCCCGTTGAAAAAATTCCAAAATCAACAAAAACTGGTATTCAAAAGGAAAAATCTAAAAGGACATTTTTTAATTACTCAGAAACTGACTTACAAAAAGCTTTGGAATTAGTGAAGAATGGTTGTGCTATTGCAACGGCGTGTAATCAATATAAAGTTCCAAGAACTACATTACGTAGTAAACTTCAAGGCAAAGTACCAGAAACTACAGGTCGAGTAGGACCTGAGTCTATACTTGGCCATCATATTGAAGAAAAATTAGAAGAATGGCTATTAGGAACCAGCAGAATGGGTTTTCCTATAAATAGAGATTTCTTAATTCATTCAGTGAAACAATTAGTCGACGCAGAAGGTTTAAAAAATCCTTTTAAAAATAATATCCTGGGAAGAAAGTGGTTTGAAGGATTTCTTAAGAGGCATCCACGTGTGGGTCAAAAAAGGGCTGAACACCTCTGTAAGGCTCGAGCCATCGTCACTGAATCTGGTATACGGTCATGGTTCTCTCATATAGCTGAAGAACTGGGAGAAAATATTAAAATCCTTGATGATCCTCGACGAGTATTCGACATGGTCGAGACGGCAGTTCATTTATCACCAAAAGGTGGTCTTGTTTTAGCAGAAAGGGGAAAAGCTGTGTATGATGTTGCTGGAAACGAAAAAGAAAATGTTACTACACTTTTTAATGTAAACGCTGCCGGAGAATTTGCACCATCACTGACAATTTTCAAGTATGAGCGACTACCTAAGATTTGCGTTGACTCGGCACCCAAAGGTTGGGGGATAGGAAAATCCGAGAATGGGTGGATGACTAGTGAATCTTTCTACGAATATTTCACGAATGTTTTCTATCCATTCCTGTTTGAACGCAAAATTCAACTTCCTGTGATAGTTTTCTTGGATGGCCATGTTTCTCATATGTCCATTCATCTGAGTAAATTTTGTAAGGATAAACAGATTATCCTGTGCTGTTTTCCACCTCACTCCACGCATATTTTACAACCATTGGACGTTTCTTTTTTTTTCCTTTGAAGCAAAGATGGAAAAATTTGATAAGAAACTGGCGTATACAAAATGATGGTGTTGATGTTCAGAAACATAACGTTCCAGCTTTTTTATCTAAACTTATTACTGAAGAAGATTTTACGACTGTCATAAAGAATGGATTTAAAGCTTGCGGTTTATGTCCGTTTAATGCGAATTCAGTTGACTATAGCAAGTGTGTCGAAATGAAAGATCGAGAAAACAATCAAAATATTTCTAATGAAATAAATTCGCAAAGAACCATGCAGCAAGCCTTATCTCATCAAGAATACATCGAGAGTAAAATAAATCCTGAGCTATTACAACGATTCAAAACTGCCAAAGCTACAGGTATTGATTGGGAAACTGGTGATAAACACGAGTCATTGTACAATTTTTGGGCCCAGGCTGTTGAAGATGACAAACCGGAAAATGAATTGCAATCCCCACTTTGTCATCCTCTAGTTCCTGAAAATCCTTCTCCTTTGGCTTCTCATAATGATAATGTTTTCGAATTTCCTTTTCCTGAGTTTGATGCGTCTAATCTTCATGAAGGTGAGTAAAATTGAAAAAACAGTTAAAAAATAATCTCCCAATGTTGAATTTATTTCAGTGATCTATTCTTTGGATAATTTATAAATTTTTAAATTATATTTTAATTTGATATTTTTTTTTGCACTTTTTTAGTCGATGAACTGTTGGATTCCTATCCTTCTGATACTCTTAACCAAATTACCGACTGTGAAGTACCTCTTGCGATTGAATTTCCTATCCTCGTAGATAATCATAAAAACCCGAATATTGTAATCCCTCCTAGTGATGAAGTTATTCAAGAACCTGTTGTTATGGAAGGTATTATAGAGCCTGTAGTTGAGGACGTTAGTACAACTAATGTTTCTCATTTGAACAGTATTTCAATGCGTCGAAAGTCTTTGGACGAAGTTATTGATGGAATTTGTATGTGGCCTAAAAAGAAGACTACGACACGAAAACGTAAGGTAGAACATTTACCTTCCGTAATCACAGCTGACAAGTGGATCGAACTAATGGAAGCTAAAGAGAATGAGAAAAGCGCAGAAGAAGAAAGAAAGAAGCTTAAAAAAATCGAAAGAGAAGAAAAAAAGAGCTTAAAAAAATCGAAAGGGAAGAAAATAAGGAAAGAAGAAAAAAAATTAAAGAAGAAAAATTGGAAGAAAAAGCTAAGAAAAAATTAGCCCCAAAAAAATCAGTTAAACCGCGCAAAAATGCTAAAAAAATTGATGATTTTATGTGTATTACTAATTTTTGTGTCTTGTCTAGCTATTTAATAAATAAAGTGATGCATTGATTGTTAATTAAGATAATATTATTAATAATTCCCTTCCAGCAAAAAATTTCAGGCACTATGACCAAAACTGGAACAGCAAATGGCCAAAAATAGTGCTTCTATGGCCACTACTGGTGAAATTGGTGTAATTATTAATTTTAATTAATTTTGCATGACAAATTAAATTTTAAACATTTGGGCTTTTGATATTTCAATTCCTGATAAATTGAAGATTTGATTAATTTATTTTTTCTTATTAAATATTTAATTTAAATATATTTAAATCTCAATTAAACATACAAAAAAGCTTAAAGTGGCCACAAACGGTACATCTACCCTATCTTAAATCAATTCCACAAAGACAAGGGCCTCGCAAAGATCTACCCGCTCGGAGCCTTGCGAAGGCTAAGGCCGCCCCTGTGTCCCGTTTTATAAAATGTCCGATATGATCCTTATCTACCTATAAATAGTTATAAACAAACTTGTTTTTCGTCTATTATATTAGATGGTCAACTGTATGTTACATCTTTCAATAGAAGTAGAATAAATCGACTAATGAGAAAATTTTTTGCTATATTTGCCAATGTTGGGGAAATTCCTATCGGTTTATTATGAATCACGAACTGGGGGAGCTATCTCCTCCGCTGGGACGATCGTTGGAGCCTAGATGGCAACGGCAGGTTACGTTCTATTTATTAAATAAACTTATTAGCTAAAACTATCAATATTTTTGTTAAAATCTATCGATACTGTCGTTCATAGAAACTGAATGAAAAATGAATAGTGAACACGAGCTCCAGAGAAAATCAGCTGCCGTATATTTCCAAAACATACATGTGTAGATACTAATCTGGGGCTATCCTTTAGGTAATTCAATGATATGATATCCTTAATTGCTTTGTTTTATTAAAGTTTAGAGGATAATTGTGAGAGCCGCTGCATTTTTTTTAAACATTCAATGTAAACATTTAGCCAAGTGCATTTGAAAGTTTTAACAATTTAAATTTGTTTACTTACACATTAATGTTTAAAAATTGTACAGTTGTGCAAATATTAAGAAAATATACCTTACACATATATTTATCTACCACATACATACGTGTAAAAACAAATACTAGGTTCTTATAATTAAGTCAGGATAAATCTAAATTTAAATTGATGTAGATATTTGAGCCAAATGGAACTTCCCTAAAGTTTAATAAAACAATGGCGTGACGTCTCCTTTGCTTTCAAGATATATAATAAAGATTAAAATGTTATTTTCTCCTTTTTTGCTCTCAAAATGTTTTGTTAGTTTAGTGTTGTGATCTCGTGATTAATTTTGGAATAATGACAAAAGGAACTAAGCTCAATTACTTCTTGTTATTAGTAGGAATTTCAGGTAATCCCCTTTATTTCAAAACTGACAGGATCTCTGTAGTTTAAAGTATGATTTTTTTGTGTATATTTAAAATTATCTATCGTGTTCTTTCCCAAATTTCTACTAAGTCAAAATTTTGATATCAATTTGCTTCTGGTGAAGCGGACTGGTCCTTTCAAAAATTGAAATACAAATCTTGTTCCCTGAAACCAAGAAAGATTAAAAAACACAACAAGTATTTCTCTGAAGATGATAACTTGGTTATCGAAACTTATAAGAGCAACCATTTTTATGTTTTTTAATCTTTCTTGGTTTCAGGAGATAAGAGTTGTATTTCAATTTATCAATTTGCTTATAAAACGTGCCATGTAATATCAGTTAGTTTAAATTTGTTTATTTAAATTTGTTTTTAAAAAAGTGATGCATTATTTGTAGTTTCATGACCTAAAAATGATGGAAAGTCATGGAACAAGAAATTAAATTTTATTCTTAATACAGAGATTCTAATGCACAGACCAATAGGTTTGAACATTTATATTTATTAGATTCGAAGTTTGGAAAGCAAAGACCTGTTTCGATCTTGTTAGATCTAGTCAGTTTGGTATATCCAATTCGAATGCTAACAAATGTTCCGACAAGTAAGTACTAAAGAATGCACGGACGTCAAGCGTGTGATGCTTAGTACTACCACCTATTGGTCCATAGAGAAACTATGGCTATCGCCAACAATGTCGTATACAAAGACCACTGAATTTCACTTTCAAATCATTCCTGCTAAACAAATATCAATTTGTTAAAATAGAAACCCAGATGGTTATAATGGAACCCTCTAAACGATCATATGTAGCTGAACTTACCAGCAGTTGACCCACTGGCGTTTAACGAAAGCAGTCACTCTGAGAAAGTCCAGAGACATTATTATTAAAAGTGGTAGAATGTAAATTGACTGAAAAATTCTTTAGTTTTTAAGCTGACATTGGTGGTTACACAAAAACATAACCATATCAATTTAGCTATCCTCAAAAATTTTATTAACAAAATTTTGGTGCAACGGACTGATCCTTGGTTATCTTCAAAAATTGAAATGCAAATTTTGTCCCCTGAAACCAAGAAAGATTAAAAAACACAACAAAGTTTGCGCTAACGTGTTTCGATAGCCAAGCTATCATCTTCAGAGACACTGCACAGTAGCTACCATCAAAGAGATACTATACAGTATCTCTGAAGCTGATAGCTTGGCTATCGAAACACGTTAGAGCAACCCAAATCCTAACAAAATTTCCTTTCTCTTGTTTCAGTCAGCTTATTATACTTTTCCAATGGCATCGCCTTTACAATCACCTCGCCGGTTCTACCCAAGCTCCACAGCGAAGACAAAAACGTAAATCCGCTCCCGCAACCAATAACCACAGAAGAGGAATCCTGGATAGCATCTCTGGTGAGCCTCGGGGCTTGCGTCGGACCTGTTCTCGGGGGATACACAGCTGATAAATTCGGTCGAAAAAGGACGCTGCTGGTGTGCGCCGTACCTTACATGATTTCCTACGTTTTGGCCTTATTGGCAACCTCAGTTACGCATCTGTATATCTCTCGATTTGTCCTCGGTATTGGGGTTGGTTGCGCCTATCCGTTATGCGCTATGTACATAGGGGAAGTAGCCGAAGATTCTATCCGAGGTCTCCTGCTTGGAATGATGGGGGTACTTATGGGATTAGGAAACGTATTCTCCTACAGTGTTGGCCCCTATGTTTCCTACAAATTTTTGTATATTTTATGCATATTACCTATTTTATTATTTTTGATGATTTTCGGTTTTTTCATTCCTGAATCGCCCTACTTTTTATTTAACGTTAACCTCGAGGATGAAGCTAAGCGATCGTTGAGAAAGTTACGAAGACGTTTATCTGTTGAGGAAGAACTTCAAATCATCAAAAGCAGCATATTAGAGTCCCAAGCTAATAAGGCTGGCTTCAAAGATTTGTTTACCAATAGAGGTCTCTTCAAAGCTTTAGTTGTTAGTTGTGGGGTGATGATAGCGCAACAACTCACCGGTATATGCGTGGTCTTGTCCTATACCCAAAGCATTTTTGAGGCCACCGGTACTAGAATTTCTCCAGAACTCAGTTCGATCGGTTTGGGTATTTGCACTTTCGTCGTCAGTTTAATAAGCTCTCTTTTGACAGATCGGCTGGGCAGAAGATTCCTTTTGCTTACCTCAGCGGTGGGCATTTCGTTCGCTTTAGCTGTCTTTGGCATCTTTTTTTTCCTCAGTGAGAACAAATATGACATATCCACGATTAATTGGGTACCAATTGCTGCTATGGTAGGCTACAATATTTTTTTCAATATTGGTTTCGGCCCAATACCTTGGACTATTCTAGGCGAGCTGTTTCCATCTCATGTGAAGTCAGTTGCATCTACGATCACCGCAGTCATTAGTCTTCTTATGTCGTTCTTGTTTGCATTTTGTTTTCCTTTCTTTAAGGAGATGTTAGGGATGGCGATATGCTTTTGGTTGTTTTGCTTTGGTGCGGTGCTTTCAACCGGATTCGTTTACTTTATGGTCCCGGAGACCAAACAGAAGAGTTTGCAAGAAATTCAGGATTTATTGGGCGGCGTTCGAGGTTCAAGAATTGAATAGGAGGTTTGATTTGATGACTTTGGCATTTGGCGTAATTAGGAGTTCCAAAACTGCCAATTTTGCACACGCATGTAGAAAGTTTGAAGTATAAATGTGGCATGGCTTAATTTATCTTTTCATGCAAGTTCTAAAAAAAAGTGTAAATACGTTTTGTATATATGTAATATTTACAATTTAAGTTTAATAAATAAAATCTTAAAGATAATGTGTATTTTATTACCAAATGTCTTAAATTTGTGTAGTAAAATCTGTAAAATATTGAACATAAAACAAACAGCGTAATGTTTTCTAAAAAGTTCAAAGATTATAAATTAAAATGCTATTTGGAATCCAAAAAAAATAGAGCGTTATTGAACACCAAAAGTGGAAAAATAGTTTATGTTAATAATCAACTTCTATACTACACATCATTGTATTTTCAACATTGAGATTTCATCGATTTCATCGACTATGCTTTAATTATATAGGGCAAACGAAAAGAAACATAAAAGCGAGATTCAAGGAGCATTTTGCTCACTTTAGATGCAATGAGTACGAAAAATCATGATATGATACATACAGGAATAAAGTTAACATTGAAATGTCCACAAATAGAACAGAATTAGATTAATACGAAAATATTTATGCAACAACGAGAAGGCAGAACTGTAAAAGCGAACAAGGATTCATCCGCAGCGTCTATTTTATTGAAGGTTGTTTTTAGCAGGTCAAAAACATTAAGCTATTTTACTACATTGCTTGTAAGAAAACAAGATACTATCAGTAGCAATTCTAACCTTAATAGAACAGTTTGCATATGATATGACCAGCAACTAACAACAAAATAATTTTGGTTTTAATAAATTAATATAGGAGTAGATTTTGGTTTTTCCTTTAGATCCTTGACGCTTCTAACTTTGAGATTATTTTAAAAGCAAAATATCGTCTAATTTTGTTTACAATCCTTGGTTTGGTGTTCAGAGTTACTCACAAAAAAATCCACTTTAGACGAGGTGAAGAAATTCACTTGAAAGCTTTACAAGTCTATTTAGTTCAGTGTCAATAATGAAATGTGAAATGCCACGATGAACGTTTTCATTATTTTTTTGTTGTTGTTATTTGCGTAAAAGTAGAGATACTACTAAAGTTTTGAGATTTTGAAATTTTCGTTAATTGGCTCTGTTAATTTGCTACTTAGAACTGAACCTTACTAAAAGGTTTTCATTCAGAATTGAAAAAAAGAAGTTTTGGTCGATAATAACCATCATAATGTCAATAGTGCGCCTATCAGCCTCGCCTGTGTAAATTTTAAAATAAGGCCCCCTTTACATTCATTAAAATTTCGATAGAAAATCGAATTTTTGATAAAATATCGAAATTAGGAGAAAATAAAAATTTCAAATTTAAACTGGGAAGTTCAAGAAAAACGACATTTGTAAAAAAATTCTCGAATTTTTGAGTTTAAAAATTACAAATGTCAAATCTAAATTGTAAGAAAATACATCGAATTTTGAGAAAAACCTGAAATAGCAAACGTTTACATTAAAATTTCGAGATTTTGTCTTCTCTCTGAAGATGATAGCTTGGCTGTCGAAACGCAGTTAGAGCAACCTTTGTTGTGTTTTTTAATCTTTCTTGGTTTCAGGGGACAAGATTTGTAGTTCCAATTTTTCAATTTATGAGGTTATTAAGAGGCAACATATTAACTGTTAACTCAAAAAGGATAACAGACATGTCGAAAAATTTGAAGAACATTGCTCTTGAAAAAAATCAGTTTTCCTTTTGAATTTCTGTCAAAACATCCCAATTTTTTAAAATTTGGGCCTTGAATTTGAAATTTTGACTCGAAATTTGAAGTTTCGACTTTTTAAGTCGATTTTTTTTCAAAGTTTTATCCTTTCCTTTAAATTTAAAACTTTGTGTGACCAAAGGAAAAATTAAGAAACAAATTTGAGATCAAACTCGAGTTTCCAATAGTTTTTGACCACAAAACACTTTTTTTTTGGAATAAAGTTGAAATTATGACTTAAAATAAAAAAAAGTTGAGGCTAGAAAAGGAGAATTTGGACATAATTTATCTTAGGTAATTTCCTCGCAATTTACTTTTGTTTTACACTTAATTCCAAAAATTTGAAATACAGAATTTGTCCCCTGAAACCAAGAAAGATTAAAAAACACAACAAAGGTTGCTCTTGCTTTTTTTTAAAATCTTTCTTGGTTTTAGGGGACAAATTCTGTATTTCAATTTTTGAAGATAACCAAGGACCAGTCCGTTCCACCAAACTTAATTTCGAGCCTCTTTTATTCAAATTTCGAATTTTAAATTCATTAATAAATTTGAAAATTTCCTAAAATTAAAATACAAAGTGTCTCCTGAAACCAAAAAGGATTAAAAAACACAAACAAAGTTTGCTCTAATGCGTTTCTCGTCAGTTTGGTATATCCAACTCGAATGCTAACAAATGTTCCGACAAGTAAGGACTAAAAAATTCACAGACGTCAAGCGTGTGACACTTAGTACTACCACCTATTGGTCTATAGAGAAACTATGGCCATCGCCAACAATCTCGTATTCAAGTAGAATGCAACCTAGACTACAAATTCATGCAACCCTCCAGGCGTGTATAGTGGAATAATTGGTAAAGCTGAACTACTACCCCAACAGTTGAAACACTGCCACCTAGCGAAGTGGTTGCTCTCTAGGAAAAAGTTCTCAAAAGACAAGGATTCTAATGCACAGACCAATAGGTTTGAACATTTATTAAATTCCAAGTTAGGAAACCAAATACCGGTTGCGATTTTGTTAGATCTCGTCAGTTTGGTATATCCAACTCGAATGCTAACAAATGTTCCGATAAGTTAGGACTAAAAAATTCACAGACGTCAAGCCATAGGTAGCTGAACTACCAACAGTTGAAACACTGCCACCTATTTACTTGTCGGAACATTTGTTAGCATTCGAGTTGGATATACCAAACTGACGAGATTCAACAAGATCGAAACCGGTATTTGGTTTCCAAACTTCGAATCTAATAAATGTTCAAACGTATTGGTCTGTGCATTAGAATCCTTGTCTTCTGGGAACTTTTTCCTAGAGAGCAACCGCTTCGCTAGGTGGCAGTGTTTCAACTGTTGGTAGTTCAGCTACCTATGATTCACTATACACGCCTGGAGGGCTGCATGAATTTGTAGTCTAGGTTGCATTCTACTTGAATATGACATTATTGGCGATGGCCATAGTTTCTCTATAGACCAATAGGTGGTAGTACTAAGAGTCACACGCTTGACGTCTGTGAATTTTTTAGTCCTTACTTGTCGGAACATTTGTTAGCATTCGAGTTGGATATACCAAACTGACGAGATCTAATAAGATCGAATCTAATAGATGTTCAAATCTATTGGTCTGTGCATTAGAACGATTAAAAATAGTTATGAATATTGGAGAATTCTACATAGTAAGCGTTAGAAATGTCTATTATTAGAAATTTCTGTTGTTTTTCCTAAATATTTATCTTTTTTCTCAAGTTTAATACTCCTTCAAATCATACAGAACGTTTCGAAAACAAATTGAACATTTTAAAATTCGGTTTAAATGATTTTTTTGAAATCTCGATTTCAGATAGACAGTTAAGAAAATGTAAGTATTTTAGAAACTCTGAGTTATTCTCGAGATTATTTTTTTTTAAATTTCGATATTTCTCTTCTTGAAATTTCGAACAGAAACCAAAACTTTTAACTTTAAATTCAAAATTAGGACTTCTTTCGAGAATGAATTCTTAGTTTCTAAAAAGGGTTTCAGAAAAAAATTGGTTTAGAAATTATCAGATTTTTTGTCGAAAATTATCAAAAAATTAGGGTTGAGCTCAAAAAATTGAGAAAAACATATTTTTGAAAATATTTAAAGAGGTTAGAAGAAAAAATTTATAAAACAAATTCTATAATCAAATTCAGATTTATAAATTGGACGAAAAAGTACAAAATCTGAAAAAACTCAATACTTATTAAAAAAAATGTGTTTTAAGAGAAAAGTCCAAGTTTCGAAAAAAAAATGCAAAACTAGTATAAGGTTCAAATTTTGGGCAAACTTTTAAGTGAGAGAAAAATTCTCAAAATTTGTGGGTTTTTCAAAAAAAATTATTTTAATAGTAGAATTCTGGGTTTAAAGTCAAATATTCGATTTTAATTTTAATCAAGGAATTTTTAAAAATTCAACAGGAAAATAAAAATTGTCAATTTAAACCTGGAACCTAACAAAGAGTCAATCCTAAAAAAAACTTCAAAAATTCTTTTTTTCTTGAAATATTTATTTATAGTCTTGAATTAAAAAAATCTAAATTTCCAAAATCGATAATAAAGGTGACATTTCAAGAAAGCTGCCCTAGATTTATTGCAACAAATCAAATGTTCAAGTTTAAATCTGAAATTTTGAAAAATTTCACATCGCGAAATTTCAAGTTGAAAAAAGATCGACATTTTTATAAACCTCATGACTTTGAAACGATCCAAATGTCGTTTTTTCTTGAAATTTTATTTAAAAATCCAAAGTTTCTATAAATTGATTTCGTGATCAAAATGTGAAGAGAAAAATATAGTTTTAAGTCAAAAGCTGGAGTTGGAAAAAGATAAGTTTTCGAAAACAAAAACAGGAAATTTATATCAAACATAAATTCGAAGTTTCCTTTCTCTTGAATAAAATGAACATTTAAAAATGAGGAATAAAATACAAATTTTGATGAATTATTATTATTTAAATCAAAATCTTTTGAAACTTTCAAAATTTAAAATTAAGTCAGAGATTATAAGCCTTGTATATACGAAGATATACAACGGTATTAAATTGGAAGTGTATACAACCACCGTACCATGCTGATGAGGCCAAGGAAGGCCGAAACTAGTCTATGGTTGCGGTTGTACATATTTTCAATTTTAAGCACGTTTAACTGTTTAATTACAGAACATTTAATTGGTCGTTTGTCAAAGTCAGAGATTGACAAAATGGTAAAAATTGAGGTATTTGAATTGTTTTATTATGAAATATCCTTTACAATTATTAACTGCCTCTTGGAGAATCAAAGGCAAAATAATCTTATGCTAAAAAGTTGGGTATTTGGTTGTTCATCAGTATTGCAGTTTTTTTCCCATGAAATCTCATCCAAAATTTGAAAAAGTTCTCATGGAGATCTTGATCAAAATAATCTTGGACTAAAACTTTGGACTTCTGATAGTACATCAGTATTTTAGTAGTTTTGCCGCGAAACATTTTCTTCTTTAGACATTTTGAAAGAATTCAAAAATCAATCACGAAATTTCAAGTTGAAAAAAGATCAACATTTTTACAGACCTCACGAATTGGAACGATCTAAATTTCGATTTTGTTCTTGAAATTTTACTTCAAAATCCAAAGTTTCTATAAAATTGATTTTGTGATGAAAATGTGAAGAGAAGAATATAATTTTTAGGTCGAAAGATGGAATTTAAACAAAAGCTACGTTTTCGAAAACAAAAACAGGAAATTTACATTAAACATAAATTCGAAGTTCCCTTTCTCTTGAATAAAATGAAAATTTAAAGATGATGAATAAAATACGAAATTTTGATGAATTATTATTAGTTAAAACAAAATCTCTTGAAACTTCCAAAATTCATTTAAAATTAAGTCAAAGATTGACAAAATGGTAAAAATTGAGGTATTTGAATTGTTTTGTTATAAAATATCCTTTACAATTATTAACTGCCTCTTGGAGAGTCAAAGGCAAAATAATCTTATGCTAAAAAGTTGGGTATTTGGTGGTTCATCAGTATTGCAGTTTTTTTCCATGAAATTTCATCCAAAATTTGAAAAAGTTCTCAAGGAGATCTTGATCAAAATAATCTTGGACTAAAACTTTGGACTTCTGGTAGTACATCAGTATTTTAGTAGTTTTGCCGCAAAACATTTTCTTCTTTAGAAATTTTGAAAGAATTCAAAAATCAATCACGAAATTTCAAGTTGAAAAAAGATCAACATTTTTACAGACCTCACGAATTAGAACGATCAAAATTTCGATTTTGTTCTTGAAATTTTACTTCAAAATCCAAAGTTTCTGTAAAATTGATTTTCTGATGAAAATGTGAAGAGAAGAATACAATTTTTAGGTCGAAAGATGGAATTTAAACAAAAGCTACGTTTTCGAAAACAAAAACAGGAAATTTACATTAAACATAAATTCGAAGCTCCCTTTCTCTTGAATAAAATGAAAATTTAAAGATAATGAATAAAATACGAAATTTTGATGAATTATTATTAGTCAAATTAAAATCTCTTGAAACTTCCAAAATTTATTTAAAATTAAGTCAGAGATTGACAAAATGGTAAAAATTGAGATATTTGAATTGTTTTGTTACAAAATATCCTTTACAATTATTAACTGCCTCTTGGAACATCAAAGGCAAAATAATCTTATGCTAAAAAGTTGGTTATTTGGTGGTTTATCAGTATTACAGTTTTTTTCCAATGAAATCTCATCGAAAATTTGAAAATGTACTCATGGAGGATCTTGATCAAAATAATCTTGGACTAAAACTTTGGACATCTGGTAGTTCATCGGTATTTCAGTTGTTTTGCCACAAAATAGTTTCTTGTTGGGAAATTTTGGAAAAACTCAAACCTCACGAAATGAAGCGATCAAAATTTCGATATTTTTCTTGAAATTTTACTAAATAATCCAAAGTTTCTATAAAAGCAATTTCCTGATGAGAATGTGAAGAGAAGAATATAATTTTAAGTCAAAAGCTGGAATTTAAACAAAATATTAATTAATCAATGTAAGGAAAAAAATATAATTTTAAGTCAAAAGCTGGAATTTAAACAAAAGCTAAGATTTCCAAAACAAAAACAGGAAATTGATATCCAATATAAATTCGAAGTTACCTTTCTCTTGAATAAAGTGAAACTTTAAAGATGCTGAATAAAATGCGAAATTTTGATGAACTATTATTAGTCAAATTAAAATCTCTTGAAACTTCCAAAATTTATTTAAAGTTAAGTCAGAGATTGACAAAATGGTAAAAATTGAGGTATTTGAATTATTTTGTTATAAAATATCCTTTACAATTATTATTTGCCTCTTGGAGAATCAAAGGCAAAATAATCTTATGCTAAAAAGTTGGGTATTCGGTGGTTCATCCGTATTGCAGTTTTTTCCCATGAAATCTCATCTTAAATTTGAAAATGGTCTCATGGAGGATCTTGATCAAAATAAACTTGGGCTTAAGCTTTGGACATCTGATAGTTTATCAATATTTTAGTTGTTTTGCCATAAAATATATTCTTGTTGAGAAATTTTGAAAAAATTCAAACCTAACGAATTGGAACGATCAAAATTTCGATTTTTTTCTTGAAATTTTACTTGAAAATGCAGAGTTTTTATCAAAACAATTTCATGATGAACATGTGAAGAGAAGGATATAATCTTAAGTCAAAAGTTGGAATTAAAAAAAGCCAAGTTTCTGAAAAGAAAAACAGGAAATTTATATTAAATTTGAATTCAAAGTTCCCTATCTTTTAAATAACATGAAAATTTTAAAATGATGAATACAATACGAAATTTTGATGAATTATTATTAGTCAAATCAAAATCTTTTGAAATTTTCAAAATTTAAAATTAAGTCAGATATTAACAAAATGGTAAAAATTGAGGTATTTGAATTGTTTTGTTATGAAACATCCTATACAATTATTAACTGCCTCTTGGAGAATCAAAGGCAAAATAATATTATGCTAAAAAGTTGGTTATTTGGTGGTTCATCAGTATTTTAGTTTTTTTTCATGAAATCTCATCTAAAATTCGAAAATGTTCTCATGGAGGATCTTGATCAAGATAATCTTGGGCTAAAACTGTAGTACAACAGTATTTCAGTTGTTTTGCCACAAAACATTTTCTTCTTGAAAAAATTGGATAAAATTCAAAAACCAATCACGAAATTTCAAGTTGAAAAAAGATCAACATTTTTATAAAACTCGCGAATTACAAAGATAAAAATTTCGATTTTTTTCTTGAAATTTTACTTAAAAATCCAAAGTTTCTGTCAAATCAATTTCATGATGAAAATGTGAGGAGTCAAGTTAAGTCAAAAGCTCGAATTTAGACAAAAGCTAAGTTTTCGAAAACAAAAACAGGAAATTTATATTAAATATAAATTTGAAGTTTCCCTTTGCTTAAATGTCCTCGACATTGAATCTTTGTCCTAAGAATTTTTGGTGGTTCGTCAGCATTTTAGTTTTTTTCCCATGAAATCTCATCTAAAATTTGAAAATGTTCTCATGAAGGATCTTGATCAATATAATCTTGGATTAAAACTGTGGACATCTGGTAGTTCATCAGTATTTTAAATGTTTTGCCACAAAACGTTTTCTTCTTGAAAACGTTGGATAAAATTCAAAAACCAATCACGAAATTTCAAGTTAAAAAAAGATCAACATTTTTATAAAACTCGCGAATTACAAAGATCAAAATTTCGATTTTTTTTCTTAAAATTTTACTTAAAAATCCAAAGTTTCTATCAAATCAATTTCATGATGAAAATGTGAGAAATCAAGTTAAGTCAAAAAGCTCGAATTTAAACAAAAGCTAAGTTTTCGAAAATAAAACCAGGAAATTTATACAGGGTGTTACAAAAGTCCGGGCCGCTACTTCAGGAGCATATTCTACACATTAAAATATGAAAAATGTTGAAATACATTTTTTTCTTTTAATTGCCTCCTAACGGAGATATGACCATTTACAGATGGCGCCCCTAAAGTGGTTTTTTTACTACAAAAAGTTAAAGGTTAGTAGCAAAGTCATGAAATTGGGCAAGCAGTTAAAGAATTGGATTAGGCATATTCTCATGTAACATATTTTTTAAATAAGCAGTAGCGTGGTGTGTAGGGGGTTGCCCGCGATTATTTTTTGCCCTAACTTTTTTGTATTGCAATATTTCGACACGAAAGTGCCATAATCGTAAAAAGCAACATTTTTTATACAAAAAAGGTACTCTTTCTCAAAGTCGCTAAAAGTAACTGTTTCCGAGAAAAAAGCGTTTAAACAAAATTGTTGCATTTATTAGAATTCGTCTTGCAAATTTCTAATTTATCCACTACTAACTGCATTGATATAAAAATAGTACAAAATTAAGAAAAAAAAATCAAAGCAAGTGTTCGAAATTACTGCCCCCTGCAGCAATACATTGCTCGGTTCGTCTTCTAAGGGAACTCCTTACTCTTTCGCAAATGCCTGGTGTATTGTGAATCTGGTTGAATCCATTTTCGATTCGTTCACGAAGATCATTGATATTGTCAACTGGTGTGGAGTAGACGATCTGCTTTAGATGTCCCCATAAGTAGAAATCGAGTGGGTTGAGGTCAGGAGACCTAGCTGGCCATGGTATCGGACCTCCTCGACCTATCCATCGTTGGTGATAGTTGTTATTCAAAAATTCCCTAGCAACTGCACTAAAATAGGCAGGTGCCCCATCGTGCATTATCCACATTCGCTGTCTTGTTATGAGTGGAACATTTTCAAGTAACACGGGTAACTCTGTTTGCAAAAAATGTCTATATGATGCTCCTGTTAACCTATGAGGTAAAAAAAAAACGGTCTAATTATAGAGTCCCCTATTATTCCTCCCCAAATGTTAAGTGAAAAATGTTGCTGATGTCTCGACTGAATAACTGCATTGGGATTTTCAACTTGCCACTGATGCATGTTGTGAAAGTTAAGTATCCCGTTTCTGGTAAAACCCGCTTCGTCCGTAAATAATATGAGCGATGGAAAGTTCTCATTTTCAGCGATCTTATGCAATAGCCAGTTGCAAAATTCTATTCTTGGAGGATAATCAGCAGCAAGTAACCCTTGCACTCTTTGAAAATGATAGGGGTAAAATTGGTAAAATTTCAAAATTCGCCAGATAGTTACGTGATTTACTCCTTCGGCTAAAGCAAGTTGTCTAGTGCTGGCACATGGATCTTCTTCAACTCGCTGAAGCACACGCTCCTCTAAATTAGCAACTTTTGCGTTTGGCCTTCCAACACGTTGGCCTTTGAAAACAAAATTTCCTGTTTCACATAAACGAGCATGAATTTTCTGGAACAATTTTTCTCCTGGTAGGTGTCTATTAGGAAAACGTTCAGCATAAAGCCGTCTTGCTTCAGCACGATTACAATTTGCAAGCCCGTACATTAAATGCATATCGGCCATTTCTTGATTTGAATAGTCCATTTTATCAAAATAATGAAAAGTTAAAAAACTACTACACTTACTATTGACAACAAAAACTGCTAAAGTTTACAGCTTACGACCAAATTTTATCAGTGACACAACGTCAATCTCTGGCAGATATTGTCAAGTACAATTGTTTTCTTTACGATCAGTTTGCATGACCAACTTATTTTTTCTTATACAAATTAGTTAGAATTTCGAAGACGGGATAGGATTATTTAAACGCATTTTTCTCGGAAACGGTTACTTTTAGCGACTTTGAGAAAGAATACCTTTTTTGTATAAAAAATGTTGCATTTTACGATTTTGTGTCGAAATATTGCAATACAAAAAAGTTACGGCAAAAAATAATCGCGGGCAACCCCCTACACACCACGCTACTGCTTATTTAAAAAATATGTTGCATGAGAATATGCCTAATCCAATTCTTTAACAGCTTGCCCAATTTCATGACTTTGCTACTAACCGTTAATTTTTGGTAGTAAAAAAACCACTTTAGGGGCGCCATCTTTAAATGGTCATATCTCCGTTAGGAGGCAATTTAAAGAAAAAAATGTATTTCAACATTTTTCATATTTTAATGTGTAGAATATGCTCCTGAAGTAGCGGCCCGGACTTTTGTAACACCCTGTATTAAATATATATTTGAAGTGTCCTTTTACTTAAATGTCCTCGAAATTGAGTCTTTTTCCTAAGAATTTTTAAAAAAGAGGAAATGTCAAGAATATCACTTCATTACAACAAAACAATTCAAAATTTGTACAATTTTTTGAATATGCAAGTCTGGGGTTTCACGAATTTCTTGTTCTTGTTTTGCTTTTTTGTTCTTGTCTTGCTTTTTCTTGTTCTTAACTTGATTTTTCTTATTCTCGTCTTGTTCTTGTTGCAATGACAAGATAAGCAATTTGTGAGCAAGCACAAGACAAGAAGTTCTTTGAGCAAGAACAAGGCAAGAAGTTCTTTTAGCAAGAGCAAGATTTCTTGTCAAAAAATTATCAAGAAGCAAGATTTTTTCCTTATTTTAATACTTTCTTCAAATAAGCACTAAGACAGTATTCCTAAACCCTTTTGAATACACACTTCCTTTACAAGTAATAAATTCTAGCGATCTAGCTCAAATTTTGAAATAATTGAAATTCCAGAGAACATCAAAATTAAAAAAAAGTCCAGGGTTAAATTTTTTTTCAAAATGAGACAGTTTACGTACCCGAAATGTAACGTTTTCTCAACTTACTTTTTATTATTATTCTTTAAATTTCAATTTTCGTTTCGATATTTTGATTTTCTTATTGAAATTAGCATTTTAACAACAAAGTTTCAACTTTGACTAGATTTTTTCTAAACATTTTGATTTTAAACGTAATATTTTTTCCACAAAATTTAGCTCAATTTCGATTTATTATTGAATTGATATGGATTTAAATCTCAAGGGTTCGAATTTTCGGAAAATATTTTTCTAAGTAATTTCGGAAACAAAGTCGAACATTGAAATTTAAAGTCAAAAAATTCGACTCTAAAGTGCAAAATTGGGTAAAAACATTAAATTAATTTAATATCAATATTTGAGAATTTGAGAAAAAGTTAAACATTTTGGAAAACCCTCGATTTTGTTTCAAAATCTTAAGAAATTTAGTATCAACGTAAAATTTCTAATTTTACACTTTTAAATTTTTCTAAAACATTTCAAATTTTCCATAATTGTTTTCTTTGTTTCAGAAATTTTGAGCTTTTTTCCAAATTTTTCTAAATATATCAATTTTTTTTTCGAAGTTTTGAAAGCAACATTTTACTGCATACTCAATTTGAGAAACAAAATCTAAAATTTGAGTATAACGCCGAAAAATGCGATTAGAATTCGATTAAAATTTTAACTAGAACATTTAAATTTAATCAACAAATTTCGAAAAATTAGAAATTCCAGAAAAAGTTTAAAATCTCCAGATTAAATTAAAAAGATTTATTTTACCTGACATTTCTGTTTCCCAGTTTGGAAATTTTTAAATAAAGAATAAATGTTTAAAGGCAGAGTGTTCTCTTTTAATTTGTAATTTTTCGAATTTTAATTAGAAAAATGTTAAGTTTCTTCCAAAAAGGCGAACATTTTGGCTGTAAAATTAAAATATTAAGCTTACACTGAAATTTTGAAATTGAAGCTTAAAATTTCGACAATACAGGAAAAAAAAAAATAAAAATTATTACTAAAACTATATTTTTAATTTGGAATGTTTTCTCGAAACATGAACTTTTTTTCAGTCTAAATTCAAAACTTACAGTGAAAACAGTTTATGTTTTAAGTTTCATTCTCTTTCAAAATTTCGATTTTTATTTAAAAATGTCGATTTTTTAAAATAAATTTTGGTTTGGTTTAGGTTTTGAGAGTCCACATTTCCCATTTATTGTTCTATTTTGTCTTTACTTTTTTTATACATGATACAATGTCGTTCCTAGAGAGCAACCGCTTCAGCTAGGTGGCAGTGTTTCAACTATTGGTAGTTCAGCTATCTATGATTTACTATACACGCCTGGAGGGCTGCCTGAATTTGTAGTCTAAGTTGCATTCTACTTACATACGACATTGTTGGCGATGGCCATAGTTTCTCTAGGGACCAATAGGTGGTAGTACTAAGAGTCACTCGCTTGACCTCTGTGAATTCTTTAGTACTTACTTGTCGGAACATTTGTTGGATATACCAAACTGACGAGATCTAACAAGATCGAAACCGGTTTTTGGTTTCCAACTTCGAATCTAATAAATATTCAAACCTATTGTGGTCTGTGCATTAGAATCCTTGTCTTCTGGGAAATTGTTCCTAGAGAGCAACCGCTTCGCTAGGTGACAGTGTTTCAACTGTTCGTAGTTCAGCTACCTGATTCCACTATCCACGCCTGGAGGACTGCATGAATTTGTAGTCTAAGTGCATTCTACTTGCATATTGATTTCCTCAGAAAGGAAACACAAGAAGATAGCAAGACGAAATTTTGCTTTGTGCATCATTAATCCAAGTTAAACTTTGATTGTTAAGAAAAATTAAAAAGATTTTGATTGAAAAAAAAATAAAAACGCATAATTCAGCTACCTGATTCCGCTATCCACGCCTGGAGGGCTGCATGAATTTGTAGTCTAGGTGCATTCTACTTGCATATTGTTTTCCTCAGAAGGCAACACAAGAAGATAGCAATACGAAATTTTGCTTTGTGCATCATTAATCCAAGTTAAACTTGGATTGTTAAGAAAATTTAAAAAGATTTTGATTGAAGAAAAAAATGAAAACTCATAATTCAGCTACCTGATTCCGCTATCCACGCCTGGAGGGCTGCATGAATTTGTAGTCTAGGTGCATTCTACTTGCATATTGTTTTCCTCAGAAAGGCAACACAAGAAGATAGCAAGACGAAATTTTGCTTTGTGCATCATTAATCCAAGTTAAACTTGGATTGTTAAGAAAAATTAAAAAGATTTTGATTGAAGAAAAAAATAAAAACTCATAATTGAAAGCCAAATCGAAATTTTCATGTAAGAGACAAATATTTGGATGAAAAGGTTACAATTTTTGTATCAAAGTTAATATTTTCGAAATGTTCAGACTTCGACTTGAAATTTTAATGAACAAAGACCTCGAAATCTATCAAAAAAATGGCCAAAATTTTTTGAATTTCTTATCGACATTTCAACTGCATTAACCAAATTTCGATTTTTTTTTGGTGTGAATTTCGAATCTGATGACATCTTGTGTATTGTTTGTAGAAGCAAAAATGGAACTTTTTTAAAGAGATCTAATGTCTTGATTGTATTTAATCACTTGTGAAGCTGAGATGTCCATTTGACCTTATGTCATTTTCATGCAATGACATTATCCTGTGCGATGTTGCCAAACTATAACCTAGGATGCGCCAAATATTTTGGAATATTCCGTTCAAAAATTCAGGCATTGTCCTGGAAAAAATGTTATGTTGCCCACGAGAATACTTACAAAAAAGTTTTCTTGTGTTGTTTTAATCAACTGTACTAACTTGGAAAACGCTTTTCAAGTGAACTTGAGATTTTAAACTTAAAAATATTTGGCCATCATCAGTATTTGTTTAACCTAAACACAATTTGTTTTTAGACATTTTAATAGCTTTAAAGAATTCTGCTTCCAAATATTAACATGATAAAATCTTTAAAAAGTGTCAAGGATTTCACTAAGACTTATTATGTAATTCAATGCTCCTTTACTTCCTTATTTATTTGCATTTTTGAAACTATTTATAGTAACATTGATTACTAATGTTTTATTAATTAATCTAAATCGTACAATTCATTATAAGCCCAGTTCGTAAAACAAACACCCTAAATTAAAGTAAATTCTTCTGATCCGTCATTACCTCAAACGAATCACTAGATATATGCGGTTTTCGACGCTAATTCTGTTTTAAAATGTGGCACACTAAATCTTGTTTGCTATGTTCGTGAAAATTCTTTGTTTTGTTATCATTTCTCATGTCAGGGAGGATTTAATTGCAGACAAAAGCTTTGACGTATCTAATTTTTTTTAAACAGGCAAAATGCAAATATATATAAAGAGTAATACGACGAATTTTTCATTTTTAAAACACCGGTAGCTTCAAAAATGTGGATCGTGTTGTGTTGAAAAAATTCGGCAATATGAATCAGAATTCCCAACCTAATAGTTTTTTACTGGCGGCGGGTTTCACAGGTAATGATTCAGTGATTTGTGTAGTGATTTGTAATCAATTACCCTAAACAAAGTTTTGCATTTCATTACTTAGTTGCGTTTGTGTTGGTTTTTGAAAGTGATTTTTAAAGACCTCAAATCCTAGTCTTATCTAAAAATATTGGTTTTTTTATTAGGTGAATAGTCAAATTTGGGCTTAGCAATTGTTGGGAATTTTTTGTTGTGTAGAAAAATTTACCAAATATACAAAAAAGTGAAAATTTCGAAATCATGAGTTGTTAAAATTCTAATTTCTTTTGGAATTTGACAAAATATTATTAATAGTACAGTTGCAGATTCGAAACCCAAAATTATGAGTATAATGTATAGAGAAGAATACAAAAAATGTTAGAATAAATTCACATTTTGATAATTTTTTTAAACTAAATTTATTTTTGTTAGATTTTATTTTGAAAATTTGATTTCATTATTAGAAATTCTGAGCAATTTTTACGTTTTTACGATAAAATTTCGACTTCAAACTCTAACCTAGGAATTTTTTGAAGTGAAAACTTCTTTAGGCGCGTTATAAGATTTTGAATAGGGGAAAAATTCATTGTTTCGCGTCACCGTCACGTATTACCAACAAGCTCTAATGTTAACAGTATTATGTAGCACAGCGTTTACCAAATAGTGGAGTGAGATCCGGCACCACACCACGTAACTAAAATACTGGGTCCCAGATTCATCTCTCTATTGTTCAATCAAATAAAGTTTATAAGAACAAGAGATAACATTGCTAGTGCCTTTTTTAACCCAATAAGTGTGAAGCAAGGTTTTCAACGCCAGTTACCATAAAAAATAAATGTAGGAACAGATTGGAAGTCCAACAGTGGCGTATCATATCTTCTATATTGGGAAAAGATCTAACCAATTGAAATAAATAATTATTAATTGTAGCACATTTAGCATTTTTTTTTATATTACTCTAAGAAATTTAATCCGTTTACTAGCTTGCTCAAGAAAATTCTACTTCAATTTGAGGATTTACGTTCCCAGTTGTCTTAAATTTCTACAAAAAAAGTAGCAAAAGTCAAAAATATAAAAAATTACTCGAAATATAAATTTTCAAAACATTTTAGAAAAAAAATTGGCTATAAAACAAGTATAAACAATTATACTTGAATCCAAGTTTAATTCGAAGACTCGGATTTAAAACTATTTTAGAAATATATTTAATTTTCAGGTGTAATAATGGAGCCTTTGACAAAAAATGAAAAGTAAAAAAAAATAAAAATTTCTTAAGTTTAGATATTTTCAATATAAAACTAAAAGCTCGATTTTGAGGGAATGGACTAGTCCTTGGTTATCTTCAAAAATACAAATATTGTCCCCTAAAACCAAAAAAGATTAAAAATTTTTCTTGGTTTCAGGGGACAAGTTCTGTGTTTCAATTTTTTAAAAAACACAACAAAGGTTGCTCTAACGCGTTTCGATCTCTCTGAAGATGAGAGCTTGGTTATCGAAACGAGTTAGTGCAACCGTTGTTGTGTTTTTTAATATTTCTTTGTTTCAGGAGACAAGATTTGTATTTCAATGTTCGCGATTTTAAGAAAAAAATCCAAATTTTAAGGAAAAGTTACTGAATATTAAAAGAAATGAGTTTTAATGTGAAATTTCAAAAAAAGTTTCAAATTACTTTCGATAGCCAAGCTATCAACTTCAGAGAGATTTTAAGGTCAACTTTTTATAAAAATATAAAGAATCAATTGTACTCGAAAAAGTTCCAGACAAGCAATCGAAATTTTAAGTTGAGAATAGTGATAACATCCAGTTTTAATATTAAACAAAAATAAGATCAAACTTAGAGACTTCAACTCGGATTTTTTAGGCAAAATTTTAGGACCAACGTCACAATGTCTTAACGTCAAAATCTGATTGAAATTTCGACAATAAAAACAAAGTTTTAAGGTAGACAATCTTTTAGCGTGTCACGAAGAGGAAGCATGCAAATAATCAAAGTCTGACAAAAAAACTTTGGGAAACGCTGATGGCTGATGTAGCTCATTAGAAGCGAATGCACCCACACAAATAACTTATAATTAAAGAGAAATTACTCAAATGAAAAACCATTATTTCTGTTGTGAATGTGAATGTTTTGCTGTTAATCAATTGTGATTTTTTGCAGTGGGTCTCTTGTCTTTTTCAAATGGAATATCATATACAATCACCTCACCAATATTGCCAAAGCTGCACAGCAATGATACCGATGTCAATCCATTGGGAAGACCAATTACAACAATAGAAGAATCATGGGTGGTCTCTCTGCTGAGTCTTGGAGCATCCGTGGGTCCCAATTCTCGGTGGATACGCATCAGATAGATTAGGAAGGAAGCGTACCCTACTAATATGCTCGATACCTTACATAATTTCCTACATTCTATCAATTTTCGCCTCATCAGTAACCCAGTTGTACATATCAAGATTCATACTAGGCTTAGGAGTTGGCTGCACTTTCCCCTTATGCTGCATATACCTAGCTGAAATAGCAGAAGATTCCTCACGAGGTTTCCTCAGCGGATTAAGTTCTATTTTTATTCGCCCTCGGGAACATCGCAGTATACAGCATCGGCCCATACGTTTCAATCCAAGTACTCTTCATGCTATGCCTTGTACCCCTCGTTGTATTCGTCATCATTTTCAGCTTTTTTCATCCCCGAGACCCCAGTATTACTTATACTCAGTGAATCAAATATCAGAAGCTGAAAAGTCCTTGAAACAATTCAGAAAAAGATCTAAAGTCGGTAAGGAGTTAGAGGCTATAAAATTAACCTTAGGTGACACTGAAAACCTCGAAGGGCGGTTTCAAAGATCTCTTCCGATCGAAGGCTTGCGTCAAAGCCTCTGATTATATGCTGCGGTTTGATGGTGGGACAACAACTCACTGGAATCACAGTCGTTAATATCTTTCACACAAAGCATTTTTGAGGCTACCGGTACAAATATTTCACCAGAAATCAGCTCAATCGCTTATGGTGTTTGCACTTTCTTCGTCAATTGCGTAAGCTCTCTTTTAATCGACTAAATTAGGTCGTAAGATACTTCTTCTCTTCTCCGGAATCGGCGTCTCGATAACTATGGGAGTTTTCGGCACATTCCTCTTCCTGTTGGAGAGCGGTTACGATTTATCCTCTTTCAATTGGGTGCCAATAGTCACTGTTCTTTGCTACAATGTAGCGTTCAGTTTAGGTTTCGGCCCTATTCCGTGGATCGCTCAAGCTGAATTATTCCCGGCTCATGTAAAATCGTTGGCCTCCACCATCAGCACGATCGTTTGCCTATTTTTGGCTTTCGTTTTCACCATGGTGTTTCCCCCGTTGATCGAGATCATTGGGATGCCAACGGCCTTCTGGTTGTTTTCTGTGGGTGGTTTAATTTGCGCGATATTCGTGGCCTGGATTGTGCCGGAAACCAAGCAGAAGAGCTTGCAGGAAATTCAGGAGATACTCGCCGGCGGGGATAAGAAGTGTTCGATTAATGGAGAGCTGCTGTAATTATTCGTTTTTGAATTGGAACAATGGATCATGAAGGATTTTAAGAGGTTGACCACTGTCGTATAGTCGTCAAATGTGGAATAAGCCTAACCTAAAACAGTTTAATTTGACAAAAAATTAGAAAAAAAAAATCACTATGAAGTATTTAGGACCAAGTTCTTAGTGAAATTAAAAAAAAGAGATACAATTATTTTTTATTTTGTTTAATAAATATTTGTCGTTTGCCGAGTTTAAGTTTTATTTATGTGTGTAATAAGTACTATTTATATTACATATTACAGCTGAGCATTACTTTTGAAGAGGGTAATTACCAATTGCAGTATGAAGCTAGAGTAGAAATTTCGAGAAATTTGTTGTTTTGTAATAGGTTGGTTTTGCCTCATTTTAAAAATACAACGAAATAGCTTTATTACAATAAGTACTCCTATAAAACAAGCTCTCCATACTCACATGCTTATAAAAACCAACGATTTGATTATACACGGTAATAAGGTTACTTTGTGGTGTACTGATTCGTGTTCAATTAGGTATTTCTAAGAATTTTAAACAATATGGATATTGAAAATTATTTACATTTTAATTATATGCATGTAATAGTCAGACGGAAAACTGGCTCCACTATATCACTCTGGTATTATAATTCTGCGGCATTAAAAACAAATATGTTGTATAAGACAAGGAGGTTCCTAAAAGTGAAAGATATTTGCGTTGTTTGTGTTAAAAAAAGGGGGAAACCCGTTGCAGCGCCAGTAAATAATTATCGAGGCATAAAAAAAACCATCACTTTACGTCTAGGATCACAGTAACATAGTTATATTAACCGAGAGATTTAATAGCAACAATAAAAAAAATAAAAGAATTTGGGAAGCTAAAACGTTATTCAAAAATATGGAAAATCCATTTTAAGAAAGAGAAGGATATGTAGACACAAAATTTAAAATGACAATTCCGCTAAAAATTAAAAAAAAAAATTTAAAAGTCGAAAATTTTATAAAAAAATAGAATACTTCTGGAAAACCAAATTTTGATAAGATTTGCGAAATTTAAAAAAAAATGAAAGAAAAACTCGAATGTGGTGAACAAATTCGAAATTTGGAAAATAGTCGTCTTGGAGAAGGTCATATCTTATGCAAAAAGTTGAATTTTTAGAATAAAGAAGAAGCTTTGTTGAGAACAAAGTTATAAATTTTGAAGAAAGAGAAATTTTGAAATAAAAGTACCAAACTTCGAACAGTCGTCGTTCTGGCCTAAATACATGACAAGCGTGTCACGCTGCCCCAACCCAGTCCATGTCACAAGACATCGAGAAGGTTGAAATTTCAATAAAAATCAAAATTTCCAAAGAAAATACTTTTGGCGCAAATTTAGTTTTTTAATAACATTTTGAGATAATCTTTAAAGTTCGAGAACAAGGTGAAAATTCTCCAAAATATATTTTTCTAAAATTTTCAAAAGAAAATTAACGAAATGTTAATGTTACTTCTATTAAAATTTCGTCCTAATTTTGACAAAATAAAGAAATTTGGCGAACATTTCGAAAAAAAGACAAATTTAGAGATAAAAACGAGATTTTAATAAGCAGAAAATACCAAATTTTGAAACGAAAATCAACATTTTCAGAAAACCAAATTTTGAGACAAAAATATGGCTGTTCATCGTCATCTGACAATGGTGAACATTTTAAAAGACAAATTTAGAGAAAAAAAAGAGATTTTAATAAGCAGAAAATACTAAATTTTGAAACGAAAGTCAACATTTTCAGAAAACCAAATTTTGAGACACAAAAATGGCTGTTCATCGTCATCTGACAAAATAAAGAAATTTGATGAACATTTTGAAAAAAAAGACAAATATTTGAGGCAAAAAACGAAATTTTAATGAACAAGAAATATCGAATTTTGAAATGAAAGTCAGCATTTTCTTAAAAAGATGAATTTTAGAAAAATGGCTGCCATTTATCTTGTCTGCATCCTACTCGTAGTGTTCTAAATACATATGTTAACCTTTACGAGTGGATTTAACTGAATATAAAATAAAAAAAGGAAGATTCTAAAAAAAGAAAAAGAAGAAGTCGGGCTAAATAAAACGTCAAACTTTGAGAAAAGAATCGAGTTTTAAGAAAAGGTTGCAATTTTGGAAAGGCGATTCTTGACAAAAAATCATTTTTTTTTATTTTTGGATCCTTATTGACGCATCTTGAGTTACACTTAACTTATTTTAGCTTAAAAACTGCGTTCGTACGTTAAAATAAATTTAGTTAAATGAATCAAAATCTCTAGGAAAAAGGGCAACTGAAAAAAGTCGAATTATGAAAATAACGACAAAAATTCGAAAAATAAAACAATTTAAAAAGCCCCCAAATTGTCAGAAAAACGCCTTAATTAAATGAAAGCAACATTTCTGAGAGAAATTTAAATCTTGAGAAATACGTTGTCATTTGATAATAAAGTCGAGCTCTCGAAAAACATCTCAAAATTTCAGAAAGATAAAAGAGAGAAAATTGGAAATTTCGGAATTTGAAACTAGTTTAAATTATCAAAAATTGGATTTGGAAAAGTGGATTATCAGTAAATTTCGAGTTTTTACAAAAATAATGAAATTTTGAAAAGAACGTTGAGATTTCAAGAAGACATTTCGATTTCGAAAAAAGTTGAAATTAAAAAAAGTTCAAATTTCCCGGAGCAAGTCAGTAAATGTAATTCATTTTATTAAATATTTTTGCGACCTAGTTTGTTAAATAGAATTAATTAACATAATGTTTCCCACCAATAAGAGTCTACCATAAAAAAAATAAGTAAAATTTCAATAATAAGATAAATTTCGAAAAAAAAGACAAATTTAGAAAAAAAAACGAGATTTTAATAAGCAGAAAATATCAAATTTTGAAACGAAAGTCAACATTTTCAGAAAACCAAATTTTGAGACAAAAAAATGGCTGTTCATCGTCATCTGACAAAATAAAGAAATTTGATGAACATTTTGAAAAAAAAAGACAAATTTGCTTTCGAAAAACATCTCAAAATTTCAGAAAGATAAAAGAGAGAAAAATGGAAATTTCGGAATTGGAAACAAGCTTAAATTATCAAAAAGTGGATTTGTAAAAGTGGATTATCAGCAAATTTCGAGTTTTTACAAAAATCAAAAAATGAAATTTTGAAAAGAACATTGAGATTTCAAGAAAACATTTCGATTTCGAAAAAAAGTTGAAATTAAAAAAAAGTCTAAACTTCCTGGAGGAAGACAGTAAATGTTGATTCATTTTATTAAACATTTCTGCGACCCAGTTTATTAAATAAAATTAATTAACATAATGTTTCCCACCAATAAAAGTCTACCATAAAGAAAAATAGGTAAAATTTCAATAATAAGATAAATTTCGAAAAAAAAGACAAATTTAGAGAAAAAAACGAGATTTTATTGAGCAGAAAATACCAAATTTTGAAACAAAAGTCAACATTTTCAGAAAACCAAATTTTGAGACAAAAAAATGGTTGTTCATCGTCATCTGACAAAATAAAGAAATTTGATGAACATTTTGAAAAAAAAAAGACAAATTTGCTTTCGAAAAACATCTCAAAATTTCAGAAAGATAAAAGAGAAAAATTTCGATATTAAGGTCAAAATTTCGACAAAAAAGTCGATATTTGAGAAAAAAGTTGAAAATTAAGAAAAAAAAAAAACTAAATTTCGAGAAAAAAGTCAAATTTTTCAGATTAAGGTCGAAATTTCGAGAAAATAGTCGAAAATTGAGAATAACGTCGAAATTTCGAGAAAAAGCCGAAAACTCGGAAAAAAAAATCGAAATACGAAAAACGTAAGTCGAAATTCAGAGAGAAAAGTCGAAATTTGAGAAAAAACTCGAAGTTTCTAGAAAAATAGTCAACATTTTGAGTTTAAAATCTAAATTTGGAGAAAAATGTGGTAATTTTGATCCTAAGGTTAGAATTTCGAGAAAAAAGTCGATACATGAAAAAAAAGTTGAAAATTGAGAAAAAACAACGAAATTTCGAGAAAAAGTCGAAATTTCGAGAAAAAGTCGAAATTTCGAGAAAAAGTCGAAATTTCGATAAAAAAAAGGTCGAAATTTTGAGTATAAAATCGAAATTTCGAGAGAAATGTCGAAATTTCGATATTAAGGTCAAATTTTCGAAAAAAAAGTCGAAATTTGAGAAAAAAAAACGAAATTTTGAGAAAAAGGGCGAAATTTTTAGAAAAAATCAAAATTTGAGAAAAAAGTCAAAATCTCCAGAAAAAAGTCGAAATTTTGAGAAATAAAGTCGAAATTTGAGAAAAAAATCTAAATTTCGAGAAAAAAGTCGTAATTTCGAACTTAAAATCGAAATTTGAGAAAAAAAGTTAAAATTTCTTAAAATAACATTTTTTTTAATCGATGTCCTTTCTACACCTTTATAACATTTCGAAAAATTTGAACTTTCCAGAAAAATATTAAAATTTTCAAAAAAAAAACGTCGAAATTTTGAGAAAAAAGTCTAAATCTGAGAAAAAAATCGAAGTTTGACAAAAAAGTCAAAATTTCTAAAAATAAAGATGTCTTTTCTACGCCTTTGTAACATTTCCTTAAATTTCGATTTAAAAATTGAAATTTCAACTTTTTCTAGAAATTTTCACATTAAAGTCGAAATTTTGAGTTCAAAGTCGACATTTTATAAAAGCGTAGGAAGGCATTGATTAAAAAAAATATCTTTAGAAATTTCGACATTTTACAAAAGCGTAAAAAGGACACTGATTATAAAACAAAATTTTTTTTTAGGGATTTTGACTTTTTTTGTCAAAATTTCGATTTTTATTCGAAATTTCGAATTTTTTTTCTCTAAATTCCGGCTTTAAACTCGAAATTTCGACTTTACACTCGAAAATTTGACTTTTTTCTTGACATTTCTACTTTTTTCTTAAAATTCCGAAACTAATGTCGAAATTTCTACTTTAATCTCAGAATTTTGACTTTAATATCGAATTTTTTTTCGAAATTTCGAGAATATGTCGAAATTTCTATACTCTATGGTCAAATTAGGCAGATGACAGTTGCGTCCCACCACTCCTCTTTCCCAACAATCTTGACAGTTGGTAGTAGGGTGCGTTCAATAATTGCTATTTTTAATTAGCAAATTTTGGTCTTTTTTTTAGAAATTTCAAGATAAAAATTGAAATTTCGGAAAAAAAGTCGAAATTTCCAGTTTTAAATCGAAACTCCGTGATTAAGATCAAAATTTGGAGAAAAAAGTCGGAATTTGAAAAAAAAGTCGAAATTTCGAGAAAAAAGTCGAAGTTTGAGAAAAACGTAAGTCGAAATTCCGAGGAAAAAGTCGAAATTTGAGAAAAAAGTCGAAATTTCTAGAAAAATAGTCAACATTTTGAGTTTAAAGTCAAAATTTCGAGAAAAATGTAGTACTTTCGTTCTTAAGGTTAAAATTTTCAGAAAAAAGTCGATATTTGAAAAAAAAGTCGAAAATTGAGAAAAAAAAACGAAATTGCGAGAAAAAAGTCGAATTTTTCAGATTAAGATCGAATAACATCGAAATTTCGAGAAAAAGTTGAAATTTCGATAAAAAAAGGTCGAAATTTTAAGTATAAAGTTGAAATTTCAAGAGAAATCTCGAAATTTCGATATTAAGGTCAAAATTTTGAGAAAAAAGTCGATATTTGAAAAAAAAGTTGAAAATTGAGAAAAAAAAACGAAATTGCGAGAAAAAAGTCGAATTTTTCAGATTAAGATCGAATAACATCGAAATTTCGAGAAAAAGTTGAAATTTCGATAAAAAAGGTCGAAATTTTGAGTATAAAGTTGAAATTTCAAGAGAAATCTCGAAATTTCGATGTTAAGGTCAAAATTTTGAGAAAAAAGTCGTTATTTGAGAAAAAAGTCGAAAATTGAGGAAAAAAAACAAAATTTCGAGAAAAAAAGAGAAAGTTTTTAGGTTAAGGTCGAAATTTCGAGAAAATAGTCGAAATTTGAGAAAAAAGTCGAAATTTCTAGAGAAATAGTCAACATTTTGAGTTTAAAGTCAAAATTTCGAGAAAAATGTAGTAATTTCGATCTTAAGGTTAAAATTTTGAGAAAAAAGTCGATATTTGAAAAAAAAGTCGAAAATTGAGAAAAAAAAAACGAAATTGCGAGAAAAAAGTCGAATTTTTCAGATTAAGATCGAATAACATCGAAATTTCGAGAAAAAGTAGAAATTTCGAAATATTTCAAGAAAAAAGTCAAAATTTGCGAAAAAAGACGAAATTTCGAGAAAAAAAGTCTAAATTTGCGAAAAAAGTTGAAATTTCGATAAAAAAAGGTCGAAATTTTGAGTATAAAGTCGAAATTTCAAGATAAATCTCGAAATTTCGATATTAAGGTTAAAATTTCGAGAAAAAAGTCGATATTTGAGAAAAAAGTCGAAAATTGAGAAAAAAAACGAAAAGTTTTTAGATTAAGGTCGAAATTTCGAGAAAATAGTCGAAATTTGAGAATAACGTCGAAATTTCGAGAAAAAGCCGAAAATTTGAGGAAAAAGTCGAAGTTTGAGAAAAACGTAAGTCGAAATTCTGAGAAAAAGTTGATATTTGAGAAAAAAAATTGAAATTTCTTAAAATAACATTTTTTTAAATCGATGTCCTTTCTACACCTTTGTAGCATTTCGAAAAAGTTTAAATTTCCAGAAAAATATTAAAATTTCCAAAAAAAAAAACGTCGAAATTTTGAGAAAAAAGTCTAAAAGAGAAACAAGTCGAAGTTTAAGAAAAAAGTCAGAATTTCTAAAAATAACATTTTTTTAAATCAATTTTCTACGCCTTTGTAACATTTCGTTAAATTTCCATTTAAAAATTGAAATTTTAACTTTTTTCTAGAAATTTCGACTTTAAACACCAAATTTTGATTTTTTTTCGAATTTTTCACATTAAAGTCGAAATTTTGACTTTAATTTCGGGATTTAGAGAAGAAAAAGTCAACATTCTGTGATAATTTTTTCTTCAAATTGATGTCCTTTTTACGCTTTTGTAATTTTTACTCCAAAAAAAGTAAATAAACTTTTTTCAAGTTTTGTAGTGTATTTATTAAAACGTGTGTAACGTGTTCAACCATTAAGTAAAAGTTTTAAGACGGGTAACAGGTAATAAAATAACGCAGGGTAATTTTTGTGAATATTTTAACTGCGTACTGCCAATTTTACCTTCAAATATATGGCAACACTGCAGCACAGTTATCTTTTCTATTCAGTCAGCGACATAATGAATGAAAAGAAATATTAATGCTGCCATCTGTTGGCTTATTAACGTAGCTATTGCTAGAAGATGAAAGTGGAGAATAATATAACGACATAAATACACTTATATAAAAAATTAAAAAATGTTGTCATTAGATTTACAGTGACCTGTATCTAAGGTAAATCGATCCGATTCTTAGGATTTTTGAATCGTCCAGTCATATATGTAATACTTCTATATGGCGTGTTGTGTATAATCGCGTTGTCAAAAAGGTGAGATGAAAGTATGTGTCGTACTCTTTGGAGTACAAGCATTCATTAAATTATAGCGGGAACAGATGACAAGATGGGCGGGAACACTAATAAATGAATGACAACAAAGATAACTGACGAGAAGCGGGATGGGTTAATAAATTCTGTTTTCCAAAAAGACAAACATATATATCAATCGCGTCTTTTGAACACAATCGAGGGTACAAAACACGCCACATAGAAGTATTACATATATGCGTTCATTAGATCGATCTTATATTTGAAATCGATCTAAAAAATCGACCTTGAGACTTGAAAAAATCGATCTTTCGATTAATCGATCTCAGATAGACATCCCTAGCAATCAGTATGGGACTAATTGTAAGATTGAGAAGTTTGAAGATCCCTACCCTAAGGGGTTATCACATATTTGGTCCAGTTAAAGGGTCAATAGGTGGGAGGAAAACTTTCATAAAAATTAATTCAGGGAAACATAAGTTTTACTTTTACTTTGGATATTTAAGTCCTTTCAAAGTAGGGAAGCTGCATAGAATATCGGTTGTAAACTGTGTGACCAATCTTTCTTCACTTCGATCAGAGGAGATCCTTTATGACTAATCCTGATCTACAATTTTTTTAAAGTTTAATCTACTCACAAAGGGTAAATCCATTATGCTTTCAAAGCACTGCGAGTAGGATGCGGAAACAAGGATAGATGGCGATGAACCGCCTTCTTAAACAAGGATAGGTTGTAATTTTTGGGAGAAATTCCTTTCGGTAACAAGTTCCGTAACTTGGAAGTTCTATAAAAAAAGGGTCTTTATAGACAGAAGTCCCCACTGCGTCAAGCTGGACCGCACAGGAATTTGCTGTCTCCGACTATCTAGTATGCCTCAAGAACCTTGCCCTTGGGGGATCGAATCCTATTAGTTCCAGCAACCATCTTCACTGATAGTACTTGTAGAAAAGAGACAAGTCACCAACCATACGCCTGTGCTCTAATCTTTCGAGAGAATCGATCAGACTCTCGTCATCAATTAGGCGAATCTCTCTTCTTTGAATTGAATCCAAGAGAGCTAAAGTGTGTTTTGGGGCTGAACTCCAAACACGAGAACAGTATTGGCTAGTGTTGGCCTAACTTGAGCTTTGTACAGTGTTAATAGCTGATGAGATGTGAAGTACTTTCTAGCTCTAAAAAGAAAGCCTAGCTTCTGAGAGGGGGATTTGGGAATGGCGCGCACATGATCGTCCCAAGAGAAGTTAGTGCTCGCATTCACTCCTAGAATAGACAGATTAGATCCTATTGGAAGCATTTTACCATCCATTGGTATATCTGTTGCAATATCCCTTGATGTCTTCTTAGAGAAAACCGCGGCCTGAGTTTTTGAAGCGTTGAAGTCGACCAAATTGTTCTTACCCCATTTCAGAATAATCTCGAGATCCCGATTAATCGTCTATATATGCCGTTCCCTTAGTCGATTTGAAGCAGCAATAGATAATGGTTTGTCGGAGAAAAAAGATGACACAAGGTTACTATCATCTGCGTAGCTGTATATAGGATTGGAAGTTGAAGCTAACAGATCGTTTATGTGTAACAGAAATAGAGTAGGAGACAGAACAGACCCCTGAGGTACCCCTGCGTTAATCGCAAATGTCTCGGATGAGATGCCATCAACGACGACCTGAAGAGATCTGTCAGCGAGAAAATTGGATATCAAATGACAGAGTCCTGGAGGAAGACTATAAGATGTTAATTTGGAGAGAAGAGATCGGTGCCAGACTCTGTCGAAAACCTTTGAGATATCCAATGCCACAATCCTAGCCTCACCATGTTTTTCCATAGCTGAGGTACAGATATGAGTAACATATGCTAGTAGGTCGCCAGTGGAGCGTTGTTGTCTAAAACCGTATTGCCTGTCGGAGAAGTTTCTATTTTCCTCCAGATATTTGAGAATCTCGATGTTGATAACCTTTTCCATCACTTTGAATATAACGGGTAACAAAGATATAGTTGTTAGCCAGATTCCTTTTGCCTTTTTAAGGACAGTCTGCACCCTAGCAGATTTCCAGATGATAGGCAATACACCTTTGATGTAAGAAAGTGTAAACAATTTGCTTAAGACAGGAGTCAACTCTGGGGCGCACTTCTTAAGAACAATAGCGGGAATGAGATGATTCTATTTTCCTCCAGATATTTGAGAATCTCGATGTTGATAACCTTGCATTTGCCAATGTCACATAAAATTTTGGCAAAGCAGGAGCAGTCTTGACATTTCTGGTGACATTCATCAAAGGCTTCATTCTCTCTCGAACCAGAGGTAATATGATTGGACGTCTTACCAAAAAAGATGCAGGATTTACAAAACCAACAGAAACATTGATATACAAATCTTGTCCCCTGAAAACAAGAAAGATTAAAAAACACAGCAAAGGTTAGAGCAACCTTTGTCGTGTTTTTTAATCTATCTTGGTTTCAGGGAACAAGATTTGTATTCCACTTTTTAAAGATAACCAAGGACCGTTAACCAAAAAAAAAAGAAAACAGAAATCTGAAGTACAATGCAAAGTTGCAAAATGATTTGATTTCGACCTTGCTTCAATGAGTTTTGCTTGCTAATTTTTTTGATGTTTAGATGTTGCCCTAGACATCAAAAACTTTTCATGGATCATTAGGCTACAGAATTCGTCATGATTTTTATATTCGCCTACCAACGTAAACATAAATTCTTGCGCAATAATTAGTTGCCCATAGTCACACCTGTCAGTCATACTAATAACTGATCCCCATTTTAACTGATCAGTAGTAAAAGTTTAGCTTCACTCATAAGAATACAACTGATCAGTGACTTATCGTCTGGAAATTGCTTACACTATGCTGATGATCAGCAAATTATCAAATCACATTTGAATAGTAAATCTTTCATCGTCTCGAAGCTGGCAGGTACCTTGCCATTATCATTCTAAAAACTCAGGTAGTGACTTGACCATCCTTGGCATTAAAAAGTTCCAGTATAGTCACTTCTTAAATGCAAGCAGACCTAAATGGTTTCTAAATCTTTTTTTTTATTTTTACTCCACACTTATCAACTCCAGGGTACTTTATTTAAATTGGCGTGTTTTACGAATTGTGTCACAAAGTTGAATAGCAAGCAGTTAAATATGAATGGCAAAACGAAAAACCTTGCAATCTAAAAAACTTAACTACCGACGTAACCTTTGATAAAGACCCGTCCAAAGTCGTATGTTACCATTAATAAGTTGATGAACAGGTGGCTCAAAAACAGCACTTTCTTTTCGATATCGAATAGTAGAACGTTTAACTTGAACGGGACAATATTAGTGACCTTGTGGATTTTAATAATTAGTTTGCCAACTTCGGTTGCACATGGATTTTTACAAATTATAAGGTAGGAACCATCTTAAATAAGCGGAATATTTCCTCAACTTGTAATAATCTTTAAATGCTATCCAGTCCAGAGAACACATTGTTAAATTGCTATTGTCTTCGATTACTGGCATTTATATTGGGATGCTTCGGAAATTAATTGTTTTTAATAATACGTTGATAGTACTATCGATGCGGAGTTGTCCAGTGACTGTTTTTTTTTGTTAAACATTGGCGTGTAAGCAGATTCTACAATTTAGCATAAACATTTTTCGGCTGAACGTGTCGATTCGTTAATGTTGCCGATATTGAATAAGGTAATCGATGTTTAATTGTAGATTAGAAACTTATCAGTGACCTGTCCGATTTTTGGAAATATTCCAAACAAAATAAGCAAAGTATTTTAAATATTAGTCATGTGTGTATTATTTTCGTTCAACTGTATTCTAGTTGGTGTGTTTGTTAAAGCGATTGAATGCTGGGGTACGAAGCGATTTTATAGCTAATTTGTTGTTTGGTTAAGCTAGCTGGTACATCAGAAGTTTATTAACAGTTAATTTTGCCCATTAATTTGAGTTTGGTTGCTGTCTTTAATTATTTTGTTTATTCAGTAACATATTTTGGGGAACGTCCGTTAATTTAAACTGTCGAAGATGCTAAACTCATAAGATCTTTCGCATAATGAATGTGTTATGAAATAATTTCAAAGGACGTCTTGAATTTTAATTTATTTATCAATTTCTTTCATCTGTTAAAGAGCAGGATAATTTTCATCATACGTTAGGGTGCGTTTACACTGGACACTTTATTCCGTACATTTCCCTCATAAAATATATTTTCTCTCTGACATAAGAGCCAACTATCCTGAGAGAAGATATCTCGTCCCAGCTGTGTAGATAAATCTCGAATAACTTCTCTCAGGATAGTTGACACTTATGTCAAAGAGAAATGTTGGGAATAAAGTGTCTAATATAAACGTCCTTTTAAAAGAGTGGTTGCCAAATGATAGTCCGCATTTTTTTTAATAGTCAGAAATATTGTGAGATTACGTGGGTGGTTTTGTGATAACTTTTGGACACGACGAGCTTTTTTAAGTTAATTACTAGGTGGTTAGGGAGTACAATTTATGACTAATTTGAAGTAGGTGGTCAAAAATATTTGAAGACCACTGGTTACAAGACTGTGAGCTTTCAAATACTGATAGATCATTGCTTAGCTAAATAAATTGGTAAGCAAGGTTGTTATCGTTTGCGCCTAAGCAGTTTTTTTTTAAGTTTAATCCACTCGCAAAAGGTAACCCTATTATGCTTTCAAAGCACTGCGAGTAGGATGCGGAAACAAGGATAGATGGCGATGAACTGCCTTCTTAAACAAGGATAGGTTGTAATTTTTGGGGAAACAATATGATGGTCAAAACGCAAGAAAAAGTTAGAAGGTGCAATTAAAAAAATATTCTGTAAATTACTCTGGCATTGTAAAATCCAACACTGCACTTCCAACAGTTTTAGATTTAATTTTTTGGAGCTTTTTAACTCATTTTTAGCTTTTTAGATTTTAGCAGTCGCCAAATTTGGAAATATGTAATGTATTGCTTGACTAGTTACGAGTTGACTAATTCTCAAAGATTCTTTGGTCACATTTCACAAAAATATATTCATGTTTGACTTTTTCTAATTATTAGTCGATCGACTATTATCAGACAATTTTTTATGTTAGCTAAGGATAAAATAAAAAATATTGTTTAATTCAAGACGAGTACAATAATGATCCAAAAGATGATGGATTAATGGTTCGGAATTGGTCACGCATTTATACTTCTTTGAAACTCGAGAGCAGTGCTAAACTTCAGATATTGAAATCGCCTTCAACTGATTGGCGAAATGTTCACTGTCCTCTGCCCCAAAATTTTCCCCTCTGAGGTCAAATTTCTCTCATGAGAAAATTGCACTAAAGTTGCTGTGTGCAAGACGCATCAGCCCTGATGTAGTATCCAGGTTTAGCTCTTCTTATTTAATGTTAAGTCTTACACAATGACCTATTTTTAAACTCAAACATTTTTCATCAAAAATGCTTCTATACAATATTCTCATGTTTTCAGATATCTCAAACTCGTTAATCAATTTTCAGTCCTCAAAAAAAAACAAGTCACAAAAAACTGTTAGGAATAGTGTTCAGTAAACATCGTTTACATTTTTTCTCTCTTGTTTTAATTGTAACTACTAGTTAGAACTGCATGTAGTATTAATTAAAGTTTTAAAGTTCAAAAGATTCATTTTTTTCAAAAATTAGAATTTTGATCTTTGCTTTGAAACTTCTCCACTTTCTGGATCTTAAAAGTCTACGAAAACAAGGTTGTGCGAGTCAAGATGACATTAAATGACGAAAAGCCAAGATCACACAATACATTTAAGGTCACTTAGGACAAGGAATCAAGGTCGTTTGCAGTTAAAGTCACAAATTTACTTGAATATTAGATCATATGACTTCAGTGTCACATGACTTCAGTGTTACATAATTTTAATGTCACATGAGTCCAAGATCAAACGAGCCTAAGATAATGTGAATTCAAAATCACGTGAACTCAAGGCCAAATTCTCTTGAATATTAGATCATATGACTTCAATGCTCACATGACCCCAGTGTTACATGAATTCAATGTCACATGAGTTTAAGATCACACGAGCCCAAGATAATGTGAATTCAAAATCACGTGAACTCAAGGCCAGATTCTCTTAAATATTAGACCATATGACTTCAATGTCACATGACCTCAGTGTTACATGAATTCAATATCACATGAGTTTAAGATCACACGAGCCCAAAATAATGTGAATTCTAAATCACGTGAACCCAAGGCCACGCAATCTCAGAGTCACATGCGTTCAAGTTTACGTAAGTTTGAGGTCCTATAAGACCGAGGTGATGCAAATTTAAGGTCAGGTATGCTCAAGGACACGTCAGTTCAAGATGACGTTCGCGTGAGGTGAGGGCACGTGAGCACTTGAATTCAGGATTGCGTTTGCTCAAAGTTGCGTGTGTTTAAAGTCTCGTTAACCTGAATTCACGTGAGTGCAACGTCGTGTAAACTCAGGGTCACTTGAGTTGTAAGTCATGTTAGCTCAAAGTTGTGTTAACTAAAAGTCATGTTAGCTAAAAACACCGAAGTTAAATGTCTCTCAATTTCAAGGTCATACCAACTCAACGTCACGTGGATCTAGGTCATGTGGGATCAAGGTCACATAAATTCAAGATCACACTAGTTTAATACCATGTGAGTTCAAGATCACGTAAAGTCAAGGCCACGAAATATGAGTGTCACATGTGTTCAAGGTCACACAAGTTTAAAGTCACTTAAGTTGAAGTCACGTGAAACCATGACACGTGAGCTCGCCCTCATGCCAATTTAAATTCACGTAAACTCAAAACCACGTTAGGTCACGGTTACGACGGCGGTCATGTTAGTTCAAGTTCAAGATCACGTTATGTCACGGTTACGTAAGCTCAAGGTCACCCGAATTCGGGATTATGTTAGTTCATGGTTGCGTGACTTTAAGGTCACACAAGTTTAAAGTCATGCGAGTTTAAGGTCACTTAAAACCGAGGCACGTGAGCCCGCAGTCATGCCAATTAAAATTCACGTAAACTCAAAATCACGTTAGGTCACGCTTACGTGAGCCATCATGTCAGTTCAAGTTCACGTAAACTCAATGTCACGTTAGGTCACGGTTACGTAAGCTCAAGGTCACTCGAATTCGGGATTTTGTTAGTTCAAGGTCGCCAAAGTTTAAGGTCACACAGTTTAAAGTCACCAGAATTTAAGGTCACGTGAAACCGAGGCACGTGAGCTAGTCGTGCCAATTTAAATTTACATAAACTCAAAATCACGTTAGGTCACGCTTACGTGAGCTGTCATGTCAGTTCAAGTTCACGTAACCCCAATGTCAAGTTAGGTCACGGTTGCGTAAGTTCAAGGTCACCCGAATTCAGGATTAGGTTAGATCAACGTCGCGTGAGTTTAAGGTCACACAAGTTTGAAGTCACGTAATTTTAAGGTAACGTTAAATTAAGGTACGTGAGCTCGGGGTCATGCCAATTCAAATTAACGTAAACTCAAAATCACGTTCGGTCACGTAAACTCAAGGTCACGTTAGGTCACGACTACATAAGTTTAAAGTCACCCGAATTCAGGATTATGTTAGTTTAAGGTCGCGTGAGTTTAAGGTCACACAAGTTTAAAGTCACGTAAGTTTAAGGTCACGTTAAATTGAAGCACGTGAGCTCGGGGTCATGCCAATTCAAATTCACGTAAACTCAAAATCACGTTAGGTCACGTAAATTCAAGGCCACGTTAGGTCACGACTACATAAGTTTAAAGTCACCCGAAATCAGGATTATGTTAGTTCAAGGTCGCGTGAGTCTAAGGTCACACAAGTTTAAAGTCACGTAAGTTTAAGGTCACGTTAAATTGAAGCACGGGGTCACGCCAATTCAAATTCACGTAAATTCAGAATCACGTTCGGTCACGTAAACTCAAGGTCACGTTAGGTCACGACTACATAAGTTTAAAGTCACCCGAATTCAGGATTATGTTAGTTCAAGGTCGCGTGAGTTTAAGGTCACACAAGTTTAAAGACACGTAAGTTTAAGGTCACGTTACATTGAAGCACTTGAGCTCGGGGTCACGCCAATTCAAATTCACGTAAACTCAAAATCACGTTAGGTCACGTAAACTTAAGGCCACGGTAGGTCACGACTACATAAGTTTAAAGTCACCCGAATTTAAAATTATGTTAGTTCAAGATCGCGTGAGTTTAAGGTCACACAAGTTTAAAGTCACCAAAGTTTAAGGTCACGTGAAACCGAGGCACGTGAGCTCGCAGTACTGCCAATTTAAATTCACGTAAACTCAAAATCACGTTAGGTCCCGATTACGTGAGCCGTCATGTCAGTTCAAGTTCACGTAAACTCGATGTCACGTTAGGTGACGATCACGTTAGGTGACGGTCACGTTAGATCAAGGTCACTCGAATTCAGCATTGTGTTAGTTCAAGGTCGTGTGAGTTTAAGGTCACACAAGTTTAAAGTCATTAGAGTTTAAGGTCACGTGAAATTGAGGCACATGAGCCCGAAGTCATGCCAATTTAAATGTTAGGTTACGTAAGCCGTCCTATCAGTTCAAGTTCATGTAAACTCAATGTCACGTTAGGTCACGGTTACGTAAGCTCAAGGTCACCCAAATTCAGGATTATGTTAGGTCAAGGTCGCATGAGTTCAAGGTCGCGTAAGTTCAAGGTCACACGAGTTTGAAATCACGTGAGTTTAAGGTCACGTAAAATCGAAGCACGTGACCTTAAATTCAGGTGACTTTAAACTTTTGTGACCTTGAACTGACGCGACCTTGAACTAACACTCACGTGACTTCAAACTTGTGTAGCCTTGGTCATAAAAGTTCACGTGAAATCGAAGCACGTGAGCTTGGGGTCATGCCAATTCAAATTTATGTCAACTCAAAATCACGTTAGGTCACGTAAACTCAAGGTCACCTTAGGGCACGGCTACATAAGCTCAACGTCACTCGAATTCAGGATTATGTTAGTTCAAGGTCGCGTGAGTTTAAGGTCACACAAGTTTAAAGTCACCAGAGTTTAAGGTAACGTGAAACCGAGGCACGTGAGCTCACAGTTATGCCAATTTAAATTCACGTAAACTCAAAATCACGTTAGGGCACGTTTACGTAAGCCGTCATGTCAGTTCAAGTTCACGTAAACTCAATATCACGTTAGGTGACGGTCACGTAAGATCAAGGTCACTCGAATTCAGCATTGTGTTAGTTCAAGGTCGTGTGAGTTTAAGGTCACACAAGTTTAAAGTCACCTGAGTTTAAGATCACGTGAAACCGAGGGACGTGAGCTCGCAGTCATGCCAATTTAAATTCAAGTAAACTCAAAATCACGTTAGGTCACGCTTACGTGAGCCGTTATCAGTTCAAGTTCACGTAAACTCAATGTCACGTTAGGTCACGGTTACGTAAGCTCAAGGTCACCTGAATTCAGGATTTTGTTAGTTCAAGTCAGTTCAAGTTCACGTAAACTCAATGTCACTTAGGTCACGGTTATGTAAGCTCAAGGTCACCCAAATTCAGGATTATGTTAGTTTAAGGTTGTGTGAGTTCAAGGTCACACAAGTTTGAAGTCACGTGAGTTTAAGGCCCCGTGAAATCGAAGCACGTGACTTCAAACTTGTGTGACCTTGGTCACAAAAGTTCACGTGAAATCGAAGCACGTGAGCTTGGGGTCATGCCAATTCAAATTTATGTCAACTCAAAATCACGTTAGGTCACGTAAACTCAAGGTCACCTTAGGTCACAACTACATAAGCTCAACGTCACTCGAATTCAGGATTATGTCAGTTCTAGGTCGCGTGTGTTCAAAGTCACTTAGCTCGAGGTCACATAAATTCGAGGTCGCGTAAACTTCAAGATAACTTAAGGCTTGCGTGTGTTCAAAGTTACTTAGTTAGAGGTCACATTAATTCCAGGTGGCTCAAACTCAAGTGACCTTGAGCTAACAAGGTCGTAAACTCAGGATTACTTGGGTTTACGGCCTTGTTAGCTCTAAGGTCACTTTAGTTTACGCCACCTGGAATTAATGTGACCTCGAACTAAGTAACTTTGAACGCACGCAACCTTAAGCTAACATAATCCTGAATTCGGCTGACTTTGACTTCACGTAAACCATGGGGTTTCAAGGTCAGGTTAGGATCAAGGTCACATAAATTCTGTGTCAGGTAAACTCAAGGTCGTGTAAAAACAAGATAGCGTGAGGCGAAATGTCCTCTCTTTAAGTTTTATCTCAAAATTTTGACAGAAATGTTCTCTTGATTTTCTGTCAGGAATTTTGAGATAAAACTTAAAAAGAGGACATTTTGCCTCACGCTATCCTTGTTTTTACAATGACCTTGAGTTTACTGTGACACTGCAATTTATGTGACCTTGATCTAACCTGACCTTGAAACCTACATGGTTTACGTGAGCTCAAAGTCACCCGAATTCAGGATTATGTTAGCTTAAGGTTACGTGCGTTCAAAATTACTTAGTTCAAGGTCACATTAGTTCAAGTAATTTTAAGTTTGACATTTTTGCTTGATTTTAAAATTCTCATTTTTATATTTTTATGCCTCTTGTCTGGAAGAAAAAGATAACCAAATTCTAACCCTGCGTCGAAACTTCTAAATATTCTGACTGTCTAAAAATCTAAAATTCTAAAGCTTAAGACTAAACTCACATTAGATATTTACACTTTTATCTGTAGATTGCAACTTTTACTGTTTTTTTTTTAGAAATTACGACGTTTAAGTAGAAATTTAAAACAACATTCTTCTTTTAGAAATTTCAGAGTTTTTTACGAAGGCGCAGAAAGGACATCGATTAAAAAAAAATATTTTTAGAAATTTCGATTCTTTTTTTTGATATTTCGACTTTTTTTTCGAAATTTTGACAGTTTTTTCGAAATTTCGATTTAAATCTTCGGATTTCGACTATATTCTCAAAATTTCGACTTTAAATTTGAAATTTGGATTTTTTCCCGAATTTTCGACTTTAGTCTTGGAATTTCGTTTTTAAACTCAAAATTTGAACTTTTTTCTCAAAATTTTGGTAATTAAAAATAGAATATAGTGAGCGCACCCTACAGCCAACTGTCAAATTGTTGAGAAAGGGAAACGGTGAGATGCAACAATCACCTGCCTAACCTAATCATAAAGTATAGTAATTTCAAGATTAAAGTCGAGAAAAAAAGTTGAAATTTCGAATGAAAGTCGAAATCTTGAGGGAAAAGTCGAAATTTCGGGATTTAAGGCGAAATTTCGAGAAAAAACTCCAATTTTCGAGATAAAAGTCGAAATTTGGAGAAAAAATTCAAAATATCAGGATTTATGGTCGAAATTTCATCTTTAATTCCGAAATTTCGAGAAAAAGTCGAAATTTTGAGAAAAAAGTCGAAATTTCGAATCAAAGTCGAAATCTTGAGGGAAAAGTCGAAATTTCGGGATTTAAGGCGAAATTTCGAGAAAAAACTCCAATTTTCGAGATAAAAGTCGAAATTTGGAGAAAAAATTCAAAATATCAGGATTTATGGTCGAAATTTCATCTTTAATTCCGAAATTTCGAGAAAAAGTCGAAATTTTGAGAAAAAAGTCGAAATTTCGAATCAAAGTCGAAATCTTGAGGGAAAAGTCGAAATTTCGGGATTTAAGGCGAAATTTCGAGAAAAAAGTCCAATTTTCGAGATAAAAGTCGAAATTTGGAGAAAAAACCCAAAATATCAGGATTTAAAGTCGAAATTTTAACTTTAATTCCGAAATTTCAAGAAAAAGTCGAAATTTTGAATCAAAGTAGAAATTTTGAGAGTTAAGTCCAAATTTCGCAATTAAAGTCAAAATTTTGAGATTAAAGTCGAAATATCAGGATTAAAAGTCGAAATTTCAACTTTAATTCTGAAATTTCGAATCAAAGTCGAAATTATGAGATTAAAGTCCAAATTTTGCGGTTAAAGTCGAAATTTCGAGAAAAAAGTCGAATTTTCGAGATAAAAGTCGAATTTTCGAGATAAAAGTCGAAATTTGGAGAAAAAAGTCAAAATTTTAGGATTTAAAGACGAAATTTCAACTTTAATCCCGAAATTTCGTCTTTAAATCCTAAAATTTTGACTTTTTTTAACTTTAATCCCGAAATTTCGAGAAAAAAAGTCGACATTTCAAGAAAAAAGTGGCAATTTCTAAAAAAATTTTTTAATTGATGTTCCTTCTACTCCTTTGTAATTCTTCCTTGCAAATTCGAGACAATTTCCAAAATTCTTCTTTAAACTATTTTCGAAAAACATTCTGTCCAAAGCTTAGCACTTTTTTGCTTTAATTTTTGTGTTTCAACTTGACTTTAAAACATTAACTTTAAGGATAAAATGTCAGCTTTAAACTTCAAATGATAATAAATAATATTTTGGGAAAAGGTTCAGATTTTGAAAAATATTTTTTAGAAACTTGCAATGCTCACTTTTTTCTTGAAATTTTGATTTAAACAATTGGCTTTTTGGATAAGATTTTAAAAAATCAACTTTTAAGCTTAAATTGAGAATTCTCAGAAAGAGTCTTCTTGAAGAAGTAAATCAAAAAGTTTAAGCGTTTTAAAAATTAGTTTTAACTGTTTTTTAGAATTTCCACTGTTTGACACAAAACTTTTGGGTAGAAATTTATCAAATCCTTTCTCAAAATGTTGGCTCTAAAGTTGAGAATTTTCAAAAATAATTAATAATTTTTAACAGGGATTCTGTAAGTCAAAAGAAATAAGAAAATTTAAACTTTAAGGGGTGAAACTTTGACTTTTTCTAAATTGTCGACTTTATAATATAGTCAAACCTCCCTATAACGAACCCCATATATCGAATTCTTCTATATAAGGAACTTTTTTCCGGAACGGAGTATTTTAAGCAAATTTATACATAAAATTACCTTCATTTAACGAACGCCATAGTAACGTAACGCAGCGAATTTCTTAACCAATATTTAATTAAATTTTAAATGCTTCGGTTCAGAAAAATTTCTTAATTTTTTTGGATACCCATGCTAATGAGTTTCCAAGATTGAGTTAGTTTTTAATTGAATTCGTTTCAGAGAAAGTTCTTAATTTTTGGGTACCCCATTCTGATGACTTTGTTTGCCTGTTAGCACAAAAAAAGAATTTTCTTTTTGAGTTGTTTTTTGTGCCAGAAGAGTAAGAATTAAATTGCATAGAAATAACGAAGAAAACAGCTTAAGCGCTCAGTAAGAGTTCAACTGATGAATAGTGTTATAATCAGGGTTTAAAAAAAGGACATCGTCAACAAGTTTGGAATCCTTGCGAGCATATGAACTTTTACATATGATCTGTGTACTTTTAATGCTATTTCCTTACAAGGAAAACCTCTCTATAACGATTTTTTTTTTGGTAGGATTTAAGAATTCACTGTAGGGAGGTTCGATTGTAATTTATACTCTAAAAGCGTCATTAACTCGCTTTGGAATTAACAGATGGACTTTGGTGACTTCTGAATTTTGGTTGATTAGGGCGGAGAGCCACCAAGTTTCCTTTTCATAAAATTGCTTGACTAGACTAGATGAATATCAAACATGCCCCCTTTATAGAAAAATAGTCCCAGAAAATGTGCCAGATTAAGAGGCGCCGTAAAAGTGGGTCAAAGAGTGGATGAGCAGGCTCCAGGACAGGGAGAGCTGTGGCGCCAATCCAGAAGGAGTTGGCGTAACGAATTTATTTTTACTATATTGAGGAGTGTTTCTTGAATTTCCCAATCGACAACTCCGAGAAAAGACAAATAACAAATACAAATATTTTCCTGTTTTTATTTACTCGTATTGCAAAATTTCGCTTCAAATTCAGCATATCTCGATCGGGAACAATTACTCTTTTGTACAATTTTTTATCTCGTCATGTATATTGTTTTTTCGTAATTTGATGCCAAAGGTGATAAGTTTTGGTTTAAATTTCTAAGTAATCGTCGTTAGCGTAGTAATAACATCCGAGTTACTTATATAAATTGCCATCCAAGAATAACCGAGAAAAATTTTCTCGTTATTCTCCGCTTACATAATAGTATATAAAACGGTGGTCTTACTGTGTCACGTTGGGAGAAGTGCACTTTTTTTTTATTTTGTAACACATCGCGCTTCGGCTCCATCGTCGTCAAGCGCTTGATTGGCGACCATTAAATTGTTGTTTATTCAACAAGTTAATTAAAATAATAAGAAACACACGTTTCTCCGTAAGTGTTCATAATTATTAAACGCAAAGGCTTATGTAAATTGTCTAATTGTCGAATCACAAGATACCTATTAAGATGCATTTATTTCATTTGAAAAACCGACAGTTTATGCGCGATTGAGTTTACTAATTCATAATTTTTTCGAATAGTTCGCCGCAAGAAGTACAGTGATTGCGAGTGCTTTGGTGCTGCTTGGATATACGACAGGTTCCTTCTTCAAATGGAAGATGAAAAAAATTTATTCCTTTTTCTTGCTGCAGGTTCCGGTAAGTCACAACCAATTCAAATAAATAAATGAATCTCAACAATTAATTTATGAATTTGAATGTTATTATCATCAGGTACCAAATAAGTTATTAAAAAATTGATGTAGAAATCATGTCTCCTGAAACCTAGAAGTTTTTTAAGGTTTCTTGGTTTCAGGAGACACGATTTGTATATAATTTTTGAAGATAAGCGAGGATCAGTCCCTTTCACAAAAAAATGACTATAAACGATTAAAAAAAGGAAAGGAAGTAAAAAAAGTTTTTTGACCCAAAATGCATAGTTTTGATACCCAAAAAAAGACGCACGTGGCCCAGAATATTTTTGACAGGTAAAGAAACAAACAGATTTGGTGTACCCCAGAAGACGGACGTTTCAGGTTTTTCTTTAACTTGCAATTTTAATCTCGAAGTTTTATTATTCATCTTGAAATCACGACTGGCTTTCAACAACAAAATTTGTCTTGAATTGTATAATTTTGAATATTTATTCAAAATTCGACTTTTTGTTAAAAAATGTGGCTTTAAATTCCAGAAGACTTTTTTCGTAATCTTGATATTTTCTCAAAATTTCAGCTTTAAATCTCTTACAACATTTCCACCCCCAAACACGAAATTTACTGGAAATGTCGGAAACCATTTTTTAGAGAATCTCAAAAACAAAGAAGAGAAGAAAAGACTGGCTCTTAGCAACAAAATTTGACTTTAATTGTAAAATTTTAAATTTTTCTTTAGGATTCAACTGTTTGTTAAAAATTATGGCTTTAGATTCGAAAAGACTTTTTTCGTAATTTCGATGTTTTTGCAAAATTTTAACTTTAATATTCTCAAAATTTTTACCCCCAAACACGAAATTTACATGGAAATGTCTAAAACCATTTTTTAGAGAATCTTAGAAACAAAGAAGAGAAGAAGAGACTGGCTCTTAGCAACAAAATTTGACTTTTATTATAAAATTTTAAATTTTTCTTTAGAATTCAACTTTTTGTTAAAAACTATGGCTTTAAACTCGAAAAGACTTTTTTCGTAATTTCGATGTTTTTGCAAAATTTAAACTTTAATATTCTCAAAATTTTTACCCTTAAACACGAAATTTACTGGAAATGTCTAAAACCATTTTTTAGAGAATCTTAGAAACAAAGAAGAGAAGAAGACACTGGCTCTTGGCAACAAAATTTGACTTTTATTGTAAAATTTAAAATTTTTCTTTAGAATTCAACTTTTTGTTAAAAATTATGGCTTTAGACTAGAAAAGACTTTTTTCGCAATTTCGATGTTTTTGCAAAATTTTGACTTTAATCTTCTCAAAATTTTTACCCCCAAACACGAAATTTACTGGAAATGTCGAGAATCATTTTTTAGAGAATCTTAAAAACCAAGAAGAGAAGAAGAGACTGGTTCTTAGCAACAAAATTTGACTTTTATTGTAAAATTTTAAATTTTTCATTAGAATTCAACTTTTTGTTAAAAACTATAGCTTTAGACTCGAGAAAACTTTTTTCGTAATTTTGATGTTTTCTCAAAATTTTGACTTTAATCTTCTTAAAATTTTTACCCCCAAACACGAAATTTACTGGAAATGTCGAGAAATATTTTTTAGAGAATCTCAAAAACCAAGAAGAGAAGAAGAGACTGGTTCTTAGCAACAAAATTTGACTTTAATTGTAAATTTTTTCATTTTTCTTCGGAATTCTACTTCTTAATACACATTATGGCTTTAAACTAGAAAAGACTTTTTTCGTAATTTCGATGTTTTCTCAAAACTTGGACTTTAATCTTCTCAAAATTTTTACCCCTAAACACGAAATTGACTGGTAAATGTCGGAAACCATTTTTTAGGGAATTTCAAAAATACATAAGATTAGAAGAAAAGTCGAAAAATTAAATTTAAGTCACAAAATTAAAATTTGAAACGCTTAATTTAGAATTTAAAAAAATTAAAAAACTCTAAAAGCTGGAAATTTATTTAGGAAATACCAAAATTATTACTCTAAAAAAATAAGCTGCTTTAAATTGTGTGGGCACCTAAATATCTCAGAAAAATGTTCAGTGGTGAAGAGTTGATAAAATTTTACCTAAGATGAATTTTTTTGCCTAAAAAAGATTGTTCCTTTTGTAATTATTTCAAAGGTTTTCTACAAAACAAGTTTGATTGCACGTAAGTCTAGATGTATAATTATGAATTATTCATAAAGCTATATCACACTGGTCAATTAATTCCCTCATAAATCGGTTCATAAACTGCCCTATTTTAAAACTATTTTATACAGTGGCGAATTCGTTTTGGGTACAAATTGTTCTGATTTAGCAGCAAAAATTAATAAGAAATGTACGTTTTTCGGGATTGCAGAGCGTTGGTCAATTTAACTTAAATATGGACATTTCGCTCATCATCCAAGGGGATTCCCACTGAAACCAAATATAAAATCAAGAGAGGCAGAAGAGAATGATATCTCAGTATGTGAATCACAGCAGAAACGTTGAACATTTAAAGAGCCAAGACTAACAAAACGAAATTTTTTTAATTCTACATGCGAATAGTTAATACGATATTTAAAAAAATCTCTCTTCATGACAAAGGATTAGATTAGATTCTACATAAAATAAAAAATTAAAGTCTTAATAATCGAAAATTAAAATAGATAAATTAAAAATGTAATTAAATAGAAAATTTTGGTGTAACGAACGTTCCAATGTTTGAAGATAAGCAAGGACCACCTTGGTTACCTTCCAACATTGAAATACAAATCTTGTTAACTGAAACCAAGAAAGATTAAAAAACACAACAAAGGTAGATAGAAAATGTAGAAAATATAAAAATTCATCAAATGGGGAAAGTCGAAAGGCTACAGTATTACTCATCATTTCATTTGAACTCGTCACATCAACATACAAGGAAAAATGTAAGAAAGAGGGAGGGATTGTTCAAAATATTAAAAAAAAAACTTGGGACTGCCAACAGAAGTGAAAACTTGTAACTGTGATAGAACAGTGTTTTTTTAATTTTCAAATAAATTGTAATGTGGAAAATAAAAATTTCAAATTCAGTTTCTTGCAGGGTAGGTCGCGAGTTCCAACCCCGCTACCAATAACGCATTTTAAAATTATATTACGATTCTTAATCACAGCTACATAATACTGTTAACAATAGAGCATATTGGTAACGATAATTAACGTGATTTAGCGAATTAGCGTAACGGTGACGCGAATTAGCGTGACGGTCACGCGAATTAGCGTGACGGTCACGTGAATTAGCGTGAACGTCATGTAACCGACGTGACCGACGAATTAAAATGATGGCGAAACCATAAGTTTTCACAATATCAAAAGTTGCCCAACAAAGAAGTTTTTACTTCAAAAAACAAGGTTCCAGTTTCGATTGGGCTTTTTCAGAAAAAAAGCGTATATTTTGAGTCAAAAAAACCGTAAAAGAAAAACTAAATTTATGAAAAAAATTTTCCCCAAACTTTGAATCTAATATTTAGTCTAACAATGTTACCTTTTTAGACATTTTTTGGCAAAAAGTTAAAGTGTTACGGGAATTTTAAATGCAATATTAAGATTTTTAAATTTGTTCACAAGTCTTTTCCAAAATTTAAATTTCCTTGCAAAATTTTACATTGCAACTTCCCGAAATATAAATTTTTCTCTAAATACGGAGTTGACGCTTTTTAACTGCAAAATTCGATATTTTTTACGTTTTAGAAAGTCGAAATTTGGCAAAAATTACACGTATTAAAAACATGTTTCCTAAATTTCAGATTTACGCTTGAAAAAATGTTGGATTTTGTTCCCAAATTTTTGATTTTCTATTCAAAATTTTGAGCTTTTATAATAATTTTGGGCTTTTTTAAACATTTTGTGCGAATTTCTGAACTGAAGAAGATCGAATATGCGGGTTTAAAATCTAATTTTTAAAGTCGAAAATTCGCAAATACATTTATGATTTCAAGAATTTTTCATTAAATAAATGATAAGTTTTTTAAGAAATGTTGAGTTTTTATCAAAATTTTGAATTTTTTCCCCTAAAATTTTGGATTTAACTCGAATGTTGGATTTAGCTCGAATTTTGGATTTAGCTTGAATTTTGGATTTAGCTCGAATTTTGGATTTAGCTACAACTATTTTTAAGGAAATGTTGCTGCGGTTTATCAAAATTTCGACCAAAATCCTAAAGCTTCGACTTTTTCTTATCGAAATTTCTAATTTAAATTCGAAATATCCACCTTTTTCTCGAAATTTACCCAATAAATCTGTAAGCAACGACTAACAGACAACACACACCCTAAACTGGTAAATCTAGGAACATAAAATTTCGCAAAGGTATTGGCCGTAATACGTAGGTGAGCACTAAGAGGGAATTTTTTAAAAATTCAGCCCCCAAGGTGGTAAAAATGGGTGTTAAAAACGAACTATACAATATGTGACACTCGCGATTGAATTTAATGTTGCCTCTAGGCATTGAGAGATGACAACGTTGATGAATTGTCTTCGCACATATTTATCCAAATTTTTGCAAATAATCATTGCATTTTTTGTCTTTTTACAGGTTTTTCCTTCATAGTAGACTTTTTTATATATAAACTTCTAAACATTTAAGTTGTAAGGATATACTTCTTCCGGGGTTGGACCGTGTGAAAGAACTACTAAAAGTGTTCGACGTTTCGCCCACCATCGTAGGGGGCTTCTTCAGGAACAAAGAAAGAAAAATAGATGAAATGAGGGAATATGCAAAAAGGAAAATAATAAAAATAAAAATAAAAGGCCAATTTCAAAACATCAGAGCACGGTAACTCAGTATGTCCACCATACCAGAGGCGAAACTCTTCTGAATTGAAAATTGGTACAAAGGATAAGAAAGTTTAGACAGAAGAGCACGGTAACTCAGTATGTCCACCATACCAGAGGCGAAACTCTTCTTTTTAACTTAAACTTACAATTTTTAATTCTTTTGGGATAACCTTTTTTACATTTTTCTTTTATTTTCAAACTTTTAATTTATTAAGTTTTAATTCGAAACCTTTGAAAAAAAGTTTAAATTTTTAGAAAAAAAGATTAATATTTTTAGAAAAACACCAATTTTGACTTTAATTTTGAAAGTTCTACTTATTTCTACTAAGAAGTGGAAAGGACATCAATTAAAAAAAATAGAGTTAGGGTTTAAAGTCGAAATTTCAACTTTAATCTCGAAATCTCAACATTTTTTTTCGAAATTTCGAATTTTTTCTTGTAATTTCGACTTTTTTCTTAAAATTTCGCCTTTAAGTCCGAAACTTCGACCTTAATCTCGAAATTTCGACTTTTTCTCGCAATTTCGAGAATAAAGACGAAATTTCTAGGGTAGTTTTAGGGTTTAAAGTCGAAATTTCAACTTTAATCTCGAAATTTTAATATTTTTTTTTCGAAATGTCGACATTTAACATGAAATTTCGAATTTTTTCTTCTAATTTCGACTTTTTTTTCTTAAAATTTCGCCTTTAATTCCGAAACTTCGACCTTAATCTCGAAATTTCGACTTTTTTCTCGCAATTTCGAGAATAAAGACGAAATTTCTATACCCTATTGTTAAGTTAGGCAGAGACAGTTATGTCCTACCACTCCCCTTTCTCAACAATATTGACAGTTGGTAGTAGGGTGCGTTCAATAATTTCTATTTTTAATTACCAAAATTTCAACTTTCTTTATGAAATTTCTAGATTAAAGTCGAAATTTCTAAGTCTATGGTCAAGTTAGGAAGATGACACTTGCGTTCCACCACTTCTCTTTCCCAATAATATTGACAGTTGGCAGTAGGATGCGTTTAGTAATTTCTATTTTTAATTATCAAACGTTCGTCTTTTTTTTCGAAACTTCGAAATTAAAGTCGAAATTTTAGGAAAAAATGTCGAAATTTTATGTTAATATCGAAATTTCAAGTTTAACGTCAAAATTTCGAGATTGAAGTCAAAATTTCGAATTTAAAGTCAAATTTAAAGTCGAAATTTCGAATTTGAAGTCGAAATTTGGAATTTAAAGTCGAAATTTTGACAAAAAAGTAGAAATTTCGAGAAATAAAAGTTGAAATTCCGAGATTAAAATCGATAATTCGAAAAAGAAGTCGACATTTAGAGTTTAAAGTCGTGTTTCGAGACTTTAGTAGAAATTTCGAGATTGAGGTCAAAATTTCGGGATTAAAGTTGAAATTGCGAATTTAAAGTCAAAATTTCCAGAAAAAAGCATAAACCTTGAGAAAAAAGTCGAAATTTCGAAAGAAAAGTCGACATTTCGAATTTAAAGTCGAAATTTGGAGAAAAAAGTAGAAACTTTAAGAAGAAATTCGAATTTCCGAGTTTAAAATCGAAATTTCGAAAGAAAAGTTGAAAGTTCGAAAGCAAAGTAGAAATTTCGAGAAAAAAGTCGAAATTTCGAAAATAAAGTAGAAATTTCAAGTTAAAAGTCGAAATTCCGAGATTAAAATCGACATTTCGAAACAACAGTGGATATTTCGATTTTAAAGTCGAAATCTCTAAATTAAAATCAAAATTTCGAGAAAAAAGTAGAAATTTCGAGTTAGAATCAAAATTTCGAATTTAAAACCTAAATTTCGAGGTTAAAGTCAAAATTTCGAGAAAAAAGTAAAAACTTTAAGAAAAAATCGAGATTCCGAGACCAAAATCGAAATTTGAAAAGAAACGTCGAATTTTCGAGAAAAAAGTCGAAATTTTGAGATTAAAGTAGAAATTTCGAGTTAAAAGTCGAATTTCCGAGATTAAAATCGAAATTTCGAAACAACAGTGGATATTTCGAGTTTAAAGTCGAAATTTCGAGACTTAAGTTGAAATTTCGAAATTAAAGTCGAAATTTCGAGAAAAAAGTAGAAATTTCGAGTTAGAATCAAACTTTTGAGTTTAAAATCAAAATTTCGAGGCTAAAGTCAAAATTTCGAGAAAAAAGTAAAAACTTTGAGAAAAAATCAAAATTCCGGGAATAAAATTGAAATTTCGAAAGAAACGTCGAAATTTCGAGAAAAAAGTCGAAATTTCGAGAGTAAAGTAGAAATTTCGAGTTATAACAGTCAAAATTTCGAAAAAAGGTCGAAATTTCGAGTTTAGCGTCAAAATTTGGTGAGAAAAAGTCGAAATTTCGAAGAAAACGTCGAAATTCCTAAAAAGAACGTTTTTCTCGAAATTTCGATTTTAATCTCGAAATTTCCAGCAAACGGATGAAATTTTGATAATTACAAATAAAAATTACTGAACACACTCCACTGTCAACTATCGGTACTGTTGAGAAAGGGGTGTGGTGGGACGCAACTGTCATCTGCCTAACTTAACCGTAGAGTATAGAAATTTCGAGATAAAGTCAAAATTTCGAGTCTAACCTCGAAATTTCGAGAACAAAAATCAAAATTTCGAGGTTAAAATTGAAATTTCAAGACCAAAATTTCGACTTTAATTTCGAAATTTCGAGAAAGAAGTCGAAGTTTTAAGTCTGAAGTCAAAATTTCGAGATTAGAGCCGAGATTTCGAGATTAAAGTCGACATTACGAGAAAAAAAGTCAATATTTCGACTTTGAATTCAAAATTTATAATTTATTTTTTAAATTCATGTCCTAAATTGAAATACAAATTTTGTCCCCTGAAACCAAGAAAGTATCTCTTTGCATTATTCGATTTTTCATCGAGGTTTTTTCAGCACTTCGACTTTTTTTCAAAATTGCAACCCTTTTTTGAAAACTTCAACTTTTTTTTGGTGGAACGAACTGGTCTTTAAAAATTGAAATACAGTATCTCTCTGACGATGATAACCTGGCTATCGAAACGCGTTAGAGCAGCCTTCGTTGTGTTTTCCAATCTTTCTTGGTTTCAAAGGATAAGATTTGTATTTCAGTTTTTGAAGATAACAAAGGACCAGTCCTTTGCACCAAAATTTATGTCCTTTCTACGCCTTTGTACGAAATTATAAACTAAACAAAAAAAAGCAAAAGTGCAAAATCTATTCCCAAAAGATCTTCAAAAAGATCGTCCAATTTGAGATTAAAGTCAGAGTTTCGACAAAAAAAGACTTTCTAAAAAAGTGGCAATTTCGAGTTTAAAATCATAAATTATAGACCAAATATATAGTTGTAGATCGGACGTACATGCTATTACAACTGTCATATATGTTTAAATTTTATATCAAGAGCTCGAATTTTCGAGAAAAAGTCGACATTTCGAGATTAAAATTGAAAATTCGAGAAAAGAAGCTCAACATTTTAAAGTGCTGAAAAGGTAAAGATAAAAAAATAAATAAAAATAAAAAACTCGCAACATTTATAGAAAAAAGTTCGCATAATTCAAGATGAAAGTCAAACTCCCGACAGAAAGTCTCAATTTATAAGAAAAGTGGCAATTTCGAGTTGAAAATTGAGATTTAAGAGAACAATTTGAAAGCAAGTGGGAATTTTGAAACGATTTATTTAAACATGATTTTCTAAATCTCTCGGTTAAGACTGCAATTAAATGAGACTCGAAATGTATCAAAACGTCCGTATATTTCGCTGAAATTAAATGTTTATTTCATCAATTTTTTTTAAAAAAAGAACAAAAATCACAATGCACCATCTCTTTTACCAAATTTAGTTTTTCCTCTAAACAAATTTGCAATAATTTCAACTCATTTTCTTGAGACTTGTATAATTACTAGTGGTTAATCACTCCATCACAAAACTTGAATAAATGACTGCAATGCAACTGAAAGAAAGTTTCGAAAAAATGTTATTATTCAATGAAATTTGTAATTAATCTCCAGTTCAAAGTGTAAACCGGTAACCGTAAGGCGGTAACGTAATATTGCTGACATCGATAATATGGATGCCTACTTTTATGGTCACAGTTTCAGGACCTACGAAGAGAGGCCGCTGTCAAAGTAAAGATCACAGATTTTTTTTGGTGGAACGGATTGGTCCTTGGTTATCCTCAAAAATTGAAATATTGTATCTCTCTAAAGATAATAGCTTGGCTATCGAAACGCGTTAGGAGCAACCTTTGCTGTATTTTTTAATCTTTCTTGGTTTCAGGGGACAAAATTTGTATTTCAAAGATTACAGTTTGACACTCCTTATCTTTATAATTGTTTGCATCATGTAAAATAACTATTGAAACTTTCTGGACATAAGTTTGGAATAAAAAGAACCCTATTAGCTACTCCATATCATAAAGAATGTCTAAACCAATTTTCGTTAAAAATCGCTTCAGTAATTGAGCCATGAAAAGCGAACAAACACACTTTCGTATGTATTAGATTGTAAATCGAACTTACAATTCTAGACCGAATGTTCAATATAATTAACAACTTCTGTATTAAAATAATACAATAAAAACTCAGCTTTCATTGGAATTTACAAAAATCATTGTTGGCTCATTATCGTGAAAACCGTTTCAACTTTTGATACTAAAATTTGAAAAAAATCTGTTTTGTTTGCATGAAAATTTAATTATTTTCAAAACAGTTGTCAGCCAACTTTTGCCATCCACTAAGTGAAAGATTAAGCACGAATCTAACATTTAAAGAAAGCAAGACAATTTTTTTGCATGTTATTAAATTTTAACATAAATAAGTTAATAACCTTTCCTAGAATAATATAACGGCTGTTGTTTATAAATGGTTATAAATAGGAAAAATGTGATATCTGGACTAGAAATAATTTTACGGCCCATAATTAACAAAAAAAATACGTGCTGTATACAATATTTTAGCCGAACGTCACAATACTATCGAATATTAATTACTTGTGTAAAAACCAAATGACCATAATAAATGTAGCTGGATTCATTAATGCAATTCCTTGGTGTTACGTGAATATGCTACTTTAGATAAATCTATCTATTACTTTTAAATATACCTTCCTTTGTTATGAACGTAATCTCGTTTTCAAAGAATGTTACAGGAATAACCAAACTAGTTATTTTTAACAGAAATTGCAGTTATCAAGTAATCAACTCATTATTTAATTGTTTTTTAATATTATAATATAACTAATTTAAAGCTGACGACATTAGGAAATGAAGCTTATCATATCTTATTAAAAAAAAATAAAACCCGAACAGATTGTTCTGTTTTTTGTTGTTGATCAATTACAAATGTATTTTAAGTGTTGAATTAAAGTAATTGAGATTGCTTTATTTTTCACCTTTAATACGAGAATTTTTGGTAGTGTAATAGCCATTTAAGTGGATATTATACGATTTGTTATTACGATAAAAAATTGTGCCACATGGTATCCAGTCAATTGATTTAAAATGATTGAAGTCATTAAGACCGCTTCATATTTTAGGCTCGTACGAGAATTTTTCAATAATTTAATAACCATTTAAATAACTATTATTTACACGTTACGCGACTTGTTGCACAACAAAAATATTACTACTTGAATGGCCCCCAATAAATATACATAAAATCAAAGTCCATTCCTATTGAGTGGCATTTGCTTCTTCAACACGTTTCGATTTTTGAACTGACAAAGAAAATGCCACACAATAAGAATGGAGTTAACCAAATTTCGCAAAAAAGATACAGAGAATATTATTATTTTGTGTTATCGAAAATCTTCTAACATCTGATTTTAATTGAAAACAGAGATTAAAAAGAAAATATCAAATTCAAATTAAAATACCGCCAAAATATCTGTAGGTGGAAGTCTCATAATATAATTATGTTGAAAAAGAGCCAAAATTTTCAAAAAAAGATCGATTTTTTTCAATTAACAGTCAAATTTACTTAAAACTTAAAACTTTGAGAAAAAAGTCGAAATTTTTGAAAAAAGAAAGTTCAGAACTTCCAGAAAAAACAATTATCGAATGCATTAAGTAAAAATCAAGCTGTAACTTTCATTTATTATAAGCAAAAAAGCATTTTGAAAAATAATTTTTGGTGTTAGTTGATAAGTTATTGACAAAAATTCGTTCTTTTTTGTTTCTCATGGCCACTTTCCTGGCAATATTTAATAACTATTTCAGCGAATACTATCTTTATGAGTGTGTTCGATTTGCTGTTGCAACAAAAAACGCGTCACATGACATCGATTGAATGGGTATAAAATAAATATCAAGGTAAAGTTGCAACTTTCACGGGGAATACCTAATGTATTACAAAAAAATTAAATTTGCATTTTGAAAAAATAAATGTTTATTTATTGGTAGAATTGTACTCATTGCTGTTAGCCGAAGGCAAAGGAAACTATCGTGGTAAATTGCCAGTTATTCAATGATACTACTGTAGTTAGCCGGCGTAAACATAAATTAAGCAACAAATCAGGTTTTTATAAAATGTTAAGGTACATTAAGGTTACTGAATATGTATATTTTATTTTCCTTCAACGGTATTAATTATTTGAAAATATCAGATTTATTGGCCGGTTTTCTTTAACTGTAAACGTCACTTCACTTTCCACACCAGTTTTTTTATTTATAAACACTTTTTCTGTAAAAATTAAAACGAAATATACGATGTCGTTTTAGAGAAACACGTCGAGAATTTTGGCAAACGTTTTTTTTTTGGTTTTTTATAGTTTTAGAATTCAACATTATAATCTTATTTTTTTAATGCAAAACATCGCATTTGTGACTTTTATGAAAATTTTATCTAAAAATAGATATAAAAAATAACCTTCCGTTACTAGAATATAATCATAGAAATGATTAACAACATTTAAAACTAGTAAGTAAGCGGTGAAATTTAATTAAACATAATTAAAAAAAGTAAACTTTGTACAACATTTAATTAATAAGTTATAATAACGATACTTTAGAGCAGCCTTCGATATCAAATTTTATCTAATCATGATGTATAATTACCAAAACCATTGGTAAATTGGAGCGAGTGGGGCCCAGTGTTCACTAAACAAGAAAAACCACGAAACGAAACTATCGATATAATCAACAGTTTTTAACGATAGTTTCATCCATTAATTTAGTTTAACGAGAAACAAGTTGGTTTATAAATAAGTATATCTATTTAATAAATCTCTAAGCACTAACGACAACGCACAGCCAAAACTAGTAGCTCTAGGGGCATGAAATTTCACATAGGTGTTTCCCGTAATACGTAGGTGAGCATCAAAAGAGGATTTTTCAAAATTCAATCTCTAAGGTGGTCAAAATAGGCACTTGAACATCACTTAAAATGTATGCAACGAAAAGAACACGCGATTGTATTTCATTTTTCAAAAAAAAGTCGAATCTTCAAATTTATTAAATTTTTCACATAAAAGTCAAAACTTTGAAAAAAATGTCGCAATTTTGGAAGGAAAAATCGAGATTTTCAAAAAAAAGTCAAAACTACGAGAAAGAGTCAAAACTTCGAACAAAAGTGCAAATTTTCAAAAAGAAGTTGACATTTTGAAAAAAGTTAAGATTTTGAAAAAACAATATTTCAACATAATCAGATTTATAAAAAAAATTGCAATTTTAGAAATAAAAAGTCGAAAATTTTAAATAAGATCAATTATTTTGTCTCCAAGTTTTCAAAAATGCGAAGATTTCGAAAAATAAATCGAAATCTTAAAAGAAAGCGAAATTTCGAAGGTTTGAAAATATATAAAATATGTTAAAATTTGGAAAATGGAGGTTACAAAAAATGAAAAATTGGAAAGAAAGTTAAGGTTTTCAACAAAAATTAAAGACACATTTTTCAAAAAAAAAACTATTTTCGGAAAGCGAACATTTTGAGAAAAAGTCGAAATATTGAAAAATAATCATTTTAAGTAAGTCAATATTTTCAAAAGTCAAAACAACAACAAGGTATTCTAAACTGGTACATCTTGTAGACTAGTCCTTGGTGCCAAACTGTGTCAAATGCCTTGGAGATATCGAAGAAAATAGCAGCCCCAACTACCTGGTTCCAGTTCATGCGTTGAGTGATTGTTTCAACCACTCTTAGCAGCTGGTCTAAGGTAGAGTGCATAGGTTGGAACCCAAATTCTTCCTTAGGAATGATATCGTGATCGCTGATGATATTCTGCAGACGCTTCCTTAATAAAGGCAAAATAGCAAAACTGAGAGCTTATCAACAAAGCATTTTCAATGCGTTAGAAGCTGGAGAGAACTCCCCCGTCAACTCACGGATAAATTTAATAGTTATTAAGGATCAAGGGTGTTATAAGGATAATAAGGTCCTCGTTGGAAGTACATTCCCTTGGGCCAAAGGACCACGAGAAGTACACTGTCGACCTCAGTGTGTTTTTATCCTTATAACATCCTTCATTTACGGTTCTGGATCTGGATTCGTTGTGGGTTGCCTAAAGTTTAGGCCAGCACTTAGGCCACTCTTTCCGGGCCCATTGTGCTATCCCCGTGATTGAGGTGTCCTTGGTCATTCATTCAGCCACCCAACCTTGTTGAGAAACTGACGCGCCCTTGGATGCGCCTCTCTCAAACTGGCCACACTAGGCCAGAAGTCCCCCAGCGTGGATCCTCTGATTGATGCTAGTGCCGGGCAGGAACACATCACGTGCTCGACACTCTCATCTTGTTTTAAACACCCTCTGCAGCTCGGGTCGTTTATAATTCCGATTCTGTGGAGGTGTTTGTTTAATCGACAGTGACCTGTCCATATCCCTACATGTTTCCTGAGATTATTCCTTGAGAGTTGTAGGCACAGTTTTGCCCTTTCCCTGCACGGCATTCTAATGAATGCGTGAGTTTGTCGGCATGTTGTTATTGATGCCCATAAGGCTTTGTGTTTACGATAAATTTCTTCGTTAAGTAGGGATCTTACGGTTGATCTTGCCAGGGGAAGGGTTGGTTCTGGTCCAACGAATTGTCCCTCCGAACCCTTCCTTCGTTTCCCTCTTTTCCAGAATGTCCTTTGATCCATATTAGATCAATTGCATTCTCTTGTGATAGACGTTCTAGAGCTAGGTGGCAATTCCATACCAGCACTGAGTTTGTTTTCACATTCCTCAGGGCCTTAAGGGCTGCCTGGCTGTCCGTCTTTATTTGGATATATTTTCCTGTAATGTTCAGTTGCGTCATTTGTTCGGCGCTATATAAAATTCCCAACATCTCCGCTTGAAAGGTTGTTGAGTATTTATCTAGCTTAATACTTACATCTAGGTTCAGGTCTTCCGAGAAGATTCCTGTTCCAGTGCCCGTATTTGTTTTCGATCCATCCGTGTATATACTTACGTCTGGTATCCTTGCTTGTACTTCATCCATTTTTATACGGTAGGATTTTGTGAAGTTATATTTCACCGGTAGATGGTCCATCGGCGCATCCAGAATAGGTACCTTTTGGAGCGCCTCCTCCATTATGCGCCGGTGACCCACCATTTTACCTACCATATTCCACATTCCTCCTGCTCGCAAACGGAGAGCAGAAGCCTGTGCCGCCCCCTCAAGAAATATATCGAGAGGTGGCAGGCACAAGATCGCCTCCATTGCTGCTGTTGGAGCGGATTTCATTGCTCCTATCACTGCCAGACACGCTAGTCTCTGGATGTGATTTAGCTTTTGTTTTATAGTGGTGCACTTTGTCTTTGGCCACCAAACTATAGCTCCGTAGCTTACAATTGGTCTGATGACTGCCGTGTATAGCCAAAAGGTCATCTTAGGGGATAACCCCCAAGACCTCCCGATGGCTCCACGGCATTGCCAGAAGGTCTTGTAAGCTTTGCTTAATTTATTTTCAATGTGGTACTTCCAGCTCAGTTTGCTGTCAAGTTCAATACCAAGGTATTTCACTCGATTTGACAAACCGAGTTGGGTTCCCATGAGTTTGGGAAATTTTAGTCGCGCTAATTTCCTTTTATTTGTTAAAAGGACCATTTCCGTCTTTGCAGGATTTGCTGCTAGGGAATGTTCTTTGCACCATTTCTCGACTATATATAAGGCGTCTTGCATTAACTCGAAGAGTACTCCCTCGTCTTTACCTGAAAGCAGAATGGTTATATCATCTGCGTAGCCAATTGTATAGAGACCCCGATCATTGAGTTTTCGGATAAGGTCATCCGCTATGATTAACCATATAAGGGGGGATAATACACCCCCTTGCGGACATCCCTTACTTACGATTCCTCTGACCGTATAGTCTCCTACTGTAACTTGTATTGCTCGCCACTCAAGTATATGTCGTATGAGTTCCCGCAAGGCGGGTTCAATACCACTACGCTCAAGCGCCAAAGAAATGCTATTGAAGTTAGGTCTATCAAAGGCACCTTCTATGTCCAGAAATACACCTAGGGTGTGTTCTTTTACTTCTAGCGATCTCTCGATCCCTGCTAGCTACTGAATGTAGCGCAGTTTCGGTAGATCTGCCGGAAGTAAAAGCATGTTGATTTGAATGTAAGGGGTAGTGTATATCGAGGCTATCCCTTATATGTCTGTCGCACAACCTCTCCAACGTCTTCAGTAGGAAAAACGTTAGGGTGAATGGGCGACATGATTTAGCCTCACCTTGAGGTTTACCTGGTTTTGAAATTAAAATTACTTTGACTTCCCTCTGTTCTCGGGGTATGTATTTAAAGGCAATACACTCCCCGAAAATTTGCACCAAGTATTTTTGTATCCACACCATTCCCCACTGAAGCAGGGCAGGGTAGATACTGTCCAACCCAGGCGATTTGAAGGGAGCAAACGATTGTACGGCCCAATTTACTTTTGTGTCAGTTACCATCTGAACAGCCAGCTCCCAATCCCTATTTCTAGGGTGAGAGGATGAGTGCTTTTGCCACTTATGGCCTGGTATAACACGGCATCCTGGAACGTGCGTGTTTAAGAGCTCTGAAGCTGTTTGTGCGGGTGTACTGGTATATGTACCGTTGGCCCGCTTTATCATGCTTACCTGTTGGTTTGGATCTTTCGAGAGTATCTTTTGCAGTCGGGAAACTGATGTAGTAGACTCTACGTCACTACAGAATTCTCTCCACTTTTCCCTTTGTCTCTTGCGAATAAGTTTCTTGTATTGTTTCCGGTGGTTGTGGTAAGCCTCCCAGTCACATACCAGTTTTGTCTTCTTCGCTTTGTTGAAGAGCTTGTTTGCCTAGATCTAAGTTTTTCGAGTTGCCCGTTCCACCAAGGGATTGCCCAGGTTTCTCGAAGTTCAGTTCTCATTGGACAAGCCTTCTCATATGCTGTAATGGTATTTTTTTGCACTAAAGTGACGTATTTTTCGATCAGTTAAACTGTCCCGATTCTCTGTGGGGTTTCTACAGTCCCTAGGAGCATTTCCAGATGGGTATTATAGTCCTCCCTGTTGGTGCTTCTGGGATTCCTGTACGGTTTGGGTTCCAACCTACAACATAAAATATTGAATTTTATATATTGATGGTCAGACATTGTTGCATCCTTAGATACATGCCAGCCATTTATAATTTTGGTAATACTCATAGACGCCAGGGTGATGTCGATAACACTCTGGCATCTGGAGGTAGCAAAGGTAGCTTCACTGCCTCTATTGAGTATATCTAATTTGGTACTACTTAAGTATTGTAGTAAAGATGTACCTCGAGGGTTGTTTGTTTCGCTCCCCCAAGCTGTATGGTGGGCGTTTGTGTCACATCCAATTATAAGATCTACATTACCTGCCTCACAAAAGTCGATCAGTCCTGCCATTTCCTCGGAGGGTGGTGGTCCTTTCGAATCTATTGGTAGGTAGGTCGATGCTATTACAAGTGATATTTTTCCTTCTTGACGCGCAAGTTCCACTCGGAGAGCTGTTTGATCTGCGGAGCAGAATTGGGGTAGGATATTCGCTTGCAGTAGTTTCGGGACATATATGACAGCTCTTGGCTTGTCCCCATTTTTGAGGTAGAAAACTGTTCCACTTAATTTGCCTAAACCGCAGACTATATTGTTATATATCCACGGTTCTTGTATAAGGGCTATAATTTCCCCATGTCTGTCGAGAAAACGACATAGGTTAGCAGTCGCCGCTCGACATTGTTGGAGGTTTATTTGTTTAAAGTCTATACCATTCCCAGAAGCCATGGCCACCAGAACGGCATAGACATTCAGTTCTTGCCCCCCCAGTTTCAAGAAACGAACGCCCGGTTTCCTGGGTGTTCTAGTTTCCTAAAGCTGGGGGTGGCTGTGTTATCTCCGTCCCTAGGTCGGGGGGTAACGGCTCCTCTACCTCCATAGAGGACGAAGCCCCCATCTCCCAACTCAGCGACGAGGATGAATAGTGAAGTTTTGCCCTTAGGGAAGAGAAGAGGTGACTTACCCTTCCCTGGCGTTCTTCTAAAATTTTCCGGGTGCTTTCCCCAACTCCAAAAACAAGGATGGTACCCTTAGGCTCCTCCTTGCTGGCGCTGTGGAAAACAACCCAGTCGTTTACCTTGGCCCAGGGATTTTGAGCCGTCAGTCGGCTCAGGATGACCTGCGGGTCCCCGGTTGATTCGGGAACCCACAAGGTGGCCTTCGTCAACTTAGGCAGCTGATCCACTGGGAGAAGGTCAAGATTTGCACCCTCCCATAAAGGGGGGAGCCCCCTAACTGTAGTCCCTAGCCAAGCTAGGGAGTGTTCGTTGTCGCAGGAAAATTTAAGTATTTTCTGCGAGTAAATACAGTTCTGGAACGTAGGAGGGTTCGCCGGGTACCGGGACAGTTCAATGTCCAGGAGCTCGGCCAACCGTTCCTTTACCAGTTTAGCTTGGTAGGCTGTAAGCCGGCCAAGTGCACTGGAGTTCCAGTTCTTTTTGTGAATTATGGCCACCCTTAGGTGGTTGGTCACCATTTCGCTGAATGTGGTTTTAGAAGAGCCTGCGGCCGGCCTCTGCCTACCCGGTCCTTTCTTGGGAACATTCCCAGGAGAGGGGCCAGGAGACGATTTCGATCGTGCTCTCTTCATACCCGGCCTTGAGGTCGGCCGGCGATCAGCACCCTGAGGCGCATGGTCGCCGGCTCGTCCTGAAGGACCGGATTTGTTTTGTTCGGCAGAGGTGCTGCAGGTGGCAATAGTTTTTGCTGCCTGCCTCTCTCTCTCTCTCTGCCTTTTTCTTTGTTGAGCCCCGGAAATTCTTTTTCGGACTCTGGGGATTTGGGGTGGATCGTTGGATCCGCCCGGTGCTATTTCGCCAGTAGCTCTTGTAGACACCTCAGCCTGGCTACTCGCCGAGGGTGTCCCGCGGTCGCTGGATGACGGTCGGGTGAGACCCGCTTGACAACCACCGGCCCCGACCGGGAGCGAGGTTCCGTCCCTCTGCTCCGGTGTAAATTTGTTTGGATTGTTCTCCATGGGAATTGGATTTGGGGTGGGGGATGGTTTGGCCTAAAGCCAGGTTTACGGCCGCCCGATCCGGGTCAGACGCCGACCATGGAGCCGCCCACTATGGAACAGACGCTCCATGGGTTTTATTTTGGTCTGCGGGGAACAATTTACCCCTACCTCCCATATCTGGGAGGCATTCCCCTATCCGCCACCTGGGGACGCGCCCGATAGGGGAAAAACACTCCTAAACAACCCCACACGGGTTCATTTACGGTTACACCCGAACATTTGAAATTTTTTTTATAAAATTGGGATATTTTCAAAATTTTACCCTTAATCTTGAAAATTCGATGTTTTTTCTTTAATTTTCAGTTTTCTCTCAGCTTTTTGATCCTTTTTTAAAAGTTACCATTTCAATGTTTACGTTTGTCTTTCAAATTTAATTTAATAATCATGATATTATTTCCATTTTTACATTTTTGTTAAAAATTTGATTTGAAACTTTAATTCTAATGTACAGACCAATAGGTTTGAACCTTTATTAGAGTCGAAGTTTGGAAACCAAAGACCGGTTTCGATTTTGTTAAATTTCGTCAGTTTTGTATAATCAATTCGAATGAGGTGGTCTGTGCATTAGAATCCTTGTCTTCTGGGACCTTCCTAGAGAGCAACCGCTTTGTTAGGTATTTGTGTTTCAACGATTGGTAGTTCACTCACCTATGGTTCATTATAGACACCTAGAGGGCTGCATAACTGTAGTCCATCTTTTTGCATTTGAAACTTTTTGGCTTTTTTATTGTTTTTTTGTCAAATAATTTTTCAAAAATCTAACTTTTTTCTTAAAATTATTACTTAAATTTGAAATTTCGAAAAAAGGATTCTAATTTTGTTTTAAAAGGTTTGTCTCAATTCCGAAATTGTTACTTTTTCGAAATTTTGGTGCAACCTCAAGATTCTGCTATAAAATCTTAGCTTTTTTCAAAATTTGGATTGTTTTCATAATTTTTTACTTTTTGATACAATTTTGATTATAAGGTCGAAAGTTTAAATAAATTTTTATTGTAAAATAATTTATGTTGGAGAACTTCGACTTTTTGCAACAAAATTTCCAATTGAATGTTTACTTTTTTCTTTCTAGTTTTTAACTTAAAAACTCAACATTTTGAATTTTTGTAGAAATGGACTTATTTTAGAAATTTAGAAATTGTTAATGAACCCTCATTTTGGAAAATTATCTCGTAATTCCAAATTCATACTCGCAATTGTTACTTTTTTCTATAATTTCAATTATATACGCGAATGTCTTGTTCTAATTTTAATACAGGTTCGATATTTTACTTCAAAATTATAAGTTTAACCACATATATTTCAAGTTTCTTCCAAGTGTCGCTTTTAAGCTCCAAATTTAGCAACTTTCTCGACATTTTGATTGTTTTTCAAATTTTAATTTCGAAATAGCTGCTTTTTATTACAAATTTTGAACTTCTGGCTAAATTCCGGCTAGGACACTGACCTTTGTCAGAGCTGACAATAATTTAGAGTTGCTAAATTTTAATAGTACACGCAGGTGGGCTGAAGGTTTAGAAACGCCCCAGATCATATCAACCAATTTGAACAAAACATCATTCTACAATCTGCACGAACTCTTTAAAGCTGTGCATAGCCGATTAAGTCAGTTTTATTTTATGAAAACCAATTTTAAAATGAGTAAATATGTTTAATCAACAGCACGACTTTTTAGTTCTTAATTAAAAGCAGATAAAAAATGAATGCATCAAGTCCAAACAAACTGATCGTCAATTTAACAAAATATAAACACTTTCTTTCTGATACTTTTTGGTTAAGTTGTAGATGCAATTATTCATCTCATTTTGTAGGTGCAGTCGCGAGTTATAGCTGGTGTATATAAAATCTAATCGTTTTGATAATATTTTTAAAATTACATAGTTAATTTTGACACTACCAGATCCATATAAAATTAGGTAAATAAGAAAACATTTTGACCACGGAAGTGCCTCGATCTTTGCCTAATTCATTAAATGAAAAAAATGAAGACTCAGAATAAAACTTCTAAAGAATGTAAAAAGTTGTTTTTTTACATTATTTAAGACAAACATGAATTTATATGCATTTTTGGAAAACTTTGAATACAACAAATCAACAAAATTTAACATCCTAGTAAAAGGAAATGTTATTTTATTATATCTCACATCTGAAATGTTTTTTAAATCTGTGATTGGTTGATGAGTTATTTATTATCAATTGTGAAAGCCAATATTAGGTTACTAAATGAATGACTTGATTTAAAAGTAAACACGAACAGATGTATGTATCATAATTCATAATAAAATTGTTTTCAAAATAAACCATTCATACTTCCTAATCGATAATTATCTTTAAATCAGATAACAAAGTGCACATTTTTAAACGCAAGTGTTGACACGGAATTCTACTTAATAATCTCTAAATAAAACGTAAAAACATTTTATTCGACAATCTCGTTCATAAAAACATTTCCTGATTGACTTGTCAACCTTCATGCTTAATTTGACATCGTCGATTTTGTTCCAGTGAATTTACTGGCTTTCGCAAATGGAAATGCCTACGCTTGGACTTCGCCAGTGTTCCCAAAAATCAACACAAACGACTCATCCCTCAACCCACTCGAAAAACCAACGACAGCTACCGAGGACTCATGGGTGGGCGCCCTCCTGGACCTGGGTGCGGCCATAGGTCCTTTCGTCTCTGGATTTTCTGCGGACTTTTTCGGACGAAAGAAAACTCTGTTAGCGTTGGCGTTCCCCATGCTCGCCTCCCATTTACTCTCGGCGTTCGCCACCAAAGTTTACTTTTATTATATAGCTCGGTTTTTGATGGGGCTCAGCGCAGGGAGCGTTTATTCCGTGGTGCCCATGTACGTGGGGGAAATAGCCAAAGATAACAACAGGGGACTCGTTGGTTGTTTGCTGAGCGTGCTGCAGTCTTTGGGGATGTTATTCGTTTACAGCGTGGGGCCGTACGTCAGTATACAGCTGCTGAATTTTTTATGTTTGGTACCGTTGGTTCTGTTTTTGGCCACCTTCATTTTTATGCCGGAAAGTCCTTATTATTTAGCAGCTATACAAGATAAAGAAGGTAATTTGGTTTGAATTATTTGAATCAAATTATCAAAATATGATAATTTGGAAATCAAATCTTTAAATTCATTCTTTTTTTCTAAATACCTACATACAAGACACGATCATCTGAAAATGTTTGGGATATTTATCAAACTTTTTCATTTTTTAAACAATTTATATTTTTTAAAAAGTCGATAATAAAAAATCTTAGAAAAATATACTGTAGATACTTGATCTGCATTTTTTTTAAGTGGAATATAAATTTGAAATTTGGTACTTTTTCCCTAAATTTTTATTAAAATCAAGATTTTGACAATTTAACAGTTTACGTCAATTTTTTCTGAAATTTGAAGTCTACAGTTGTGATTTTTTTTCTCCAAATTCCGTCTAGTTTCTAAAGAATTGGAATTGAATTTTACTTTTTGAAAGTAAGTGTAAAATTTTTGGCCGATGGTTCTCTTATAATTACTCGAAAACAGCTGAGGCTGAACAATTTTAAACTTAAAATTTGAAAACTAGGAACTTTGAGCTTTAATATCCTCTTTGTGTTTCACTGTGCGACCATTTTTCGCTGAGTTATTCGAAAATTTGGGATTTTTTAGGTTTTTGTGCCTATTTTATTAGTTTTTTTGCGAAGCTTCTGTAAAATAATATCTATTGGCATAAAATGTCCTTCCTGTTTCTACTTCCAAAAAAACAAAACACTTCTACTGAAATACATATTTTTTTTAGGTATGGAGAGATCACTGATGAAAATAAGAAAGCAGACAAGCGAACAAGTACAAAAGGAACTACAAGCCATAACTCAGCACGTCGAAGACTCTAAAAAGAACAAAGGCTCCCTTAAGGACATATACAAGCAAAAGGGTTGCCTCAAAGCGTTCTACATCGGTAACTGCATCGCAATCATGCAACAGCTCTCAGGCATCACCATAGTTTTACTCTATATGCAACCAATTTTCGACGCCAGCGGCAGCACGATCCCCTCAGATATTTCCGTCATAGTAGTAGCCCTTATCCAATTCATAGTAACGTGTCTAACTTCGAAATTAATCGACAAAATCGGCCGTAAAATCCTCCTATTGATGTCCTGTGCTTGTAACATTCTTCGCAGTCAGTTCCTTAGGCGCCTATTTCTACCTGCAGAACATCGGGGTAGGATGTGGAGCCGATTTTTTGGCTACCCGTCACTAGTTTGGTGGTTTTTATGATTTCGTTCAGTTTGGGACTGGGGCCGGTGTGTTGGGCCATTCTGGGGGAGATTTTTCCGCCAAATATTAAAGCTATTGCGTGTACGGTGGCCACTTCGGCAAATCTATTCGCCGGTTTCGTTATTTCAGTATTATTTCCTCAGTTTCAAATTCTTTTCGGCTATAGCGGGGACATTTTGGTTTTTCGCCGCTTCTCTGGTATTCGCCATGATATTTATAGCTATTTTCGTGCCAGAAACAAAAGGGAAAAGTCTGCAGGATATCACGTTACTTTTTACTAAATGAATTTGAAGTTGTTTAGGATATTTTTTATAGATTAGTTTGACTTTTTTTAAGATATTGACTTTGTATTTTTAAGATTTGTTAATAAGAATTGTAAATGACAAATCTGCAGAATTTTGGGTCTATTTTGACCTATTTTAAATGTGATAAATTATTATGACTAACAACAAATTACACAATACATTTCACTATTTTTATAATTTATAATAAAGTTTTAAAACTTGCTACATTCTTCATTTATTCCTTGTGAAATCTATTTTTATTTGGTTTATGTTTGTTCTGATTGAATTCGTCAAAAACCAAGTTTTAAGATTGATATAGCTTGAATTTAATTGTTTAAAAATTGTTGTCTTTAAATTGGCACATTAAATCAAAAAGTTGTACATTTATTTTTTTATAAAAAGTTCTGACTTGAAATTTTTAACTGAAATTTAAATTCAAGACAAAAAGTCATTAAAATCTAAATTTCGTGAAAAGGAAGTCATACTTTCCAGAAAAAACCTAAATTTCGAATTTCAAGCCAACATCTTGGCAAAAGTCACAATTTCAAATTTAAATTATGAAATTTGAGATAAACATGAACATTTTAAAATAAAGTCGACTTTAGTAAAATTGCGACATTTTTTAGAAATTGTTTTGAGTAAAATTAGTTTTTTTTTTGTTAAAATTCTCTTCTTCAAATACTGAGTTTAAACTTGAAGTTGTATATAACAGAAAATTTCTGAATTTGGAGAGGAAGTCGCAAGAAAAAATCTAAATTTTGAGTTAACGTGAAAATTTTGAAAGAGGGTCCAAATTTATTGAAAAATAGTTTTTCTTAAATTTTGCCAACAATAATCTCTCAATTATTTCAATAGCAAAAATTTTCAAAAATTTGCTACTTTAATCTCGAAATTCCAGTTGAAAACTTTCAAACAAAAAGTTGAACATTCCAGTTTTTATCAAAATTCCCAGTCTCAATTTAAAGTTTTTATTTAATTCGAATTTAAAGACGAAATATAGTCATTAAAATCTAAAATTCGTAAAAAGGAAGTCATACTTTCCAGAAAAAATCTAAATTTCGAATTTAGAGTCAACAATTTAGCATAAACTGTTACAATTTCAAATTCAAATTATGAAACATAAGAAAAACGTGAAAATTTCAAAATCAAGTCGACTTCATTAAAATTACGACTTTTTAAGTAATTGTTTTGAGCAAAATTAAGAAGTTATTATTTTTTTTTGTTAAAATTGTCGCCTTCAAATTACTGAGTTCAAACTTGGTGTTTTTTAAGAGAAAATTTCTGAATTTGGAGAGGAAGTCGCAAGAAAAAAATATAAGTTTTGAGTTAACGTGAAAATTTTGAAAGAGGGTCCAAATTTATTAAAAAATAATTTTTCTTAAATTTTGCCAACAATAATCTCTTAATTATTTCATTAACAAAAATTTCCAAAAATTTGGTACTTTAATCTCGAGATTCCAGTTGAAAACTTTTGAACAAAAAGTTGAACATTCCAGTTTTTATTAAAATTCCCACTCTCAATTTGAAGTCTTATTTAATTCGAATTTAAAGACGAGATTCGGAAAAAAGTCGAAAGCACTAATGATTTCTGAAAAAAAGTTTAAATTTCGAATTTAAAGCCAAAATTAACAAAAAATATACTAATTCCAGGTCTAAATTACAAAATTTGAGAAACATGCAAAAGTCAGGCCGAAGTCAACAACAAAAACTTTATCAAAATTTGGACTTTTCTAGAAATTACTTTGACTGAAATTAGGAAAAGTAGTTTCAAGTTTTTTCCCCAATTTTTACTATTGTGGGCAAATATTTGGTTCAAACTACAACTTTCAAAAAATATGAAAAAAAAATTTCATTTCAGAGAAATTTTCTTAACTTTCGAGAATTAATCTAAACAGGTTTTAGAAAAAAATCGAAATATTGGCCTAAAGTGAAACCTGAAAAGAGGAGCATTTATTAAGAAATAGTTTTCTCGTAATTTTGACTTTCTTAGAAGCTTTGGACTTTTGAGGAAGACTAGTTATAGTTTAATTATTAAAATTTGGCATTTAAACTTCAAATTTTAAAACTCAGTTGAAATTCGATATTTTTTTTAAATTTTTTAATTATCTCAAATTCCAGTTTTCTAAATTTGATATCCTTTATCCTTCATGGTGAATTCTTATTGGTCAGAAACATTATATTTATTAATTTTATTTAACATTTTTACGACCCAGTTTGGAAATATTTAAATTTTTGTAGTATCTCATAGTCATATTCTTCATGGTGAACTCTTATTGACCGGAAATATTATGTTTATTAATTTTATTTAACATTTCTTCGGTCCAGGTTGGAAATATTTAAATTTTTATTGTTTGCTGACAATACTCTAAACAGTCATATTTCAAAAACTGCTTAGAATATTGTCAACAAACAATAAAAATTTAAATATTTCCAAACTGGGTCGTAGAAATGTTAAATAAAATTAATGAATATTTGATTTCCTTGTTAAATTTAAATATTTTTGACAAAATACAAAATTCAAGCACGACATTTTTAAAATTAAAAATTCCATGATATTTTTTTGTTTAAATACCAAGATTAAAGTCTAAATTTAGTACGTAATTTTTAAATTAACCACAGTGGGTTACTTGGGCAGCCAATCGTTCCCTAAAGGCTTTTTTTTCAAAATTTTCTGTTTAAATAAACTACAGAATTTAATATTTTTGTTAAAAGAAAGATTTGCTCGAAATGTCGACTTTTTCTCAAATGTTTCGGGTTTAAATTGGGAATCTTAAGTTTTTCCCGACCTACTGACTTTAATTAATTTTTCTTTGAAATTTTATCTTTAATGTCGAAATTTCGATTAATTTGCCATTTAATTTTAAGGCAAGGAGTTTTTTTTTGTAATAAAAGAATTGATAGTAAGTAGAATCATATCCATTTATTTAAAACTATTTTACATTTCTGATAAATCTGTAAATTAAAAGTTGCTTTTTTACAGAATAAGTTCCTCTTTTTTAAAAGCCATGACACGCGACTGAACTGCTTCATATAAATCGTCTATGTTTGAACATCAATTTTTTTAAAATATGAAACATCGATTCTTGTGCATCGAAGTTCAGGATTCTTAAATCAAGAATATCAATGTTTTTTTGATTTGTTTAAATAATTAATACCTAAAAACTTAAAAAGAGACAACAACAATTTTTCCTACAAATTCAACGTTTTGGGAACGAATATCGAAATTTGGAAGGAAACTAAATTCGTTAATAAAAAGTTTTGATATTTTAAAATTTTCTAGAAATATTCAGGTTTTGAGAGAAATTTAGAGCAAAAAAGTGGAATATTTTGAGTTTAATGTAAAAGATTTAAAGCATAAAATGGGAATTTTTTAAATATTTATTAGAAAATGTCGACTTATTTTTCGAAAGTTTAAACTCGTTAAATGTTTCCAGAATTTAACAATTAAAATTTCAGTCCGTTTTAATAATTTACTAATCTAAACCTGACATTTTCAAAGGCAAAAATTTCAGATTTTGGATTTAAAAGTCGAAATTTCCACAAGAAATCAAACATTTGTGAACATTGAGAAAGTTTCATTTCAAAATTTCTGCTTTTAATTTACAGTTTTCATTTTTTGTTGAAAAGTAGACCCACTTTTGAAATTTGTCTTTACATTTTGACCAATTTTGTCAAATTTTCAAGCATAATCTCAAAGTTAACAACTTTTTTCTCGAAATTACAACTATTCTCAGAATTTTAGTTTTTTTTCCCAAAATATGGATTTTCCAGAAAATGTTATGATATTTGTTGAAAGAGAGTTTTACTCAAAATCTGGTGGTTAAACTTATTCAAAAAGTCGAGAAGTATTAAAATAAATTCAGTTTTTCTGAAACTTTTCAGTCTAAACTTGAACTTTTATTAAACTTTAAAATCAAAATCCCTTTTTTCAACATTTCTTAATTATTTCAAAAACTGTTTTAGAATATTGTCAACAAACAATAAAAATTTAAATATTTCCAAACTGGGTCGTAGAAATGTTAAATAAAATTAATGAATATTTGATTTCCTTGTTAAATTTAAATATTTTTGTCAAAATACAAAATTCAAGCATGACATTTTTAAAATTAAAAATTCCATGATATTTTTTTGTTTAAATACCAAGATTAAAGTCTAAATTTAGTACGTAATTTTTAAATTAACCACAGTGGGTTACTTGGGCAGCCAATCGTTCCCTAAAGGCTTTTTTTTCAAAATTTTCTGTTTAAATAAACTACAGAATTTAATATTTTTGTTAAAAGAAAGTTTTGCTCGAAATGTCGACTTTTTCTCAAATGTTTCGGGTTTAAATTGGGAATCTTAAGTTTTTCCCGACCTACTGACTTTAATTAATTTTTCTTTGAAATTTTATCTTTAATGTCGAAATTTCGATTAATTTGCCATTTAATTTTAAGACAAGAAGGTTACTTTTAATGAAAAAATTGAAAGTAAGCAAAATCATATCCATTCATTTAAAACTATTTTACATTTATGATAAATCTGTAAATTAAAAGTTGCTTTTTACAGAATAAGTTCCTCTTTTTTAAAAGCCATGAACACGCGACTGAACTGCTTCATATAAATCGTCTATGTTTGAACATCAATTTTTTTAAAATATGAAACATCGATTCTTGTGCATCGAAGTTCAGGATTCTTAAATCAAGAATATCAATGTTTTTTTGATTTGTTTAAATAATTAATACCTAAAAACTTAAAAAGAGACAACAACAATTTTTCCTACAAATTCAAAGTTTTGGGAACGAATATCAAAATTTGGAAAGAAAACTAAATTCGTTAATAAAAAGTTTTGATATTTTAAAATTTTCTAGAAATATTCAGGTTTTAAGAGAAATTTAGAGCAAAAAAATGGAATATTTTGACTTAATGTAAAAGATTTAAAGCATAAAATGGGAATTTTTTAAATATTTATTAGAAAATGTCGACTTATTTTTCGAAAGTTTAAACTCGATGTTCAATGTTCCTAGAATTATTCTCCTTTTAAAATTTGAGTTCGTTTTGTTAAGTCACTAATTTAAACCCGATATTTTCGAAGCCGAAAATTACAGATTTTGGATTTAAAAGTCGAAAAGTCTGCAAAAAATCGAACATTTGGGAACATCGAGAAAGTTTTATTTCAACATTTCTGCTTCTAATACACAGTTTTCATTTTTTCTTTAAACGTGGATCCACTTTTCGGAATTTGTTTATACATTTTGGCTGATTTTGTCAAATTTTCAAGCATAATCCCAAAGTTAACAACTTTTTTCTCGAAATTACAACTTGTTCCCAAAATTTCAATGTTTTTCCTAAAATATGGCTTTGTCAGAAAATGTTATGATATTTGTTGAAAGAGCGTTTAAATGTTCCTAGAATTATTCTCCTTTTAAAATCTGTGTCCGTTTTGTCAAGATACTAATTTAAATCTGACATTTTCAAAGTCGAAAATGTCAGATTTTAGATTTAAAAGTCGAAATTTCCGGAAAAAATCGAACATTTGAGAACATCGAGAAAGTTTCATTTCAAAATGTCTGCTGTTAATTTACAGTTTTCATTTTTTCTTCAAAAGTAGACCCATTTTTCGAAATTTGTCTATATATTTTGACTGATTTTGCCAAATGTTCAAGCATAATTCCAAAGCTAATAACTTTTTTCGCGAAATTACAACTTGTTCCCAAAATTTCAATTTTTTTTTCCAAAATATGGATTTTTCAGAAAATGTTATGATATTTGTCGAAAGAGAGTTAAAATGTTCCTAGAATTATTCTCCTTTTAAAATCCGTTTTGTTAAGATACTAATTTAAACCTGAGATTTTCAAGGTCGAAAATGTCAGATTTTAGATTTAAAAGTCGAAATTTCGGGAAAAAATCGAACATTTGAGAACATCGAGAAAGTTTCATTTCAAAATTTCTGCTTTTAATTTATAGTTTTCATTTTTTTTTCAAAAGTGAGCCCACTTTTCGAAAGTTATCTATACATTTCGACTGATTTTGTCAAATTTTCAAGCATAATCCCAGAGTTAACAACTTTTTTCTCGAAATTACAACTTGTTCTCAAAATTTCAATTTTTTTCCCCAAAATATGAATTTTTTAGAAAATGTTATATTTGCTGAAAGAGCGTTCAAATGTTGCTAGAATTAGTCTCCTTTTAAAATCTGAGTCCGTTTTGTTAAGATACTAATTTAAACCTGACATTTTCGAAGCCGAAAATTTCATATTTTGGATTTAAAAGTCGAAATTTCCGGAAAAAATCGAACATTTGTGAACATCAAGAAAGTTTCATTTCAAAATTTCCACTTTTAATTTACAGTTTTCATTTTTTCTTCAAAAGTAGGCCCACTTTTCGAAATTTGTCTATACATTTTGACTGATTTTGTCAAATTTTCAAGCGTAATCCCAGAGTTAACAACTTTTTTCTCGAAATTACAACTTGTTCCTAAAATTTCAATTTTCTCCCCCACAATATGATTTTTCAGAAAATGTTATGATATTTGTTGAAAGAGCGTTCAAATGTTCCTAAAATTAGTCTCCTTTTAAAATCTGAGCCCGTTTTGTTAAGATACTAATTTAAACTTGACATTTTCGAAGCCGAAAATTTCATATTTTGGATTTAAAAGTCGAAATTTCCGGAAAAAATCGAACATTTGTGAACATCGAGAACGTTTCATTTCAAAATTTCCACTTTTAATTTACAGTTTTCATTTTTTCTTCAAAAGTAGGCCCACTTTTCGAAATTTGTCTATACATTTTGACTGATTTTGTCAAATTTTCAAGCAGAGTCCCAAAGTTAACACCTTTTTTCTCGAAATTACTTGTTCTCAAAATTTCAATATTTTTCCCAAAATATTGATTTTCCAAAAAATGTTATATTTGTTGAAAGAGCGTTTTATTCAAAATTTAGTGGTTTAACAAAAAATTTAGTGATTCAACAAAAAATTTAGTGGTTTATTCAAAAGTTCGAGAATTATTAAAATAAATTCAGTTTTTCTAAAACTGTTCGATCCAAAGTTGAAATCTTATTCAACTTTAAAATCAAAATCCCTTTTTTCAAAATGTTGTTTTAAAACTTCATTTTTTAATTTAATTTGGGATGTTTCCGAAAATCTGGACCAAGCAATTCTTAAAACCTTAAATGTTAATTTATAAACTCAAAAAATCGAATTAAAAACAATAAAATAAATTAATTTTCTGTAATTGTCCTATGTTTTAACTAACAGTAGTTTTTTACTTTTCTAAAAAAATTGTGTTGATGAAATTTAAAAGAAGATTTTTTCCTGAAAATCTCGATCTTCTTCTTGAACTTTTCGACTTAAGCCTGACTCATTCATTAAAAAAAAATGTTTAATTCATTCAAAAAGAATTTTTTTCCATAATTCAAGGTAAATTTAAATTGTAAACAACATTTCCTAAAGTAGTTTGGTATATTTAAGTACATATATCATACAAGAAAGAGAATACATGTATCTGAAGGGCTACAGCACCCAATGCCTCTTTAAACCTATATAAAAGTACAAAACATTTTAAAAATTGGAGTACAAGCCTTACATCTAGGATATGTGTCAACAAAAGTAGACCTACGCTTAGTAAATGCATCAGCTGGTATTGCGATTTAAATTTCAAAAATACAAACCCCAAACATTTACATTAAATAAAAATATTTTGGTCTCAACATTATTTGGTACCACTGAGAATTTTTGGCAGTTAGATGTCGAGAAATTCCGGATATTGCAAATTTGGGACAGTAGAGAATTAAAAAAATAGGAACTTCGATAAAAAATCTCATAAAATAACACAAATTTATCTAATCTAAGATTAAAAAAAAAAAGTTAAGCACCGTACAACACACAAAAATATTTCTGCCACTATATAAAGCACATATGACATTTTCTAAGTTAACAAATTCCATTATATGCTAGTCCACTAGGTGATGCAAATTTGAAAACAGGTTCTTCAACTGGGAAGCAAAAATAGCTTTCGCTACGATTAATAAAGTTATGATGATCAAATTTAATTAGTGCTCGTTACGATTCATAATATTACGATGATCAAATCAACTTTCCACGTTGCTGACATTTTGGCTTCTTTATTATGAAAGAATGCACAATTTAGGTGTAAAAAAATCTGGCCCCCAAACCTATTAAGTCATCGATATCAACGAAAAGTGGTCGACTAATTGGGGTGGCCTAATATTGTTTTTAGACTCGAAATTTGTTATAAGAATAATGGTGTCTAATTATGTAAAACAAATCAGCCAGATGAGAATGAGGTCTAACAAGATGAGAAGAAGGCCTAACAGAATGGTTACTTTCTCAACAGTTTTTAATAATTTTCTACCGAGGAAACTAGTTTTGTTGCGACGTCGCTTATTGGGTAAAATTTAATTGGACAAAACTGCAAGTTTCTGCAGATATGAAACTCTGAAATTTATTTAAAAGTTAATTGAAATGCTTCCAGTGTTTTAACGTTTATGTCTAAAAAATCAAATGTTTTATTAAATTGTTGGTTTAGCAAACATTTCTATTTTCTTACTTCTCATAACAACTGTTAAGATGTCTTGCTTGCGCGAATTTGATGACCTAATAAAATAGTATATTAATTATAGTAAAGGTTTTTACAACTTATACTACCTAAAAGGATTCGGCTAAGATAGTGGCACCTATTTCTGGCACTCAAAGTTACATTAATAAAATACTCGAAACTGTGAATGTCTCCTCTCCACTTGAAGCTTTTATAATAAACTTTAGGAAGGAGGAAAATCAGAAGAGATTCTAGCAAGAGTAAACAAGAAACTACGCAAGTAGTGCTATAAGACATAGCAACTAACACCAACTTCGCTGATTTGAACGGGACCAAAGTTATTGTCGATTATTGTGGCTTGGAAAATTTAGTTCGACCCAACATATTTTCGAATTTGCATCCAAATCACATATATATTATTACTTATGTTTACATCATAGCAAGCTAGATTAAATAGTACAAAAAAAACTACAATAAATATAATCTCACAGAATAACGTATGATAATATAAATAATTGCATATAGATAACACAAATCGATAGAAAAATGAATTAGTATTCCCATTGCGTGGCGTTTTCGACGGATGTATCACCTAGGCGGAAACAGCCGTTTTTGCTGGCGGTTAAATAATTGCCCCCGGTTGTCTTGATGCATAGACGGGTCGGTTCCCTTAATTCAAGATAAAAACCTTCGGGAGTGTCGGAATCGGCGGTGACCCCTTCGCTGTCCACATGCCAGTATTTGTTGTTTTGTCCTGTAAAAAGAATCAGCGCAGTTAGCCATCAATCACAATTAGAGCAATTAATACGTTGGCAGACGCTAATTTATGACCGTTGCCCTCGAATCGCAAGCTGAGCAGGAATTTAATCAATTGTTTAATTTTTAGGACAAGTTGTCTGCTAGCTTTGCAAAAGACTTTTGATGCATACACATTTTGTTTATAATTGGGAAAGATATTTCGTTTTGGAGGCAACTATTTGTAAAGAACTGCGAATAGAAATAGATAAATGGTTTAGTTCTCAACTTTTTTTCAGATTTTAAATTCTCGAAATTTTTGTCCAATAAATGTTCGATTTTATTTCAAAATTTTAAATTTACTCACAAAATATTGGCTTTATATTTAATTTCTTAGAAAAAAAGTTGAATATTACCATTGAAGATCCAAAATTTGACCTTTTTGATTTTCAAGTTTTAAGTTCTTTTCAAAATTGCGACTTTTATATGGAGATTTCTACTTTTTTTTATTTTGAATTTGGAATCAAAATTTTCAGAAACTTTAAAACTTGAAACTCAACTTTTGAGAAAAAAGTACCATTTTCTAAAAAGAATGACAATTTATAAAAAATAATCTTTCAAAATTTCAGTTTTATTTACGAAGTTTATAGCCTTTTTTTTTGTAGGAAGTTTCTCCAGAATTTTTAAAATTCTCCTTTTTTAAAATGTCACCTTAGAATTTCAATAAAATGTGGATCTTAAACTGATTAGTTCGGGAACAAATTAGGAATTTAACGTCGTAATTTCGCTGAAATTCAAAGAAATGTATAAACAATTGTTTTAATTTTGGAGTTGTCTTAAAATTTTGAAGAGCAGTTTTCTCCCAAAATGGTAATATCGTAATTTCGATTATAATTTCAAAATGTTTTCTTTTTATTTAAATATTAACTGTTTTCCAAAATTTGGACTTTTATCTGCTAATTTCAATTTTTATATCAAAATTCCTAATTGGGGCGCAAAATATTAACTGAAAAAGTCAGAATAGAGTTTGAGTGGAAGTTGCAAATTAAAAATCTCCATGTTGGAAATAAATCTTGGTTATTTAAAAATAGTGAAATCAAAATGCTGAAAATTTAATTTGTTTTAATCTCCAATTTTCATTCGAGTTTTTTCACAAACTTTTAATTGGAATCTTGAAATTGTCATATCAAAAATATGATTTTGTCTCGAAATTGTCATCACAAAACTTTGGCCTTGTCTCGAAATTGCCATCTGAAAACTTTGACTTTGTCTCGAAATAAAATTTAAACTTTGAAAGCCCTGTATCTTTTAAACCAGCGACATTGGTATAATGAGCTCAATTGTAATATTTTGGTGCGCGTTTTGGTTTAGCGTTGGCTCATTCTTTCTGATTCATCCCGTAAACATTAGACAAAATGGTAAGTTTTTTTTTATAAAAAAAATTTGCAAAAAAGCAAAAATTTAGAAATTTTGTGTCCAAAGTCAAAATTTCGTGTCTAAAGTCAAAATTTCGTGTCTAAAGTTAAAATTTCGCGTCTAAATTCAAAATTTCGTGTTTAAAGTCGAAATTTTAAGTTAAAACTAACAGTTTTAGCAAAAAGAGTATCAATTAAATGTGAATTTTGGGAAACAATCGGAATAAATCTCAAAATTTTTCTAAAAATATCGAAATTTGGAAATTTCAAAGATAAAGTAAAACCTAGAAAAGTCGGAAATTTTAAATTTATAATCAAAGCTTTAAGAAAACGAGTACTACAAACCCAGGATCTTAAGAAGAAAGTTAATTGAAATTTTAAGAAAAAACGGGAAAATAGAAGGCTAATTTGGGAAAAAATCTATATATTTTTTTTAAGAAAAAACGTAAGAATTCAAATTACACACTCAGAATTTTGAATAAAAACTCGAGGTTTGTAAAAATAAAAAATTTAAAAATTTTATGTCAAAAGCAAAATTTCGAGCTAAACTAATAATTTTAGGAAAAACAGTAACAACTGAAAGTTGTAAGTTTGGGAAGCAAATCCCAACATTACCATAAAAATATTGAAATTTCAAAACCAAAGTCAAAGCTAGAAAACTCGTTTGAATTTGCAATCGAACTATTGGGAAAACAAATAAAAATTGAAACTCTAAACCTAGGATCTTGAAAAGAAAGTCGAAATTTGAAGAAAAAAAAAGTGAAAATTGAAGGTGAATTAAAAAAAAATGTCGACGTTTTTAAAAAGAGTAAGATTTTAAACTACTTACTCAGGATCTTGAATAAAGACCCAAGGTTTGCAAAAACAAAAACCAAAAAATTTAGAAATTTCGAATTAAAGGCGAAATTTCGAGTCAAAATTAACAATTTTACGAAAAACAGCAACAACTAAAAGTGTGAGTTTTGGGAAACAACTCGAGATAAATCCCAATATTTTCATAAAAACATCGAATTTTGGAAATTTCAAAACTAAAGTCAAAGCCAAAAAGGTCGTTTGAATTTTTAATCGAACCTTTAGGGAAAGGAACTACAAATCCATGGTCTTGAAAGAAAAGTCGAAATGTTAAGAAAAAAAAGTGAAAATTGAAGGTGAATTTTGAGAAAAAGTCGATTTATTAAGAAAAAATTACAATTCAAACTACAAACTCAGGATCTTGCATAAAAACTCAAGGTTTGCAAAAACAAAAACCAAAAAATTTTGAAATTTCGTTTTAAAGGCGAAATTTCGAGTCAAAACAATTTTACGAAAAACAGCAACAACTAAAAGGGTGAGTTTTGGGAAACAACGCGAGATAAATCTCAACATTTTCATAAAAATATCGATTTTGAAAATTTCAAAACTAAAGTCAAAGCTAAAAAGGTCGTTTGAATTTTTAATCGGACTTTTAGGGAAACGAACTACAAACTACAAACCTAGGATCTTGAAAGAAAAGTCGAAATGTTAAAAAAAGTGAAAATTGAAGGTGAATTTTGAGAAAAAGTCGATGTATTAAGAAAAAGTTAGAATTCAAACTACAAACTCAAGATCTTGGATAAAAACCCAAGGTTTTCAAAAACAAAAACCAAAAATTTTTGAAATTTCGTATTAAAAGCGAAATGTCGAGTTAAAACTAACAATTTTACAAAAAAACAACAACTAAAACTGTAAGTTTTGGGAACAAGACGAAATAACGTCTAAAATTTTTATAAAAATATTGAAATTGGGAGATTTTAAAAATAAAGTAAAAAAAAAGAAAAAAGAAAAAGTTAAATTCAAAACTACAAACTCAGGATCTTGGATAAAAACGCAAGGATTGCAAAAACAAAAACCAAAACATTTGGAAATTTCCTATTTCCTATTAAAGGCGAAATTTCGAATTAAAACTAATAATTTTAAGAAAAACAACAACTAAAACTGAAAGTTTTGGGAACAAGACGAAATAACGCCTAACATTTTTATAAAAATATTGAAATTTGAAGATTTTAAAAATAAAGTAAAATTTAGACAAGTCGTTTGAACTTGGAATCGAACCTTTAGCAAAAAGAACAAAAATTTAAACTACAAACCCAGGACCTCGATAGAAAGCTGGTCAAAATTTTAAGAAAAAAATTGAAAATGGAAGATAAATTTTGAAGAAAGTCGATGATTTAAAAAACCCACAATTTATAAAAAATCGTACGAACTTGAAAAAAAATTTCGAGATTGGTTAGGATTTCGAAAAAAATCGAAATATTATAAAAATTTCGAGATTTGCCCAGAATGTCTAAGAAAATATTGGAGTTTAAAGTAAAAATTTTAGAAAAAAAATTAGAAATTGAAAGTGAATTTTGGTAAAAAAAAGTCGAAATTGTAAAGCTCCATGATTTAGGTCAAAAAAAAATCGTCCAAACTTCAAGAGAAAAGTTTACATTTCAAGGTTAGTTAATATTTCCGAAAAAATCTAAAATTATTAGAAAAAATTCAAATTTTTAAATTCAAACTAAAACCTTGTTTCCGAGTTTATATTTGGAACTTGGAAAATGACAAAATCTCAGGAAAGAGTCAAAATTAAGGATTTACAGTCGAAAGTGTACCAAAAAAATTAGAACGTAAATTTTGATTAAAAAATCGAAAAACTCACGATTTAATATCAATCGTCCAAATTTCAAGTCAAGTCTACATTTCGAGATTTGTGTTTCAAATTGGGATTTATATAAAAACTCAAAATATTCACCTAAAAAAAAACCTAAATAAAAAAAACGTTCCTCTTTAGAAAAAAAGAGCAACGTTGGAAATAAACTCGAAATTAGGTGATAAAATCGTAATTATTAGAAAAAATTCCAAATTTTAAAATTAGAGTAGAAATTTCAACAATCTTTTGAAAATATTAAAGCTTCAAGAAGTCAAATTTCAAGAAGAATTAAAAAAATTCACAGATTTCGCAATCCTTGCAACCAACGGAGACATTGGAAATGATAACACCAAATAGAAACATAATTAACACTTTATTTAACATACAAGGTTATACAGGGTATTTACAAATTTCAAAGACAACGTTGGCAGTTGATTCGGAATGATAAATAAATACGAATTACGAAAAAAAATTAATAAAAAATGTTTACTTTTCGAATTGCAGACTTTCAAAGTTGTTATAAAAAATAATTTAATTAATCATTTCATAACCTCTTTACCGATCATGTTAAAATATGAAACCTTTATTTATTTAGATTATTAAGGCTAGAATCTTAGTGACGAAGACCCTTGTTTTATCCGACATCCCTTGTAATTCACCACGACAATTATCTATGTATCTTCGAAGTAGTAAATAATAATAATTATATAAAATATGTATTGATTTACAACAATACGTATTACGCTAATTCTGTAATAAACCTTGTGTTATTTATTATTAATATTTTGTTGTTGCTTAATTCGTGAAGTTTAATATTGTATAATCTTAAGTATAGATTTTATCTCATCATTTTTATATGTAATTATTCAGATTACAAGATGCTCTTTTTCAAAAAGTTTCGGACTATAAGGGAGAAGTACTTTATAGTTCGCCAAAATTGATTTTCCGATAACACCTTCCAAACATTTTTAGACGGGTCTACTGCATTCCGAATATTGGGCTAGAAATCTGAACTGCCGATGCCGATCACTATTCGGGTATTTAAATTGATTGTTGTTAAATATTCGAAGGACCAGTACACTATGAGGCGCCGTTCACAACATAATTATTTTTCATGAATATTTAATAAATCAAACAATATATGTAAAATTTTAAATTATATATTGTTTCGTTCTTGAAATATACTTCATTTCTGTAAAAATGAATATTTATATTCTCCTGATAGAAATTTTACATAAATCTATTTAAATATTTTATATGAAAGTTTTATGTGGTTTTAAAAATATTTATATAAACTGTGAAACATGAAACGACCGTGAGAGGCGATAGTAGCCGCACGAATCGGGCATGGAGTATGGTATTATTTATATATCAATTTTATTTTTCGTTGTCGCCACCTGAATCTTGATTATATTTACATATTTATCAATAGCACTAAAATCTGACATAAAAAGTGACAGCATGCTGCTAATAATAATAATAATAATAATAATGATAACAAAATAATAATAAATAAATAAATAATAAAATAAAAAAAGTTTCAAACCTTAATTTAAGTTCCAGCGCTTCTAGCGCCCGCTACGGTGGTTTGATATATCACACTTTATATAAATATTTTTGAAATCACATAAAATCTTTATAAGAGATATTTAAGAATATTTATATAAAATTTTTAACAGAAGATTAAAATATCCATATTCATTGAAATTAAATATACTGCAAGAAAGAAATAATATATAATTTCAAATTTAATATAAATTGTTTGATTTATTAAATATTCATAAAAAATTATTATGTCCTGAACGGCACCTCATACTACACAGTGGTTAAAAAATATGTTTCCTGTTTATGGTCTATTGACTACTCTATATTGAAGTCAGTTAGCTACCGCTTACAAACAAGATATATGATCTACTTATCACAGGGCCAAGGTTTAGAAGTAAGAGGTCGACAATCCCTTAGCAGGTAAAGAATTTATAAAGAAATCGGAACATTCCAGCCCCCTTGAAGTCTTGCAGCTTCAATAAAATCCTAATAATATGATAAATAGCAAACCAATTGCAAGAAATGATCAAAATTACAGATATAAAGCTTAAGAATAGACTTATAATTACGGGGATCTTACATTATTACTCAGTAGTACTGAAATTAGAATTGATCCAAACAAAATTTTAAATAATATACAGGCTCTTTTAGTTAACATTTCCACAGCCGATATCTCTGAAAATAAAAAGGACCTATATATTGTATTATAAGTTTAGCATTTTAATGATCAGATGAATTAACCCTAAGAGTGCGTTTAGATTAGAGATTTATTTCATAATAGAAATCTCAGGTATCTGAGACTAAATTCCCTTGCCCGTTTACACTAGGACACAAATATAGCTGAATAAAATTACTAATACTTTTAGCTGAGATCAAATCTGTTGATAAGTCGTTCATATAAAAATTGCGACTGATTATTTTACTTTCTAATGGGAATTGTTCTTCAGCTTCTTTTGCTATTTTAAGAAACGGGCTGCAAAAAAGGGTGCACAAGTGGTGCCGTAAGTTACCATTATTAAACAGAAAGTTTAAATAAGTCCTTCTTTGCTGATGCCATAAAACTCGTTGAAAATCGGTGTCATATGGATACCCTTTTTATCATTCTGTACATTTTGGTGATCTTACTTGACAGCACAATAGGATAAATTAGAAACGGAACGGAAATCTTCTTGTATTATTGATTGGGCGAATTGCATGTCATATTTTTGTTCCTTTGAATGGACTTTTAAATGACCAGCTGCATTCAAACCAATTTGTTTTCTTGAAAATGAAGTTAATTTTTTCAAATTTCAATGGAATTTCTAATTACTCCCAAAATAAACTTGTTTCAGTTAATGAATCTATTTAGATTATTTCGCATTGAAATCAGGATCATCGAAAAAAACATTAGAGGGCAGTTGAATGGCAAATTTATCAATCTTAAAAATTGAGGTTGGTTCTGTGATTTTGTTTATCTTATTCCAGATCACACGTGAATTCGTTTAGATGTGATTTGATCCATATGGTACATTACTTCAAACTCTTTTAAAGAAAATTACAATTTTTTAACTAATGCTGAAGTAATGATGTTTGCTCGACACCCTGGATTTAACAACGCTGGACATTGTTTAAAGTTACTGCGCCTATTTCTAATTAAAACTAGAGCTGTACTGGTTGTACTGATGCCATTTTCGCTTTGCATGATTATTTAATTTTTCGGCTATTATAGGAATAAATAAAATTATTTCCCTTTTTTTGCCGAAAGCTCTAAAACCTTTAATACAGTTAATTAGTTGTCTTAGACCGGGTTGTGTGGTTTTTGTGAATTAAAAAATGTTTAGGACAGTTGGACCTGTTTTTTTTATTTTAAAGCGATCTTGCATAAATAATTAATAATAATAATTAGCTGATACTGACAATGATTCAATAACGTCACTTGAATCTCCCTCCACAGAATCGCAAAGATAATGAAATTTCTTAATATCAAAAATACGCTTGTCGTAATGAACTGAACACTTGAATCTAAAAACGAAAATGGGAAGCGGCTTTAAATTAGCAACATATATGGTATTTAATTATACTCGCGCCGTTTAATAATAATACATTTCAATTTATGTCAGTTACAGTTTTATCGGATGTTCAAATGTATCAAGTGTGCTCTACTTTTTTTTTAGAAGAGAACGTAGCGAACCCGGCACTCGATTACTTATTGATTATTTTGGTTGATCCCTCAAGGGTAATTTTGACGTCTTATTTATCCAGCGAGGTTAAGATTTTCTAATCTAAAGAAAATCCTCCAGAAAGCTATTTTCTTTCACGTTTTTACGATGATTTGAATTACTAAGATACACAAATTTATAAAACAGTCTAGAGGAGTAACAATTTCCATTCTACATCCAAAAAATGAGAATTTTCCATCAGAAGGTTTGTTATGATAGCAATTCAAATGTATTAAAACCTTGCAGTTGTCAATCACTGATAATTTCTTTGGGATTTACGTTCCTAAAAAATTTTCATCGTCAACTTATTGACTTTTTCATTTGAACGAAACTCAAAATGTCGAAAACTTGTCAAAAATAGATTTGGAGTACTCTCTCCAAATTTTTACTCTTCTTTACAAAATTATGCGTTTATGCTTTCAAAATAATTATTAACACAAATTTTGGACTTTTCCGAAATTTAATAAATTTTTTCCACAATTTCGACTTTTTTAAATTTTTACATCAAACTTGCAATTTTTGTGTTTTTTCTTAAAACTTCGGATTTCAAACGAATTCAAAATTTGAACATCAGTCTTGCGAGTCTAACCCAAGTTGTTGCATTAAAAAAATAAATATAGCGTATTTTCTTGAAATTATGACTTTTTCACAAAATTCCTCAACCTTTCAAAATGTCATTTATTTTAATTGAACTGTCAATAAATATTTATGTTTTGTTTAAAATTTTTATGTTAAATAATAAATTCTAAATATTTCTAAAGATTTTGACTTATTTTCGAAATTTTGACCTCAGCCTAAAAAATTCTTTAAATTATAAATATATAAAATCGAAAACTCAGGATTTTTTATAGAAATTTTGAAACGTCAACTTTTTTTTCGAAATTTAAAACCCCCTTTTTTATTAAATCATGAGTGGTGGGTTTCCTCAAATTTTAAAATCCCAAAATTTAAACTTTACTTTCTACTCTTACAATAAAGGTTTCAACCAGTGTTAAAGCTTTAATTTTATATTTTTAAGGTTTTAAATTTAATCAAGACTCTTTTTTTTTAAGAACACAAGTCATTTATTTAAAATCTTGACTTTGAATGAAATATTTTAATTTTTTTCAAATGATTTTGATTTAGTTGCAAAGTTTTATCTTTAACCTCAAAATGTTGACCTATGTTTTGAAATTTTAGAACATTATGAATTTTTTGAAATCCTGGAATATTTTCCTAAAATTGTCTAGTTTTTTACTATTTTTCTCGCAACTTTTCTGAATTCAAAATTTTGGCCTTATTTAACTATTTTTTTTATTTTCGACCTTAGTATTCGACCTGAGATTTCCAGTGAAAACTTGAATATTCAAATATTTTTCTTTCGACTTTTTTCTATTTTTAAGGTTATTTCTGCAATGTTTATCTTTTCTAAATTTACAGTTTCCATTAGCCAAGTTTCTTCTGAAAGATTATTTTTTAAATTGAAATATACTCGTATAACCAAATAGACTACGAAATAATTTAAATCAAAATAATATTAAGGCATCTATGCTCATGGCTCTTGAAAGAAATATTTTAATACAAAGCGAAAACAATGAAATATTAAAATATATTTAATCTACAAGCAAAAATTTGTCAACTTTATTGTAAAAGTAATTTACATTTATTTGAGCCCTAAAAATTATAAGTGCAGATATTTTACCACATTCGTTTACTGAGTACTTCAAGATAGTACGTGAATTGGATTTAGGGTAAGAGTTTACAGCATAATAATGAAATTATAACCCCTCACTAAAGGGCCTTTAAGTTTGCGCATCTTTACATGCTCACAATACCGCCTACAGTGTTCAGTTTTTGTTAGTGGTGTTTTCGTACTTAACTCACTAGATTCTCTATTTTCAATCTCTCGTAAACGTTTTTTACGCTCTCAATATGTCTTACACTTTTCGCTATTTTTCATACTCTTAATATCCATAGCTGATAGCCTTATCCAATGAAACGTCACTGGATTAAACGAATATGGTGCACTGCGGTGAACTGTAAACTTAACATTCTCTCATAGTTTTTATGCGGCCTCTCGACGCCGAGAGCGCTCGACTGGCGATCCGAGTATGTCCGACCGACCGACACCTTGTTCTTCAAGCTTGAACGAAAACCCGAAACTTCACCCCATATCTCAACATAAACATTTCCAATGTTAAAATACAATATATATCAAAGAAGAATTGCAACTTGAAAAGACTCGATATGAAATCGAAATTACCCAAAATAAAAAAAATCAAAATATCCAGAAACGTCAGAATTTTTGGTTTAAGGTCGACATTTGAAAAAAGTAGAATTTTCAAGCTCAAAGTCGCAAATTTCGAATTTGAGGACGAAATATGTGGAAAAAGAAAAAATGAAAGTAAATTTTGGGTAAAAAATTAAAATTTTAAAACGCCCCCAACAAACCAAAAAATTCGTTTAAAATTCAAAAAGCGTTGACATTTGGAGATTAGTTGAAATTAAAAACAAAGAAATTATTAAAAAAATTATATTTAAGTCCGAAAAAAATTAGTTTTCGAGTTTACGTTTAAAATTAAAAAAAAAAGATCACATTTCAAGAAAAAATCGACATGTTGAGTTTTTAAAGTCCAACTTTCAGAAAGAAGCTAAAATTTGGTGCATTTTAAGCAAAAAAAGTTGAAGTTTCGACTAAACTTGTAATTTATATGAAAAAAATCCTCGAAAAAACCGAAAGTATTTTAAAGCATTTAAAAAAAGTATAATATTTAGAAAAAAGACTTGATTTACCAATCTGCATTTAAAAAAATCAAAATTTCCCTAAAGTTTAAAAAAAATCAAAATCTTTAGAAAAATTCAAATAGAATGCAACCTACACTACAGTATGCAACCCTCTAAGTGTTTATAGTGAATCAAAGGTAGCCGAACTATCAACAGTTGAACCATAAACGCTTAGCAAAGCGGTTGCTCTCTAGAAAAACCCTAGAAGATTAGATTCTAATGCGTAGGCCAATATTGATCAGATTTAAAGTTTGGTCTTTGGTTGCATCTCCAGAAAAAGTAAAAATTTCGAGTTTAAAATCTAAATTTATAAAAAGAAGTAAAAATTGGAAGACAAAAATGAGAAAACAAGAATTTTTAAAACAAATTATAAATAAATGTTCCCGAAATCTACAGAAAAATTGACATTGTTGGTAAGAATTTTTAAAGAAACAAAGAAAAAAAAGTAAAAATTGTTAGAAATTCCGGACTTTTAGTTAAAACTAAAATTTAAGACTCAGGTAAAAATTTTGAGAGAAAAAGCGTTCATGAACAAAAGTTTGAAGACGAAGAATTGGAGGCGTTACTCGACGAAGATCCGTGTCAAACGCTCCAAGAATTGTCCGTATCATTGGGAGTTGACTTGTCAACAGTTGGCAAACATCTCAAAGCCATGGGTATGATTCAGAAGCAAGGAAATTGGGTGCCATACGAGCTGAAGCCGAGAGACACGGAGAGGCGGCTTATGACGTGCGAACAGCTACTCGCGCGTCAAAAAAGGAAAGGTTTTTTGCATCGCATCGTCACTGTCGATGAAAAGTGGATCCATTACGATAACGCCAAATGTAAAAAATCGTATGGATACCCCGGCCACACATCGTCATCAACGCCAAGACCGAATATCCATGGATCCAAGCTCATGCTCTGTATTTGGTGGGATCAGCTGGGCGTCATTTATTATGAGCTGCTCAAACCGAACGAAACCATCACCGGGGACCTCTACCAAACACAACTGATGCGTTTGAGACGGGCATTGAAGGAAAAACGACCGCAATTCGAGCAGAGGCACGACAAAGTCATTTTGCAACATGACAAGGCTCGTCTTCATGTCGCAAAACCCGTCAAAAAGTACTTGGAAACGTTGAAATGTGATGTTCTACCGCACCCGCCGCATTTCCCAGATATTGCCTCGTCCGATTACTACTTGTTCCGATCGATGGCACATGGCTTGGCTGACCAGCACTTAACGTCTTACGAGGAAACGAAAAAATGAATCGATACATGGATCGCATCAAAAGACGAACTGTTCTTCCGAGCTGATATTCGAAAATTGACAGAAAGAGGGGAAAAAGTAGTGGCTAGCGATGGACAATACTTTGAATAATCGATTTGTAACCATTTTTGCTCAATAAAGCCTCAAATTTCGAAAAAAAACCTTTAAAACTAATTCCAACACCTGATAAGAAAAAATTGTGCGAGCTAGAAATTTTGTGAAAAAGTCGAATATTCAGGGAAATCAACCTAAAAAATATAAAAAATTGAGGACATTTCGGAAAAGAGTCATCATTTCAAAATTAAATTCAAAATTTCGAAACCAAAAACCAAAACTATTGAAAAAGGGACAACAAAATTTTCGAATAAAAACCGATATTTCGAAAAATCGAGTTTACCCTTGCAGAACTCAAGATTAAAGTCCACATTTTAATAATTAAAATGTCCCAAAAGTGTCAAAAAATACAATACATATCAAAGAAGAATTGCAACTTGAAAAGACTCGATATGAAAGTCGAAATTACCCAAAATAAAAAAAAATCAAAATATCCAGAAACGTCAGAATTTTTGGTTTAAGATCGACATTTGAAAAAAAACTCTAATTCTAACATGCTTTGCGTAAAAAGAGTCGAAAATAAAATGAAAATATGTTTTCGAAATTCCAAGATTAAAAGTCAGGAATTTCGAAAAATAATCACTAGAAAAGATACTAAATTTTAAATTGAATTTTGGAAAAACTTGAATTATTTTAAAGTTATAAGAAATTTTAAATGAAAATATAATCAATTATTGTTTCTCTTTACCTTTAAAATAAACTATCCCTTTCTCTCCTCTTTCCACCTGGATGGTTTCATATGTGGCCTTATTGCATTCCAACTTTGGACTACTCGAAGACTTGTATCCGACGAAACCTTGCTCACATTTCAAAACGAGTATCGGTCTATTGACGAGGTAGAAAAAGTACTTGCAGTTATCGTCGATATTGTCGGAGTTAGCGTACAAATGACCCGAACGTTTCGTGATGACGTAACGTCCGTTATTAGCCCTGAAAGCCACCGAGCCATCCAACTGCCAAACTAAATCAAACAGCGCATTCGAAGACCTGGAAAATAACAATAAAAAACGAATTAAATTGGGATAGATATCGTCTATGTTTTGCTTGCGAAATGGTATTGTTTTTATTCATGTTTTACGAGGGGATAAGTCCGCTAAAAATGAAATAAAGAGTTGCTTTTTTCAAAAGACTGCATTTATTTTTCAACGTAATCTACTTTTAGAGCTATACGCTTGGTTAAAAGATGCTGGAGTTTTTTGATCCTTTTTTTGAAGTAATCTTTTCCAAGGCCCCCAAAATAGGCCTTAATTTCAGATATAACCTCCACATTAGTTCTAAATCCTCGTCTCCCAAGCCATTTTTTCATGTTTGGAAAAAGGAAGACGTCACTCGAAGCTAGGTCAGGAGAATATGTGGATGGGGAAGCATTCCGTAGCGTAACTCCACCAGCTTGGCTCTTTGGAAAAAGGAAGACGTCACTCGAAGCTAGGTCAGGAGAATATGTGGATGGGGAAGCATTTCGTAGCGTAACTCCACCAGCTTGGCTCTTTGGAAAAAGGAAGACGTCACTCGAAGCTAGGTCAGGAGAATATGTGGATGGGGAAGCATTTCGTAGCGTAACTCCACCAGCTTGGCTCTTTGGAAGGAAGACGTCACTCGAAGCTAGGTCAGGAGAATATGTGGATGAGGAAGCATTTTGTAGCGTAACTCCACCAACTTGGCCTTTGCAATGGCGGAAGAATGGGCAGGAGTATTATCGTAGTGAAACAGGACTTTCTTCTTTGGCAAGAGGAGACCATTTTGATTTAATTGGTCCAAAAGTGTAGCCTAATATTCTCCATTTATTGTCTTTCTTTTTTGTAGGAAGTCAATTAAGATTGTACTTTGTACGTCCCAGAAAACCATAGCCATAATTTTGCCTTCTGGTGAAACCACCTTGGCCTTCTTTGGAGTAGTGTCACCAACCTCCACCCACTGCTTAGATTGTTGTTTTGTCTTTGATGCGTAAAAATAAATCCATGTTTCATCTACAGTGATAAAACGCCTCAACTGCCTGGGTTTCGTTCAAACAGCCGCAAATTAGCCAGGGAAAGTGTCACTCTTTCACGTTTTTGGTTAAATGTTAACAAACGCGGCACTCATCTTGCCGAAAACTCTTTCACATGCAAATGTTCATGCAATATGTTGGAACCTCTTTCATATGAGATGTTTACAGTGTTGGCTATTTCTCTCAAGTTCACTCGTCGATCTCCTAATACGATATTGTGGATTTGCGTGATCATTTCTGGAATGGTTACGTCAATTAGACGACCTGAGCGAGGAGCGTCTTCCGTGCTTGTTCAACCACAACGAAACACTTGTGAATCATCTTAAATGACGGATGAGATTCACCATAATACTTAATCAAGAGATTTTTTCGTTTTCGTGATGGTTTTTTGCATAAAAAGTTACGTCTAATCAACATTTGAAATTCACTTTTTCCCATTATAACAAACAGCGAAAGAACGACTTGTCCGGTCTAAACGACTGACAACTGATAAAGCAATACTAATTCAAATATCAGTATGATATTCGTGTATGTATTCTCAAAACAATGACCTGTTTAAACATGTTATAACTTGTATACTAGTTAAATGTTAAATAAATTGAAAAAAAAAACATTGTATACTAGTACTATTGCTTCATTTATTTTAACCGGACTTATCAATCTGCCCTAGTAAAAATATACTTCTTCCAGACTTAGGACGTGTTAAGGAACCAATGTTAACGTTTTGTCTTCCATTCCAGGGGGTTTCGCGAATAGGCGAAAGCCAGATTTTAGACAGAAGACTCAGTGTCAACCATACCAGATGCAAAAATACTCTAGAGTGAAACTGACACAAAAGGGGCATAAAGAGGCATTTAATAAAAGAGAGTAGGTTAACTCAGTATGCCAACCATACCACAGGCGAAATCGATCAGTAGAAACTGTGGAATGAAAGAAATTGATCTGTAGAAACTGTGGAATGAAAAATCAAAATTCGAAGAAAGTCTGGTACGGTTAACACAGTGAATTACCTTACTCTTCTGCATAGAAGAACTTTTTGACTTTTTCTTCACCTGTTACTCCTTCCACAATTCTAGATTTTCAGTAACCTTCTGTTAAGGATTGGAAATCTCTTACAGATTGCCCAAGTAGCGATTGCGTTGGATCTTTGACAATCGCTGTTTGTGACTCAACATTGAAAAACACTTAAAACTATCTTAAGGTTGCAAAGTTTTGCATCGTTCCAATCTTAAGATATGATTGTTATTTAGTTAAATAACAACATTATTCTAAAGTGTTACCGTTTCAGGCAGTGATATTCTCTGTCCGTCAGAATTGTGGAACTGGCGAAGAAAAAGCCAATAAAACATGAATGAAATTGGGATATCAGGTCTTTTTAAGTTTAATCCACTCGCAAAGGGTAACCCCATTATGCTTTCAAAGCACTGCGAGTAGGATGCGGAAACAAGGACAGATGGCGATGAACCGCCTTCTTAAACAAGGATAGGTTGTAATTTTCGGGGAAAATTCCTTTCGGTAACAAGTTCCGCAACTTGGAAGTTCTATAGAAAAGAGAGTCTTCGTAGACAGGAATCCTCACTGTGACAAGCTGGACAGCACAGGAATTTGTTGTCTCCGACTGTCTAGTATGCCTCAAGAATCTTGCCCTTGGGGGGATCAATCCTATTAGTTCCTGCGAGCATCTTCCATGAAGTACTTGTAGAAAAGAGACAAGTCACCAACCATACGCTTGTACTTTAGTATTTCGAGAGAATCGGTCAGACTCTCGTCATCAATTAGGCGAATCGCTCTTCTTTGAATTGAATCCAAGATAGCTAAAGTGTATTTTGGGGCTGAACTTCAAACATGAGAACAGTATTGGCTAATATTGGCCTAACTTGAGCTTTATATAGTGTTAATAGCTGATGAGATATGCGACATTGTTGGCGATGGCCATAGTTTCTCTATGGACCAATAGGTGGTAGTACTAAGAGTCATTCGCTTGACGCCTGTGAATGTTTTAGTACTCACTTGTCGGAACATTTGTTAGCATTCGAGTTGGATATACCAAACTGACGAGATCTAATAAGATCGAAACCAGTATTTGGTTTCCAAACTTCGAATCTAATAAATGTTCAAACCTATTGGTCTGTGCATAATGGAGCTGATGAGATATGAAGTACTTTTTAGTTTTAAAAAGAAAGCCTAGCTTCTGAGAGGCGGATTTGGCAATAGCGCGCACATGATCGTCCTAAGAGAAGTTAGTGCTCGCATTCACTCCTAGGATAGATAGATTAGATCCCATCGGAAGGATTTTACCCTCCATTAGTGTGTTTGTTGCATTATCCCTTGATGTTTTCTTAGAGAAAACCGCGGCCTGAGTTTTTGAAGCGTTGAAGTCGACCAAATTGTTCTTACCCCATTCTAGAATAATCCCGAAATCCCGATTAATCATCTGTATCTGCTGTTCCCTTAGTCGATCTGGAAGTAGCGATAGATAATGGTTTGTCGGAGAAAAAAGATGATACAAGGTTACTATCATCTGCATGGCTGTATATACAGCAGCTGCGGCCCTAGACTGGGGTCTTAAAGGGAGAAACGTTGCAGCTATCTACGAAGGGGTGATCGAACCTATTATAACATATGGAGCGAACCTATGGTACGATAAAATGGGAGTTAAAGAAAAAGGAAGCTATTAAGCGTACAAAGAATAATGGCACTAAAAGCAGGGAAAAGCTTATCGAACGGTGTCAACTGAGGCGGCATTGGTATTAGCAGGGCTGGTACCAATAGATATTAAATTAGAAGAAATAAGGAACAGAAAAAGAATATTTGAATGGACAGGGGAAAAAATTCGGGAAGAAACGGGACTGGAGATTAACGCAGAACAGATAGAGAAAAAGGCCAAGAAGAGAACTAAACATCTGGTAAAGGAAGTGGACCAAAAGAAGCAAGAAATGGCAACGGAATACGAAATTTATACAGACGAATCCACACAGGAAACAGGCACAGGAGCAGCTTACGTTATTTATAGGAAAGGAAAGGAAATAGGTAATGGGCAATACAGGCTCGGGGCAATTGCTCGGTGTTTCAGGCGGAGGTGTTAGCTATTAAGAAAGCACTAGAACGAGCTCGTAAGCTGAAAAGTTGCATTATAAGGAGTGATAGTAAGGCGGCAATAGCTGCCATGCAAAATAAACCAAGTTCGGAACTTGTTAAGGAAGCGAAAGATCTGCTTCATGAACAAAAGAAAACGCGATTGGAATGGGTTAAGGGACTTCCGGGGAGTCACTGGCAACGAAAGGGGGGCGGACGAGCTCGCGAAAGGCGCATGTAGTTTAGGCAATAATGATAATAATAACATGGTGGTGGTATATGAATACGATAAGGTGCCTTTTGGGCTTATAACAAACTGTCGCGTTGTTCTTTTTTCAGGTGGCAACAACGATGGGATTCTGCCACAACAGGGAGAGGGACTCATCGCTACCTGGGAAGAGTGGAAGGCTACAGGCGTCTAAGAGGAAGGCAGTTTACGCAGCAGTGCGTACAGCTGCTTACAGGCCACGGAAGGTTTCAGGAATACCTCCACAGGATGAGAAAAAGGAACTCACCATTATGCCAATGTGGAAAGCCCGAGGATCTGATCATGTAATGTTCGTATGCAGGAATCGGGAGGAATGGAGGAACAGAACAGAGCAACTAGCGAGAAGAAAGTGAGTTCTCTGGCCAAGAAGTATCGAGGAGATTGATGAAGCGACTCGGAACCTAAATTTCTTTGAAGTTCTGAACCAAGCCGTTGGAAAGCTTGACGAAGTCAAGTCCTCATTTGAGGAACAGTAGATTTCGAGAACCGGGGGATCGAGTACCTGAGAAGAGAATCTGCGAGAAAGCGGAATAGGACAATATGGGAGGAAACCTACGCCTAACTCCAAGTTTTGACCTGGAACCATCCGAAGCCAAGTGGATCGAGTACCTTGGCATGGCACAAGCTGGGGGATTGAGTACCCAGCCTTAGACGTAACGCAAGAGGAAGGAAAAAGAGACAACGAGAGGAGGAACGTTAGATTAGAACTTTAGGTTAAATATTTTAGACTAGGTTAAGGTGAAGGGTAGGTTACATATATGTAATACTTCTATATGGTCAGTTCCTCGTTTCTTATGGGAAAGACTTCTCTTTCTCGCTGACCTTCACACGAATTAATGAGTCGCAATGCGCAGGTGCTACAAATCATCTGTGCATGGCCAGTCAGCTGTGCACTACCAAACATAAACACCCGTTTAACCCGCGCGTAGCGATTGGTTCATTTTGTTCAATTCATGCGCAATACTCGCCATTTATTCATGTTCCATCTTTATCGAATTTGGTTGGAACAAACTCGTGAAGAGAATAGGGAGCTGGCCATGTAGAAGTATTACATATATGGTAGGTTAGATAGATTAAAATATAGGTTAGAAACTAGACTAGACTAGGTAATATATTGTAAACAGAGGTAGGAATTAAAATTGTAATTAAATAAGGATAATATGTAATAGTTAAGGTTAGAGGGGTATGCATGTCTAGGAACCCTCAAAATGAAATGTAAATTACTTCAGTTAATATATACGTGTATATAGGAGTTGGAAGCTTGAAGCTAAGAGATCATTTATGTGTAACAGAAATAGAGTAGGAGACAGATACATACTCCTGAGGCACCCCCTGCGTTAATCGCAAATGTCTCGGACGACGACCTGAAGATGATCTGCCAGCGAGAAAATTGGATATCAAATGACAGAGTTCAGGGAGGAAGACCATAAGATGTTAGTCTGGCGAGAAGAGATCGGTGCCAGACTCTGTCGAAAGCCTTTGAGATATCCAATGCCACAATCCTAGCCTCACCATGTTTTTCCATAGCTGAGTTACAGATATGAGTAACATATGCCAGTAGATCGCCAGTGGAACGCTCTTGTCTAAAACCGTATTGTCCTGTCGGAGATGATTCTATTTTCCTCCAGATATTTGAGAATCTTCGAATGTTGATAACCTTTTCCATCACTTTAGATATAACGGGTAACAAAGATATAGGGCGATAGTTGTTCGCCAGATTCCTTTCTCCCTTTTTAGGGACAGGCTGCACTCTAGCAGATTTCCAGATGTTAGGGAATACACCTTTGTAAGAGAGTGTGAACAATTTGCTTAGGACAGGAGTCAACTTTGGGGCGCACTTCTTAAGAACAATAGCGGGAATACCATCAAGGCCAGAAGCTTTCGAGGTGTCGCCAGCTCAAAGATACTCTTCCTGATTGTGCGTTGTCTGAAAACAACTTCAGCCGCATCAATGTGCCAACCTTAGGAAAAATAGGAGGTTCTGCGTTTCGAGAATCAAGATTGGAATTTTCAGCAAACATTACGGCTAACAGGTCAGCCTTTTCCTTGAAGGTAGTAGCAATATTGCTATTTTTATCGAGTAAAGGTGGAAATTTCGAAGATGTAAAATTCTTTCCAATGGAGCTTGCAAATCCTCAAAAGGATCTGGAACCGTTCGGACAGTTGATAAGCCTCTGGAGCATTTTACGATCGAAATCACCTTTTACCTCGTCAATAACATGTTAACAAGAATTTCGTGCGTCTACAAATATGGTCCGAGTCTCGTCTGAGGCATTATTTCACCAAGACAATATGCGCGATTTTTGCAGGAGACAGCCCGAGCACATTTTTTACTGAACCAAGATTTACTGGAGGCAGACTTCTTTTGGGAGTGGGGAATTGAGCATTCCATACCAATCAAGATAGTTTCCGTGATGGATTCGGCGACTAAGGAAGGGTTGTCTGAGTTAAAGCAGACTTCCTGCCATGGGAAAGATGCAAAGAAGTCTCTTAAATCATCCCAGTTAGTCGAGTTAAAGTGCTAAACGCTACGGGACTGCGTTTGGGAAGGAGGTGGTATATGAAGCGAGCGAGAGGCTGATACAAGCTGGTGATCCGAATTTCCAAGCGATGATGTCACAGAGATTTTATACGAATTTGGTGAATTTGTAAGGAAAAGGTCGAGTAGGTCTCTTAATTCTTCCCAGTTTGCCAAGTTAAAGTGCCAAACCCTACGGGACTGTGTCTGGGAAGGAGGTGGTATATAAAGCAAGCGAGAGGCTGCTACAAGCTTGTGATCCGAATTTTCAAGTGGTGATATCCTAGAGATTTTATACGAATTTGCTGAATTTGTAAGGAAAAGGTCGAGTAGATTAGGTTGATGTTTATCTACATCAGGAATTCTTGTGAGTTCCTCATCTTTGTTTTTAATAATTAGAAGATAAAGTCAGAGTAGATGAAAAAAGGAAATAAGGAAAAGGACAGGATGAGGAAAGAAGAATGGCAGGAACCGACTCACGTGTCAGAGACGGAAACATGATGTAAGGATCATTTCACCGTCCTCCTAGTGATACGTGGGCTGGTACTACCTCGGACGACTGAATGTTCCAGTCTACCTCCTGCCATCTCTCTGGAATGTTGGGATAGATTTCGGTCAAATCTATAGGTTGGGTGACTTTACCTTTTATCTCCAGCAGCTTGAATGCCACCGCCGGTTTCCAGTGTCCAATATCTGTCTTGCATGGTCCGAATGTACCATCTCTTTGTGGACCAGTCGAATTCCAACTGGAAGGTTTCATGGTCGGAAATTTCATCCTGGTTGGCCGTGACGTCGACACCTTTAAATCGACGGATAAATTGAGTTAATTCGCATTGACACGCATAATCAACATTTTAAATGAAACGTTGAATGTTTGACGCCCGATTTAAGGAAGTTTCAATTATCTAGTTATCAAAAGCTGTCATCGCTGCATGACTAATTTAATTTAAAAGCACGCACTCGATTTGGTCGTAACATTTGAATGTTGTTACGGTTTGGTTTTATGAGTGCACTTATTGTTTGGTTCATAATCAATGACGACATATTTTTAATGATGTGCAGTTTTGTACGACAATAGAAAGTGTACGGTTCTTTGAGCCCAATTAGGTTTTTTCTTAATTGGTGGAGATTCTATCAGAACGAAGGACGGGTTCATTTTATGGGGAATTGCAAAATAATTTATAATTTACCGCAAGTGTATAACTGATGATCGTGAAGGGACGTTACTGAAGGAAACGAGATAATAAGAATTTCCCGTTCTTACGATAACGAGTTCGCCTGACAACACAATTGTCTTGTTAGAGGTAACGAGCTGCGATGTTAGGAACGCTATTTAGTTTGGCGTTTTCAGCATTTGCATTGACGCTTCCTAACTCAATTTTATCGTCATGCAGATTATTAGTTTTCATGCTTTATACATCTAAAAATGCATTTCTTTAAGCCAGGAGCATTTCTAAATAGAGGCGCAGAAAATTGCTAAGAGGGGGATTATCTTCTAATTTCCACTTAAAATAAAATTTTTAAAGATTTCAAAAAAAATTAACTTACAAAAAATGTTATTTTATAAAAAACGACGTTTACACACATTTAGCAATAAAGTTGAAATTAACAATGTAGGCTTGCAATGACGTGAAAAACATCAACATTAAAAAAAACTCAGAATTTGTAGAAAAACCAAGTTTAAGCAAAATTTTCAGTTTGTTAAAATTTAATTCCGAGTGAAATATGGACATTTCGAAAATACAAACAAAATTTCCAAATAGAAATATACATTATACAAAAAGTTGAAATTTAAGTTAGTAAAAATCAGGGCTCCGAACCGAAACTGAACCGAAAACCGGAAACTGAAAATAACCGTTATTTCTGTAGGAACGAGAACCGGAACTGAACCGAAAAGAAAATATCGATTTATTTGGGTTCAGTGCAGATTCAAGAGTCCACAGTTGACAAAACCTCTTCGCTTCAATTTCAACTTTAGATTGAAAGTCTCGAATTACAACCCAATATTTTCTCTCGATTATTATTATAATCAGCGGCGGCTCGTAGCCAAAACTAATGGGGGTGCTGCGGCAATGTTTAGCGTTTTAAAATTTTTAAGATTTCGACTGAAAATTTCGACATTTTCACAACGTTACGTTTCGAAAATTTTATATTTTTTTGAAAACTTGACAATGAAAATTTTTGATAATGTCACGTTTTTTGAAACGTTGGATTTTTTCCAAATTTCGACTGTATTGCAAATTTTAGATTTTTTCTTGTAATCTCGAACTTATTTTATTTTTAAGTATTGACTTCTCTAAAATACTGTAAATACTCTTTTAAAAATTTCCGTACTTTCGTAAATATTTAGACTTTCTGGGGTTCTGTTTTTTTTGTACTTTTTTTTGAAAATTATTACATTTTTTTAAATTTTTACCATTTGAAAATTCTTACTTGTTCTGAAAATGTAATTTTTTTCAAAACTGGACTTTTGACCTTTTAAATTTTCGACTTTTTTCTAAATTATATTTTTTTATAATTTTTTTTTCAAATTATAATTTTTTTTATTGAAAATTTCGATTCTTAATAATTTCGACTGGCTTTTATTTGAATGTCAACTATTTTTAAAATTTCGACCTTTCTTTGCAAAGTTTCGATTATTTTTTGATTTTTTTTGTTGAAAATTTAGCTACTTCTTAATTTTCGAAATACTTTCAAAATTTCGATTTTTTTGAAAATTTTGAAATTTTATGACATTTTTCCAAAATTTTTATTTTTTTAACCTAATTAACTTTTTAAAAAAATGTTCCACTTTGATTCAAAATTTTAGCTACCAAAAATTTAAACTTCCAAAATTTTAACTTCTCAGTATTTCGACTTTTGAAAACCTCGATCTATCTGATAATTTTCACTTATTTTCAATATTCCGGTTTCGACATTTTGGTTTTTATTGAAAAGTTGAGTGCAAATTTCCCAACTATTCATAACTTAAAGTTTTTTTAAAATTTCGAACATTTCCTAAATTCGATAAAAATTCTCAAATCTTTTGCAAATTTTGATATTTTTTTAATTTCGACTATAAAATTTCGACCTTTTCTTTTAGAAAATCTCTTCTTTTGCAAAATTTTGATTTCTTTTAGAAATTTGAAAGATTTTGAAATTTTTTGCCTTAACAAATTTCGACTGTCTACTGAAAATTTTAACCTTTTTTTAAATCTGCACTTTTTTTGAAATTTTCGACTTTTTATTTTAATTCCCACTTTGTTGAAAATTTCGGCCTTTTTTCAATGTTCGAATTTTCCAAAATTTAAAATTTTTAGAAAACTTAAAAATTTTGACTACTTTTTTAAATTCAATTATTTTCAAAACTTTGACATTTTTTGCAAACTGTCGATCCTTTATTTGAAAATTGAGATTTTTTTTTAAGTCAGACATTTCTTGAAACCTTTAGTTAAAATTTTTGACTAATACTTTGTAAAATTTCGACTCTATTTTAAAACTTGAACTTTTTTTTTAATTTCGACTCTTTTTGAAAACTTTACTTTTTTTTAAAAAGCTTGACCTTTTTTTAAAATTTTATTTATACATTTTTTTAAACATTTCCAATTAAATATTCGACTTAAAAGAAAAGATTCTTTATAAACTTGAACTATTGAAATTTTCCACTCGTTTCAAAATTTTAACTTTTTTGATAATTAATTTTTCGATAATTTTAAGTTTTCTCCAATATTTAAAACATTCAGCTTTTTTAAAAATTAAATTAAAATTATATGTATACATTTTTTTAAACATTTCCAATTAAATCTTCGACTTAAAAGAAAAGATTCTTTTTAAACTTGAACTATTGAAAATTTCGACTTTTTTCAAAATTTGACCTTTTCAAAATTTTACCTTTTCAAAATTCTACCTTTTCAAAATTTAAACTTTTTTGATAATTACGAATTTTCCGATAATTTCGAGTTTGCTCCAATATTCAAAAAATTCAGTTTCTTTGACAATTTAATTAAAAACTCTGTAATTTATTTTAAATGTGGATATTTTTCCAAAAATTCGTCTTTATTCACATTCCCAAAATTATTGAAAATGTCGACCATTTTAGAAATTGAATTTTTTTTTCGAAATCCTTATTTTCTTTTGAAAATTTGACTTTCAATGAAAATTTCAAATTTTTTTTAAGATTTGACTTTTTTTTTAAATTCGACTTTTCTGATAGCTTTAGCCTTGTTTTTTAAAAGTGGTACTGTTTTTTTTTAAATTTACATTTTTTGAGAAAACGTTCGAAATAACACTCGAATTAAAAAAAAATAATAACAAAATTTTCTATTTTTAAAATTGTGCCAAGTTTTGAAACAAATTTCCAAAAAAAATCTTGCGTTTTATTCAGAACTAAATTGCCAAAATTTGAATTTTAATCACAAAAAATTGGGTTCTACCTGAAAAATTTAATTTTTGAAATTTCTCTGGGACCTCAAAATTACTAGAAAAAAAATAAATTAGAACAGAAAATTGTTAATGAATTTTTTTCAACATTTTAAAAATTGAAATACAAAAATTGTCCTCCTGAAACCAAGAAAGATTAAAAACACAACTGTTGCTCTAAAAAAAAAATTGTGACTTCAACAATTTGCTTAATTTTAATTTCAAAATTTTGAGACCCTTCAAGAAATGTTTACTCTTTTTCTCAAAAATTTAAATAATTCTTTTCACTTTAAAAGTCGAAATTATAAGAATATTTTTGACAATTAATTTATTTAAAAAAAATGTTGTTTTCTTTATTACGAAAATGTTAATTTTTGTTGTTGTTTTCAAATAAGATCAACTTTTCCTAGAAATATGATCTGCTTTCGCTTGAAATTTTGAGTTTAATTATTAAATTTCTTTTTTTCTTTTCTTTTTTTATCGAAATTTGAATTCGAACTTGAGAATTTGAAGAATAAATTTAACATTTTTAGAAAAATTGGAATTTCCGATTCAGAATTTTCCTTGGTCCTACAGTAGTAGTAATTATTTAGAGAAATAGCAATTTGTAAAAAAGGTTGAAATTTAAAAGGTTCATTATTTCTTGAAATTTCAATATTTTTCCCAAAGTTTTCTTATTTTTATGCAGATTTGAAGTTTATTTTCCCTAAACTTATATTTAACAATTTTTAGTTTCTTATCAAAATTACTAAATAAAATGAACTTTAAAATATTAAAATTTCGTTAAAAAACTTCATTTCCAAAATAAATTAGAGAGAAATCAAAATTTCTGCAAGAAAAAATATTTTAAAGATAAAATCCTTAGGAAAAATCGAAATTTCAAAAAAAAATTCTTTTTATAAAATGTTTACAGAAAAACAAAAAAGCAAAATTTCTTAGAAAAAAATCGCAATTTAAAAATTGAAATATCTAAAAAGAAGTCCAAATTTTTTGTTTTTCCCGGAATGTTGAAATTTTTATAGAGCTTTCAGGGTTTTTTCCAAACATTTTTTTGCCAAAACTACAAAATAAAATGAACTTTAAATTGTCAAAGTGTCGTAAAAAAATTGACATTTTTAAAGCAAATTAGAGGAACATAAAGAAAAATCTGGGGAAGTTGGAATTTCTAAACGAAATTTTGACAACATTTTTCGGAAAAATGAAAATTTCGAGAAAATTTCTTTTTATAAAATATTTAGGAAACTGCAGAAAAAACTAAAATTTCCTAAAAAATCGAAATATCTGAAAAAAACTCAAAATTTTTATACAAAATGAGATTTAAGGTAAAAATTCGAAGATACCGTATTAACTTATTTTTTAGAGAAATAGTAAAATGCGAGATGAGTTTGATTTAGATTTTTTCTTGGAATTGTAATTATTTTCTCAAAATTTTGACATTTTTGAAGAAATTTGAGTTTTTTTCTTAGCATTTTAATTCTTGCTCGAAATATTGGTTTCTTCCTTAAACTTTTACAAAAATTAGTTTTTGAAAATGTGATTTTAATCAAAATTAAAAATAAAATAGGTTTTTAAATGTCGTTACTTCGTAAAAGAAACCTAAACTTTCTATAAAAAGAAATCAGAGAAAATTTCTACAACAAATTGTGTAATGAAAAGTGTTTAGAAAATCTGGAGAAAAAAACTCGTTAGCGAAATTGAGGGTGCTGCAGTTCCACAGTGCCTATACGCCAGCCGCCACTGATTATAATTGTATTCTTCACGAGTCTTTTTGAAACTTAGACGTTTTTTAAATAAAATTTTATATTTAAACTTATTTTTATTTTATCTCATAAAGGTCAGCTCTAAATTTAAAATTTGGAATTTTCTAAAAAATATTGACGTTTATTTTTAAATATTTCGACATTTACTACTAGCATTTGAATCAAAATTATGTACAATGTTTGTAAAATAAATTTCGAATATTTTCTCCAATTTCACCCTTTTTTTTTCTCAACATTCTGGGTTTACAATTTCAATTTTTTTCCTATTGTTTCAATCGTTCCAAACAATTGATGCCTGATCCGTAGCTCGCGAGCCCACATATGGCTTGCAGTAATTTTTGATGTGACCTGAGGTGCCTATGAAGAAGAATAGGCATCCCATTTTATTAAGCAAATTCATGTTTTCACGACTAAGATCGAAATTTCTAAATAAAGTCAAAATTTCAATTTTAAAATCGGCAAAAAATAAAAAAAATATCTTTAACGTGAAAATTTAAAACAAAGCTTAAACAATTTTAAAAATTATTCGAAATAAATTTATTTCAATGAATCCAATTGTAAGAGTTTAAATTAAACACGACATTTTGAAAAAAAAAGTAAAATTTTAAAAAGTATAATTTTTAACTTTAAATGAAAAATGTTATGCAAATCTTTGAAAGGATGAAACTCTTAAAACAAAAATATTCTCGAATTTTCAATTTTCAAATTGAAACACAGAATTTTGAGAAAATATCCAAATTTTGAAAAAAAAACTAAAAGTAATTCACAAGAACTTCAGTTCTAACACGAAATTTGGAGAAAAACGTCCCAATTTTAAGTTTAAATTCGAAATTTCGAGAAAAAAGTTCAACCCTTGAGATGAAGGTCAACATTTTGAGATCAAAAGACAAAATTTCCAAAAGAAAGTCTAGATTTCGAGTTTTGTAGCCAAAATTTTAGAGAAAAATATTAGGGTTCAAATTTGGACTCAGGAATTTTCAAAAGAAACTCTCCAAGAAAATCTTAAAATTTCTGCCTTATTCTCGAATTTTGAGAAAAAAGGAAAACATTTGATGGAATGGCTAAACTGTTAAATTAAAATTTTTGTGAAAGGTTTGTCTTTAATAAATAGCATTTTTTTTGGAAATCTTGACTTTTTTCTCGAAATCTCCACTTTAATCTTAAAATGTACTACATTTTGAGAAAAAAGTTTAAATGTCCAGAGAAGCTCAAAATTGATAAAAACAAATTTCAAGTTAACGAGAAATTATGAGAAAAATTCGAACATTTTAAGAGAAAACTAGAAGTTTATAATTTTTGTTTTACTATAAACTTCCTAAGTTTGTAAATGTAAAGTTTAAACATGAAATTTCAATAAGTTTTCAAAAATTTCGAGACTAAAATCAAAATTTTGAATTATTTTTAATAAATAATGTTTTTGTTTTGATATAAACTTTCTACGAAATCTGAATTTTTTCAAGGTTTTTGGTTAAAACTAATTTTCTTTTATAATTTGGAAGTTTACCCACCGTTATTAGTAGCTTTAAATTTTTAAAATCTTAAACAGCAAAAGTTTCTTAAAATCTTTGGTTTTTCTTCAAACTTCGAGTTTTCTGTCAAAATGTTTAATTTAAAATTGAAATTTTTACTTTTTTTCCTAAAATTCCAACTATAGAATCAAAATATCGACTTCATTTCGACTTTAATTTTCAAACTGTTGAGTTTTCTCGAAATTGTGAGTGCTAAGGTTAAAACTTCGAAAAAAAAAAGACAGAAAACAAAATTTCACTTTAATCAGAAAATTTTTACTTTAATCGATATATCTCGACCTTCATTACTTACGAAATTTGACATTCAAACTTTTGGTAAACAAAAACTTCAAATATTTAAATTTTTAACACAGTAAAATTTTTAACACACAAATTGATGATGAAACGTCTATTCATGTTAAAATTTCTTTATTTTTCTTTTTTATATTTTAAACAATTTTTTTATTTTTAAGTATTTCTTCCTCATTTTTCCCTTTCCCATGTTATGCACTGCTGACGAGCTCAAATGAGAGCGAAACATCGATGTCCAGTGCTACAACTTTTTTATGTATTTTTTTATATTTTCCTAATTTATCAAAAAAACAAAATTTTTATTTTTTCCATATCTAATTTTTGGTCTCCTATTTTTCATTATTCCTATTCTATGTAAAATAAAATAACCTCTTAATTTGTGAACTGTCATGAAGTGACGTTTTCAATAAATTTAAATATCACGTAGTCGTATTTCAAAAACTGTTTAGAAAATTGTCAACAAAGCATAAAAATTTAAAAATTTCCAAACTGGGCCGAAGAAATGTTAAATAAATTGAAAAAAACATAATATTTCCGGCCAATAAGGGTCTACCATGAAGAATAAAAACTTCAAAGTTTATGATACTTTTTTATCAATTTCCGAATTTAAAAATCTCAACTCGAAATTTTGATAAAATTTGGAATCCTCAACATTTGCTTATAAATTCCAAGTTTTTAGAAAAATGGAAATTTCACTGGTTATTAAATTTTAATCTTTGACAAACGTTTTTCACTTTTAATCAAAATTTGACCTATTTCAAAAAACGATGATAGTTTTCTCTTTAAATTAAGGCTATTTTTATCTTAAAAAACATGAAATTTCAAATTGGATTCTTCAGAACATAAAAAATTTCGAAAATAAGTTCGAAATGTTTGCTCCAAATTTCTTGAAAACTTGAAAATGTCTAAAAAAATTCGAAGTTTTGATGAAAGGTAGTAAAGAGAGGATTTAACTTTTTTTCGAAATGTTTACATTTTTCCTTAAAATTGTATATTTGAATTGCAATATTTTTTTTTAATTTCGACTTAAACATGAAATGTAGTCTTTTTTTATAAATTATGACTTGTTTGACATTTACGCAGTAATCTCTACATTCAAATGTTTAAAAGTCTCACAATTATAAAAAATAGATGAAATCTTGAGAAATTTTTATTGATGAAAGAATGGTGTTTTCGAACTTTGATCATTGATTGAATCAAAATTTTAGTTCCTAGAACGGCTGCAATTGTTTCCCCTAAATTTGAATGATTTCCTCGAAATATTGAATCGAAACATACGACATTAAAAAACATTGTCAAGTTTTAACCCACACAAGTAATCAAAATTTGAAAAAAAAAATTCCAGATTTATGTAAAAAAAATTCTAAAGGTTTATTTTAATCATAACAATTTGACTTTCAACTCAATTTTTTGATGGAACGGACTGGTCCTTGGTTATCTTCAAAAATTGAAACACAGAACTTGTCCCCTGAAACCAAGAAAGATTAAAAAACACAACAAAGGTTGCTCTAACGCGTTTCGACAGCCAAGTTGTCATCTTCAGAGAGAAACTAACATCTAATCTTAAAATTAAAAAAAATCTAAGATTAGATGTTAGTTTCTCTCTGAAGATGACAAGCTTGGCTGTCGAAACGCGTTAGAGCAACCTTTGTTGTGTTTTTTAATCTTTCTTGGTTTCAGGGGACAAGTTCTGTGTTTCAATTTCAACTCAATTGTTCGAGTATCTTCTCAAAACTTAAAATCCTTAGTATATTGAAATTTTGCAACTTTTTTTAAAATTTTGAATTCTCTTGCAAAATTTTAAAATTGTGATTTTCTTTTCCTGAAAATTTTACTTTAATTTCAGACGTAGATTTTTATTTTAGAAATATTAATTCAGTTGTATATATTACTTTTCTAAACATTTTATGTTTAAACTTGAAAAGTGTTAACATTATTTCTAAATAGTTTAACTCAAAATTTTGAAATCTAAAATTTTTAATTTTAAATTCTAATTTATTCTGAAAAGTTAGATTACAACTTTACAGTTCTACCATTTTCTAAAAAAAAACTGACTTTGTACTCGAAATTTCAACCTAAATCGAAATTTTAAATTTTAATTTGAATTTTTTTCCTAAATTTCATAACCTTTTTTCAAATTTGGACTTTTATTTCGAGATTACCCGAAATATTTTCTTTCTTTTAAGTAAAAAATTAAAAATGAGTCACTCGGAGCTGAACCAAAAACCGAACACCGGAAAAAACCGTTATTTTTGTCGGAGCGAAAACCGGAACCTATATAATTTCTTTTTCGGAACGAAAGCCGAAAACCGGAACGAAAATAATAACGGTTCGAAGCAAGAAGAAGAAATACTTTTAAGAAAAAAGATTTTTGGTGTAAGGGACTGGTCTTTGGTTATCTTCAAAAATTAAAATACAATTTTTATCGCGATTATATCGAACCAAAAAAAAGTGGTCGCAAGATTCGTAAAATTTGAGATTCCGAATTTTAAATAGGTATAGTTGATGGAAGAGACTGGTCCTTGGTTATCTTCAAAAATTGAAATACAAATCTCGTCCCCTGAAAGCAAGAAAGATTAAAAAACACAACAAAGGTTGTTCTAACGCGTTTCGATAGCCAAATTATCATCTTCAGAGAGTATTTCTCAGTATCTCTCTGAAGATGATAGCTTGGCTATCGAAACGTCTTAGAGCAACATTTGTTACGTTTTTTATTCTTTCTTGGTTTCAGGGGACAAGATTTATATTTCAATTTTTGAAGATAACCAAAGACCAGTCTCTTCTATCAACTATACCTATTTAAAATTCGAAATCTCGAATTTTGCGAATCTTGCGACTATTTTTTTTTAATTCGATGTAATCGCGATAAAAATTGACTGGTTTGTTACAAGATAACAGAAACAATTTCGAAGATTAATAATTAATAAACCAAAGGCGATAGGTTATCCAAAGGTTCTTAATAAGACGTGAAAGTACAAAGAAAACTTGATTACTCTTTCCAGCTAATAACATATCGGTATTTGATGTTCGGAATGGTAATTACCAAGATGTAGATGTAAGCTGTTCATAGCTTGTGCCGTTAAAGTGCCATGGGAGATAGAGGTCAAGGTATTATCTCAGTTATGCGAAAGTCGACTTCTTCTGCAACATCTGCAAAGCGAACACGACGACCCATCAGCTGGCGAGAGGACTTCTTGCAGTAGTCTTCTATACTTGATACAGAAGTCGCACTTATCAATATTCATAGGTGGCTCCGTTTTATATTCATTGCAATCGTGTATCTGCGACCTTTGCAAACGCTCTCTCATCTCAAATTAGATTAGATACTAGATCCAGTCAACTTTGGATATAACGAACCACCAAGGGAATCTTAAAATAATTCGTTTTAATCAGGGGTTTGTTGTAAACGATGGACCATACTTATAAGCGGTATTTCGTTATATGCGGAGTTCGTTATATCCGAAGTAGTCTGTATTAAAAAATTCAGCCATTTTTTCGAAGAAAAAACTATGTAAAGGTTAAACACATCAATTACTTGGCGACTAGAAACTACGGATTGTTTTTTTCAAAATTCTGATGACTTGTTCCTTTAAGAAGACTGAAACTAAGACGACCGAAGGTTTAAATAAACTAAGACGACCGAAGGCTTAAATAAACTAACACGATCGAAGGCTTAAATTTCATAGAAGTGCAAAACAGCTTGATAATTTGTTAATGAGTCTCGAGTCATTTAAACATTTCCCTCCATTTCCCCCGAATCATAAAAAAACACCTTTGAGAACAAATCCAGGCAGGGTGCTCATAACATCGTGATGTTTTCATCTTGAACAAGCAAAGGCGGTTGAGGCGAACCATCATCGCTTGATTGGAGTTGTTAATTGAAATGCAGACAGCATTATAACCATAAATAACCTTGCTTGAGACCCAAAGAGACATGCAAATAACATATGGTTAGCATTATGGGCCCCTGACTAGCATCCTTACTTACATAACTGTTTAGATTAAGTGTGTGCTTTGTAGTCCCACACGAAGATGAAAGACGACCCCCGTAAACCTTCAGCTACGATTTTGTTTATTTATAAATCGTTTTGAAAGGGAACCGGAATGATAAAGCAAGAAGGTTTTCATAAGTGTTTCATCGATTTGTCCTTAAAATGTCATTTTATAGTTTGATTTATGTAACTGAAACGGTATAGCGAACGGAATAGATGAAAAGAGCAATAAGACTACTCTTTAGCACAGGAAATTAATTTTGCTGCCTACTGAGTCGACACAGACACAAATCAGAATTGACGCGAGAGGGGTTGATTTAACACAATGAGAATAGAAAGTCTTTATGTCTGGCAACCGTTAATGAGTCAAAGTCTGCTGATTACAAAAAGATAACGATCTTTTCATAATGCTAAGTGGCTTCTAATTTGTTTCCTTGTTAGGTACTTCCACGCATTCATTCAACCATAGGCTACATCTTGCATAAATTGCAAACAATTTTTTTTCACACTTTTCACGATAAAAATCTACTGCACGCTCTCGTTGAATCATTTTTTTTATTTTTTTACCTTTTAACTTAGCAATTTGGTATTTGTTTCTTCTCGATCGTGGATTCAATAACTCCAAACGTATTCTTCATTTAGTTTGGCTTTGATAAATGATTGAGCTTAATCTTTTTTCGAAGTAGTAATTTTATTTCCAAAAGTCCACCTTTTTTTAAAAAAATACATCTCTTTTCCAAAACCTACCCAAGTAACACTGAATGATATAAAACGTTTTTTAAAGTTAAAGTAAACGCAATTTTAATTTAATAAACGTTTATTATACTAATCAATGTTGCTTGGGTAACTTTCTTTTTTCACTTTTTCTTTTCGACTTTTCTAAATTCCGACTTTATCTCTGGAAATTTTGGCTGTTTGTTAGAATCTCCTCCTTTTAAACCCCACCTTTTTTTTAAAGCAAATCAGTCATTTCTAAAAATCGAACTTATTAAATTCCAACTTTTGAAAATTTCGTTTTGTTTGATGATTGTTGTTGATTTTGTTATTCTTCCAAAATTTCAATTTTTCTAACACAATTTCCTGGTCCTTGGTTATCTTTAAAAATTAAAATACAAATCTTGGTCCCTGAAATCAAGAAAGATTAAAAAAACACAAGAGAAACCTTTGTTGTGTTTTTTTTCAATCTTCCTTGGTTTCAGGGGTTTCCTTCCTTGGTTTCCTTCGTTTCAGGGGACAAGATTTGTATTTCAATTTTTCTAACACAATATTTCTGCATGTTTTTTCTTGAAATTCGTCTTTTTATGGAAAGCCGATTTTTTCTCAATTCTTTATATTAATTATAATTGTCGGCGATACTAAAATTTTTTTAAAATTTAACTTTCTCTGAAAAGAATTGAATCTTTTTTTAAATTTCACTTAGTGTTTTTTCTGAAAATGTAGACGTTTTTTTTCTAAAATTGATTTTTTTTAAATTGGTCTTTTGAAGAATTTAAATTTGTTCTTGAGTTGAGGGCTTTTTCCAAAATTGTTAATTTATTCTCAAAATTTGACATTTTTCTCATAATTGATTTTCTAATAGAAAACCCGCCTCAGCTATTATTCAAAATGTTGACATTATATTAAAAAATTCTACTTGTTTAGAATTTGTCTTTTTTTGGTCATATTTCTCAAAGTTTGGCTTTTCCTGATAATGGAGACTTTTATGTTAAAATTTCACATTTTCGGTTTGTCAAGATTTCGGTTTTTTTCTGGAAATTTACTTTTCTCATAATTTCGAACTTTTTTCTTAAAATTAGTTCCATAATTTATTAAAAAAGGGTAAACATTTTTTCCGATATTTGGAGTTTTTTTCTCGAAATTTAACCTTTCATGTTTTCGCAAATTTCGACTTTTGAAATTTTGGTTTTAATCAAAATCTTGACTTTTTTTTAATATTTGTCCTTTTTTTTCATAATTTAGAACTTTTTCCTTGAAATTAGTTCCATAATTTATTAAAAAAGAGTAAACTTTTCTTTCGAAATTTGAAGTTTTTTTCTCGAAATTTAACCTTTTATGTTTTCGCAAATTTCGACTTTTGAAATTTGTTTTTTATCAAAATCGTGAATTTTTTTTTATACTTGTCCTTTTTTTCAACTTGAACTATATTCTCAAAATTTGATAATCGATATTCCTAAAATTTGACTTTCTATGGGATATTATATATTTTTCAAAGTTCGGTCTTTATCTGGAAAATTTTTTCTCGAAATTTGTGGTATTCTTTTCAAAATTTAAATTATTTCTCAAAATTCATCATTTTTATTGTCAAAATTTTGACTTCACCTCGAAAATTCAACTTTTGATGCCAACTTTGGCTTTCTAATGGGAAATCTGATTCTTTGTTTCTTTTCTCAAAGCTTTGATCCTTTACTCATAATTTCGACTTCAGAAAATTTCTCTCCTTTTTTTGTTTTTTCATTTTTTCATTACTTTTATGAAAGTTTTATTATGTTCGAAAATGTTGACTTTTTTCTCAAAATGAGATATCTTCAATTTCTAGAAATTAAAATTTAGATTCGAAATTCGTTTTTTTCAAAATTTGAACTTTTTCTTTTCAAAATTAGATCCAAATTTTATTACAGGGATTCGAAATTTCGTAGAAATTTTGAATCTCTGAAACCAAGAAAGATTAAAAAAAAACACAAGAGTAACCTTTGTTGTGTTTTTTTTTTTAATTTTCCTGGTTTCAGGGGGCAAGATTTGTATTTCAATTTTTCTAACACAATATTTCTGCAAAAGATGATTTTCTTGAAATTCGTCTTTTTAAGGAAAGCCGATTTTTTCTCAATTCTTTATATTAATTATAATTGTCGGCGACACTAAAATTTTTTTTTTAATTTAACTTTCTCTGAAAATAATTTCATCTTTTTTTAAATTTCATTAAGTCTTCTTTCTGAAAATTTAGACGTTTTTTTTCTAAAATTAACTCTTTTTAAATTGGTCTTAGGAAGAATTTAAATTTGTTCTTGAATTAAGGGCTTTTTCCAAAATGTTTAATTTATTCCCAAAATTTGACGTTTTCCTCATAAATTTATTTTCTAATGGAAAATCTTCCTCAGCTATTATTTAAAATGTTGACATTATATTAAAAAAATTCTTCTTGTTTCGAACTTGTCTTTTTTTGATCGTATTTCTCAAAGTTTGGCTTTTTCTGAAAACATAGACTTTTATGTTAAAATTTCACATTTTCGGTTTGTCAAGATTTCGTTATTTTTTCCGGAAATTTACTTTTCTCGTAATTTCGAACTTTTTCCTTGAAATTAGTTCCATAATTTATTAAAAAAGAGTAAACATTTCTTCCAGAAATTTGGAGTTTTTTTTCTCGAAATTTAAAACCTTTTATATTTTCTAATGCACAGACCAATAGGTTTCAACATTTATTAGAGTCGAAATTTGGAAACCAAAGACCGGTTTCGATTTTGTTAAATCTCGTCAGTTTTGTATATTCAATTCGAATGAGGTGATCTGTACATTAGAATCCTTGTCTTCTGGGACCTTCCTAGAGAGCAACCGCTTTGTTAGTTATTTGTGTTTCAACGGTTGGTAGTTCCGCCATCTATGGTTCACCATAGACACCTAGAGGGCTGCATAACTGTAGTCCAGCTTTTTGCATTTGAAATTTCAAATTTTGGCTTTTTTATTGTGTTTTTTTTGTCCAATAATTTTTCAAAAATCTTACTTTTTTCTCAAAATTATTACGTAAATTTGAAATTTCGAAAAAAGGATTCTAATTTTGTTTTAAAATGTTTGTCTCAATTCCGAAATTGTTACTTTTTCGAAATGTTCCGACAAGTAAGTACTACAGAATTCACAGACGTCAAGCGTGTGACTCTTAGTGCTACCACCACATTTGTTAGCATTCGAGTTCGATATACCAAACTAACGAGATCTAACAAGATCGAAACCGGTGTTTGGTTTCTAAACTTCGAATCTAATAAATGTTCAAACCTATTGGTCTCTGCATAAGAATCCTTGTCTTCTGGGGACTTTCCTAGAGAGCAACCGCTTCGCTAGGTGGCAGTGTTTCAACTGTTGGTAGTTCAGCTACCTATGATTCACTATACACGCCTGGAGGGCTGCATGAATTTGTAGGTCTAGGTTGCATTCTACTTGCATACTTTTATGTTTTCGCAAATTTCGACTTCTGAAATTTTCATTTTATCTTAAAATTGGTTATTTTTTTACTGGAAATTTTGACTTTGATTCTCAATGTTTATCGCTAAATTCGACTTTGTTTTCAAAATTTGACTTTGGGTGAGAAAATTCGGTATTTTTTTAAAGCCCGCTCTTTTTCTGGTAGTTGAGCATTTTTTTTAAATTGGAATATTTTTGAATTGTTTAAATTTTCAAAAATTCTAACTTTTTTTTGTGTAATTTTGTCTCAAAATTTAAAATTTTTACATTTCTGCAATTTCGACTTTATCTTGAAATTGGTTATTTTTTACTCGAAATTTCGATTTTGATTCTCAATGTTTATCTCTAAATTCGACTTTGTTTTCAAAATTTGACTTTGGTTGAGAAAATTCGGTATTTTTCTAAAGCTCGCTCTTTTTCTGGTAGTTAAGCGATTTTTTTTTAAAAATTGGAATATTTTTGAATTGGTCTCTATCGAAATTTCAAAAATTCTAACATTTTTTTTGTGTACTTTTGTCTCAAAATTTAAAATTTTTATATTTCTGCAATTTCGACTTTATCTTGAAATTGGTTATTTTTTACTCGAAATTTCGACTTTGATTCTCAATGTTTGTCTCTAAATTCGACTTTGTTTGCAAAATTTGACTTTGGGTGAGAAAATTCGGCATTTTTTTAGAGCTCGCTCTTTTTCTGGTAGTTAAGCGATTTTTTAAAAAAGTGGAATATTTTTCTATCGAAATTTCAAAAATTCAGTTTATATTCAAAATGCATCTTTTTGTTCAAAACTTTTACTTCTTACCAAAATTCGGAAAATCCATCTTTCTTAAAAAGTTCACCATTTACTTCATATTATATTTTTTTGAATTTTTTATATTTTTCTTAATATGTCTCAAAGCTTGGCTTTTTCTGGAAATGTCGACTTTCATGTTACATTTTTTGTCTCTCGAAATTACAATTTTTTTTTCCAAATTCGTTTTGTTCCGGAAGTTTTACTAATTTTTTTTCTCGAAATCAAGTCGAAGTAGTAAACATTTATCCCGAAATTTCGACTATTTTTTCAAAATTGAACCTTTTATGTATTTTTTTATGGTGGTGGATTGGTCCTTGGTTATCTTCAAAAATTGAAATACAAATCTTGTCCCCTGAAACCAAGAAAGATTAAAAAACACAACAGAGGTTGCTCTAACTCGTTTCGATAGCCAAGCTATCATCTTCAGAGAGATACTAGATATTAGGGCGTTTCTCAACAAGGTTAGGTGGCTGAATGAATGACCAAGGACATTTCAATCACGGGGATAACACAAATGGCCCACAAACGGTGGCCAAGTGCTGGCCTAAACTCTAAGCAAAAAGATACTGATAGTGTACCTCTATACTGTATCCCTCTGAAGATGATAGTTTGGCTATCGAAACGCGTTAGAGCAACCTTTGTTTTGTTTTTTAATCTTTCTTGGTTTCAGGGGACAAGATTTGTATTTCAATTTTTGAGGATAACCAAGGACCAATCCTTTCCACCATAAAAATATATATATATATAAAAGGTTCAATTTTGAAAAAACAATCGAAATTTGGAGATAAATTTTTACTACTTCGACTTGATTTCGAAAAAAAAAAATTAGTAAAACTTCCTGAAAAGACGAATTTGGAGAAAAAATTGAAATTTCGAGAGACAAAAAATGTTACATGAAAGTCGACATTTCCAGAAAAAGCCAAGCTTTTTCCTCGAGAAAATTTCAATTTATTTTCAAAATTAATCTTTTTTCAAAATTTCAACTTTATTCCTAAAATTAGACTTCTCTCAAAATAGATTTTTATTGGAAAATTTTTTTTCTTCAAATTACGTTTTTAAAATTTGTCCCTTTTTCTTTCCACTTTTCTCAAAGCTTATCTTTTTCTGGAAAAGCTGACTATCTCAAAATTTAATATTTTTTATTTCTCAAAATTTAGATATTTTCCGATTTTTTTTCTCGAAATTAAGCTGCAAAAGGTAAAAATTCAGAGAAAGAAGTTTCTTAAGAATTTCAATTATTTTATTCAATGTTAAGTCAGAATTAAAATTTTTTTTTTGGTGGAACGGACTGGTCCTTGGTTATCTTTAAAAACTGAAATACAGAACTTGTCCCCTGAAACCAAGAAAGATTAAAAAATCTTTAATCTTTCTTGGTTTCAGAGGACAACTTCTGTATTTCAATTTTAGAATTGAAAGAAAAAGTAAAAATTTGATCTCACTTTTTTCAAAATTCGTTTATTTTCGAAACATTAAGCCAAAATTTTAGCAAAAGCCGTATCAGATATAAAAAAAATTTTTTGGGAATTTCAACAGAAGTAATATTTCTTGGAAATTTAAAAATGTTGCTGATTTTGAATAAAAATAAGGAAAAAATCTTAATTTAGAGAAACACTAAAATTTTTAAAAAACATGGTGTTTACTCAAAATTTCATATAATAATGTGTCATTTCGATCAGAAACTTTAAAAACACAAAACTGATTTAAGTTGCCATATTGGAATTACCGTTATATTTTACTATTTGAAAAAAAAAGTACATTTTATGGAAAAATCCACAACAAACTTTTGCGATGAAGCTTGAAATTTTTGAGAAAAAAGAGGGGTCCATAAATTACGTTCTCATTTTTTTTTACACAGTAAACATCATTTTAATAAAAAACCAAGCACAGAATCTGAAGGCATGGACTTTTAGCTATTTTTCTACGTAGTCCCCATCTCGAAATAAAATACACTTTTAGAGCGCAGGAAAAAATCACCAGCTGACTTCAGTTCGTCGTTGCTTGAGAATTTCGTTCCCTCACGTGCTGTTTCAAGGGAACAAATGGTAGCCGTTGGGAGCCGAATTGGGGCTGCACCACGACAGATCTTGTCAACAAATTTGGGTGGGAAATTCTTGACCATCCTCCATACAGCCCTGATTTTGCCTCCAGTGACTACCATTTGTTCTCGAATTTGGGAGAATGAAATTCTTAAGCGACGAAGAGCTTCATGATCTTCCATACAAACGTTTTGAACATTAGACAAGATTATAGTGCAAAAAGGAAATATTAATGATAAAGCTTTATTTTTCATTGAAATTTTGACCACTAATTGTTTAATTAGGATGGATCGATGACGAGTATGATGGCGATATGCAGTTTAGTTTCAAATGAAGCTTCTAATTAGTTTCTAGGATATTTAAGAACACCCTTCGATATGGTAAAGCTTAGAAAAATGTTTCGTGTGAAGACAAATACGTTAGATAATGATAGTGATGTGCTATTTAGTTCCTATTAATTAATTTCTCGAATTCTAGCAAAATCATTCCATAAGTTAAAACTTAGAAAAATCTATCATATGAATACAAAATTACTGATGATCTTTTGTTTTTCATTGTAGTTTTAATCACCAAATGATTATTAAGATTGGCTAATTGTTCCTGAATACGTAAGATTATGAAGGCGATATGCTATCCAGTTGCAAATGAAGCTTCTGGTTAGTTTCTCGGATTTCTAGCAGAATCACTTGATAAGGAAGAGCTTGGAAAAATGTATCAGATGAAGACACAATTATAGTGGAAAAAGAAGACGATACTAATGAACTTTCGTTTCTCATTGAAATTTTGACCACCAAATGATTATTAATATGGATTAATTGTTCCCGAATACGTAAGATTATGAAGACCATATGCTATCCTGTTTCAAATGAAGCTTCTGGTTAGTTTCTCGGATTTCTAGCAGAATCATTTGATAAGAGTTTGGAAAAATGTATCAGATGAAGACAAAATTATAGTGGAAAAAGAAGGTGTTACTGATGAACTTATGTTTTTCATTGAAATTTTGACCACCAAATGATTATTAAGATGGACTAATTTCACCCGAATACGTAAAATTATGAAGGCGATAAAAATTCCAGTTTCAAATGAAGCTTCTGGTTGGTTTCAAGGTTCTTTAGCAAAATATTCGATAAGGTGCAGCTTAGAGAAATGTATCAAATGAAGACAAAATTCTAGTGGAAAAAGAAAGTATTACTGATGAACTTTCGTTTTTCATTGACATTTTGACCACCAAATGATTATTAAGATGGATCATTGTGTCCAAATACGTAAGATAATGATAGTGATGTGCTATTTAGTTCCAATTAATTAATTTCTCGAATTCTAGCAAAATCATTCGATAAGTTAAAGCTTAGAAAAATCTAACATGAATACAAAATTATGGTGGAAAAAGAGGGTATTACTGATGATCTTTTGTTTTTCATTGTAATTTTGACCACTAAATGATTATTAAGATGGACTAATTGTTCCCGAATACGTGGGATTATGAAGACGATATGCTATCCTGTTTCAAATAAAGCTCCTGGTTAGTTTTTCGGATTTCTAGCAGAACCATTTGATAAGAAGAACTTGCAAAAATGTATCAGATGAAGACAAAATTGTAGTGGAAAAAGAAGGTGTTACTGATGAACTTTTGTTTTTCATTGAAATGTTGACCACCAAATGATTATTAAGATGGACTAATTTCACTTGAATACGTAAAATTATGAAGGCGATAAAAATTCCAGTTTCAAATGAAGCTTCTGGTTGGTTTCAAGGGTCTTTAGCAAAACATTCGATAAGTTGCAGCTTAGAGAAATGTATCATAAGAAGATAAAATTCTAGTGGAAAAAGAAGGTATTACTGATGAACTTTCGTTTTTCACTGACATTTTGACCACCAAATGAATATTAAGGTAAATCATTGTGTCCAAATACGTAAGATAATGATAGTGATGTGCTATTTAGTTCCAATTAATTAATTTCTCGAATTCTAGCAAAATCATTCAATAAGTTAAAGCTTAGAAAAATCTCTCACATGAATACAAAATTATAGTGGAAAAAGAGGGTATTACTGATGATCTTTTGCTTTTCATTGTAATTTTGACCACCAAATGATCATTAATATGGATTAATTGTTCCCGAATACGCAAGATTATGAAGGTGATATGCTATCCAGTTGCAAATGAAGCTTCTGGTTAGTTTCTCGGATTTCTAGCAGATTCACTTGATAAGGAAGAGCTTGTAAAAATGTATCAGATAAAGACAAAATTATATTGAAAAAAGGAGGTATTACTGATGAACTTTCGTTTTGCATTGAAATTTTGACCACCAAATGATTATTAAGATGGACTAATTGACCCCGAATACGAAATATTATTGGGGAGATACGCTATCTAGTTTCAAATGAAGATGAAGTTCCTGGTTAGTTTCAAAATACACTAGCAAAACACTCTATAAGGTACATTTTAGAAAAATGTTCTACATGAAGGCAAAATTTTAGTGGAAAAAGACAATATTACTGATGAACTTTCCTTTTTCATTGACATTTTGACCACCAAATGATTATTAAGATGGAGCATTGTGTCCAAATAAGTAAGATTATGATGACGATATGCTATTTAGTTTTAAATGGAGTTTTTAATTAGTTTTTCAAATCTCTAGCAAAACCATTCGATAAGGCACATCTTGGAAAAATGTATTAAATGAAGACAAAATTATGGTGGAAAACGAAGGTATTACTGATGAACTTTTATTTTTCATTGAAATTTTGACCACCAAATGATTACTAAGATGGATTAATTGTCCCCGAATACGAAAGATTATGGGGGAGATAGGCTCTCTAGTTTCAAATGAAAATGAAGCTCCTGGAACTTTCGAACTTAAAACAACACTTGGAGGAACGAAATTATTAAGCGACGAAGAGTTGAAGGTAGCTGTCGATTTTTTATAAAAACGTTTTGAACATTAGGCAAGATTATAGTGGAAGAAGGAAATATTAATGATAAAGCTTTACTTTTCATTGAAATTTTGACCACCAATTGATTAATTAGGATGGATCGATGACGAGTTTGGGGGCGATATGCTGTTTAGTTTTAAATGAAGCTTCTGATTAGTTTCTAGGAACTTCAAGAACACCCTTCGATATGGTACAGCTTAGAAAAATGTTTCGTGTGAAGACAAAATTATAGTGGAAAAAAAAGTATTACTGATGAACTTTCGTTTTTCATTGAAATTTTGACCACCAAATGATCATTAATATGGATTAATTGTTCCCGAATACGTGAGATTATGAAGGCGATATGCTATCCAGTTTCAAATGAAGCTTCTGGTTAGTTTCTCGGATTTCTAGCGGAATTATTGAATAAGGAAGAGCTTGGAAAAATGTATCAGATGAAGACAAAATTATAGTTGCAAAAAAGGTGTTACTGATGAACTTTTGTTTTTCAATGAAATTTTGACCATCAAATGATTATTAAGATGGACTAATATTATGTAAAATTATGAAGGCGATAAACTATCTAGTTTCAAATGAAGCTCCTGGTTGGTTGCAAGGGTCTTAAGCAAAACATTCGATAAGGTGCAGCTTAGAGAAATGTATCCTATGAAGACAAAATTCTAGTGGAAAAAGAAGGTATTACTGATGAACTTTCGTTTTTCATTGACATTTTGACCACCAAATGATTATGAAGATGGATTATTGTGTCCAAATAACTAAGATTATGATGGCGATGTGTTATTTAGTTTCAAATGGAGCTTCTGATTGGTTTCTCGAATCTCTAGCAAAACCATTCGATAAGATACAATTTAGAAAAATGTATTAAATGAAGACAAAATTATTGTGGAAAAAGAAGGTATTACTGATGAACTTTCGTTTTTCATTGAAATATTGACCACCAAATGATTATTAAGATGGACTAATTGTCCCCGAATATGAAAGATTATGGAGGAGATACGCTATCCAGTTTCAAATAAAGATGAAGCTTCTGGTTAGTTTCAAGGATTTCTAGCAAAACATTCTATAAGGTACAGATTAGAAACATGTTCTACATGAAGGCAAAATTTTAGTGCATGAACTTTACCTTTTTATTGACATTTTGACCACCAAATGATTATCAAGATGGTTCATTGTGTCAAATACCTAAGACTATGATGGCGATGTGCTATTTAGTTTCAAATGGAGCTTCTGATTGGTTTCTCGAATCTCTAGCAGAACCATTCGATAAGATACAGTTTAGAAAAATGTATTACATGAAGACAAAATTATGGTGGAAAAAGAAGGTATTACTGATGAACTTTCGATTTTTATTGAAATCTTGACCACCAAATGATTATTAAGATGAATTAATTGCACCCAAATAGGTAAGATTATGGAGGCGATAAGCTACCCAGTTTCAAATGAAGCTTCTTGTTGGTTTCAAGGGTCTTTAGCAAAACATTCGAAAGGGTACATCTTAAAAAAATGTTCCACGTGAAGACAAAATTATATTGGAAAAAGAAAATATTACTGATGAACTTTCCTTTTTCATTGAAATTTTGACCAACAAAAGCATCGGTGAGTATTAAGAATGGTCGGTTAAATGCAAGAGATTATGACTATTTAATTTCAGGCGAAGCGTCTGTTCAGTTGCAAGAATCTGTAGCATATTCAGTGGATTAGGTACAAAGTTCAAAGTATGAAGATAAAATGATGGTGGAAAAATGAAATATTACTGATGAATTTTAGCTTCTCAATGAAATTTTAATCTCCAAGAGCATCTGTTAGTATTTAAGGTGAACAGACTTAACCAAATACATAAAATCTTGACAATATAATACCGGTTTATTTAGCGACGGATTATATGTCAAATAGTCAAATAATGACTGGCGTTCCTCTAAATCATTGTTGATGACCAAATAATTTCCCTTTGCTGTGAAGTATTTTGTATAAGATTTACTGAATCAATTTATTGACATATTTTCAGAACTTTTTGAAGTACAATCGTGTTTAATAAATTTCCATTTGGTAGGCAACCAAAAGTTTTTCATTTTTACTCTTCACTATATTTCGTTACAAGATTTACTTCTTCTGTATTTGGGATATGAAGTTTGACTTCAGATCAATATAGATAGAATAACTAATTTAAATTAGTAGTTAATTAAGACCACAATGTCTGTCTACTGCTAGTGTATGAATATGATCTCTTCGCAAATTATTTTTAATCATTCCCCTCGTTTTTGAACTGTTTAAGTCAATTTCCCCTTGCTAACGATGACAACAATGTCTACCCTTGAATTCGGTTTCAAGGCCGACACACTGCAGACTGGCTCGGCCCAGACGCGTGTATTTTAAATTTAAAAAGCCAGTTTGGCCTTTGTGCCAGGAACCCCTTTGAATCGACAAACGTGTGGGTGACAGCCATGTGTTTTATAAAGGTTGTACATTGTATTCTATCCACTTCAGTTTAGATAACGTGATTAATGATCCATTTTCCCCATGACTTGTCAAATAATCTCTCGAGAGGAAGCAAAGTAAATGGAAAAGACCGATGACCTATCATCTTAAGACTTGTTTGTTTCAGTGATATTTGCTGCCACAAATATTCATATAATTACTCAAAAACTGTGACGCTAAAAAAATCTGAGCTCAAGATTTCAAGATCTAAACAAAATTATTGAAAATCTTGAATCTTTTAAACAAAAATTTGGAAAAAATTCCAATGGGTTCCTTATGATGAATTTTGAACTTGAAGATCTGTTAACTTAAAACTGGAGTTTAAATTTGTTTATTTTATTGTTCTCTACGATCACTTTTCTCCAAAATGCAACCATTTAGAAACCATCTTATTGAGGTGTTTCTTTATTTCCCTTAATTTCTGTTAATAATTTTTACTTAAGCATCTTGTTTATAATTTTTTGATGAAACTTGACTGTAATGTAGTCTTTCATTTTTAGTTAAAAATAATCAACAGAGCGTTAGCCCAGTTTAATGCGCTGATATTATTGTCAAAATATCTCTCGTGATGATTTGCAAGAATTGCTGGATTGGATGCTAATGAAACTTTACTTCTTCATTGTGCAATTAAGTAAAAATCACTACAATAACAAAAATAACTAATCCCTTGTATGTTGCTGGTGTTTTCTTCAGCACCAAGCCCATAAACTCTAGTCGACAAGCCCATAAATCTGTCAAATCGTAACAATAGATACGTTTTAACTCTCAGCACCTACCCATCATTAAAAACTGGAAATTTACACATTGTACATTGTAAACTCGGTTTGGGAGGTAGACACGAGACATTAAGGTAGGACAGTTTTGTTTCCCGTAGCCGAGGACGGGAATCACCCCCGTAGTGATCGATAAACCGAACCAACTCCACCCTCGTCATTCATTCCGTCGCCGGCGGGCGGCCGGCTGGAGTTCCCTATAACAACTCTTGCGCTATTTAACAATCATCTCCGCTTCGTACTTTATTTCCTTCCATAACAACGCCTAATCGAATTTAGTATAGGGGCGAAACATGTTGGAGGGTCAGAAGTGCCAGACAGGTGAAAATTGAGAACTAGGAACATAAGAGATAACAGAGAAGAGGTTTATTTAGGTGTTGTTAAATATCTGCATGAAGTTTGTTAGATTGGCTGATTATTTTGAAAATATTTTGCGTTTTTAGGTCAAAAATTGTTGCCATTAATACTCGTAGCGATCGTCAGTTTGCCTTATTTCTTTATCTGGTGACGTAATAACGTCATAGGCGTCTGTTGATCTATGAAGTCGAAAACCATTTACTGCTATCAACAATGCCATATTATGTCTATGAGTTGATTTGACTTCCTTGTATCGCTGTTGAAATTAATGACGTGACTGCACACACAAATCCCTGTATAGATATTTTTTTGCTTAATTTATTCCAAAAGGAGATTTAAACTGTTTTATTTTACGATTAAAAAGTTCAGAAAGGTTTAATTCAGTTTAGTTGAGTTTTAAAAATGAAGAATACAATAATTATTATTAATATTTCTTTTATAAACAAGTCGTTTGTAAAAAAACAAATTAAGCTTCCTTCTGTGCATTATTTATGGTCAAGTTTAAGGTTTCGCTAAATCTGCAACCGTGGGAAGATAATTTGTAACAGATGATGCTAATGGTGTTGTTGTTAAGGTTAAAAATTGAACAATTTGCACCAAATCCTTCACATTCACCATCTGGTCAAATTCTAGTTACAGATGTTCTATTAGCGCTATGAGCGCCTTTACAGTTAATCAGATTAATTCAAAATCATGTAATTCTCTGTGAAGTACAATTTTTAATAGCTTTTGACGATATTCGTTCAGCATTTGTGTAATGATGTTGCAATAAAATCTCCATAGGCAAAAAATTAGGTGTTGATATTTCGTGAAAAATGCTCCAATCATTGAAGATATGTATGTCTTCAATGATTTTTGCTTTTTCCACGTTAACAAAGTGAGTTTGAAATTTTAAGAATCTGGCTTTTATATTTTATTTTAATAATATAAATTCTAAAGAGTCGACATTTTGGAAAAACGTTTTTTCTTTCTACTTTAATTTTTATATCAGAATTTCGACATTTTCCTCTCGGTTAGTTAAAATAAATTTAGAGTAATTCAAGACGAGTCAATAAGAATCCAAATTGAGAAAAAAATTCCTGTAAATTCGACAATCTTTTTCTCAAATTTTCCAACTTTCTTCTTAAGCTCTTAAATTCTGGCTGAAACTTAAAATGTTGATTTTTTTCGAATCATTCTTGACTACGTTTCGAAAATACGAATTTAGTTTCGTTTTTTTGAGTATTTTTCGAAATAGCTTTCCAATAGTTCCAGTTTTTTCCGAAAATCAGACCCTAGAAAAATTTTACTTTTTTTATAAATTTCTGTTTTTCTCAAAATTACGATTTCTTCTCGAAAATCTGACCTACGCTTTTTTTTTTCGAATTTCGTCATTTTCTGAAAATTCGAAATCTCGAAAATTTTTGAAAATTTTGATTTGTTTTTCCAAGTGAATATTTCGTTTTGATTACAAAAGACAGACGGGGCAAGAGCGTGGCGTAGATAGGAGAAGAATCAAGATCAGTTAATTTGACATCGAAATTTTCAAAAAGTTTTTTGAATTTTAATTTTTTTCGTACGACTTTTTCAAAAATTTCGAAAGCTCCAAACTAAATTCAAAACTACACAGTTTCGACTCTTTTTTTTAAATTCTTTTTTTGTCACGCTTCCTAAAAATTCGTTTTTTTTTCAAAATCTAACTTTCTTTAGACAATTCAAAACTACAGTCAAACACGTTTGACTTTTTTCTCGAAATTCGTCTTTTTATCAAAATTGCGCCCTTTTTTCCAAAATTCCTTTTTTTTCGAACTTTCCAAAATTCGATTTTTTTTCAAAATCACACTTTCTCTAGAAAATTTTTATTTTTTCTTCTAAATTTCTGTTTTTCCCAAAATTTGGACTTCTCGAAAATCTGACCTTTTTAAAATTGTTCTGTCTTTTTTTCGAATTTCGTCATTTCTCTAAAAATTCGAAATCTCGAAATCGATCCTTTTTTTGGATTCAAATTTTCGAAAATCTTAACTTTTATAAATTTCTGTTTTTCCCAAAATTTCGATTACCCAAAAATCTAACCTTTTTAAAATTGTTCTGTCTTTGTTTCGAATTTCCTCATTTCTCTGAAAATTCGAAATCTCGAAATCGATCTTTTTTGGATTCAAATTTTCGAAAATCTCAACTTGCTTTTCCAAGTAAATATTTTCTCTTGATTACGTAGGACAGATGAGGAAAGGGCAATGACGTAGATGGGAAAACAATCAAGAAGATCAATCAATTTGACCTGGTTTTATTGACTTTTTTTGTAGAAATTTTCAAAAAGGTTTTTAAAATTTTATTTTTTTTTGTACTGTGGCTTTTTTAAAATTTTTGAAAACTTGAAATTATAGTCGAAACTACACACTTTCGACTTTAATTCCAAGTTCTCTTGTCGCGTTTCCCAAAAATGGTTTTTTTTTTCAAAATCAAACTCGTTCTAGACAATTTCTATTTTTTTCTAAATTTCTGTTTTCTCAAAATTTCGATTTTTTTCTCGAAAACTTGACCTTTTCAAAATTGTTCTTTCTTTTTTTGGAATTTTATCATTTCTCTGAAAATTCGAAATCATGAAATTGATCCTTTTCGGATTCAAATTTTTGAAAATTTCGGTTTAACTCGAAACTAAACAATTTGGACTTTTTTTTCTCGAAATTAGTCTTTTTATCGAAATTACGATTTATTCCCAAAATTCTTCTTTTGTCGAACTTTCCAAAAAATCGATTTTTCTTTTCAAAACCAGACGTTCTCTAGACAATTTCTATATTTTTTTCCAAGTTTCCGTATTCTCAAAATTTCGATTCCTTCTCGAAAATCTGACCGTTTCGAAATTGTCTTTTTTTGGAATTTTATCATTTCTCTGAAAATTGGAAATCTCGAAATCGATCCTTTTTGGATTCAAATTCACGAAAATTTCGACTTAACACGAAACTGAACAATTTCGACTTTTTTTCTCAAAATTCTTCTTTTGTCAAACTTTCCAAATATTCGATATTTTCTCAATTTTTTTTGTCGAGCTTCTCAAAATTTGATGATTTTTTTTTTCAAAACCACAGATTTTGTCTCAAAAATTTCTCTTTTTTTCCCAAATTTTTGTTTTTCTCAAAATTTTGATTTCTTTCGAAAATCTGACCTTTTCAAAATTGTTTCTTCTGTTTCTTGAATTTCGTCATTTCTCTGAAATTTCGAAATCTCAAAATCGATCTGTTTGGATTCAAATTTTCGAAATTTTTCCAAGTGAATATTTTTTCTTGATTACATAAGACAGACGGAACAAGGGCATGGCAGTGGTGTAGATAGACGAAGGATCAAGGAGATCAAAATTTTCAAAAAAGTTTTTTAGATTTTAATTTTCTTGGTACGACTTTTTTTAAAATTTCGAAAGCTCCAAATTAAATTCGAAATCAAACAGTTTCGATTCTTTTTCTCAAAATTCTTTTGTCGAGCTTTCCAAAAATTTGTTTTTTTCATAATCAGACGTTTTCCAGACAATTTGTTTTTTTTCCAAATTTCTGTTTTCTCAAAATTTTGATTTCTTCTCACAAATCTGGCATTTTCAAAATTGTTCTTCCTTTTCTTGGAATTTTATCATTTCTCTGAAAATTCGGAATCGATCCTTTTTGGATTCAAATTTTCGATAACTTCGACTTAACTCGAAACTAAAAAATTTCGACTTTGTTTCTCGAAATTCTTTTTTTTTATCGAAATTGCAAATTATTCTCAAAATTCTTCTTTTGTCGAACTTTCCAAAAATTCGATTTTTTTTTTCAAAACCGGACATTCTTTAGAAAATTTTCATTTTTTTCTTCTAAACTTCTGTTGTTTTTTTTCTCAAAATTTTGATTTCTTCTCGAAAAATCTAACCTTTTCAAAATTGTTCCTTCTCTTTTTGGAATTTCTTTATTTCTCTGAAAATTTGAAATCTTGAAATCGTTCTTTTTTGGATTCAAGTTTTCGAAATTTTTCCAAACGAATATTTTTTCTTGATTACATAAGGCAGACGGGACAAGGGCATGGCAGTGGCGTAGATAGGAAAAGAATCAAGGAAATCAATTAATTTGACCTCGAAATTCTCCAAAAAATGTCGAAAGCTCCAAATTATATTCGAAAGTAAACAGTTTCGACTCTTTTTCTCAAAACTCTTCTGTCGCGCTTCCCAAAAATTCGTTTTTTTCTTCAAAATCGGACTTTCTCTGGACAATTTCAATTTGCTTTTCTAAATTTGTTTTCTCAAAATTTCGATTTCTTCTCGAAAATCTGACCTTTTCAAAATTGTTTTTCTTTTTTTTGGAATTTTATCATTTCTAGAAAAATTCGAAATCGAACCATTTTGGATTCAAATTTTCGATAATTTCGACTTAACTCGAAACTAAACAATTTCAACTCTTTTTTCTAGAAATTCGTCTTTTTATCGAAATTAAAATTTTTTCTCAAAATTCTTCTTTTGTCAAGCTTCTCAAAATTCGATTATTTTTTTTCAAAATCACAGACTTTGTCTCAAAAATTTCAATTTTTTTTTCTAAATTTTTGTTTTTCTCAAAATTTTGATTTCTTTTGGAAAATCTGGCCTTTTCAAAATTGTTCCTTCATTTTTTGGAATTTCGTCAAATCTCTGAAAATTCTAAATCTCGAGATCCATCTTTATTGGATTCAAATTTTCGAAATTTTTCCAAGTGAATATTTTTCTTGATTACATAAGACAGACGGGGCAAGGGCATGGTAGTGGCGTAGAAAATTTCTATATTCTTTTAAATATCTATTTTTCTTAAAAGTTCGATTTCTTTTCGAAAATCTAACTTTTCTAAAATTGTTTTGTCTTTTTTTCGAATTTCGTCATTTCTCTAGAAATTCGAAATCTGGAAATCAATCCTTTTTGGATTCAAATTTTCCGAAATTCCAACTTGTTTTCGTACTGCGACTTTTTTGAAAATCTCCAGTTTAAACCCAAAAATAATGAGTTTTAAAATGTAGTTTAGAATTTTAAAAAAATGAAAACTCAAAACGCTTTGACTCATTCATTTTTTTCTGAAATCTTGATTTTAAAAATGAAAAACGTTTACTTTTTTTCTTCTGTTTTTGAAATTTAAACTGTAATCTTGAATAATTCACGATTTTTATAACAATTAAACATTTTCAATTTTCCAGTCCTTATAAACTCTATGTCAGTGAATGTCAACAAAATATAGTTCACTTTAGATTTGAATATTTTGTATCTTTTTAATTATGTTAGCCTTAAGTTCACTTATGGTTAAATTCCCACGACTTATTCGAATTTATCTTATGATTTCTATTTTATAATCTACAATATTTCACCACAAATTACTTGACATATGAAACTGATTTAAATACAATAAATAACATGAAGACTTACCTTGTTTAACGGACACAAATCTGGAGTTTAAGGCGGCCACGAAGCTGGCCTGTGGCAAGGAATCCTCCAAACTGAACAACTCATCCTTGGTGACTGTATTTGAACGGGTTTTAAGGACGGCTTTCGAACCGATAGGGCTTAGATAGGCACCGTTGCGATCCCTTAAGGCTAATTGACCGCTGTGGTATTCAGCGGAGAATAAACAGTCTTTCGTACACGTGTCTACCAGTTTACCTACGAAACAAATACGACTCACAGCAACGGTTTACAAGCACTGTCACAGTCACATATCGTATTAGCGAATTTGAACAAAACATCATTCTGCAATCTGCAGGAACTTTGCATAGCTAATTAGGTTAGTTTTATTTCGTTTGTCCAAACTAATATTATTAATTAATCAATTATCAATCAATCAATATCTGTGGCTGGGACAGCAATTACTATATGAAGTTCTTAGAACAATTTTTGAATAACTTTGTCAAGAATGAGATGACATACCAGTTAAAGACAAATACTTGTTATTGCACGTGTGAATGGCATATTTTCCTGATTCTTCTAATCTAAATTCTAAGGTGAAAAGGGTGTCTTCCCCCCAAGGGATGTTAGCATCGACGTGAATTTCGTCTAGATTTTCTGACAGGTGGGCGAACCTCTTCCTACCAATTGAACGCAGATTCATCTGAAATAAACCATAAAATAATGTCTGGGATGTGCCGTTAGTGGCACATTAATTTGTAAAATAAAGTGAGAAAGTTGGTGTTATTTCCAATGACATTGCAAGATCATTGGTTAAAATAAGAATAATAGAAGAAGAATTCATGTAACTGGGACCCATGCTTATCTTCTGCTGTAAGTTGTATTAAAATAATCTAATTAGCCGCTTACTACACTTGATTAAGTACTAAATGATAGCTCAGAAGTGACGACTTTTTATAAAATTGTTCTGTAAAACCTCATTAATACCAACTAGTACACATTTAATTGCTTTGTGGGCCTTATAATTTCCATATTCTTAACATAGATAAAATTGAAGAAAATAATAATAATAAAACAGGACACGAATCATGACATAATCTTAATAGGTTAATCAATGACAGAGATGGCACAGTTTCACCTCTGTGTGTGATTTTTCACTTTAGTCTTGTTCCTGTGGAAATAGTCATCGAAGAGGGCTACCCCCTCTACTCCATTTATTCCAGCAAGTGAAGAAAAAATATATTTAGCCAAAAGGACTCGTTTTTTAGAATTTTTTTTCCAAATTTCATCTTTCCAAAAATGTTTGCTTTTTCTTGAAATTCGTCCATTTTTTAAAATCCTCATTTTATTCTCAAAATTCGGACATTTTTTAAATTAGACTTTGTCTTTCGAAGTTTAACACGCTCTAGGAAATTTCTTTTTTTTTTCTGTCGAAATTACCATTTAATTCTCGAAAATTTGACTTTCTTTGCATAATTTTGCTTTTTATTGAAATTTCGTCATTTTTCTGAAAATTCGGTTTTTTTGAAAATCGACTTTTTTAAGCCAATTTTTGAAAATTTCGACTTCTGGCTCAAAATTAGCCTTTTGCCGAAATTGCGACTTATACCTCAACATTTTAGTTTCTATTTCAATGTGATATAATCCTGCAAGTTTCTACTTTTTTCTCGAAATTCGTCCTTTTCTCGAAATTAGGCCTTATTTGCTCAAATTCTGTCTTTTTTTGAGCTTTCCAAAATTCGTTTTTTTTTCTCAAAATCAAGCCTTCTCTAGAAAATTGTTTTTTTTTCTAAATTCTGCTTTTTCTCAAATTTTCGATTTTTTCTCGAAAATTAGACCTTTCCCGAAATTCGTCTTTTTACATAAATTAGGTCTTCTTTTTCTCAAAATTTGTCCTTTTTCGAGCTTTCCAATATTTGATTTTTTTCTCAAAACCTATGAAATTATTATTATTTTTTAAATTGCTGCTTTTTCTCAAATTTTTGATTTTTTCTCGAAAATTTTTGATTTTTTCTCGCAAATTTGACCTTTTCTAAATTCTGGTTTTATTCGAATTTTGCCATTCTCAAAATTTTAGAAACCTCGAAATCAACTTTTTCTAGATTTCAATTTTCAAAAAGTTTGACCTGTTCCTTGTTTGTATTTTATTATGTTGCGAAATATATCAAGTCTCAAAATTAAACCTTTTATGGGCAAATTTTGAATTTTGTCTTCGCAATTCGTCTTTCAATCGAAATTATGGCTTTTTTCCAAAAACTCCCCTTCTTTCTTCGGAATTTCCACAATTCGACTTTTTTTTTCAAAATTCACGCCTTCTATTTTATTGTAAATTTTCATTTATTTCTGAATTCCGATTTTCTCGAGACTTTGACTTTCTTCTCAAAATGTCGACCTTTTCAAAATTTTTGTTCGAAATTTCGTCATTCTGTTGAAACTTTGATTTTTTTAGAAAAATTCGTTTTTGTTGGAGCTTTCCAAAATTCGTTTTTTTTTTTTCAAAATCAAGCCTTCTCTAGAAAACTATTTTTTTCTAAATTCTCGATTTCCCAAATTTCGATTTTTTCTCGAAAATATTGACCTTTATCTTTTTACCTAAATTAGGTTTTTTTTTAGCAAAATTTGTCCTTTTCGAGTTTTCCAAAATTTAGTTTTTTTTCTCAAAATCAAACCTCTATGAAATTATTATTTTTTAATTTGCTGCCTTTTCTCAAATTTTGGATTTTTTCTCGTAAATTTGACCTTCTTCAAAATTGTTCTAAAAATCGACTCTTTTAAATTCGAATCTTCGTCACTTTATTTCTCAAAAAATTTGATATTACCCCAAATTTCGACTTTTACCTCAAAATCTACTTTTTTTTTGTTCGAAATTTCATCATTCTTTTAAAAATTCAATTTTTGCTAAAAATTGACTTTTTAAATTGGATCTTCGTCGACTTATTTTCAAAATATTTGATTTCTCTCCAAATTTCGACTTTTACTTCAAAATTTATTTTTTTTCCGAAATTTCGTCATTCTTCTGAAAATTCGTTTTTTTTAGAAATCGACTTTTATAAATTCGAATCTTCGTCGAATTGTTTTAAAAAAATTGACTTCCCAAATTTATACCTCAAAGTTTATTTTTTTGAAAATGTTAAGCTCCTCCTCGTGATTCGTCTTTTCATAAAAATTACGATTTTTATTTAACATTTCGAAGTTTCCAAAATTTCGATTTTGTCAATTTCAAATTTTTCTCGAAATTTCGAATTTTTCCGAAATTTCGAATTTTTCCGAAATTTCTTTTTAAAATTTCGAATTTTTCCGAAATTTCTTTTCAAAATTTTTCGTTTTTTCAGATTTCGTCATTTTTTTTTAACTTTAGCTTTTCCTGAAAGTAGGTACGTCAACTTTCAGGAATTCAGGAGAAGCTGTATTTTCAGAATAATGACGAAATTTGGAAAAAGTAAGAATTCTGATCCCAATTTTTGGAAATATAGACTTGACCCTCATTTTTTATTATCAACGTTTTTCTTTTTACCAAAATTTCGACTCAAGAGTTTAAGGTTGCTGCAAATTTTAGCTTTTTGCCCAAGATTCGTCTTTTTAAGAAAGTTACGACCCGTTTTCTTCCATAAATTCAATTTTTCTTTTCAAATATTGACTTTCCATTAAAAATCTAGACTTTTTTCAAAATTTGAACAGTTTCTTTTGTTCAAAATTTAATTTTTTTCTCGAAATTTCGATTTCTTCCAAAATCTCCTTTCAAAATTCTTCCTTTTTTCAAATTTCATTATTTTTCTGAAAAGTCAGCTTTTCCCGAAAGTTGAAAGGTTTTGGATTCAAATTTTCGGAAGTATAGACTTAATTCCAATTTCTGATTATTAAATCTTTTTTTTACGAAAATTTCGACTCAAGATTGTAAGATTGTTGCAAATTTTCACCTTTTGTTCAAGATTCCCCTTTTTAACGAAGATACGACCTGTTTTCTTTCCTAAATTCAATTTTTCTTTTCAAAATATGACTCTATTGGAAATCTAGACTTTTTTCCGAATTTTATTTTTTTCTCTTCTTCAAAATTTAATTTTTTTCTTGAAATTTAGAATTTATCCAAAATCTCTTTTCAATATTCTTTCTTCTTCCAAATTTCATTTTTATGAAAATTCAACTTTTCCTGAAAGTTGACAGGTTTTCGATTCAAATTTTCTGAAGTACAACTTGGTTCCTATTTTTGATTATTATCAAAAGCCTTTTTACGAAAATTTTGACTCAAGATGCTCAAGATTGCTACAAATTTTCACTTTTTGCTCAAGATTCGCTTTTTTAACGAAGTCACGACCTGTTTTCTTCCCTAAATTCAGTTTTTCATTTCAAAATATAACTCTATTGGAAATCTAGACTTTTTTCGGAATTTTAATTTTTTCTCATGTTCAAAATTTAATTTAATTTTCGAAATTTCGATTTTTTCCAAAATCTCTTTTCAAAATTCTTCCGTTTTCCAAATCTCATCATTTTTCTGAAAATTCAGCTTTTCTTGAAAACTGACAGGTTTTTGATTTAAATTTTCGGAATATAAACTTGATTCCTATTTTTGATTATTATCAAAAGCCTTTTTACGAAAATTTTGCCTCAAGATGCTCAAGATTGCTGCAAATTTTCACTTTTTGCTCAAGATTTGCTTTTTTAACGAAGTTACGACCTGTTTTCTTCCCTAAATTCAATTTTTCTTTTCAAAATGTGGCTCTATTGAAAATCTAGACTTTTTTCCGTAATTTAATTTTTTCTCATCAAAATTTAATTTTTTGCCCGAAATTTCGATTTCATCCAAAATCTCTTTTCAAAATTCTTCCTTCTTTCAAATTTCATTTTTCTGGAAATTCAGCTTTTCCTAAAAGTTGACAGGTTTTTGATTCAAGTTTTCTGAAGTACAACTTGATTCCCATTTTTGATTATTACCAAAATTTGCCTTTTTACAAAAATTTCGACTCAAGATTGTAAGGTTGCTACAAATTTTAACTTTTTGCTCAGGATTCGTTTTTTTTAACAAAATTACGACCTGTTTTCTTTTCTAAATTCAATTTTTCTTTTCAAAATTAGACCTACTATTGGAAATCTAGACTTTTTTCCGAATTTTAATTTTTTCTCTTCTTCAAAATTTAATTTTTTTCTCATAGCTTCGATTTAATCCAAAATCTCTTTTCAAAATTCTTCCTTCATCCAAATTTCATTTTTCTGAAGATTCCGCTTTTCCTGAAAGTTGACAGGTCGTCGATTCAAATTTTCTGAAGTATAACTTGATTCCCATTTTTGATTATTACCAAAATTTGCCGTTGTACAAAAATTTTGACTCAAGATTGTAAGGTTGCTACAAATTTTAACTTTTTGCTCAAGATTCGTTTTTTTAACAAAATTACGACCTGTTTTCTTCCCTAAATACAATTTTTCTTTTCAAAATATGACTATTGGAAATCTAGACTTTTTTCGGAATTTTAATTTTTTCTCATGTTCAAAATTTAATTTAATTTTCGAAATTTCGATTTTTTCCAAAATCTCTTTTCAAAATTCTTCCGTTTTCCAAATCTCATCATTTTTCTGAAAATTCAGCTTTTCTTGAAAACTGACAGGTTTTTGATTTAAATTTTCGGAATATAGACTTCATTCCTATTTTTGATTATTATTAAAAGCCTTTTTAAGAAAATTTTGCCTCAAGATGCTCAAGATTGATGCAAATTTTCACTTTTTGCTCAAGATTCGTTTTTTTAACGAAGTTACGACCTGTTTTCTTCCCTAAATTCAATTTTTCTTTTCAAAATGTGGCTCTATTGAAAATCTAGACTTTTTTCCGAAATTTAATTTTTTCTCTTCATCAAAATTTAATTTTTTGCCCGAAATTTCGATTTCATCCAAAATCTCTTTTCAAAATTCTTCCTTCTTCCAAATTTCATTTTTCTGAAAATTCAGCTTTTCCTAAAAGTTGACAGGTTTTTGATTCAAGTTTTCTGAAGTACAACTTGATTCCCATTTTTGATTATTACCAAAATTTGCCTTTTTACAAAAATTTCGACTCAAGATTGTAAGGTTGCTACAAATTTCAACTTTTTGCTCAGGATTCGTTTTTTTTAACAAAATTACGACCTGTTTTCTTTCCTAAATTCAATTTTTCTTTTCAAAATTAGACCTACTATTGTAAATCTAGACTTTTTTCCGAATTTTAATTTTTTCTCTTCTTCAAAATTTAATTTTTTTCTCGAAGTTTCGATTTAATCCAAAATCTCTTTTCAAAATTCTTCCTTCTTCCAAATTTCATTTTTCTGAAAATTCCGCTTTTCCTGAAAATTGACAGGTCGTCGATTCAAATTTTCTGAAGTACAACTTGATTCTTATTTTTGATTATTACCAAAATTTGCCTTTTTACAAAAATTTCGACTCAAGATTGTAAGGTTGCTACAAATTTTAACTTTTTGCTCAAGATTCGTTTTTTTTAACGAAGTCACGACCTGTTTTCTTCCCTAAATTCAATTTTTCTTTTCAAAATATGACTCTATTGGAAATCTAGACTTTTTTCGGAATTTTAATTTTTTCTCATGTTCAAAATTTAATTTAATTTTCGAAATTTCGATTTTTTCCAAAATCTCTTTTTAAAATTCTTCTGTTTTCCAAATCTCATCATTTTTCTGAAAATTCAGCTTTTCTTGAAAACTGACAGGTTTTTGATTTAAATTTTCGGAATATAGACTTCATTCCTATTTTTGATTATTATTAAAAGGCTTTTTAAGAAAATTTTGCCTCAAGATGCTCAAGATTGATGCAAATTTTCACTTTTTGCTCAAGATTCGTTTTTTTAACGAAGTTACGATCTGTTTTCTTCCCTAAATTCAATTTTTCTTTTCAAAATGTGGCTCTATTGAAAATCTAGACTTTTTTCCGAAATTTAATTTTTTCTCTTCATCAAAATTTAATTTTTTGCCCGAAATTTCGATTTCATCCAAAATCTCTTTTCAAAATTCTTCCTTCTTCCAAATTTCATTTTTGTGAAGATTCCCCATTTTCTGAAAGTTGACAGGTCGTCGATTCAAATTTTCTGAAGTACAACTTGATTCCCATTTTTGATTATTACCAAAATTTGCCTTTTTACAAAAATTTTGACTCAAGATTATAAGGTTGCTACAAATTTTAACTTTTTGCTCAAGATTCGTTTTTTAAACAAAATTACAACCTGTTTTCTTCCCTAAATTGAATTTTTCTTTTCAAAATTAGACTTACTGTTGGAAATCTAGACTTTTTTCTGAATTTTAATTTTTTCTCTTTTTCAAAATTTAATTTTATTTTCGAAATTTCGATTTTTCCCAAAATCTCTTTTCAAAATTCTTCCGTTTTCCAAATTTCGTTATTTTTCTGAAAAGTCAGCTTTTCCTGAAAGTTAACAGTTTTTCGATTCAAATTTTCGGAATAGAGACTTGATTCCTATTTTCGATTATTATCAAAAGCCTCTTTTCGAAAATTACTCGAAATTCCCAGAAAATGATAAATTTTGTGGAAACCGACGAATTTCGAGAAAAGAAGTTTTGCACACAAAGTCGAATTTTGAGAAAAAGGTTCAACTTTGCGAAAAATCGCAATTTTAAGAAAATGACGGATTTCCAGGAAGATGTTGAGATTTTCAGGAAATCACAATTTCTAAGGAAGACCAATTCTGCCAAAAATGTCTTTTCTAAAGAAGAAGTTTGAAGAAAAAGTCGTCATTTCTAGGGTTTTTTAAGGTAAATATAAAACTTTAAAAAAACAATCAAAATTTCTGAAAAGCCATATCCCAGAAGGTAAAAAAGATTTAAAGAAAGACCAATGTTGAGAAAAACGGCGAAATTTCCAAAAAAAAAGGTGAAGTTTTGAGAAAACTGTCTAAATTCAAGAAAAACTTCTAAATGGAGAACAAATTCAAAATTTTAGGAAAAGAAGTCAAATTTTAGCGAATAGAGTCGAAATTATAAAGACGAACTTTGAAAAAAATTAGACAAGGTTCCCAAAAGATTGAAAAGGGACGAATTTCGCAAAAAATGGAAGTTTTGCTCGGAAATTCGAATTTTGAGAAAATGTAAAATTTGAGAATGGTCGACTGATAAGAAAGACAAATTTTCAACAAAAAAATCGCATCTTTGAGAAAGTGACGAATTTTCAAGACGAAGCTGAGATTTTCAAGAAATCACAACTTCGGAGAAAGACCAATTGTGACAAAAATGTCTGTTCCAGAAAAAGGAGAAGTTCGAAGAAAAAATCGTCCATTTTCAGGATTTTTTAAGGTAAATATAAAACTCTAAGAAAACAATCAAAATTTCTGAAAAGCCAAACTCTAGAAGGTAAAAAGATTTAAAGAAAGACCAACTGTTAAGAAAAATAGCGAAATTTCCAAAAAAAAGGTGAAGTTTTGAGAAAACTGTCCAAATTCAAGAAAAACTTCTAAATGGAGAAAAAATTCAAAATTTTAGAAAAAGAGGTCAAATTTAAGCGAATAGAGTCAAAATAATGACAAACTTAAAAAAAAATTAGTCAAGATTCCCAGAAAATTGGAAAGGGATGAATTTCGCAAAAAATTGAAGCTTTGCTCAGAAATTCGAATTTTCAGAAAAAATAAAACTTGAGAATGGTCGACTGATAAGAAAGACGAATTTTCAACAAAAAAATCGCATCTTTGAGAAAATGACGAACTTCCATGACGAAGTTGAGATTTTCAAGAAATCACAACTTCGGAGAAAGACCGATTTTGACAAAAATGTCTGTTCCAGAAAAAGGAGAAGTTCGAAGAAAAAATCGTCATTTTCAGGATTTTTTAAGGTAAATATAAAACTCTAAGAAAACAATCAAAATTTCTGAAAAGCCAAACTCTAGAAGGTAAAAAGATTTAAAGAAAGACCAATGTTAAGAAAAATATCGAAATTTTCACAAAAAAATGTGCAGTTTTGAGAAAACTGTCCAAATTCAATAAAAACTTCTAAATGGAGAAAAAATTCAAAATTTTAAGAAAAGAAGTCAAATGTTAGCGAAAGAAGTCAAATTTTAGCGAAAGAAGTCAAATTTTAGCGAATAGAGACGAAATCATAAAGAGGAACTTTGAAAAAAATTAATCAAAATTCCCAGAAAAGTGGAAAGGGACGAATTTCGTAAAAAATTGAAGTTTTGCTCGGAAATTCGAATTTTCAGAAAAAATAAAACTTGAGAATGGTCGACTGATAAGAAAGACGAATTTTCAGCAAAAAAATCGCATCTTTGAGAAAATGATGGATTTTCATGACGAAGTTCAGATTTTCAAGAAATCACAACTTCGGAGAAAGACCGATTTTGACCAAAATGTCCTGTTCCAGAAAAGGAAAAAGTTCGAAGAAAAAATCGTCATTTTCAGGGTTTTTTAAGGTAAATATAAAACTTTAGGAAAACAATCAAAATTTCTGAAAAGCCAAATTCTAGAAGGTAAAAAGATTTAAAGAAAGACGAATGTTAAGAAAAATTTGGAAATTCCCAAAAAAATAGGTGTGACTTTTGTTACATCAATTTTGATTTTCATTCGTGTTTTATTGGCTTTTTCTTCGCCAGTTACACCTTCCACAATTCTAGATTTTCAGCACGCTTCTGTTGAAGTTTGGCAATCTCCTTTAGAGTGACGAAGAAAAAGCCAATAAAACATAAATGAAAATAACACTACTTCGCAAAGAATAGTACAGAAAATATCTAAATCAATTTTGATGTGGAATCGAGAGAAATCGTAAAGCTTCAGATCAAAAACCAAAGAAGCATTAATGGACCAACCTGAGGTCTGGCGGCTAAGTGAATGTGCCAAAACTCCGCATCGCCTGGTGCTTTGGCGGTACACGTGAGTTTATCGGAGGAAGCGCCCAAAAAGTAACCTCTGACGACGTTTCGGAACGCCCATCTTCCGGAACCGTCCTCGGCCACGCTGATTTGGAACTTGCTGCCTGGCTTCCTTTTCTTCGCTTTCACATGTTACGTTGCCGAAGGAATCCACGGCCAGGTATTTGTCGAGATGTGACCTTAGGTATATTAGACCTGCAAGAAAAAGAGAAGCTTTGTCATCTGTAGTGGATTGATTTTATGACTAATAAAACTCGTTTTATTCACTCTGTGAATAAGCTATTTTAATTAATATTTATTTGATGGGTAATTAAAATGGTTTTGTTTCTATCAGAGAAGCTCATTCAAATTAGCATATTTGAACTATCAATCTAACTGTAAATGTTAACCGATGATGCGTTTTGTGATCCAATGAATGCATTTCTCATTTAAATGACGCTGCTAGCGTTATTTTATTCTAAATTTCAGGGAAACAGAATAGTGTCATCCCGCTCATTAATTTTAGCTTCCTAAAAAAATAGTTCCATTCAATAACATGGAATTGCCTTTAAGGTTCATTAATTTTAAAACTTCTTCTGTCTCTGTTAATAACATTGAAGTGTTTGTCTGGTTTGTTTTAAAATAATTGTCCTTTTTAGGCTCATACGGTTGTTACACGTTATAAAAACCTATGCAGATATTTTTGAAATTTTGTTTGGACTAATCTCAGAAACGTCTAAACCAATTTTAATGCAACTGTTACTAAAATGTATAATGTTTACTTGGGTATATTTTAAGCTTAAAAAAAACTAAATTCGTTTAATTGTTACAAGACTCTTGGGGTGCACATTCGTTGCTTCGTATAAAATAACAGAAGGCATTTTTTCCTAGAAAAGAAGCTAAACTCGATCTCTTTTTTTGTAAGATTTATATGGATGCACACCCACTCGTTCACTTGTATTAAATAACATGTTTAAGCAAAGCTTTTACCTATTGTGTTACAAGCTGTTGTTTTAGAACAATCGAGGTAGAAATTAGACATAGGATTGAATCAATTTTACTCACTATCCCCATTGTTTACAGTTTCTGGTTCCAGCGTCCATATTTGTTTTTTCTTGAGCGACGTTCCGTTAGCGTTGATTTTAAAACCGAAAGTTTCCGCGGTCAGATAGCGAAACTTGGAGTTGATAAGGCCGATCGTCCAACATCCTTTTTGTTGATTTTGCGTGATTATGTCGCCGCAACCGTTCAGCTCACCGTTCGCGTGTCCATTCATGCCGTTCATCTTGCAAGCACGTAACCACTGGAACAAGAAAAAACACTGTTAACGATCGATTGTGTCGCTGGAAAAAAAAGGGGGATTGAGTTATGCAGATTGGGTTTATCATGAGATTGGAATTAAAAAAAAAAGATCGAACAGTTTTCATGCAAGTGTTTGTTGCAGTAAGATCGTATTAAGGTTTTACGTAACAATTGCTATTCTTTGAATTGTAATTATAAAGAAAGTGAATTGTAACATCCTATTCAGCTGTAAGAAAATTGGCTAATTTAAACCAAATTAGACAAATTAAAACGTAATTGCATTAACTGCAGTAAAATATAATTAAATACATGAAAGACTCAGCGATTTGTTAATCATATGTTTAAAGCTTTACTGTTCTTAGAACCTTTTTTATTGAAGCAGTTTGTTGAGCGATTTTGGATTGGGGGCAATTGGGGGCGTGTGACCATCACGTGTTACCAATGCGTGATGGATCACACGTTACCAACATGCTCTAGTGTTAACTTTTAGGTATGGACAATATTTTTTTGTTATACTTACGCACGTCCAAGTTAAGGGTAACATTAAATCCCTAATAATTTAGATAATGCTAAAGATAAATCGGACAGGCTCGGGAATTCAAAAATTTACGAAATAAGCTGCAATAATTGTATTTTATCATATGTTGGACAGACTAAAAGATCCTTGAAAACTAGATTTAAAGAACATATCGCTCATTTTAGATACAATAGAAAAGAAAAATAGAGTGTGGCTCAACATATCATAAATACAGGCAGTATCTCTCTGAAGATGATAGCTTGGCTATCGAAACGTCTTAGAGCAACCTTTGTTGTGTTTTTTAATCTTTCTTGGTTTCAGGGGACAAGATTTGTATTACAATTTTTGAAGATAATCAAGGACCAGTCGTTCCACCAAAAAAAAACATTTAAAATTTAAAATTGCTAAGATTGGTTACAAATAACAGAAAACTTGATGCATACGAGACAATTTACATCAACGAGACGGTCAAATACCCTTAATGGTGATAAGGGAACCATTGGCGGTCGCCTAGTTTATTGAAGGTTACTTGTGGCAGATCAAAATCGCATGTATCAGATGTGTCAAACAATTAAAAATTGAAAAGAAAGCAAAATACCGTCAGTATCGATCTGAATCTCTAATGCAGATGATGTCGATGCTTCTTTTCCTAAACAATTAAGATTAGTGCGCTTACAAATGTCGAAATATGTATCGAATAATTATTTGTTTAATTGCCGATGTGGTAAAAGGGTTGACCTAATTAGATCACTTTGGTAACTGCAAATCAGCGTGATGGTGACGCAAATCAGCGTGATGGTGACGCAAAACCATAACTTTACCTATCAAATTTCGAGGAAAAGTCGACATTTCCAGAAACATAAAACATCATATTTTAGAGAAAAGTCAAAGTTTCTGAAGTAAAAGCGAATTTTGGGACACAATTTGAAGTTATCGAAAAGTTAAACTTAAAAATGACACTTTCAGAAAAAGATGAATTAAAAAAACCAGCAGAATTTTGAAAAAATAATGATTTTTAAAAGAAAACTTTAAAAATTTTGAGAATCAAGCCGAAATTTCTAAAACGAGTTTTAGAAATCTATCGAAATCTGAGATAAAAATCAGAAATTGTAGAAAAGGACAAATTTTCAGAAATTCAGTTTCTAAATATGTCAAATTTTCAGAAAAAAGTCCAATGTTACGAACGATAGTGGAATTTCAGAAAAAGGCAAATTTTCTAGAAAAATGTCCGAAATTTCAAGAAAAATTTCAAAATTAAGAAAAATTCAAAATAACAAAAAAGGGGAATTGTAGCGAACAAAGTCGAAATTAAAAAAAGACGAATTTTGAAAACAATTACTCGAATTTCCCAGAAAATGATAAATTTTGTGAAAACCGACGAATTTCGAGAAAAGCAAATGAAATTTTTGCACCCAAAGTCGAATTTTGAGAAAAGAGGTCAAATTTGCGAATGGTCGATTGATGAGAATTTTAAACGAAAAATCGCAATTTTAAGAAAATGACGGATTTCCAGGAAGATGTTGAAATTTTCAGGGAATCACAATTTTCGAAGAAAGACCAATTCTGCCAAAAATGTCTTTTCTGGAAGAAGAAGAAGTTCGAAGAAGTCATTCATTTCCAGGGGTTTTTAAGGTAAATATAAAACTTCAAGAAAACAATCAAAATTTCTAGAAAGCCAAATTCTAGAAGGTAACAAGATTTAAAGAAAGACCAATGTTAAGAAAAATAGCGAAATTTCCAAAAAAAAAAGGTGAAGCTTTGAGAAAACTGTCCAAATTCTAGAAAAACTTCTAAATCGAGAAAAAATTCAAAATTTTAGGAAAAGAAGTCAAATTTTAGCGAATAGCGAGTCGAAATGATAAAGACGAACTTTGAACAAAACTTAGTCAAGATTCCCAGAAAATTGGAAAGGGACGAATTTCGCAAAAAATTGAAGTTTTGCTCGGAAATTTGAATTTTCAGAAAAGGTAAAACTTGAGAATGGTCGACTCATAAGAAAGACGAATTTTCAACAAAAAAATCGCATCTTTGAGAAAATGACGAAGTTGAGATTTTCAAGAAATCACAACTTCGGAGAAAGACCGATTTTGACAAAAATGTCTGTTCCAGAAAAAGGAGAAGTTCGAAGAAAAAGTCGTCATTTCCAGGGTTTTTTAAGGTAAATATAAAACTTCAAGAAAACAATCAACATTTCTGAAAAGCCAAATTCTAAAAGGTAAAAAGATTTAAAGAAAGACCAATGTTAAGAAAAATAGCGAAATTTCCAAAAAAAAAGGTGAAGTTTTGAGAAAACTGTCCAAATTCAAGATACATTTCTAAGTGGAGAAAAAATTCAAAATTTTAAGAAAAGAAGTCAAATTTTAGCGAAAGAAGTCAAATTTTAGCGAATAGAGTCGAAATAATAAAGGCCAATTTAAAAAAAAAATTAGTCGAGATTCCCAGAAAATTGGAAAGGGACGAATTTCGCAAAAATTGAAGTTTTACTCGGAAATTCGAATTTTGACAGAAGGTAAAATTTGGGAATAGTCTACTGATAAGAAAGACCAATTTTCAACAAAAAATTCGAATCTTTGAGAAAATGACGGATTTCCAGAAAGAAGTTGATCTTTTCAGGAAATCACAGTTTCAGAGAAAGACCAATTTTGACAAAAATATCTTTTTTAGAAAAAGAGGAAGTTTGAATAAAAAGTCGTCATTTCCAGGGGTAAATATAAAACTTTAAGAAAACAATCAAAATTTATGAAAAGCCAAATCCTAGAAGATAAAAAAATTAATGAAAGACCAATGTTAAAAAACAGTGAAATTTCCAAAAAAATGTGAAGTATTGAGACAACTGTCCAAATTCAAGAAAAACTTTGAAATTGAGAAAAAATTCAAAATTTTAAGAAAAGAAGTCAATATTTAGCGAATAGTCGAAATAATAAAGACGAATTTTGAAAAAAAATAGTCGAGATTAACAGAAAACTGGCAAGGAACGAATTTTGCAAAAAATGGAATTTTCGCAAAGATAGTGCAATTTTGAGGAAAATGTCAACTTTGAGACTGGTCGATTGATGAAAAAGGCGAATTTTTAAACAAAAAATCGCATCTCTGAGAAAATGACAGATTTCCAGAAAGAAGTTGAGATTTTGAGGAAATCACAGCTTCGGAGAAAGACCAATTTTGACAAAAATATCTTTTCTAGAAAAAGAGAACTTCGAAGAAAAAGCAGTCATTTTCAGGTTTTTTTTAAGGTAAATATAAAACTTAAAGAAAACAATCAAAATTTCTGAAGAGTCCACATTCTAGAAGTTAAAAAAATTAAAGAAAGACCAACGTTAAAAAAAATAGCGGAACTTCCAAGAAAATGTGAGGTTTTGAGAAAACGATCCAAATTTCAAGAAACTGTTGGAAATTGAGAAAAAAAGTTAAAATTTCAAGAAAAGATGTCAAATTTTAGCCAATAGAGTCGAAATTAGAAACGAATTTAAAAAAAAATTAATCGAGATTAACAGAAAAATGGAAAGAAGCGAATTTCGAAGAAAATGGAATTTTTGCATTTGAGGAAAATTTGAAAATGGTCGATGGATGAGAAAGACGAATTTGAAACAATAAAATCAAAATTTTGAGAGAAAGACGAATGGCCAGAACAGAGATTTTTCAGGAAATCGCAATTTCGAAGAAAAAGTCGTCGTTTTAGAAGGATTAATTGGATTTTAAGGTATCTATCCATGTATCCTGGTTTCCGCATCCTACTCGCAGTGCTTTGAAGGCACAATGAGGTCGCCCTTTGGGAGTGGACAAAACTTAAAAAAAAAACCTTCTAAAAAGTCAAATTCTAAAAGTTTAAAATTTTAATAAAAAAGCCAGTGTTAGGAAAAATAAAGGAATTTCCAAAAAAAAAATAGGATATTCAGAGACAAATGTCTAAAATTCAAGAAAAGCCTTAAAATTGAGAAAAAATTTGACATTTTCCAGAGAAAGCTATTTAACAAAAAAGATTTTTACGAGCAAATTCGCACATAACAAATTTTGAAAAAAATGGTCGCATTTTCGAGAAAAAGTCAAGTGTAAAAAACAAAATTTCGAGAAAAAATGAAAATTTTGAAAAAAGGATTAAAATTTGAAATGCAGACAAGCTGTGCGGGAAAGGTTAAGATTTTCAGCAACATAAAGGATCTGATTTTGAGATGAGGATAAAATATAATAAATTGGATTTTGAAAAAGTGACGTATTTTTCTTTGTTAGAAAAAGAGAATGGCAACAGGCTCCGTTGTTATATATCGTACTGAAAGTTGAAGCAAGGGGATCGTTTATGTATAACAAAAACAGAGTAGGAGACAGAACAGAGCCCTGAGGCACCGCCTGCTTCAAATGAGATGCCATCGGCGCATGTGACATCATTTAAGAAGCTGGTTGTAAAACAATTTGAGGTGCTTGAGATTCCAAAAGGCAGGAAAAATGTGGATAAATTTCTTCAGAATGGATTCTCAATTCGATAAACATGGTTCGATCGTAAAATGTAAGCTTTAATTACCTTTGTTCACATTAACAAATTATATCGGAATCAATCTTCGTGGTTTTCATGTGTGATAAATTGTCAATGGATTCTGGGAAAGCAAGAAAGTGTGTACAATGAACCGCACAAAACGTCGTTAAGTGTACGGGGGCATATTTTATTGAAAATTGTGCTCATTCCACGCCGGTTGTAGGATAATATATTTTAAACGCCACTTTTACAAGACTCGTGCAGACTTTATGGAAACTGTATTTCACATTTTTCTGCGAAAACCTGTTAAGTTTATTATTATTGTTTACCGTCAGGTAACTGTTGCAATTAATGTACTACTTCAGGAGCACAATATGTCCTTGGCACATATTTCTGCATCTTAAGTGCTGATAAATCTGTAAACATAAAAGAGTTACCAATTAATTAGTAATAACAATTTTCTAAAAAAAATTGAAATACAAAACTTGTCTCCTGAAACCAAGAAAGATTAAGAAACACCACAAAGGTTGCTCTAACGCGTTTCGACAGCCAAGCTATAATCTTCAGAGCGATACTAAATTTTTTGTATTTCAATTTTTAAGATGACCAAGGACCAGTCAGTTCCACCATCAATTTTCTATATTAATAAAATTGTCTGTGCTTTTTGATAAGCTACTGTGGCTTTTTATGTGTTATAAAAACCGTTGCAGATGTTTTTAGAATTTTTATTAGTTTGTGTTTTGGCGGGGTTATCTCGCAAATGGTTAAACCCATTTTTGTAGTTTCCCTAAACGGCAGTGGGGGTTCGTAACTTTTTGGAACTGAGGCACCGAGTGTTTAGCTGGTACATACAAATCTGAATAATCTATCATATTAATTAAATGCTTTTCATCTACTTGATGTTTTTTTACGTTCTAATTAAAGTGTTTTAAGACATTAATTTCTTCAGAAGTCTAAGTAGGGTCGTCTTGAGAAGAATTTCCAATCAGGGACACAAAACACAAACAAGCATTTTGCATAACACATCCGCACAACCATGAGCAAGGAAAAGCACTTCTGTTGAACTTTCTTGACAAGGTTTTATTAGTTTCCGAATTGTTGTTTACTTGTTTAATTAGTAAATCAGGTTTAGAAAGACCTAGATATTATATCTTACTATTTTATATTTTAACAGTTCATTTATGTTATTAACTGAATTGGAATTCATAGTTGCAATGTCAGTAAAAACACAGAAAATATAATACGATATCTTGCACATGCAAAAAGACTATCGTTGTACGCTTCAGACTGTCGAGAATCGAGAAATGTACGGCAACCGGCAAACCACGCCGCTGACTTGCAATAGCCGAGCACTAGGTCCACCAATTCGTTTCAGCCTCGGATGAATTCCAGTATAGACGTTGCGGGGCTAAAAACGAGGCATCTGGCCTAACGGTGCGGTTGGATTAGACGCTCTATTCCTTACATTTCTCTCTGACATAAGTGTCAACTATTTTGGGAGTAGCTATCCGAGACTTATCTATACAGCTGGGGGGAGATAGCTTCTCTCAGATTAGGTGACACTTATGTCAAAGAGAAATATACGAAATAAAGTGTCTGGTATTAACGCACCATTAGAAATGCGTCTTTTAAAGTGGGTTCTGACCCTTAGGTAGTATTGACTGTTCTCCCTTTTTGATTGTTTGTTAAAAAATATTAATAAACAAATATTATAACATTAAAAGCATCAGAAAAATGGTATCCAAATCAAATAATTATTGTATCTGGTACAAGTGTGCCCCATTGTCCTCCTTGCATACCGGTCGCCACTGGCAACGTCCAGAAACTTTAATTTGTATCAGATTCCCTGGAGACTGAAAGCAGCTTAATGTGGCTTTACATAATGGAACTTCGAGCACAAAATAAAAATGTGCTTGGAGTATTATCTTCATTTTGCATTTGCAGCAACGTTATCATTCTGGAATTACATGTTTTTAAATGGTTCAGATAAGAAACAGGAAATGATAATGTTTAGTTTGAGTAGGATATTATAAAAAACGATAAAGCGCATTAAAATCAAATAAAAAATTATTTATGGGTCTTGTAAGGACATTTGATTTATGAAGTCGATTGTTGCTAGCCTTTATATTTGTTAAATTTACCATAAATTTAACGATAAGGAACAAATTGACTTTAATCAAATCTTTAGAAGATAAAATAGACACTTATGCTGAGTTATTGCCTGTAACTAAAGAATGAATGATTTTTTTTTAATCTAGAAAACATGTTTTTACAAATTATATTTGTACCAAAGGATCACATTGAAACAAACTCGGTGATCTCATTTTAGAAAGAATTCCTATATCTAGTCAATTTACGTTTCAATAAGGATCGAGTTATCCTCTTTTAAAAGTCGTTCAGGATCAAGTTTTTTTTAATTACAAGTTTAAAATTTATCTTACTTATTCATGGCAGACCCATATCATTTACTTATTAATAATTACATTTTTAAATAGTCGCCTCTTATACCCAAAAAAAAAATATTTTGATTCGAGAGACCCATCCTGGGATTGCCCCTTAAGAAAAACTCGAAATCAACAACATATTCCAATTTAAATGCATAATTTGAAGAAAAAGTCGCAGTATCGTAATTAAGTTTCAAGAAAAAAAGTTCCTTAATAAAAAAAATTGTCGAACTTCGAAAATAAAGTCGAAAATTCGATCGAGAACAGTTCGAGCACTTTAACTTTCGAAAAAACAGTTTCAGTTTAGAGACGAAGTTTAAAAAAATAATGCTACATTAATTTACAAAAAATTCAAACCGAATTTTTCGGAATAAAGTAAAAATCTATTTAACAATCTGTAAGCACCGACTGAGAGACAACGCACAGCCTAAATCGGTAGGTCAAGGGGCCTGAAATTTAACATAGATCTTCTACGTAATACGAAAGTGAGCAACTAAGAGAAGATTATTTAAAATGTAACCTCTAAGGGGGTAAAAATTACTATTAAAAACCACCTAACATATACGCAGTGAATAATTTCATTGTATTTAAAATTGCCTGCTGAAGGCTGATATTCTTGGTACATATAATACCACACGAATTTATCTAAATATTTGCAGGTGCCTTTTACGAGTTATTTTTTTACTTTTAAACATTTAAGTTTTAAACTCGAAAATGTCTCTTTAATTTGGCCCTTTCGATGTTTAAATCGAAATGTGGAGGAACATTTTTACACACTTTAAAGTCTCTTTTAAAAATTTCGAGTTTATAGTCAAATTTTTCTGCGCAAACTAGAAAATTTGAGTACTTTTATTTTTTTCGTTTTTTCTAAAAATTTCAAATTTTAACCCGAAATTTTTAGAAAAAACGAAACTTCCAAAAAAAGTACTCAAATTTTCGAGTTTGTGCAGAAAAATTTGACTATAAACTCAAAATTCCAAAAAAAAAATTCCAAAGTTCGAGAAGAAGGCGTCAAATCTCTAACAAAAAAAAAATGAGATTGTTTTTAGAAATGTTTCGGATTTTTTCAGAACTTTTGATGTTTTCTCAGTTTTATATTCGAAGTGGGGATTTGTAATGTTGCGAACAAAGTCCAATATAAGGACAAAAGTTAATATTTTAGGAAACAATTTAAATGATTTTCTTTTTTAATTTCTTAAAGTTTCGACATAAATCTCAAAATCCTAAAATTAAAAAAAATCGAAATAAATTCAAAGAGACTTTCGATTATTTTTATTCACAATTTCAAACTTTTTCGGGAATTTGTATTTTTATTTCGATTTCCGAAGTTGAAAACTTCTAATTTTCAAAAATTAACTGAAATTTCGAAAAATGTTGAGATTAAAAGAACTGAAATTTTAATAAACTGTTAAATTTTCAGAACCACTTCGCAAAAGTCAAATCTTTAATATTTATTGAAATATAAGAAGCTGTAATTTTGAAAATGCTCAAGATTTTAAAAACATTTGAAAAAAATCGAAATTTTTAAGAAAGGCGAAATATTGAAGAATGACGAGATTTGAAAAACCACGAAATTAAAAAAGGTGTTAATTTTTTAAGACGCACCAGATCTCGAAGAAAAAAAATGACCTTTTCAAAGTCAACAATTTGAATTAACAGCGAAATTGTTTTTAAAATATATGATTTTTCTAAATCAACATTACCAATAAATACCAAAATTTAAAAAAATTGAAATTTTCAAAAATATGTCGATATTTTGAAAAAAGTCGTAGTTAAAAAGTAATAGAAAATTTGCAAAAAAGTGAAAATTTTGAAAAATAATTAAAATTTTAATTTTAATAAACTGTTAAATTTTCAGAAAAAAGTCAAATCTTTAAAATTTGTTCAAATATTTATAAGAAGCTGTAATTTTAAAAATGGTCAAGATTTAAGAAAAAAATTAAAAAAATCGTAATTTTTAAGAAAGGTGAAATTGTGAAAAAATAACGGGATTTGAAAAACACAAAATAAAAAAAAAAGTGATAATTTTTGAAGTCGTACTAGTTCTCAAAGAAAAAAATTGATATTTTCAAGAGTCAAGTTTGTCAAAAATCGGAATTTTGAGAAAAAAAGTCGAAATTTTAAAAAGGGTATAATTTTTGGTATTTGAACATCGAATTTTTTAAAAAAGCTGATATTTTTTAAATCTTACTAATTTAAAACAAAACTGAAATTGTGAAAAAATGCCAGCCAAATTTTTTTCTAAAATAGAAGATTCTTTTAAAATCGACATTTCAAATAAATGCAAAGATTTAGGAAAAACAAAATTTTCAAATAAAAATGGTCGAAATTTTAAAGAAAGTCGAAATTAAAAAAATAACTGAAAATTTGCAAAAGGTCGAAATTTTGAAAACTAAATAAATTTTGAAAAATGTTGGCAGTTCGAAAGGAGCCGAAATTTTCAAAACAATCAAGAATTTAAAACAGTTGAAATTTTGGAAAGTTAAAATTTTGAAAAATGTCTCAAAATTCATAATTAATAAAAGGTTGAAAATTTAAAAAATTTATAAGATCTTCGAAAAAGTCGAAATCTTGAAATAGTTCGGAACCTTTAAAAAAGTTGAGTTATGTTGAAAAATGGTCGAAAATTTCTATCAAAAATGTCAAGATTTAAAAAAAACGAAATTTTTTCAAAAGGATTTTGATATTTGACAAAAATTTTTTGAGTTTATTGATTCTCAAAATAAAATAATTTTGGTGGAACGGACTGGTGCTTGGTTATCCTCAAAAATTGAAATACAAATCTTTATCCCTGAAACCAAGAAAAATTAAAAAACACAACAAAGGTTGCTCTAACGTTTTTCGACAGCCACGCTACCAGTAACTCTCTGAAGATGATAGCTTTGCTGTCGAAACGCCTTAGAGCAACCTTGGTTGTGTTTTTTAATCTTTCTTGGTTTTAGAAGACAATATTTAAATTTCAATTTTAAAAATAAAATAAAATTTTGGAAAAATGTAAAGATGTACAAAAAGGGACAAGAAGATATCAAAATTCAAGAAAAAGCAGAGATTTAAAACAAATCGCAAATTGGAATAAAATTTAATTTAAGAAATCCTAGATTTTTAAAACCAGTCGACATTTTGAATAAATGCGAAATTTAGAACAATAAAAGCTTACAACAAAATTTAAACTTTGATTTGAGCAAAGTTGGAATTAAATAGAATAAAATGGAAATTACAAAAGTATGGCAGAAATTTTGCAGAAAAGTTGAAAGTTGAAAAATTATAAAAAACCCTCAAAGCTGCTCAAAAAAAATCAAAATAACAAAAAATGAAAACATCTAAGAAGTCAAAATTTTGAAAAATATCGAAATTTGGATGAAATCGAAATTTCGAAAAGGTAAAATTAGGTTTTGAAAAAGCTCGAGATATTTAAAAACAAAATAGACATTTTTAAAAAGACGAGAAATTTTGAAAAAACATTAAAATGAACAAGATAGTCAAAAATTAAAAAACATTTCAAAAAACGCGACATTTAAAAACAAAACAGGAATTTTCACAAAGACAAGAAATTTTGAAAAAATGTCAAAATGATCAAAAAAGTCCAAATTGCAAAGTTTGAAATGTCGAAATTTCAAAAAGTCCAAGTCAAAAAAAAAACTAGAAATTTTCAAAAGTTAAAATTTTTTAAAATAGTGGAAATTTAGGAAAAAAGTAAAATGTTTGAAGAAGTCTGAATTGTTTTCAAAAGTTGAAGTTTTGAGATTTTAAGTCGAAATTTTCAAAAAACTATCGAAAGGCTGAAATTAAAAAAAACAAAACATGTCCAAACGAAACGAAAGTTTCAGAAAAATTCCAAATTACCTGAAAACCCACGTTTCCAAAGAATATGAATTAAAAAAAAAAGTTGAAAATGTCCAAAAGATCGTTTTTTTTTAAACAAGTGAAGAATTTTGACAAAAAAGTCGATATTTTCAAGAAAATGGGAACTCTCAAAAGTAGTTAAACTATTCAGTAAAGAAGCCGAAATAATTTTCGGAAAAAGTCAACAATTCAAGAAAAAAAAACACCTTTGATAGAGTCCACATTTTAAAAAAGGAATTCATAAAAAAATTTTCAAAAATCTGCATAACTAGAACTTTTCAGAAAAATTCCAAATTACCTGAAAACCCAAAATTTCCAAAGAATCTGAATTTAAAAAAAAAAGTCGATATTTTCAAAAATATGGGAACTTTCAAAAAAGTTAAATTGTTCAGCAAAGAAGCCGAAATAATTTCCGGAAAAAGTCGACGATTCAAGAAAAAATCAACACCTTAGATAGAGTCCACATTTTGAAAAGGACATTGATAAAAAAATTTAAAACCCTGCAAAAAAAATTTTAGAAACCTGTAAAAAAAGTAAACATTTCTAGAAATTTTCAGAAAAATTCCAAATTACCTGAAAACCCAAAATTTTCAAAGAATCTTAATTTTGAAAAAAATGTCGATATCTTCAAAAATATGGGAACTTTCAAAAATAATTCAATTGTTCAGAAAATAAGCAGAATCAATTTTCGGAAAAAGTCGACAATTCAAGAAAAAATCAACACTTAGATCGAGTCCACATTTTGAAAAGGACATTGATAAAAAAAATTTAAAAACCTGCAAAAAAAATTTTAATAACCTGTAAAAAAAGTAAACATTTCTAGAAATTTTCAGAAAAATTCCAAATTACCTGAAAACCCAAAATTTCCAAAGAATCTGAATTTTGAAAAAAAAAGTAGAAATTGTCTAAAAGATCGTTCTTTTTTTAAACATGGGCGGAATTTTGACAAAAAAGTCGATATTTTCATAAATATGGGAACTTTCAAAAATAGTTAAATTGTTCAGAAAATAAGCCGAATTAATTTTCGGAAAAAGTCGACAATTCAAGAAAAAATCAACACCTTTGATAGAGTCCACATTTTGAAAAAAAAACATTCATAAAAAAATGTTAAAAACCTGCAAAAAATATTTTAAACACCTGCAAAAAAAAATAAAAATTTCTAGTAATTTTCAGAAAAATTCCAAATTACCTGAAAACCCAAAATTTTCAAGGAATCTGAATTTTGGAAAAAAAGTAGAAATTGTCCAAAAGATTGTTTTTTTAAACAAGGGTGGAATTTAGACAAAAAAATCGATATTGTCAAAAATATGGGAACGTTCAAAAATAGTTAAATTGTCCAGAAAAGAAGCCGAAATAATTTCCGGAAAAAATCAACAATTCAAGAAAAAATTAACACCTTAGATAGAGTCCACATATTGAAAAAAAACATTCATAAAAAAATTTTAAAAACCTGCAAAAAAAAGTCAAAATTTCCAGAAATTTTCAGAAAAATTTCAAATTACCTGAAAACCCAAAATTTCCAAAGAATCTGAATTTTAAAAAAACGTTTTTTTTAACAAGGGCAAAATTTTGAGAAAACAGTCGACATTAGAAAAGAAGCCGAAATAATTTTCGGAAAAAGTCGATAATTCAAGAAAAAATCAACACCTTTGATAGAGTCCACATTTTGAAAAAAGTCATTCATAAAAAACATTAAAAACCTGCAACAAAATTTGAAAAACCTGCAAGAAATACTAAAAATTTCTGAAAAAAGTGGCAAATTTAAAAAAGAAAAACTCGACATTAAAAGAAAAGTGGAAACTTTGTGAAACATTTTTAAAATATAACTCACAATTTTGAAAAAAATATAAAATTTTGAAAATAGTAGAAATTTCGTAAGTCAAAATTTTGAGTCGAAATCTAGTCCAAATTTTCAAAATAGTGAACATTTTCAAAATAGTAAAAATTTTCAAAACAAGTTAATATTTTGAGAGGAAGCCGATATTTTGAAAAGTTTGAATATTGAATATTGAAAAAAATAGAAAATTTTCAAAATAACTCAACATTTTTAGAAAACTAATGATTTTTAACATAATGTGGAAATTCTGTAAAAATTGGATATTTTGAAAAAGTGGAAATTTTGAAAAGTGGAAATTTTCAAAAGTTTCAAATTTTTAAAAATATTCAGTTTGGACGAAAAGTAGAGGTCAAAATTTTTTTAAAAAGCTGACGTTTTCAAGAAGGCGAATCGAAACTTTCAAAAAAATGTCGAAATATTAAAAAAAATGTAGAAATTATCAAAAAACAAAATAACATATATGTACAAAAAGTTGATATTTTCAAAAACATGGGAACTTTCAAAAACAGTTAAATTGTTCAGAAAATAAACCGAAATAATTTTCGGAAAAAGTCAACAATTCAAGGAAAAAATCAACACCTTTGATAGAGTCCACATTTTATAAAACCTGCAAGAAAAAATAAAAATTTCTAGAAAAAGTGGAAAATTTAAAAACATTTTTAGAAAACTTTTAAAATAATGTGGAAATTCTGCAAAAATTGGAAATTTTGAAAAAGTGGAAATTTTCAAAAGCCAAATATTTAAAAATATTTAGTTTTGAAGGAAAGTAGAGAAGCTCAAGAAGTCCAAATTGTTTAAAAAAGCTGACCTTTTCAAGAAGGCAAATCGAAATTTTCAAAAGAATGTCGAAATATTAAAAAAATGTAGAAATATTAAAAAAAAACAACATATATGTACAAAAAGGACGAACTTGTCATAAAAATTGCAAATGACCTGGAAACTTTGGAAATTCAACATTTTCAAAAAAATCCATGTTTGAAAAAGAAAGTGGAAAATTTCAAAAAAATTGCAAATTAGCTGTAAACTTAACATTTTCAAAAAATTCTAAATTTTGAAAAAGAAAACTTTTCAAAAAAATTGCAAAATATCTGGAAACCCAAAATATTCAAAAAAAAATCTAAATTTTGAAAAAGCTAGAAATTTTCAAAAAAACGCGGTTTTTAAAATCAAGATCAAAATTTTGAAAAAAAAGTGGACATATTTAAAAAAATCAGTTTTTAAAATAGTCGAAATAAATAGTCGAAGTAGAAAGATTAAAGCTTGAAAAATAATCATGTTTTTTCCTAAATTTTTTATCACATTTGCAATTTTGATGAGCGGCATTTGATTTTCCAAAATGTTTCTAGATACCGGTCCGAATAGAATGACACTTTTACGAATTTGGCAAAAAGTGTACTATTGCATCGATAAAGCAAATTTAAGGAAATGAGACAATTTCTGCTGGCAGTTTACTCTAGGGTATTTTTTTTATAATTTTTTTTGTCTCAATTAGATTAGATTGCGACAGCAGCAGCAGATTAAAGACTTCAATACTGGTGTAAGAATATTTGTAATGAGAACCTGTAATGCTGCGTACTCTAATAGCTTGATTAATTTTATAAGCTTGTTGATTTTGATCTTTTATTGCTGTTTTATTTGTTAATAGTTAAGAGTTTTAATAATGGCGATAATTTAAATTCATCTTGCACAACCATTTGGCGCTATTTCATTTAAATACAATTATGCAGCGTGCTTTGTATTCCGCTGTATCGATTACAAATTAAATTTACTAATATAATTACAAAGAGCTTGCATTACGATCGTGATATTATCATGATTACAATACAAAAAAGTAAATGAACTAATAAATTTCCAACTAGCTAATCGAATACAAACGAAAAGTGAAATTAATTTAACAAAGCGAAAGAAATAATAATTTATTATATTCGAAACCTAGTGTTAAAATCAGAGATTGTTAAAATCATAGACTAGAGTTAAAATCAAATCTCGATTCTCATCATAAATTTAATTATAACTACCATATTGTTTTTGATAAAGCATCCTAGAAAGTTTATTTTATTATTGCACTTCTTAGAAATTGAATTGATTATGAATTGTCAGATGTTTATTATCTTTTGTAATGTACATCAATTTTTAATAACAAAGTTATGGCGATTTCATTGGAAAAAACTCGTAAGCTTAACCTACATTCGACAGTTACTCATTGTAGAATATAATCAGACGAAGTACAATACTATAATTTGAATTATTGTTGACAAAATGAGTTGGGTAGAATGGAAAGTCAAGATTTCAAGATGTAACTAACAATCTTTGAATCATCGCACTAGAATTCATGATACCTGTTACCCGCGACTTCGTCAACGAAGTTGAATACTGCAACTGAATGGAAGTTGCAAAAAATTTTACATTTAAATGAAATTTGAAATTAATTTTCAAATTAAATTGCAAATCGGTAACATTTCTCATAAATAACGTAATATTGCTGAAATCGATAATACAGATACCTACTTTTATGGTAAATATTTCGGGGACCTAAGAAGAGAATTCAAAATAACGACCACAGTGTTGACATGCTTACCTTTCTCTATGATTATATCGTGTAAAAAGGTTACTTATGGTGCGTTTAAACTAGACACTTTATTCCGTACATTTCTCTATATTTTCTCTCTGACGTAAGTGTCAACTATCCTGAGAGAAGCTATCTCCTACTAGCTGTGCGAATAAATCTCGGATAGCTTCTTTCAGGATCGTCGACACTTATGTTAGAGAGAAATGTACGAAATAAAGTGTCTAATCTAAACGCGCTCTTGGATTTTCTGGATATATATTCGGGATAAAAAGTAGCCTAGTTATTATCCCCTACCATAAGGAATGTCTACACCAATTTTCATCAAAATCGCTTCAGTAATTGAACCGTGAAAAGCGGACAAACAAACAGACAAACACAGTTTCGCATTAATATTGGTTAAGGAAGTAAGGATTCGTTCGACTTGTACAATTCGTGCGACTCCTACAATTCGTGCGACTCCTACAAAGCGAATCAAGTGATATTGAAAAAAGAGTTCGCAGCACGTTCCCAGCAACTACTTCGTCCTATTTGAACTTTAAACAATCCGTAGATGTAAATAACCAAAGAAAATATGAACTGTTTGCGTCAACGGGAAAGTTATTTGAAGAGGCTGGGAAATTTTCAAGCGACATTATTAGAAGCAGATGGTTGAAATTCGCGTTGAATTATTTATAGAAATTTGTGAAAATAAAAAAGCGATCATATTGACATAATTACGAGCTATAATTGCTTTAACAAAGCAAATGATAAGATAATATCGACATTTCAATTGGAAATGTTTTATTAAATCTGTGTTCAAACTTTGACAAATGTTTACGGAATCAATAAAACAAATATTGAATGTACTTCCTGGGCTGAATTATTCACGGAGTACCTTCAACATTTTTACTATTGATTCCACATTTAGCCTAACATATCATAATAAGAAGTTTTATGAATGTACTAAACTTATAAAAGCCATAAAATGTTTTCGAATTGTATTTGATAGCTCTATAGCTCTTATTAAACTGACCAAATTGTAATGTAACACTCCAGCTTGTTTGAATGTAATGCTAGACTATTATTACATTAACTACTACCTGCATCCAGAAGCTCTGGTTACTTATAAAAAGAAAGCTGATATATTTAAAAAAATCGTCCACTTCCGATGTAATTAAGTAATTCAACCAAGTATTTTGTTGTGGTCATCATTTTTAATTCATATTTCGAGTGTGACAAATCAGGTTGTTGCCACTTGTAAAAGGGTTCCACTGAATCCGGTCAATGGCAAAGAAATACGATTCTATTGCACGTTGCATGTGACGTGAATAGCTGGCCATACACCAGCGGATTACTCGACGAATTGGATATGGCACATATCAAATCAGCGGAATTAACTTTTTTTTTAAGTTTAATCCACTCTCAAAGGGTAATCCCATTATGCTTTCAAAGCACTGCGAGTAGGATGCGGAAACAAGGATAGATGGGGATGAACCGCCTTCTTAAACAAGGATAGGTTGTAATTTTTGGGGAAAATTCCTTTCGGTAACAAATTCCATAACTTGGAAGTTCTATAGAAAAAAGAGTCTCCTTAGACAGAAGTCCTCACTGTGTCAAGCTGGACCGCACAGGAATTAGCTGTCCCAACTGTCTAGTATGCCTCAAGAATCTTGCCCTTGGGGGATCAATTCTATTAGTTCCTGCGAGCATCTCCCATAACAGTACTTGTACAAAAGAGACAAGTCACCAACCATACGCCTGTGCTCTAGTGTTTCGAGAGAATCAGTCAGACTCTCGTCGTCAATTAGGCGAATCGCTCTTCTTTGAATTGAATCCGAGATAGCTAAAGTGTATTTTGGGGTGAACTCCAAACATGAGAACAGTATTGGCTAATGTTGGCATAACTTGAGCTTTGTATAGTGTTAATAGCTGATGAGATGTGAAGTACTTTTTAGCTCTAAAAAAAAAGTTTAGCTTCTGAGAGGCGGATTTGGCAATGGCGCGCACATGATCGTCCCAAGAGAAGTTAGTGCTCGCATTCACTCCTAGGATAGATAGATTAGATCCCATGGTAAGGATTTTATCATCCATTAGTATGTTTGTTGCATTATCCCTTGATGTTTTCTTAGAGAAAACCGCGGCCTGAGTTTTTGAAGCGTTGACCAAATTGTTCTTACCCCATTCCAGAATAATCCCGAGATCCCGATTAATCGTCTGAATCTGCTGTTCCCTTAGTCGATCTGAAGCAGCGATAGATAATGGTTTGCCGGAGAAAAAAGATGACACAAGGTTACTATCATCTGCGTAGCTGTATATAGGATTGTTCTTTTTTTAGGTGGCAACAACGATGGGATTCTGCCACAACAGGGAGAGGGACTCATCGCTACCTGAGAAGAGTGGAAGGCTACAGGCGTCTAAGAGGAAGGCAGCTTACGCAGCAATGCGTACAGCTGCTTACAGGCCACGGAAGGTTTCAGGAATACCTCCACAGGATGGAGAAAAGGAACTCACCATTATGCCAATGCGGAGAGCCCGAGGATGCTGATCATGTAATGTTCGTATGCAGGAATCGGGAGGAATGGAGGAACAGAACAGAGCAGCTAGCGATAAGAAAGGGAGTTCTCTGGCCAAGAAGTATCGAGGAGATTGATGAAGCGGCTCGGAACCCAAATTTCTTTGAAGTTCTGAACCAAGCCGCTGGAAAGCTTGACGAACTCAAGTCCTCATTTGAGGAACAGTAGATTTCGAGTACCGGGGGGTCGAGTACCTGGGAAATGAATCTACGAGAAAGCGGAATAGGACAATATGGGAGGAAACCTACGCCGAACTCCAAGTTCTGACCTGGAACCATCCGAAGTCAAGGGGATCGAGTACCTTGACATGGCACAAGCTGGGGGATTGAGCACCCAGCCTTAGACGTAACGCAAGAGGAAAGAAAAAGAGACAACGCGAGGAGGAACGTTAGATTAGAACTTTAGGTTAAATAGGTTAGATTAGGTTAAGGTGAAGAGTAGGTTAGGCAGATTAAATATAGGTTAGAAACTAGACTAGACTAGGAATATACGGCAAACCCAAGTAGGAATAAAATGTAATTAAATAAGAATATTATGTAATAGTTAAGGTTAGAGGGGTATGCATGTGTAGGAACCCTCAAAATGAAGTGTAAATTTACTTCAGTTAATATATACATGTATATAGGATTGGAAGTTAAAGCTAAGAGATCGTTTATGCGTAACAAAAATAGAGTAGGAGACAGAACAGACCCCTGAGGCACCCCTGCGTTAATCGCAAATGTCTCGGATGAGATGCCATCGACAAGAGATCTGTCAGCGAGAAAATTGGATATCAAATGACAGAGTCCAGGAGGACGACCATAAGATGTTAATTTGGCGAGAAGGGATCGGTGCCAGACTCTGTCGAAAGCCTTTGAGATATCCAATGCCACAATCCTAGCCTCAACATGTTTTTCCATAGCTGAGTTACAGATACGAGTAACTTATGGTAGTAGATCGCCAGTGGAACGTTGTTGTCTAAAACCGTATGGCCTGTCGGAGATAATTCTATTTTCCTCCAGATATTTAAGAATCTCGATGTTGATAACCTTTTCCATCACTTTAGATATAACGGGTAGCAAAGATATAGGGCGGTAGTTGTTAGCCAGATTCCTTTTCCCCTTTTAGGGACAGGCTGCACCCTAGCAGATTTCCAGATGTAAGGGAATACACCTTTGTTGTAAGAGAGTGTGAACAATTTGCTTAGGATAGGAGTCAACTCTGGGGCGCACTTCTTAAGAACACTAGCGGGAATACCATCAAGGCCAGAAGCTTTCGAGGTGTCGCCAGCTCAAAGAGAATCTTCCTGATTATGCGTTGTCTGAAAACAACTTCAGCCGCATCAATGTGCCAACCTTAGGAAGAATAGGAGGTTCTGCGTTTCGAGAATCAAGATTGGAATTTTCGGCAAACATTAAAACTAACATGTCACCCTTTTCTTTGGTTTTCATTTTGTTAATGGACAAGGCTGAGCCCAGGGCCGTGCGGTAAATTTTCTCAGTGTAATAACAAAATGTAATTATAAAGTTTAGTTGGGAAATTTCTAGAAAATTTGTTAAGGGGAAGCGGCTGGGATAATAAATCAAACGGCAGATAAGCCCTCCAGAAATTTCGGCAACGATAAGCTTAAGCTGCTGCATTTTTCTAGAACCCGAATCGGGATCTATATATAGGGGGTCCGGTCGGCTTTCTCTCAGTTAGTTCATGAAACAGTCAAGTTAGTTAGAAGCCAATGAATAAGTTCGTTAATTAAACAGTGCTAGTGAATTACGATTGTGTTTCGAGTTCAGTTTTGAAATAAGGTGCTTACAATTCACGGTGTATTATTTTGGAAATTCCTAATTTTTTCTCAGAATTTCGAACTTTCCTCGAAATTTCGACTTTTTCTAAATACTATGAATTTTTATTGTTAAAAATTATGAAATTGCGACCTTTTAAAAATTTCAACTTACGAAGAAACACATCGACGTTATTTTTCATTTAAATAGTTTTAAAATTTTAAATTTTTTAAAAATGTTCACTTCATAATTGGGTTTATTCTTCATGGTAGACCCTTATTGACCGGAAATATTATGTTTTTTTCAATTTATTTAACATTTCTTCGGCCCAGTTTGGAAATATTTAAATTTTTATGGTTTGTTGACAATTTTCTAAATAGTTTTTGAAATGCGACTACGTGATATTTAAATTTATTGAAAACGTCACTTCATGACAGTTCACAAATTAAGAGGTTATTTTATTTTACATAGAATAGGAATAATGAAAAATAGGAGACCAAAAAAAAAATTCATAATTGGGCTTATTTTGAAAATTTTGATTTTTTAAATATTTCGTAGTTTTTTCGAAATTTTTGTTTTGTTGTAAACTTCGATTTTCTTCGAAGAATTCTGCTTTTGAGAAAATATCAGTTTTTTTATAAATGTTTACTTTGAATAATTCGATTCCTGAATTTTTGTCCTTTTAAAAGTTCTCACTTTCTTTAAAATCCTACTCTTTTTTTTTTAATTTTGCCCTTTTGATCATTTCAAATTTTTGTAAAATTTTGACCTTTAAAAATTGTGATTTTATATATTTCCTACTCTTTTTTTTTACTTTTTTCCTTTTGACCATTTCAAATTTTTTTCAAAATTTTGACCTTTAAAAATTGTGATTTTTTATATATTTCCTACTTTTTTTTTTACTTTTTTCCTTTTGACCATTTCAAATTTTTTTCAAAATTTTGACGTTTAAAAATTTAAAAAAAATGATCTTTATTTTTTCAATTTACGCCTTATTTGAAAGATTTGACCTACTTTTTTTGAAAATGTTAAGTTTCGAAACGATTTTTATTCGAAGTTATGACTTTTTGACCAATCGCGACTTTTTTTTGAATGTTTTCACTTTTTTTAAAAAAGATTCGGTCTTTTTTCAAAACTTCCAATTTTTTTTAAAAAATTTTTTGAATATTCATAATTTTTTGAAATTTTCGAATTTTTCGAAATATCGTCTTTTTCTAGATTCATTATTTTTCTCGAAATGTTGCCTTTTTGAATATCGAATCAAGCTGTAAGCTTTGATTTCCTTTTTTTGATTCGGTATTTTTGAAATTCCATTTTATTTTTAAATCCAACTTGACAATTACGAATTTCTTTGAAAATTTTGGCACTTCTATTAAAAATTTCAAATTTCACAGTTTTCAGTTTTTTCAACATTTCCATCTTTTTTTAAATACGACTTTTTCTTAAATTTTAGATTATTATAAAATTTTTGATCTTCGATTTCAACTTTCAAAAATTTTAACTTTTGAAAAACCTTACTATGGAAAATTTAGACCTTATTGAAAATTTTTGCTTATGCTTTTTTGTAAACTTTTTTCAAAACTTCTACTCAAAATTCTTTCTACTTTTAGTATCAAAAATTAAGATATTCACTCACTGTATATTGTTTGCGAAGTATTGGTATTTCTATTCATGTTTTATTAGCGAAGAAGAAGCCTATAGAACATGAATAGAAATCAAAAATGAAAATCAAATTTTGCTAAAATAATGACCTTTTGAAAACAACAAAATTTTTCAAACGAAAAAAAAAGTTAAATAATCTAAATGAGAAAAACCTTTTAATTGAACACGTTTTTTAAAATGGACCAAAAAGTACGGACCAGAAATTTATAAATTTTTAAAAAAACTTTGGAATTTTGAAAAATAGTCGAAATTTTCAAAAAGGTCGAAATTTTAGAGCCAAAATTTGCAAAAAATGGACATTTTGAAAAAAGTCGACGGATTTGAAGTCGAAATTTTCGAAAAAAAAAAATGTTATTATGAAAGTAGTCGAAATGTTCGTAGAAAGTTAAAATTACCAACAAGAAGTTAAGATCCGGAAGAAAAATCTTGGAAAAGTCGGTATTTTGAAAAAATTGAAATTTTGAATAATTGAAATTTTGAAAAAAGGTTAAAATTTTTAAAACCAGTAAATTTGAAAATGTCAAAATTTAAAATAAAAGTGAAATATCTTCAAAAGTTAAAAAAGCGAATTTTCGAGAATTTGTTAGAATGACGAAAATTTCAAAATAATTCGAAATTTAAACATTTGAAAAATAGTTAAAATTTTGCAAATAAAAGAGATTTAAAAAACTTTCAGCCACATTTTCAAAAAAAGTCCAAATTTTGTAATAAAATAGTGAAGAAATACCACAATTATTAGAAAAATCGAAATTTCAAAAAACATAACATTTTAAAAACAACAAAAATTCCTAGAAAAGTAAAAACTAAAAAGTTTTTAAAAAATGTAAAAATTTTGAAAAAAGTTTTGACAAGAAGCTGACATTTTGAAAGTCTCAATTTTGAAATAGGATCTAAATTCTGAAAAATCCAAACCTTTCAAAAAATTTGACCTTACAAGACTTCATATTGTCAAGATTTAAAAGAAATAGTCGAAATTATCAGAAAGGCCCAAAAGTCAAAATTTTTGAGAAAGTCGAAATTTTCGAGGAAGTCGAAATTTTCGAGGAAGTCGAAATTTTCGAGGAAGGAGTCGAAATTTTGCAAAAAGTTAAAATGTTGAAAAATCTCTAAAGGAATAAAGTTGAAACTTTTAAACCTTTAAAAAATATGGAACATGTTTGTTAATAAAAAAAGACAGACAGAACTGAAAAAAGTTCAAATTTTCAAAAACAGTAAATTTGAAAATGTCAAAATTTAAAATAAAATTGAAAAATCTTCAAAAGTTAAAAAAGCGAATTTTCGAGAATTTGTTAAAATGACAAAATAATTTGAAATTTAAACATTTGAAAAATAGTTAACATTTTAAAATAGTTAAAATTTTGAAAATATAAAGAGATTTAAAAAAACTTTCAATCACATTTTCAAAAAAAGTCGAAATTTTGTAATAAAATAGTGAAGAAATGCCAGAAATATTAGAAAAATCGAAATTTCAAAAAAATTAATATTTTGAAAACAAAAATTCTCAGCAAAAATGAAAACTCAAAAAAGTTTTTGAAAAATATCTAAAACAAATCTAATTTTTGACAAGGAGCAGAAATTTTGAAAAAGTCTTCAATTTTGAAATAGGATCTAAACTCTAAAAAAACCAAACCTTTCAAAAAATTTGACCTTATCAAAACTTTTTATTGTCGAGTTTTGAAATAAATAGTCGAAATTATCAGAAAGGTTAAAATTTGCAAGGAAGTCGAAATTTGCAAGGAAGTCGAAATTTTTGAGGAAGTATGAAATTTTTGAGGAAGTCGAAATTTTCGAGGAAGTCGAAATTTTGGAGGAAGAGAATTTTTTAGAATGACGAAATTTTTAAAATAATTCGAAATTTAAACATTTGAAAAATAGTTAAAATTTTAAAAATATATAGAGATTTAAAAAAACTTTGTCACAATTTCAAAAAAAGTCTAAATTTTGTAATAAAATAGTGAAGAAATGCCATCCATCATTATTAGAAAAATCGAAATTTTAAAAAACATAATATTTTGAAAACAAAAATTCTCAGAAAAGTGAAAATTGAAAAGTTTTTAAAAAAATGTAAATATTTTAAAAAAAGTCTTGAGGAAAAGTCAAGACTTCAAAAAATCCAATTTTTGACAAAAAACTGAAATTTTGAAAAAGTCTTAAATTTGAAAAAACCATACCTTTCAAAAAACTTGACCTTAGCAAAATTTTTTATTGCCAAGTTTATCGAAATTATCAGAAAAGTCAAAATTTGCAAGGAAGTCGAAATTTTTAAGGAAGTCGAAATTTACTAGGAAGTCGAAATTTAGAAGTTAAAATTTTCGAGGAATCGAAATTTTCGAGGAAGTCGAAATTTTCGAGGAAGTCGAAATTTTCGAGGAAGTCGAAATTTTCGAGGAAGTCAAATTTTCGAAGAAGTCGAAATTTTGCAAAAAGTTAAAATTTTGAAAAGTCTCGAAAGGGATAATGTTGAAACTTTTAAAAAATATGGAACATTTATTAAAAAGCTGAAATTTTGAAATAGTTTTTTACCCTTTTTCAAAATTTCGGTTAAATAATATTTTGATATTAATAAAAAACTCCGAAATGTTGAAATACAATAAAAATTTTGAGAAAAATTCAACCATTCAAAAAATGACATTTTTAAAGCTCTAAAAATGTTTAAATATTTGTAATCAAAGATTGAAATTTTTGAAGTCGAATTTTCTAAAAGTCGAAAGTTGTTATAAAGTCAAAATTTTGAAAAAAGTCGAAATTTCGAAAGTCGAGATTTTGAAAATCAAAATTTTGAAAGTCGAAATTTTGAAAAAAGTCCACTGTGATTTAGAAAATAATGAAAATTTTGGAAACATGTCAAAATTTAATAAAAACCGGTAACTTAACACGATAAAGAAAATAGTGGACGTCACAGTAGTGAGTGGGGTCGAGCTAGTAATTACATAAAACTGTTAATATTAGAGCATGTTGGTAACATAAATTAGCGTGATGGTGACGCGAAACCATAATTTTACCCCTATTTAAAACCGCTCAACATGCCTAATGGAGTTTTCACTCCAGAAATTAAAAAGCTGCAATCAAAATTGAAATTACGAGCTTAAACTCAAAATTTTAAGAAAAAAAATATAAATGTTGAGATAAGTCGAATATTCGAGAAAAAAAAGAGGTCAAAATTCCTCTAAAAAGTGTTGAATGGCTGACTACATTTTTTAATCTTGGGTTAATCAAACGGACCGGACATTTCGCGTTTCCTTCACACACTTTACATAAGTCGTAGCAAAACGTAACTTGCCTTGACTATTTCGTGATATACGATGCTAATAACCGCACTATCTCGGAAACATTTGTACTCGTTATTAACACCAACAACTAATGGTCGAAGAACTCCTATCGCAACTCGCCTGGGTGAACGACTTTTGTACACACCAAGGTCAGAGTCGATGTATCAATAACTATCCTGCAATAAATGGGAAATAATGAACAATTATCTCGCAGCACTGCACCTCAACCTCAACCTCATAATAGTTTCGCGGTGGCAAAGGTTATCGCCTGCCCTATTCAAACAGAACTTCGACTAACAATATTCACGGCGGGGGCTCTTAAGCAGTATTTACACAGCCCTTAATGGCATTGATGCTTAAAAATTCTAATAAAAATCGTGGCCAATTTACTGCACTCAGACATCAATCTGGAGTGGTAATGTCATCAGAAACTTTTGTTAAAATGCGACCTGGAAACCAAAGGTCCCTTTCCATCACGATCAGGGGCATTTCCTCGCGGTCTTCCTCGCGGTTAAAGACAGTCTTCTCTAGAATTTTGTGTGATATATTTTTTTTTTGTTTTTTGACGTTCTTCCTATGACTTGAAAACTGATTAAGAAGCTCCTCTTGTTGGTTTTTGGCTTAGAGTTATTATAGATTGTTATGCGTTGAGTGATAATTTTTCATTCAACGACAATAGACATCATTGTCACTCTTGAACAAATGCAAAAACCCAGGCGGGACATGGGAATCCAACCCTCGACCCTGGTGGCAACCAGCCAACGCTCAACCAACTGCGTTACCGGGGTCACGTGAAGAAATTCTTGCAATTAGATCAAGGAAGTTTTATAATATTGTTGGCGATCTGTTTTTAGTTCCACTTTCCCAGACGCGAACGGTTTTTACATTCCATAACTTTAAATAATGATAGACAGCAACAAAAGAAAGATTTTACAGTAGCCGCAACATTTACAACTCCTTAACGGCAGGAAATAAAAGAAATTATCATAAAAACAATGGTTCAAGATGTTTTGCATTACCAGGCTCGATTAGCAAAATACGTCTGTAATGGAAACCTATTCGGAATACAAATAGAGTCCTTATAAGGTTTAAAGTAATTACAGCTTTATTTTACACTGAGTCATCAGTTAAAAGAATTCAGTAGCGTTTTCTGCAAATTATGTAACAGGTACACGTATGAGTAACATGAGGTACACGTATGAGTAATATAGGAAATGAATGTTTAGAAAAAAAATAACTTGTAAAATTCACTGCCACATCCAGGGGCGGTCAGAGCAGACTGGACCCCCATAAATTTGGTGAAATGGACTAGTCTTTGGTTATCTTCAAAAATTGAAATACAAATCTTATCCTCTGAAACCAAGAAGGATTAAAAAACACAACAAAGGTTGCCCTAAAGCATTTCGATAGTCAAGATATCATCTTTAGACAGATATTGACTTTTTGCTTAAACCCCGTACATCATTCTCGGTTGTTGTTACCAATGCTTTCGTTATTTTATTACTCAATCTAGGTGAGAAATAGCATCCATACAAAAACTGAAGAAAAATTGACCCAAAGTAAGTTGAAGAAACTGCAACGCCTGGGCTGCCTGAGTGTAAGAGGGGCAATGCACACCATCCCTACGAGAGCAGTGGGCCTCACTCACTTACACACAATTTTTTTTCTGTATTTGTTCTCGAAAAATTTACCCTTTTTTTCTACTCGTCTCACAGAGATACTGAAGATCTCTCTGACGAAGATATCTATTGAAACGCGTTAGAGCAACCTTTGTTGTCTTTTTCCATAACAAAAAAAAAACAAAGAAAGAAGATAACCAAGCACTAGTCCGTTCCACAAAAAAGCTCAATTCTGAGTGGTCACAATTTAAAAAAATCAAAATTTTCAAAATGATCAAAATTTCGTAAATTTAAATTTTCTTTCAGAGCTGTAATTTTGATTTTTTTTTTAATTTCTATTCTTGAGAATTTCGATTTATTTAAAAATTTTATTTTTGTAGGTTCGACTTTTTTTTAGAAAGTTAGACTTTATTTTAGAAAGTTAAACCTTTCTATAAATTTAAACTTTTTCTTTGAAATTACGATTTTTTGAGTTTTGAAAAAGTTTAAAAAAAGCAGAAATGTTCTAAACTCAAAATTCCAAGGAAAAACCAGATGTAAAAAATCGAAATATTTGAAAAAAAGATTTTTAAAAAGTCCAAACTTTGAAAGAGTCGAAACTTTGGAAGAAAGTTGAATTTTCAAGTAAGTCAACATTTTCATAAAAGTTGAAGTTTCCAGAACTGAAATTTTGAAAAAAGCAGAACTTTTAAAACGTTGACAGTTTCAAAAATAGCCAAAACTTTTAGCCAAAGGTTATCTTTTCAAATGTCTAAATTTCCAAAACAGACCGAATTTTTCAAAAGAGTCCAAGTTTCAAGAGTTGAAATTTTAACAAAAGCAGAACTTTTAAAACGTTGACAGTTTCAAAAATAGCCAAAACTTTTAGCCAAAGGTTATCTTTTCAAATGTCTAAACAGACCGAATTTTTCAAAAGAGTCCAAATTTCAAGAGTTGAAATTTTGACAAAAGCAGAACTTTTAAAACGTTGACAGTTTCAAAAAAATCCAAAACTTTTAGCCAAAGGTTATCTTTTCAAATGTCTAAATTTCCAAAACAGACCGAATTTTTCAAAAGAGTCCAAGTTTCAAGAAAAATTCTGGAAAAATCAATGTTTTCTAAAAAAGTTGATACTAGTAATTTAAACATATATGCTGAATTACTTACAAGACAATATATAGTGTCAATATTCAGTTAAAAAACTGAAATTTTTAAAGAGTAGAATCTTTCAAAAAAGTCAGAATTTTGGATATCCGTGGTTTTGAAAAAAGTTTAAAAAAATAGAAATGTTCAAAAACTCAAAATTCCAAGGAAAAGCCAGAGGTAAAAATTATTTAAAAAAAGATTTGTAAAAGAGTCCAAACTTTGAAAGAGTTAAAACTTTGGAAGAAAGTCATAATTTTCAAAAAAGTCAACACTTTCATAAAAGCTGAAGTTTCCAGTGCTGAAATTTTGAAAAAAGCAGAATTTTTAAGACGTTGACAGTTTCAAAAAAAGCCAAAACCTTTAGTAAAAGTTTATTTTTCCAAATGTCTAAATTTTTCAAGGAAAAGTCAGACGTAAAGAAATGAAAATATTTGCAAAAAATATTTCTAAAAGAGTCGAAATTTGAAAGGGCCAACACTTTGGAAGAAAGTAAGAATTTTCCAAAAACGTCAACATTTTCATCAAAGTTGAAGTTTCCTGAGCTGAAATTTTGAAAAAAACAGAATTTTTAGGACGTCTACAGTTTCAACATAAGCCAAAAACCCCTAGAAAAAGTGTATTTTTCAAATGTCTAAATTTTCCAAGCAGATGCCAGACGTAAAAAAATGAAAATATTTCCAAAAAATATTTCTAAAAGAGTCCAAACTTGAAAAGGCCAACTTAGGAAGAAAGTCAGAATTTTCAAAAAAGTCAGCATTTTGATAAAAGTTAAAGATTCCAGAGCTGAAGTTTTGAAAAAAGCAGAACTTTTAAGACGGCGACAGTTTCAAAAAAGGCCAAAACTTTTAGAAAAAGTTTATTTTTCCAAATGTCTAAATTTTCCAAGGGAAAGGCAGACGTAAAAAAATAAAAATATTTGCAAAAAAGATTGCTAAAAGAGTCTAAACTTGAAAAGTTGAAGTTTCCAGAGCTGAAATTTTGAAAAAAGCAGAACTTTTAAGACGTTGACAGCTTCAAAAAAAGCAAGCCAAAACTTTTAGAAAAAGTGCATTTTTCCAAATGTCTAAATTTTCCAAGGAAGAGCCAGACGTAAAAAAACGAAATATTTGCAAAAAAGATTTCTAAAAGAGTTCAAACTTATAAGGGCCAAAACTTTGGAAGAAAGTCAGAATTTTTAAAAAAGTTAACATTTGAAAAAAAGTCAAAGTTTTCAGAGTTGAAATTTAAACAAAAGCCAGAAATCGAAGTTTAAAAAAAGCATATTTCAGCAAAGATTAATTTTTCAAAACTCTAAATTTCCAAAAAAGGCTGGCGTCTTCAAAAAAGTCCAAGTTTCAAAAAAAGTCAAAATTCTGGACAATAATCGTTGTTTTCTAAAAAAGTTGAAATTTCGAAAAAAGTCAACATTTCTTTTTCTTACTAAAATCGGTGTTTTCTAAAAAAGTTAAAATTTTCCTTTCATTATTTACAAGTAAATATATAGTGCAAGATTTTGTAAAAAACTGGAATTTTTAAAAAGAGTTACAATTTTTCAAAAAGTCAAAATTTTGAAGACCCGCAGTTTTGAAAAACTCAAAATTCCAAGGAAAGGCTAGACGTAAAAAATTGAAATATTAAAAAAAAGATTTCTAAAAGAGTCCAAACTTGAAAAGGCCAATACTTTGGAAGAAAGTCAGAATTTTCAAAAAAGTCAACATTTTCATAAAAGTTGAAGTTTCCAGAGCTGAAATTTTGAAAAAAGCAGAACTTTTGAGACGTCGACAGTTTCAAAAAAGGCCAAAACTCTTAGAAAAAGTGCATTTTTCCAAATGTCTAAATTTTCCAAGGAAAAGTCAGATGTAAAAAAACGAAATATTTGCAAAAAAGATTTCTAAAAGAGTCCAAACCTGAAAGGGCCAACACTTTGGAGGAAAGTCAAAATTTTCATAAAAGTCAACATTTTGATAAAAGTTGAAGTTTTCAGAGCTGAAATTTTGAAAAAAGCAAAACTTTTAAGACCTTGAGAGTTTCAAAAAAGCCAACACTTTTAGCAAAAGTTTATATTTTCAAATGTCTAAATTTTCCAAGGAAAAGCCAGACGTAAAAAATCGAAGTATTTGCAAAAAGATTTCTAAGAGTCCAAACTTGAAAGGGCCAACATTTTGAAAGGTCAAAATTTTCAAAAAGTCAATATTTTGATAAAAGTTGAAGTTTCCAGAGCTGAAATTTTGAAAAAAGCAGAACTTTTAAGACGTCGAAGAAGCCGAAACTTTTAGAAAAAGTGTATTTTTTCAAATTTTTCAAGGAAAAGCTAGACGTAATAAATCGAAATATTTGCAAAAAAGGTTTCTAAAAAAGTTCAAACTTTGAAAGTTTCAAAACTTTGGAAGTCAGAATTTTCAAAAAAGTCAAAATTTTCAAATAAGTCGAAATTGTCAGAATTTTCAGAGTTGAAATTTTAAAAAAAGCAGAACTTTTAAGACATTGAACGGTTTCAAAAAAAGCCAAAACTTTTAGAAAAAGTTTATTTTTCCAAATGTCTAAATTTTCCAAGGAAAAGGCAGACGTAAAAAATCGAAATATTTGCAAAAAAAAGATTTCTAAAAGTGTCCAAACTTGAAAAGACAAACACTTTGAAAGAAAGTCAGAATTTTTAAAAAAGTCAACATTTTGATTAAAATTGAGGTTTCCAGAGCTGCAATTTGGAAAATAAAAGAAATTTTAAGACGTCGCCAGTTTCAAAACAAGCCAAAACTCTTAGAAAAAGTGTATTTTTTCAAATGTCTAAAAATTTCCAAGGAAAAGCCAGACGTAAACAAATGAAAATATTTGCAAAAAAGATTTCTAAGAGTCCAAACTTGAAAGGGCCAACATTTTGGAACAAAGTCAGAATTTTCAAAAAAGTTAACATTTGGAAAATTTTCAAAATTTTCAAAGTTGAAAATTAAAAAAAACCAAAAATCGAAGTTTCAAAAAAAGCACATTTTAGCAAAGATTAATTTTTCAAAAGTCTACATTTTCAAAAAAGACTGGCTTCTTCAAAAAAGTCCAAGCTTCAAAAAAAGTCAAAATTCTGGATAATAATCGCTGTTTTCTAAAAAAGTTGATATTCGAAAAAAGCCAACATTTTTTTTCCTACCAAAAACGATGTTTTTTAAAAAAGTCAAAATTTTCCTTTCATTACTTACAAGTAAATACATAGTGTCGAGATTTTTTAAAAAACTGGAATTTTTAAAGAGTAGAATTTTTCAAAATATCAAAATTTTAAAGACCCGCAGTTTTGACAAAAGTTTTATAGAAAGTAGAAATATTCAAAACTTAAAATTCAAAGGAAAAACTAGACAAAAAGTCGAAATATTTAAAAAAAAGGATTTGTAAAAAAGTCCAAACTTTGAAAGACTTAAAACTTTGGAAGAAAGTCAGAATTTTCAAAAAAGTCAACAAAGAGTGTATTTTTTCAAATGTCCAGATTTTCCAAGGAAAAGTCAGACTGCAAAAAAGATTTCTAAAAGAGTCCAAACATGAAAAGGCCAACACTTTGGAAGAAAGTCAGAATTTTCAAAAAAGTCAACATGTTGATAAAAGTTAAAGTTTTCAGAGCTGAAATTTAAAAAAAACAGAACTTTTAAGAAGTTGACAGCTTCAAAAAAAGCCAAAACTTTTAGCAAAAGTTTATTTTTCCAAATGTCTAAATTTTCCAAGGAAAGGCCAGACGTAATAAAATCAAAATATTTTCAAAAAAGATTTCTAAAAAAAGTCCAAACTTTGAAAGTGTCAAAACTTTGGAAGAGAGTCAGAATTTTCAAAAAAGTCAACATTTTGATAAAAGTTGAAGTTTCCAGAGCTGAAATTTTGAAAAAAACAGAACTTTTTAAGACGTTTACAGTTTCAAAAAAAGCCAAAACTTTTAGCAAAAGTTTATTTTTTCAAACGCCTAAATTTCCAAAAAAAACCGGATTCTTCAAAAAAGTCTGTTTCAAGAAAAAATCAAAATCAAAAAAATGAAATTTTTAAAAAGCGTAGAATTTTTTAAAACGTCAAAATTTTGAAGACCCACCCTTTTGAAAAAAAATTTCAAAAAGTAGAAATGTTCAAAAACTCTAATGAAAAGCCAGAAAAAAAATTGAAATATTAAAAAAAAGATTTCTAAAAGAGTCCAAACTTTGAAAGAGTCAAAACTTTGGAAGAAAGTTAGAATTTTCAAAAAAGTCAACATTTTGATAAAAGTTGAAGTTTTCGAAGCTAAAATTTTGAAAAAAACAGAACTTTTAAGACGTTGACAGTTTCAAAAAAAGCCAAAACTTTTAGAAAAAGTGTATTTTTTCAAATTTTCCAAGGAAAAGCCAGACGTAAAAAAATCGAAATATTTGCAAAAAAGATTTCTAAAAGAGTCCAAACTTGAAAAGGCCAACACTTTGGAAGAAAGTCAGAATTTTCAAAAAAGTCAACATGGTGATAAAAGTTAAAGTTTTCAGAGCTGAAATTTAAAAACAAACAGAACTTTTAAGACGTTGACAGCTTTAAAAAAAGCCAAAACTTTTAGCAAAAGTTTATTTTTCCAAATGTCTAAATTTTCCAAGGAAAGGCCAGACGTAATAACATCGAAATATTTTCAAAACAGATTTCTAAAAAAAGTCCAAACTTTGAAAGTGTCAAAACTTTGGAAGAGAGACAGAATTTTCAAAAAAGTCAACATTTTGATAAAAGTTGAAGTTTCCAGAGCTGAAATTTTGAAAAAAACAGAACTTTTAAGACTTTTACAGTTTCAAAAAAAGCCAAAACTTTTAGCAAAAGTTTATTTTTTTAAACGCCTAAATTTCCAAAAAAAAACCGGATTCTTCAAAAAAGTCTGTTTCAAGAAAAAATCAAAATCAAAAAAATGAAATTTTTAAAAAGCGTAGAATGTTTTAAAACGTCAGAATTTTGAAGACCCACACTTTTGAAAAAAATTTTCAAAAAGTTGAAATGTTCAAAAACTCCGATGAAAAGGCAGAAAAAAAATTGACATAAAAAAAAAGATTTCTAAAAGAGTCCAAACTATGAAAGTGTCAACACTTTGGAAGAGAGTCAGAATTTTCAAAAAAGTCAACATTTTGATAAAAGTTGCAGTTTCCGAAGCTGAAATTTTGAAAAAAACAGAACTTTTAAGACGTTTACAGTTTCAAAAAAAGCCAAAACTTTTAGCAAAAGTTTATTTTTTCAAATTTTCCAAGGAAAAGCCAGACGTAAAAAAATCGAAATATTTGCAAAAAAGATTTCTAAGAGTCCAAACTTGAAAAGGCCAACACTTTGGAAGAAAGCCAGGATTTTCAAAAAAGTCAACATTTTGATAAAAGTTGAAGTTTCCAGAGCTGAAATTTTGAAAAGAGCAGAACTTTTAAGACGTCGACAGCTTCAAAAAAAAGCCAAAACATTTAGAAAAAGTTTATGTTTCCAAATGTCTAAATTTTCCAAGGAAAAGCCAGACGTAAAAAATCGAAATATTAAAAAAAAGGATTTCTAAAAGAGTCCAAACTTTGAAAGAGTCAAAACTTTGGAAGAAAGTCAGAATTTTTAAAAAAGTCAACTTTTTGATAAAAGTTGAAGTTCCCAGAGCTGAAATTTTGAAAAAACCAGAACTTTTCAGACGTCGACAGTTTCAAAAAAAGTCAAAACTTTTAGAAAAAGTGTATTTTTTTCAAATTTTTCAAGGAAAAGCCAGACGTAAAACGTTGAAATATTTGCAAAAAAGATTTCTTAAAAAGTTCACACTTTGAAAGTGTCAAAACTTTGGAAGTCAGAATTTTCAAAAAAGTCAACATTTTCAAATAAGACGAAGTTGTCAGAGTTTTCAAAGTTGAAATTTTGAAAAAATAGAAAACGAAGTTTCAAAAAAAGCACATTTTAGCAAAGATTAATTTTTCAAAGGTCTAAATTTCCAAAAAAAGGCCGACTTCTTCAAAAAAAGTCCAAGTTTCAAGAAAAGGTCAAGATTCTGGAAAAAATCGATGATTTCTAAAAAAGTTGAAATTTTGAAAAAACCAACATTTTTTTTCTTACTAAAATCGATGTTTTCTAAAAAAGTTGAAATTTGAACAAAGCCAACATTTTTTTTACCGGTGTTTGAAATATTTATGCCAAGTTGCTTACAAGCCAATATGAGAATTTTGGATTTTATTACTCCAAAAGGGGGCGGGGGTCCGGATCCGAACCCCCCCCCCCAGTGGATCCGCCACTGGTTTATTACGTTATAATAGTTTTGATTTTAAGTATCATTAGCTGATAGTGTGTCGATTTATGATGAAAATGAGTCACAATTTTTTTATTTTTCAATTTAAGTTAAGAGAGAGGGGGGCATCTTTTATTTTTGTAGGGGGTGACAAAAATCCAAGAATGGGCTGCCCCCAAAGTTTCCTCTTTAATCGGAGGATGGTTTTGGGTACTACGAACACCGGATCTGAACCCCATTGCATACCTTTGGTGGATTGTCGAGAAAAGCATTCGGCGAAAATATGATTAACAACATTATTTGAAGACAAAGTATCTGGTTCAATACCAAACACATACAAAGAAGAGATTTTTTGGATGTTAAATATTTCAGTGATGCATCAAAAACTCCAATTTCAGTTCCATTAAAGAACATACGATTTAAAATAAATTTGTCTTAGGTGTTTCAGTTCAATAAGGAAATATGCACAATAAATTACAATGTTTACAAAACTTACTTTGATCAAAATAAAATTCGTTCCTAGTTATTGTATATGTAGCGATGCAAAATTTTTGATGTGTTGCTATTAAGACACAAAACACAATAAAACCAATTAGAATACAAACAAAGCAGATATTATAAGTAAATATGCAATAAAAAATGATTAGTTTTAGTTGTTTTTACAATGTAAACGATAAACACACATAATGGTTATTGATAAGCAAACTAGTGAGCCTAATTTAGCAAGCAAATAACAAGAACGAGCAAAATAATTCGCAACGTCAGGGTTGTGTAGTCATGGCAAAGGTGTATCAACCCGTCTTGTGTGCGCCATTATCCCGGTTTAAAAATAGTATTTCTCACCTTTTTCTGAATGGAAGCCGGTCTTCTATCGAATTAAATCCAAAGATCGACACCTGGACAACCCCGGAATGTGGCGCGTATCGACGTGAAAAGCGAAACACCCTCACTGTTAATCATTCAATGGTGCAATCGCAATCGAAAATGGTCTGGAAACGACACAAACACATAGACGTACCAAACGAGCGATCTGACTGCTTTTGTCGAGGGATTTTGCGCTTATATAGCAGGGTGGGGAGTCCACAAGAACCTCATTCACAATGTACAAGCTGAGTGGATGTGGATTCTTCGCCGGGGATTCCGGATCGTCTCGCAATTGCGTTAATCATTTCAGCTATCAAGACAGATAGCAATAACGCTAGATAAACTGAATCTTTTGTTTTAAAAGTACAGCTTTTTACGAAAAACGCCAAAATTGGGATTTAGCAGAGTATATTTTTTCCAGATTCATCAGTTCAAGATTTCAAGAAATAAAAATATTCTTAAATATCACCGGCCAAAACTATTTTAGTATATCGTTTCGTTTCAGTGATTTTTCGCATCGACTTCAACTGCAGCAGGCGAATCAAGATCCAGAACAGGACATCATTTTTAAAGCGTCAATTCTTCAGCGAGTCACTCAAGTTAATTAAATCTTCAATAAATTAATAAATGTAGAACATATTTTGCGACCATTGAAGCTTGAGCAAGTGGAGCAACTGAATCAAGCAAATGGGCCACCGAAAGAGGGGGCAAATGCCGCGAGGCCCGCGTTTCAGGGGGCCCGGTAAGCTGCCATGTTGGTAGTTCGTAAATTACAAAAATGTTGAAAAAGTCTAATTTTTCTCGACATTTAATCTAAAAACTCAGGTTTTTTACATTTTTACTCGAAATTTATACTTTTTTCTAAAAATCCCATGTTTAGAATTTAAACTCGAAAATTATACTAAATTTCGACTTTTTAGTGAAATTTTTCATATTTCAAAAATACTCCATTTTAAAATGCCTTAAATTCGCAATTTAAAAGACAGATACTTTAACAAAATCCGAAATTTTCAACCAAAGAAGAATTTTTTCAAAAGTCGAATTTACAAAAATTCGAAGATTTCAGAAAAAGTTAACTTTTTGAAAAAAGAATTTTGAAAACGTGTCTCAATTTTGAAAAATCAAAACTTTGGGGCAATAGTGTCGAAATTTTAATGATAAAATTCAAAAAATGTAAAAATTCTGAAAAAAAAAGATTCGAAAATTTCGAAAAATTGTCGAAATTTGGAAGAAATCAAACTTCTCAACAAAATCGAAATTTCCAAAGAAAGTGAATTTTTTCAAATAGGGTCAAATTTACGTGACTTCAAATAAGTCAACATTTTTGAAAAAAGCAATTCTGAATTTTTCAAAAAGTCAAAATTTTGAATATTTTTAAAAAACTACTCCATTTTAAAATAGCTTAAATTCACAATGTAAAAAGTCAGATTCTTTAACAAAATCCGAAATTTTTAACCAAAGAAGAATTTTTCCAAAATTCGAATTTGCAAAAATTCGAAGATTTCAGAAAAAGTTAAAATTTTGAAAAAAGATCGAAATTTTTAAAGAATTTTGAAAACGGGTCGCAATTTTGAAAAAATCAAAACTTTGGGGCAATAGTGCCGAAATTTTGATGATAAAATTCAAAAAATGTGAAAATTCTGAAAAAAAGAGATTCGAAAATTTCAACAAATTGTCGAAATTTGGAAGAAATCAAACTTCTCAACAAAATCTAAATTTCCAAAGAAAGTGGAATTTTTTCAAATGGAGTCAAATTTACGTGACTTCGAAAAAGCCAACATTTTTGAAAAAAGTAACTCCGAATTTTTCAAGAAGTCAAAATTTCGAATATTTTTCAAAAACGACTCCATTTTAAAATGCCTCAAATTCGCAATTTAAAAAGTCAGATTCTTTAACAAAATCCGAAATTTTCAACCGAAGAAGAATTTTTCCAAAAGTCGGATTTACAAAAATTCGAAGATTTGAGAAAAAGTTAAAGTTTTGAAAAAAGATTGAAATTTTTAAAGAATTTTGAAAAAGGGTTGCAATTTTGAAAAAAATCAAAACTTTAGGGCAATATAGTCGAAATTTTGATGATAAAATTCAAAATATGTGAAAATTCTGAAAAAAAAGACTCGAAAATTTCAAAAAATTCCAAAGAAAATGGAATTTTTTCAAATAGAGTCAAATTTACGTGACTTCGAAAAAGTCAACATTTTTGAAAAAAGCAAATCCGAATTTTTCAAAAAGTCAAAATTTTGAACAAAGGTAGAAATTTTCAATAATATATATATAATAATATATATATATATATATATATAAATTTCAAAATAATTAAATAAACAAAACAAAAAAAAGATAAAGAATTTAGAAGGAATCGAAATTTTCAGAAAAGGTCAAAATTTTGTGCCAAAATTTACAAACAATTCGAAATTTGAGGAAAAGCACAAATAACCACGAAAGTTAAAATTTCCAGAAATTTTGAAAAGTCAAAATTTTGGAAAAAACCAAATTGCAAAAAGATTGAAATTGGAAAATTTAAAATTCGAAATTTTCAATATAAATCGAAATATTCAAAAAAGAACTTTCAATACAAATCAAAAAAATTTTTAAAAATCTCGTCATTTTTAGAAAGTCAAAATCTTGAGAAAATGTCAAGGTCTTGAAAAAGTTAAGATTTTCAAAAAATTCAAATTCTTAAAAATAACTGAAATTTGAAAACAAAAAGTCGAAACTTTCATAAAATTCAAAACTTTGAGATAAAGTGACAATATTCAAAAAAGTAGGTAATGCATTTTTAAAAATGTTGAGATTTCCAAATAAAGTGAAAATGGGGAAATCTAAAAATTAAGCTAAAATTTCGGAAAATGCCGAAATTTGAAACACAAGTGATTTCCAGAAAAAGTTGACATTTCGAAAAAGGTAGATACTTTAAAATGTAGAAATTTTCAAAACAAAAAAAATTGAAAATTCCGAAATTAGTTAAAATTTCTTAATAGTCGAGTTAAAAATCGAGTTCTTCAAAAACAATAAAAATTTTCAAAAGGTCAATATTTTAAAATCAGTAAAGATTTTCAAAAAAATCTAATGTTTCGCTTTTATTCCAAATTTCGGCTGCTTTTCAAAACCTCGGGTTTCTCTTAAACTTGGGTTTCTCTTCCGAATTTCGGTTTTTATAATTAGATTTTGAATATTGCAAGTTCTGACAAAATTTTGATTTTTTTAGGCTTCCAGTTTTTTTTCTGAAAATTTAAAGCTCGAAAAATCAAAATTTTGTTTTTGAAAGAATGAAATTGTTCAAAATTTCGATCTTATTTCAAAATTATGAACTCTTTTTTTCAAAATTTGGAATTCTTTAAAATCTGAGTTTTCTCAAGATGTCGATGTTTTTCAATCTATTTTTCAAGTTCAACCTTGTTGGCGATGGCCACAGTTTCTCTATGGACCAATAGGTGGTAGTACTAAGAGTTACACTCTTGATGTCCGTGAATTCTTTAGTACTTACTTGTCGGAACATTTGTTAGCATTCGAGTTGAATATACCAAATTGACGAGATCTAACAAGATCGAAACCGGTCTTTGGTTTCCAAACTTCGAATCTAATAAATGTTCAAACCTATTGGTCTGTGCATTAGAAGTTCAACCTTGTCAAAAAATTCGGACCTATTTTAATCATTTGGATATTTTTTCAAAATTTAGATTGTTTTTAAAATTTCCTATTTTAATTTATTTTTGAAAATTTTAACTTTAAAATTTCGACTTATTTTACGTCTAGGCATTTTTATGAAATTTCGAATTTATGTAAAAATTTAAACATTTTCTTCAAGATTTCAGCCTTTTGACTCCAGTCTCAAAATTTTAATTTTTTAAATTAGGTAATATAAGTATGACTTTTCAAAAATTTCGATTTTTTTTTGGTCATTTTATCAAACCTTTATGTCAAAATTTCGCCCAAAATTTTCGACTATTTTTAAAAATTGCGACCTTTTTAAACATGAAGAACTTTTCCAAGATTTGGATTTTTGCAAATTGTCAATTTTTTGAAAATTTTAATACTTTATTAAAATTTTTAATTCTTCCAAAATGTTGACTTAAAGTATTTTTTAAAAATTTAGGCTCATTTAAAGATTTGGATAATCCGAAATTTTGGAAAATTTTTCAAAATTATTGAACTCAAAGCTTTATTTATAAAAAGTTTCGAAATATTTTGAAAATCGCGCAATTTTTTATATTTTGAAATTTTCATGATTTTTTTAATTACTTTTTTTTTAAATTTTTCAGTATTTTGACTTTTTCTCAAAATAACGATTTTTTTGAAGAAAGTAATTTTTTTGAAAATTTTAACTTTTTGTGGAAATTCCAATATTTTTCAAAATTTCGTTTTTCTTTAAAATTTAACTCTTCAAAGTTTATGAAAATTTCGACATTTATCAAAATTTTAACTTTCCTTTTTATTTTCTAAATTCTTGCTTTGTTCAAAAATTGTTCTTATTTTTTGAAAATTTCGGATTTCTTCAAAATTTCTACATTTTTCAAAATGCATCTATATTTCAAAATTATGATTTTTTTGAAAATTAGAAATCTTTTGAAAATTCTTCGAAATTTTCGAATTACGTTGAAAATTTTGTTTTTTTTTTATTTCGAATTTTTTTACATCTCCGATTTTTTTTTAAATATTAGAATTTTTTTAACATTTCAATTATATTTGAAGATTATGATTTTATTTTGAAAATTTTATTTTTATAAATATTTTGACTTGTTTCAAAATTAGGGTTTTTTAAAAAAATTGAAATTTTCCAAATATCTGGCCTTATTTTTCAAATTTTGGAATTAAAAGTCTGATATTTGAAAAAATTTTGACATTTTTCAAAATTTCGATTATATTTTAAAATTTCGACTTTTTTTTAAAAACGTTGACTCCTTTTAACTGTTGACTTTCGAATTTTGGATTTTATTGAAAATTTCGACTTTTTTGGAAATTTTGCCTTTTTGAATTTTTGAAATCAAAATGTGAAATTTCTTTTCAAAATTTTAAGTTTAGAATTGAATTTTAAATATTTTTAAAAATATATTTTTTTTTAATTTCGATTATTTTTGAAATATTTTCAATATTTCAAAGTTTGCTCAGAAAAGTAGTGCAACCAAGGGTTCTAAAACACAGACCAATGGTTTGAACATTTATTAGATTCGAAGTTTGGAAACCAAAGACCGGTTTCAATCTTGTTAGATCTCGTCAGTTTGGTATATCCAATTCGAATGCTAACAAATGTTCCGACAAGTGCAACCAACATTAAAAATTGTTTAAGAAATAAACTGAACTAAACTAGAAAGTTAAAATTACGAGCTTGATTTTTCAAATCTTAGTACGTTCGAATTTTAAGTCAAAATTTGCTAAAAAAAATACAAGATTTTAACATTCAAACATTTTTTCGAAATTTCAAGTTTTTTCGACATTTTGATAAAAAAAGTCGACGTTCAGTCGACGAATTAAAAGTTAAAGATTCCTAAAAACGACAAATTTTAAGTTAATGTCAAATATTATAAAATAAAAAAGTAAAACAAATTTGAAATTTTCAGAAAAGGGTCAACATTTTAATGAAATAATCAAAACTTACAAAAAAAATTGTCAAACTATAGATTTACACTCGAAATTTCGGTAAAAATTAAATTTTGGGTTATATTTGAACTTTTAGAAAATCGACTAAAAATTAAAAATGTAAACCAAAAATGTTGAGGAAAAACGTTTCGTGTTTGCAATTTCAAAAAAGAAAAATTAGATGATTCTAGAAGACTAAAGACATTTTTGAAACAATTGGAGGACAAATAATTTTTACAATTAAGTCAACTAAACTGGCTTCAAAATAAGAGGATTTTGAGGACACTTAAACTTCAAAAATTACGTCCAGTTAGTTGGCCTCAAGACATAAAACGTTTTTAAAGTAACGTTTTGAAGTTGGAATCAACTTCATTGATTCTAAAAACTAACACATCTTTTAAAACAACTCAAAGTTTAAAGTTTAGTTTGCTGTCTCCATGGCAACATATTTTTAAATTGCTAATTCCAGGAGATAAAACATTTTTAAAACTCGGAAGCTTCCACGAGTTTGTCAAATTATTTACTAAACAACACAAGACTTTTTTGACCTAAATAATCGAGCTAGATGGTAAGCTCTCGATCTTGAGGCTCTAAAATGCCTAAAATTTCGGGCTACCTTCAGATTAAAGGATATTTTTGAAGCAATTGAAACGTCAAAGGTATCGAAATTTTAGGTCAATCGAATTAGATCTAGAAGTGTTTTGCACCAACTGCAATTGGAATGAAAACGGTTGATGATAAAATGGTAGAGGTGGGTTTAAAGCAAAACAAAGCGTCTTCCAAAAATTGGCAAATCTTTACTTCGCTTCCTTACAAAAATTGCTTACATCACTATCAGATGTGTTATCAAATCGTACTCTTTCAGCTACTCCAGGCCAACAAACTAAGAAGAAGAATCACAATTTTATGCTAAGAATCTATTTTCCAGCAAACTCCGTACCTTTTCTACTTGAATGTCCTTGCTGTTTGATGGTACCTTTCGGGGGCTTCTGCAAAAGAGTCCTCGAAAATATAGAGCTGTCACTACTGCATTCGTTAGAGGAGTAACTTTGGAAATAACGTTCTTCCCTTCCGAACGTACTACCTTTTCGTAATGCCATACTCGACAAAATAGCATTCCTAGTTTCCTTAGGGAAAGGAATCAAATTCCTTTCGTGTTCCGCTAGAATTTGCTTATCTGAAATGGGAAACACTTTAATTAAATGCAATTCAAAATTTGAAGATGTTTTACCAATTTGATTGGAGAGGTATTTGGAATTCCAGAATTCCTTGTGGGAGATATTGTCATCTATTTCTGAAGAAGGATGCTCATCTAATTTATTATAGTCTCCTTGATTCTTTGGCAACATTTCAGGGCATTCGCCTAAGCTTTTTAGCTTCTTTCGATTTTTTAGGTAAACTATTTTATTCCTTACAGAATTTACTGGAGCATACTCAGAATTACTTGATCTATTTACAACGTCATCACCTCTTTGGGTAACTATCGAACCTTGGCTCATTGGCCTCTCTGATAAAATCCTGTTAAATTCTTGAATCTTCTTACGTACGAAATTCTTAGGTATCAGCAAGTTGGTTCTCGGTTCAACTCTATAGACAGCTTCCGATGACGAATTCGATTTGACACTCGATGCTACCAAATTTGGAAATCTCTTGTCAAAATCGAATGTCCTTAAAGCTTCTAACATCAGCTCGTATTTTTGCGCTGAACTCGCCTCGCAAATTCTCAAACCTTTTTCTGAACACTGGGAGATGATTCTGCGTTTTCTGGGATTGTGGTTCATATTCCTCATGTTTTGGCAAAACTCGTCGAGGTCTTTACCTTTTAGGAATCGCTTTTTTATGTTCATGACCGTTTGGGACATTTTGCCGGTGTTTTTGGGGCAACTGCCTTCGCCTATGTCGGTGATATCGGACTCTGATAGGTACAGTTTGGTGAGATTGGTGAAGTTGCTTGGGGGGTAGGTTTGGCTGCTTTTGGATTCTGAGCAGTTGGCGCTCTTGTTGCGGACAGTTGTTCTTGTTTGGTTTGATGGGTCATAGTTCAAGTCTAAATTCTGGAGGAGTTTCGTCATTAAGGTGTGGGATGGTATATTTTTTGCTAAATCGGCGGTTGTGTTGGTCTGTTTAATGACGTTGGTATGGGGTGGTTCGCCGAAGAATAGATTGATGGTGGTTCTGCCGAAGCGCTTGATGCGTTTTATGCTTTTGGATGTGATGCCCAGCTTTCTTTTTTCATCGCTGTAAAATACTGGATATTTAGAGGGGTGGTATTTACTAGTTGCTTAAATTTTTACTTTGGACTTTTGTAGTCTGAATCGGAACTAAAAAATTCTCGCTCAGTTGTGATGCATGTGTCTTCTTCGCTCTTGTAAGGGCGCATGGTCGAATCTCCTCTTAGCATTTTGATAATTTTACTGGAACAGTTGTTCTTTTATAGTTACAGAAAGAAAACCGTTCTGATTTTTTCCTGGATAAGCATTTCGAGAACAACGCTTATCTAGAAGATGTGTTAAAAAGTTGAGTTCCTCCGTTGATCATGGACGCATCGATCCCCAAATCTCCCAATAAAAACTAATGTAATACAGTAAGTTAACTTTTCCGTTTCAGATTACAGGATAGCAATACATTACTGAGAATTTAAAAGACTAGGAATACTAAAGCTACAATTGGTCACCACGAACCCATAGAAATATTTTAATAAACAGATGTCATGAGTAAAGAATTATAATGCGTAAAATTGATAGATATTGGAACTGCTGAATTCCTAGCTCAATTGTACAATTAAAAAATGTTAATAGACAATTGTTGGCGTTGAATCTTTGGTTAATTTTTGCATATTAAAGAAATGTTATCGGTCAATTGATGGTCTAGAACGATTTCGTATTCTATTCATACTTTGCCCAGTTATATTACAAATGATTATCTGCATTAATAGTTAATTTCCTTCTTTATAACAGCAATTCCGTCAATCTAACGTTAAAAGTAAGAGGTAGTGTAGTTGGAAAATCACTTATTTTATGTACCATAAATAAGAACGTAACTGCCACTGATCAGCTTTGCAACTGTTGTCAATAAATTCCACTTGTCCGTTGTTTGAATGAAGGAAGAATTGATTATTTTATAAACTACAGAACCGAGTACCAAAGCACCACGTTAAATACCAAGTAAATTGTTTGTGTTAATTGCGACAACAATTGCTACCAATTGCACTCTTATACTCTTACTGACTCGCTTCAGGGTCTATCTCTTCTTCCAAACCTCCAGATTTTTAATTGTCATTTTTCTATATGTAGTAATCTTTAACATTGTCCACATAAGTAAAAACAGGTGAGGAAAGTATCAAAAATAATGTCTGAATTATTGGTACACCGGAAAAAAATTGGAAATTTAATAAACCATCGAATCTGTGCAAAATTTAAACATCGCAAGGTATAGAAAAATCTGCGATTAACTAGGCGAAAGTACGTAAGTTATTTTAATTTTGGAAAGAGATCTGGAGAGTAGAAGTTACAGACAAAATTGTTATTAAAATAAATCCAATAAAAACAATCACGCGAAGGTGTCAAACATGAAAACATGTTTAATACAACAATAAGTTTAACATACCTAAACGCGTGTCACGCCGAGGGCGCTTATTATTTAATAAATTTTTTAGCTCTGACTGACAAACAACGCACAGCCTCAACGAATGGGTCTAGGAGCATGAAATGTCATACAGGTGTTTCCCGTAATACGTAGGTGAGCACTAAGGGAGGATTTTTAAAATTCAGCCTCCAAGGAGGTAAAAATGTGTATTAACGGACAGGTGTAAGTAGCAGTGTACCTAGGAAAGTTCTGGCGCACAAAAAGGCGGGAATTTCAAATTCCGACGCATGCGCAATTGTTTTAAATGTACAAATACTTGTCTAACAGTTAATTTGACCTATCCAGTAGTTGGTTTGAGTTGTACAGCTACTTGTCTAACAGTTGGCTTGACTTATACAGCTACTTGTCTAATAGTTGATTTGATTTGTAAAATTACTTGTCTAACAGTTGGCTTTAGTTGTACAGCTACTGTCTAGGAGTTGGTTTGACTTGTCTAACAGTTGATTTGACTTGTCTGACAGTTGGTTTAACATGTACAACTATTTGTCTTACAGTTGGTTTGACTTGCATAAGTACTTGTTGGTTTTACTTGCCTAAGAGTTGGTTTTAGTTGTCCAACTACCTACCTAGGAGTTGGTTTGACTTGTCTAACAGTTGGTCTTAGTTGTCCAACTACTTGTCTAACATTTGGTTTGAGTTGTAAAACTGAAACCAACTGTTAGACAAGTCAAACCAACTTCTAGATAGACAAGCAGTTGTACAGCTGAAACCAACTGTTAAACAAGTAGTTGTACAACTCAAACCAGCTGTCAGACAAGTCAAAGCAACTCCTAGACAACTAGTTCGACAACTAAAAGCAACTGTTAGACAAGTCAAATCAACTGTTAGACAAGTAATTGTACAACTCAAACCAGCTGTTAGACAAGTCAAGCAACTTCTAGACAACTAGTTGGACAACTAAAACCAACTGTTAGACAAGTCAAATCAACTGTTAGACAAGTTGTTGTATAAGTCAAATTAACTGTTAGACAAGTCAAACCAACTGTTAGACAAGTCCAATCAACTCCTTGACAAGTAGTTGTACAACTGAAACTAACTGTTAGACAGGAAGTGGTACAGGTCAAACCAACTGTTACACAAGTAGTTGTACAACTAAACCAATTGCGCATGCGTCGGAATTTGGATTTCCCGCCTTTTTGTGCGCCAGAACTCTCCTAGGTACACTATTTATGTATAATGCATAATGCACAAGATTGTATTTAAAGTTAAAGTTACCTAATAAGCGTTGAGAGCTGATATCGTTGATCAAATTGATCAAATTCATCCAAATTTTTGCAGGTGATATATTTTGTCTTTTTATGAATTACTTTTTTAATTTTAGATTAAAATATCATATTTAAAGTTAAAATTTCTAGACTAGAGTCGTAGTGCATGGATTAAAATGAAAAAAAAAAATTGAATTTCTACGAAACGGTTTCTTGAAATTTTTAATTCAAAGTCAGACTTGGAGATGTTGTCAGTATTTCGAGAAGAAACTTTAAAATGTTTAAAAAAAAATGTTTCCCCACATTTCGATTTAAACATCGTAATTTCTAAAATGAAAAAAATTCGCTTGGGTTCTTTTTCGAAATTCCTATTTCTCGAAAATTCTTCTAAATTTTGACCTTTTTCTGACCCTTTTCATTTTAAAGTTAAAAAATGCGCCCCTCTAAAATGCCAGTTCTAAGTTTCATTATTTTATAGAATTCGTTCAAAATTTAAAAAATTCGAAATTTGGAATTTTAGGTTCTTCAAAATAAACTAAAAACCTTTCAGGAATTTTTCAAAAAATCGGGTACAAAAATTCGAAGTTTTGAGAGAACGGCCAACTCGTTCAAAAAATGTTGAAAAAATGTCGAAGTTTTGGCAAAAGTCCCACTTTTACCAAAGTTTTGGCATAAGTTCTACTTTTTAAAAAAATATAAAAATTTCGAAAAATGTTCAATTTCTGAAAAAAAGCCATAACGTTTAAAAAGCTCAAATTTTGATGATAAAAGAGAGATTTGTTAAAAAGATGAAAATTATAAAAACATTCAATAATTTGGAAATTCGAAATTTGGAATTTTAGGTTCTTCAAAAAAAATTAAAAACTTTCAGGAATTTTTCAAAAAGCCGGGTTCAAAACGTCGAACTTTTAAGAAAACGGCCAACACGTTCAAAAAAATTTTGAAAAGATGTCGAAATTTTGGCAAAAGTCCGACTTTTACCAAAGTTTTGGCAAAAGTCCTATTTTTACCAAAGTTTTGACAAAAGTACTATTTTTGAAAACAATGTAGAAATTTCGAAAAACGTTCAAGTTCAGAAAAAAGCCATAACTTTTAAAAAGCCTAAAGTTTGATGATAAAAGAGAGATTTTAAAAAAAAAAGAACATTATAAAAACATTCAAGAATTTCACAAAGCCTCCATTAAAATTTTAAAAAATTTTGGAAGTTAATTTTTAAAATAAAAGCTCATTTTACTACATAACACTTCGAGAGAGACAATATTTTTGGAAAACAGTTGAAATCTTTAAAAAAAGCCAAAAATTCGAGAAATACTAAAAGATATACAAATACAAATAGAAAAAGTTTGAACAAATGTGAAAATTTTCAAGTAAAAGTAAATATTTTGAATAAAGGCAGACTTAAAAAAAAACAATATTTTAACATAATCATATTCATAAAAAATCCAAAATTTTGAATGAAATCGAAATTTTGAGAAATATCGAAATTTTGAGGAAAAAGCATTGTGTCAAAATTTTTACAAAAAGTCGACATTTTAAAAAAAGCAGAGATTTAAATAAAAGTTATAACTTCTAGAAAAAGTCGAAGTTTTAATGATAAAAGGTCAAAATTTTCAAAAAACTGAATTTCTGATAAAAGTTAGAAAATTTTTAAAATGTTGAAATTTTGAGAAAAATCCAAAATTTTTAAAAAAGTCGAAATTTAAAAATGGGGTAATTTAAAAGAAACCAAATTCTGAGATAAGTTCTACTTTCCAAAAAAAGTTGAAATTTTGATGATAAAAAGTCGAAACTTTTAAAAATCTGAAAATTCTGAACAAAGTTCGAAAATTTTAAAAATGTCAAAATCTTAAGTAAAATCCGATTTTTCAAAAAAGTGAAAATTAAAAAAAACGAAATAATAGGTCAGTTTACTACATAAAAGTCAAAACTTCTAGAACAAGTCGAAATCTTGATGTTCAAAAGTCGAAACTTTTAAAAAAACTGAAAATTCTGATAAAAGTTCGAAAATGTTCAAAATGTCGAAATTTTGAGAAAAATCCAAAATTTTTACAAAAAGTCGAAATTTAAAAATGGGGTAATTTAAAAGAAACCAAATTCTAAAATAAATTATACTTTCCAAAAAAAAAGTTGATATTTTGATGTTAGAAAGTCGAAACTTTCAAAAAAACTGAAAATTCTGAACAAAGTTCGAAAATTTTAGAAATGTCGAAATTTTAAGTAAAATCCAATTTTTCAAAAAAGTGAAAATTAAAAAAAACGAAATAATAGGTCAGTTTAATACATAAAAGTCAAAACTTCTAGAAAAAGTCTAAATCTTGATGATAAAAAGTCGAAACTTTAAAAAAAAACTGAAAATTCTACTAAAAGTTCAAAAATTTTAAAGATGTCGAAATTTTAAGAAAAATCCATTGTTCCAAAAAGGTGAAATCAAAAAAAAAAACAAAATAAAAGGTCAGTTTACTACATAAAAGTAGAAACTTCGAGAAAAAGTCGAAATTTTTAAAAAAAGAGTAGAAATTTTTGAAAAAAATAGTCGTCATTATCAAAATAGGTCTAAATTTTAAGCAATCGTCGAAAGTTGGACAAAGGTGGGAATTTTCAAAAAAAAGGTACAAGTTTTTAAAAGTCAGTTTTTCGACATGATCAAATTTATAGAAAAAAAATCAAAATTTTGAAAAAATCACAATGAGAAGGGATCGAAATTATACGTAAAAATTTTCAAAAAATTTAGAATCTAGATAAATTGTAACCAAATTCTGAAAAAGTTGTAAGTTCCAGAAAAAGTCGACATTTCGATGATAACGGTCGAAATTTTCAAAAAAACTGAAAATTTTGAAAAGAGTTCGAATATTTTAAAAATGTCGCAATTTTAAGAAAAATTCAATGTTTGGAAAAAGTGAAAATTAAAAAAAATCGAAATAACAGTTCAGTTTACTACATAAAAGTTGAAACTTCAAGAAAATTCGAATTTTTTTAAAACAGAGTCAAAATTTAATAAAAAACGTTTTAATTTTCAAAAAAGGTCCAAACTTCGAGAAATTGTCAGAACTTGGACAGAGGTAAACATTTTCAAAAAAAGGATAGGAGTTTTCAGAAATCAATTTTACGGCATGATCAAATTTGTAGATCAAAACTTTGAAAAAAATCACGATTTATGAGAAAAAATCGAAATTTTATGTAAAAATTTTCAAAAAAAATCCAGAAAATAAATTCTATATGTAAAAGGGCGACGCTGTGAATGTGTTGCAATTAATAAAATAAATTCCCATTTAAAAAAAGTGGAAATAAAATATATATATATATATATATATATATACATATATATATAGAAAAATTTGAAATTCGAAGTTTACAAAATATAAAGGCAAAAAAAAGTCGAAAAATTACTTAAGAAATTTCAACAAAAGTCGAAGGAAGACTTTTCAAAAAAGTCCTTATTTTCAGAAAGTCAAAAT